>WOXC01004294.1:0-600000 GCA_011680675.1 Gymnobelideus leadbeateri
AAGTGGTATGGCTGGGTCAAAGGGTATGAAATTACTTATAATCCTTTGGGCATAATTCCAGCTTGCTCTCCAGAATGGTTGGATAAGTTCACAACTCCACCAGCAATGTATTAGCGTTCCAATTTGCCCATATCCTCTCCAGCATTTGTCACTTTCTTCTTTTGTCATCTTAGCCAATCTGACTGGAGAGATGTGGTATCTCAGAGTTGTTTTGATTTGCATTTCTCTAATTAATAGTGATTTAGAGCATTTCTTCATATGCTTATAGATATCTTTAATTTCTTTTTCTGAAAACTGCCTGTTCATATCCTTTGACCATTTATCAATTGGGGAATGCCTTGTATTCATATAGATTTGGCTCAATTCTCTATAAATTTTAGAAATGAGTCCTTTATCAGAGACATAAGTTGTAAAAATTCTTTCCCAATTTCCCACCTCCCTCTTGATCTTGGTTACATTGGCTTTGTTTTCTTAGGCTTTTCAATTTAATAATCAAAATTATCCATTTTGCATTTTATAATGCTCTCTAATTCTTGTTTGGTCCTAAAATCTTCCCCTCTCCACAGATCTGTCAGGTAAACTATTCCTTGCTTTCCCAAATTGCTTACAGTATCATCCATTACACCTAGATCATGCACCCATTTAGACTTAATTTTGGTATATGGTGTTAGATAGTGATCTATGCCCAGTTTCTGCCATACTGTATTCCAGTTTTCCCAGCAGTTTTTGTCAAATAGTGCATTCTTATCCCAAAAACTGGGGTCTTTGTGTTTATCAAACAATAGATTGCTATATTCATTGACTGCTGGGTCTCCTGCACCTAATCTATTCCATTGATCCACTACTCTACACCTCTGCCAGTACCAAGCAGTTTTGATGACTGCTGCTGTATAATACAGATTAAGATCTGGCATAGCTAGTCCACCTGCCCTAGCATTTCTTTTCATTAATTCCCTTGATATTCTAGACCGTTTGTTTTTCCAAATAAATTTTTGTTATTATTTTGTCTAACTCTACAAAGTAGTTTTTTGGTAAATTGATTGGAATGGCACTAAATATATAATTTAGTTTGGGTAAAATTGTCATTTTTATTATATTAGCTCGACCCAGCCAAGAGCAATTGATATTTTCCAACTATTTAGATCTGATTTTATTTGTGTGAGAAGTGTTTTGTAGTTGTGATCATATAGATTCTGGGTTTGTTTTGGCAAGTAGATTCCCAAATATTTTATAATGTCTACAGTGACTTTAAATGGGATTTCTCTTTCTATCTCTTGCTGTTGAGTTTTATTAGAGATGTACAGGAATGCTGAGGATTTATGTGGGTTTATTTTATATCCTGCAACTTTGCCAAATTTATTTATTGTCTCAAGTAATTTTTACTTGATTCTCTAGGATTCTCTAAGTATATCATCATATCATCTGCAAAGAGTGATAGCTTGGTCACTTCTTTGCCTAATTTGATTCCTTTGATTTCTTTTTCTTCTCTAATTGCTACTGCTAACGTTTCTAGTACCAGATTGAATAAGAGGGGTGATAGTGGACACCCTTGTTTCACTCCTGATCTTATTGGAAAGGCTTCTAGTTTATCCCCATTGCATATAATACTTGCTGATGGTTTTAAATAGATGCTAGCAACTATTTTAAGGAAGGCTCCATTTATTCCTATACTTTCTAGTGTTTTTAATAGGAATGGATGTTGTACTTTGTCAAAAGCCTTTTCTGCATCTATTGAGATGATCATGTGGTTTTTGCTAGTTTTGTTGTTGATATGCTCAATTATACTGATGGTTTTCCTAATATTAAACCATCCTTGCATTCCTGGAATGAATCCTACCTGATCAGGGTGTATTATTTTTGTGATAAGTTGTTGGAGTCTTTTGGCTAATATTTTATTTAGAATTTTTGCGTCTAAATTCATGAGGGAGATTGGTCTATAATTTTCTTTCTCTGTTTTATCTCTTCCTGATTTAGGAATCAGTACCATATTTGTGTCATAGAAAGAGTTTGGTAGGACTCCTTCTTCACTAATTTTCCCAAATAGTTTGTAGAGTATTGGAATCAATTGTTCTTTAAATGTTTGATAGAATTCACTAGTGAACCCATCTGGCCCTGGAGATTTTTTCCTAGGGAGTTCATTGATGGCTTGTTTGATTTCTTTTTCTGAGATGGGGTTATTTAGGTAATTCACTTCCTCTTCAGTTAATCTGGGCAATTTGTGATTTTGTAAATATTCATCCATTTCACTAAGATTGTCATATTTATGTGCATACAATTGGGAAAAATAATTCCTCATTATTTTTTTGATTTCCTCTTCATTGGAGGTAGATTCACCCTTTTTATTTTTGATACTCATAATTTGGTTTTCTTCTTTCTTTTTTTATCATATTGACTAAGGGTCTATCAATTTTGTTGATTTTTTCATAAAACCAGCTCTTGGTTTTATTTATTAATTCAATGGTTTTCTTAATTTCAATTTTATTAATCTCACCTTTGGTTTTCAGTATTTCTAATTTAGTACTAAATTGGGGATTTTCAATTTGTTCTTTTTCTAGCTTTTTCAATTGCATGTCCAATTCATTGACCTCCCTTCTCTCTGCTTTAATTAAGTATGCACTCAGGGATATAAAACTTCCCCTGAGAACTGCCTTTAGTGCATCCCACAAATTTTGGTATGTTGTTTCATTATTATCATTCTCTTGAATGAAATTATTGATTGTTTCTATAATTTCTTCTTTGACCCACCAATTTTTTAGGATTAAATTGTTTAGTTTCCAATTAGTTTTTAGTCTATCTTTCCATGGCCCTTTATTGCATATAATTTTTATTGCATCATGATCTGAGAATGATGCGCTTACTATTTCTGCCTTTCTGCACTGGATTGTGAGGTTTTTATGCCCTAGTACATGGTCTATTTTTGAGTATGTACCATGCACTGCTGAGAAGAAAGTAAATTCCTTTTTATCCCCATTCAGTTTTCTCCAGAGATCCATCATATCTAGTCTCTCTAAGATTCTATTCACCTCCTTAACTTCTTTCTTGTTTATTTTGAGGTTAGATTTATCGAGTTCAGAGAGGGGGAGATTAAGGTCCCCCACTAGTATAGTTTTGCTATCTATTTCTTCCTCTAATTCCTTTAACTTCTCCTCTAGGAATTTGGATGCTATACCACTTGGTGCATATATATTAAGTAGTGATATTGCTTCATTCTCAATGGTGCCTTTTAGTAGGATATAGTTTCCTTCCTTATCTCTTTTAATTAGATCTATTTTTGCTTTTGCTTTATCTGAGATAAGTATTGCTACCCCTGCTTTTTTTACTTTAGCTGAGGCATAATAAATTTTACTCCAACCTTTTACCTTTACCCTGTGGGTATCCCTTTGTTTCAAATGTGTTTCTTGAAGACAGCATATTGTAGGATTATGGTTTTTAATCCATTCTGCTATCCGCCTCTGTTTTATGGGAGAGTTCATCCCATTCACATTCACAGTAATGATGACTATCTGTCTCTTCCCTTCCATCCTATTCCCTCCCCTGTTTATGTTTTTGTTTCTTCCTTCTCCCTTCCCCTCCTTGAAGTTTTCCCTTTTGACTGCCCCCTCCCTCAGTGTTCCCACCCAGTGACCCCCCTTCTTAACCTACCCTCTCCCCTTACTACTATTTCCCTCCCTTATAATCCCTCCCTTTAGTCTCCTCCTTTTCACCCCCCTTACCCTCCCACTATCTATAGGACACAATAAATTTTTATACTTATCAGAGTAAATTACTCCCCGTTTGATTCCAAACCAATGAGAGTAAATTTCAAACAGTGCTCCTCTCCCTCCCTCCAATTCCTCTATTTAATGAATTTATGTGTCTATTCACGTTAGATTCTTAAACTTCACTGATTAATTTGATCCTTCTTTGAACCAGAACCAGTGAGAATAGTGTTTAAATGATGTTCCTCTCCCTCTTACTTTCCCTTCTTCTATAGTGTGTTTTGATGCCTCTTCAGATGGCATATTTTACCTTTTCCTAGCTCATCCTTTCCTTTTTCCCATTACAGTACCATTGATCCCCTTAATAGTCTTTTTTTTTTTTAGACTCCATGTTAGTGCATTCATACCCACACCCTCTAAGTATAACCCTTTTGCAGGTCATGATAATCATAGAGATTTCAAATATTGACAGTTATCAGCTCCACATATAGGGATGTGAACATTTTGCTCTTGTTGCATCCCAGGTAATGAGCTTGTGTTTGTGGGTGTGGGTGTGTGCACTTCTGCATGTGTGAGTCTATGTTACCCTTGTTTACCTTTTTATGTTCTTCTGGAGTCTTGTAATTGGAGATCAAATTTTCCATTGAGCTCTGGCTTTTTCATTAGGAAAGTCTGGAAGTCACTTACTTCATTAAACGTCCATCTCCTTGCCTGAAAGATTATGCTCAGTTTTGCCGGGTAGTTAATCCTTGGTTGTAGTCCTAGCTCTCTTGCCCTACGAAATATCAAATTCCAGTCCCTCCGCTCTTTTAATGTAGAAGCTGCTAGGTCCTGTGTGATCCTAACTGTAGTTCCTCGATATTTGAATTGTTTCTTTTTGGCTGCTTGTAGAATTTTTTCTTTAATCTTATAATTCTGGAATTTGGCTACTATATTTCTTGGAGTTTTCAGTTTGGGATCTCTTTCAGGAGGAGTCCGGTGAATTCTATCAATAGCTATTTTATCTTCTGATTCCAGGACCTCAGGACAGTTTTCTTTGACAGTCTCTTGGAGGATGTTGTCTAGACTGCTTTTCTCATCATGGCTTTCTGGTAGACCAATAATTCTTAGGTTGTCTCTCCTGGATCTGTTCTCTAGGTCAGTTATTTTTCCAGTGAGATATTTTACATTTTCTTGCAATTTTTCGATCGTCTTGTTTTTTTCCATTGACTCCTGCTGCATCATAGAGTTCTGAGTTTCAGTTTGATTGTATCTAATTTTTAGTGAATTATGGCCTTCAGTGAGTTTTTGAAGTTCCTTTTTTAGGGAGGTATTTTCTTTTTCCAAGTTGGTCATTGCCTCCCTGATTTGGTCTTTAAAATTTTTCTTAAGCTCCTCCAGGAATGCTATTTGGGCTTGAGACCAGATCATGTTTCCTTCTGTGGTCTCTGGTGTGGGCAGAGAGTCTATATTGTCCTGTGTGTTTTGTTGTTCTTGCCCTGCATAGTATGCTCGAATAGACTTTCTTGCCTTCCCCTTCTCCTTTTCAGCTTCCTTCCTTCCCATTGTGACTTCCTGTTTCTTAGTGTCTCAGGCTATGAGTTTGGGGCCTGATCCTTGACTTTGAATACCTCTGGGTGGCTAGTTTATGGCTAAGTCAGGGAAGTCAGTGAGGAATGTAGATGTGTAGGTGGGGATGAGTCTGACCACTTCAGATTTCTGCCTCTATACCCCTGGGCTATAAGTAGGCTTTTGTTGGTGAGGTGAGGTGGGGCTTGTTGGGTCCCCTCCCTCTCTTCTCTTCAGATTCCTGGCTGTCTCAGTTACACCCTTTCTTGGAGATTCTCAAGCCTGAGGCTATTTCCATTAACTTGGGATTTCAATCTGGGTGGGAGACTTATTTTTGGGTTTTCTGCTTCATGAAGGAGGGATGGGAGGATCAGAGCAGCTAGAATTTACTTTGCCATTCCAGCCCCTGTATTATACAGGCAGGCAGTTTCTAAACTTCCAGGCTGGGGGCTGAATGCAGCCTGAGAAGCCACTCTCTCCACTGGGGGCCCGACTCTCCTACCTGGCTCCAATGATCCGTTCCCTCTGCGAGATGACTGCGATTCGTCCTTGGTAAGTCTGCAGGCTGGGGCTTTTTCTCTCTCTGGTGTAGTCTGCTTGCCTGCTCTTAGGTCTGAGCTGTGCAGACCCCACGCGCTCTGCGCTTGACCTGTGCGGACACTCTGGGCAACCTCCTGGGCTGGATTCTGCCACACTCTGTCTTCCACTGGGCTCTGTCACTCCAGAATCTGCTCAGATTTACCCTTTTGGACTTAGTGACAGAGGAGCTCAGCGAGGTTACTGCTTCCTTTCCGCCATCTTGGCTCCGCCCCCTTCCATAGATTTTTTTTTTACCATAGATGGTTTGTCTTTCTATTCTAGCTACATTGGTTTTGTTTTTGAAATTTTTGTATAAACAAAATGATCAATTTGGTCTTCTGTGATCTCTTTTGGTTAAGAATTTTTTCCCAGACATAGTTTTTGAATGGTATATAATTTCATTCTTTTGTATAATATGATGTAACTTTTATATTGGGAAACATATCCACTTGAAGAGAGGAGAGTTTAGAATAGTGGATGGCGGACAAGCTTTGGAATCAATAAACATTGGGTTAAAATACTGACTCTGATGAGCTATGTGACCATGGAGAATTTACTTAACGTTTAAGTGCTCCTGGCAATTCCTTAAGATTTTAAGGTATAGAGAACTTACTGATCAACATCAGTGAAGTGATTTTCTACCTCATGAGTTCCCTACACTAGGGAAAGCACAGGGCTGGACTAAAGAAAGTCCATTTGGAGCTTTAAGTGGTGTATGTTGTAATAAACTGGTTACAATCATAGGGCTAGAACAGAGGAAGGCTATTTGGAACTTAATGTGTTATATGGTGTAATATGTTGATCTAAACCTAATTTTGATCAAACTACTTTATAGTTTTCTCAGCTATTTTTGTTAAATAGCGCTTCCTATAATTGTTAATATGCTTAGATTTGTTGAACTCTGGGCTACTATATTCATATACATCTATGTCTTGTTTACATAGTCTGTTGACTATGACAGTCTCATTTACTCTTTGGTTTCTTAAGCAGTCACACAAATTTGTTGATTTTTGCTTTATAAAATATAACTTGAGATCTGGTAGTTCTATGATTTCTTTATTCCTGCTGATTTTTAAAATTATTTTCCTTGAGTTTATAGACTTTTTGTTCCTCTAAATGAATTATTATTATTTTGCATAGTTATGTGAAATAACCCTTTAGTAGTTTGAGTCATATAATACAAATTTTTAAATTAATTTAAATATTATTCACTGTGGATTTTGTGCCACTTTAGTGAAAATAGCAGTTAGATTTTAGAACTTCTTCACAACTGGAACTGTACCAGAGTGGATTGGGCTGCTTCTGAAAAATTACAGGAAATCTTTAGATAGAGACTAGATAGATGACCACTAGCCAGGGATTTTGTAAAGGGGATTACTGTTACTACTTTCTTCTGGCCTTGCCCTCTACTGGGCTTTACTCTCTGTTGTTCGTCCATCAGTGTTTTATCTACTTTTCCCTGCTGGATGGCTCTGCTTCAGCTAGATTTCAGCTATTTATCTTTCTTTAGGATCAACTAATGTTTTGTCTGCCATCTGTTAGAGAGGCTATGATTAATAAGCCTCTCTTCTATAGAGTAGGATTATAGTCTTGTCAACCATCTCTTTAAGACACCTCTTCTATTCACTGGGAGAGGTAGGGAGGTGATATAGTTAATAAGCCTTTCTCTTGAAAAGGAGGGCTTGGGGGGCGGCTAGGTGGCGCAGTGAGTAGAGCGTCGGCCCTGCAGTCAGAAGGACCTGAGTTCGGATCCGACCTCAGACACTGAAAGCACACACAAACAGAAAACCTAGCCGTGTGACCTTGGGCAAGTTACTTACCCCAACTGACCTCCAAAAAAAAAAAAAAGAAAAGAAAAGGAGGGCTACAGCTCTTTTCATCTTGTTCTTTCCACTTCCCACTATCTCAGCTATAATTTTCAGCTGAGGTATTTCATCCATGAGGTGCTATGATTAATAAGCCTTTCCTATACAAGAAGGGCTATATCTTGCCACAATCTATACTCTTAGCCTCTTCCCCTCAACCTCTTTCCCTCAGGCAACATCTGGTTAAGGGCCCAGACTAAGATATGTATGATCTTTGTATATACATATATATATATATACATACATATATATATATATATATATATATATATATATATATATATATATATATATATATATATATATATATATATATATATATATATATGCATGATTCTTTAAATTCTTTTTCTTTAGACTAACTTCTTCCCTGCTTAGTCCTTTAAATCCTTTAGACTATCACTCAACAGACTTAAGGTCAGAAACTCACCTTAGTTCTTATTTCTTATCAGACCTACTGACTCAGGCAAGTATCCCCAGGGCTCTACTTCCATAAACAGAAAAGAATGGCAATGAAAAGGAAACTATTTTCAACTCCTCCCTTCCCTCCCCATGCTCCTGTCTTCTGGGCAAATGACAAAGGTAAAGGCTAGACAAGTAATGGAAGTCTTAAATTCTAGTAATCTTTGTCCCACTCCAACCCCTCCCAGTCTTGCTAGCAATAAATCATGACCTGCTTAAGGGTATGGTTCTGTTCTCTTTGTCTGTCTGTCAGTCTGTCTTTCTCTCTCCTTCCCCCCACCTCCATGGTTTAGAAAACCATTGTAAATGAGGTAATCATAAAATGTTAGAGTTGGAAGAAAATTCATAGAAGATCTAACCCACCTTTTTTTTTTTTTTAAAGCAATTGGGGTTAAGTAACTTGCTCAAGGTTACAGGGCTAGTCATTATTTATGCGTGGGTGCTCATTTTCTGAGGCCGGATCTGATCTTGGGTCATCCCAACTCCGAGGCCGGCGCTCTTACTCACTGCGCCACCTAGCCGCCCCTTTAGGGCAATTGGGGTTAAGTAACTTGCCCAGGGTTACACGGCTAGGTTTTTGTTTGTGCGGATTAAGTGTCTGAGGCCGGCTCCGAACTCAGGTCCTTCTGATTCCAGGGCCGGCGCTCTATTCACTGCGCCACCTAGCCGCCCCTAACCCACCTTCTTTTTGTCATATGAGGAAACTGAGACCCAGAGAGGCGAGTGACTTGGTCACAGATATATAATGTCAGAAGTGGGGTTAGAATCCAGGGTTCCTATCATACTTGAGAAATATAAGACGGTTTTTCATATTTATGGATTAGGTTATGGCAAGGTCATTGAGTCTGGCTCCTTCATTGAGCTGTTTACATATATGACCCAAGGAAAAAATGCAAGTTTTAGGATTTCTTAGATGTAACCCTTATAGAATTATAGATTATAGAATATAGAATATTATAGAATAACTGAAGTAACAGATGAGAATGTAATTTAAAAAAAAACTGTCACACCTGGACTCAGTACCCAATGTGTTATGTGAAGAAGTAGAAATGGCATGCTAGAAAATGAAGTTAGGAAGAGTAGTTAGACCTAACCAAGTGCATACAAAAGAAATCTTTACCAGACATTACACAGGCAGTTGGAAATTATTTTTCAAGATATATCAAAGATGTACAGATTTCAAAATTCTGGAAAATAGCATATTACAGTCCCATCTCCCAAATGCAACCAAGAAAATAGATACCAGTAGCTACCAGCCCATAAACCTATGATTCAATTACTATACAATCTTCATGACAGTGGTCTATGGCTAGACTGAAGTAATACTTGATGAAGACAGGAGAAGGAAACAGGCTGCCTTTGGCAGACAATTATTTTACATCAGTCTGAATCTTCACAGTCACATTATTTATTGAGTAGAGAAAATATTATCTATTTGTGTTGATTATAAGAAAGGATCAGTAGAGATACAGCTCTTCTCCTGAAAGGTATCTCCCACATGTATGTTAAGACTATATATGATTCATGGAACCCAGAGATAATTTAATACTCTTCTGACTGATATGTAGGAGATGGGGTTGGCATAGAGCTTTGAAGGAAACTAGGCATTCTAAAGATGGCGGCAAGATATTCTTAGCACAGAGACTGAAAAAGTAAGAAGGAATGTTTGCCTGGACCCAAGAGCACATAAAGGGGTTCAGTGTTAAAGATGGCTAGGAGGGTAGGTAGTAGCAAAGTTACAAAGGAGCTTAAGAGAAAAAGAGATGAAAAGTATTGGATTTTTGGAGTAACAGAGAACTGTTACTAGAGATAGGAATATTACTTTGAGAGCTTTGTAGATGATAAATTGAAAAGAGAAAAGATGTGAGGTAAATAGACTATTTAGGGGGCTACTGTGGTAGTTGAGGCAAGAGGTGATAAAGACCTAACCTATCATCATATTATTATATTACATATCACATCTCTATCACAGTGTATTATCTTGCATATTTTCTAGTAATATGCATATGGATACACACATACTCAGTGTTATACATGAGAATTATATGCAGGGGAGAGAGATACATCAGTGGGCTTAAAATTACCAAGGATAGGCTGATTGTACATCAAAAGTGCCAAAAAGAAAATATGAGAAAAGAGATATATGACCGGAAAAAAGCAAACCAATCATATAGGAAAACTACAAGGTAACTGATGGAAAATCTGCATGTTGCTTTGGTATCCATGCAATTACATAATGACAAAAGACCTAGATGCCTCCAGGTTGTAAGACAGACCCTCTGTGGATTTTTGAGAGATCTTCATTGAGACCATGGATGGTTGGGCAGCTAGGTGGTGCAGTGAATAGAGCACTGGCCCTGGAGTCAGAAGGTCTGACCTCACACACTTAACACTACTAGATTTATCACCTTGGGCAAATCACTGAACCCCAATTGCCCTGCCTTCCCCCCTCCAAAAAAAAAGAGAGACTATGGATGGGTTGCTATCAACCTCATTGGAGGGAGCACTCAAATAAAGGGTATGGAAGAGCCATTGAAGTATTGAAGAATGAAAGTATCTTGACACATACATCCAAAATTGGTATGTTTTTCAGTGTCTTTCAAACCCAGTAAGAATACCATTGAGTTTAATGAAGAAAGAAAAAAATACATATAGAAAGACAATGTGGCATAATTAATATTCAATAATAATAATAATAGCTATCATTTTATCATACTTTCAGGTTGCAAAGTGTTTTGTAAATAATATCTCATTTTGTCCTGACAACAACCCAGGTAAGGGAGTGCTATTATTACCCCTGTTTTACAGATGAGAAAAATGAGGCTGAGAGTGATAAATGACTTGGCCAGGGTCATATGGCTAATAAGTGTCTGAGGACAGATTTGAACCTTCCTGACTCAAGCTAGCACTAGCTAGCTGCCTGTGTGTATAGTGGCTAGAGACTCAGCTTTCTAAAACTGTGAAAATCTGGATTCAGATTCTGTCTCTATAACATTTTGTCTCTGTGACCCTTGATGGTATGTACCACTTAACTTAGCACTCTAGGAACCTCTCCAAAAGTACACATTGCTAAGAAGGTCCCAATTTACATTGAGAGAAGGAGGTTCCACATCTGAGAGCTCCCTATGTCAGTGAAATCAAATCCCCAGCCCCTGTCCTTATACAGATATAGATGTAGATAAGTTGTCAAGTATTTGGGGAATAATCCCACACTGAAAGGGAGGGAAGAAGGGTGACTGGGGAGGGCAATGATGGTGTTCAAGCAAAGGTATCAGGGAAATGACTGGTCATTTATTTTATATAACTCTATGGTTGATAAACAAGGCAATAGATCCTGATTTACCCAGAGGTATCTGGGTAAATAGAAGCATCGTTTCTGCCTGTAGTTCCAAAGCTATTTAGACAGTTAAGACTATGTGTAAAATTATAGGAAATAGGGAAATGAGGACCCTCTTAAAGTTTTTTTTTTTAAACCATGTTTCCCTTATTCCCATTACCATTAGCTTGGGAGATATTTAACAGAAAAAATGAGTTCTCTCAATTATTATTAAATGTATAAGGATATCTAAAATAAACAAAAAGCATTCTGACTCTCTTATTCAAGGACATCATGAACAGACCATGTCATGTTGCAGCAGGGGGAATATGTCTCTTTGCCTAAAGATACTTCGGTGTAATAATTTGAGAATTATATTAGTAATGTCTGACATCTCCATATGGGAAAATAGTGAATAATTTTATAAAATGATACTTCCCTTGACAGAAAATGCATCTTGAGCACTTTAATACAATGTGAATGAAAATTACACAGAAATATCACAGTCTGTTCCCATCAGTAATGTAATAATGTAACTGAGACAGAGGGGACAGTTAATTCTGATGTAGTAAGGCATGTATGTCATAGAGCCAAAGATGTATTTCATACAAATGCCTAAGGACTTAGCATTTTCTGTATGTTCAAATAAAAAGGTATGGGTGTATTTTTCCCAAGATGACTCACTAGAGTTTCAGTGTAGCTTATGGGTTCAGTACATTTTAGAAAGAGCCTGCCTCAAGCGACCTCCTTCAACTTAACCCCACCATATCTTTTTCAGCCCAAAGCTTAAAAATGCATTTTCAAAACATTCATTTAGGCACAATGCAGTTTCAGTAATAATTCTGCATAGTTCTGTATGACACAGGAGCTGCATCAGGAATACGTTTATTAAATTCCCCTTTGAGCTCCAATGTTCTTTATTTCCTGTCTTCTGTCACTGAATAGTTTCTGCTGTTCAGTCTGAAGCAGTTACTAGAACATCACCATGTCAGTGATGACTGTACAGAGTGTCAGATATTATTATTTCATTAATGAGGTAGCTGTACATCACCAGGCATAGACATATTTTGGAAATGAAATACTATGCCTTATATCTTATTCTGAGGCTGACTTTACATTGAGGCATTTAAAAGATTAAAGCTTCTATACAGGGACTTAATAGATGCTCTGTAACATCATTAGAAAATGCCAGGGGCGGCTAGGTGTCCCAGTGAGTAGAGTGTCGGCCCTGGAGTCAGAAGGACCTGAGTTCGGATCCGGCCTCAGACACTTCACACACACACAAATAAAAAGCCGTGTGACCTTGGGCAAGTTACTTAACCCCAATTGCCCTCCAAAAGGCAAAAACAAAACAAAATGAAAATGCCATAGTAAAGTATGCATTTCCCAATTTTCCCTTGGTCTTTCCCCTACCTCCTTAGAAACAAAAAACAAAAAAACAAAACAAGCTCTAGTCAATTGATCTGGCATTTTCATAGTTACTAAGTGATTGTCATACCAACAACCACAAGTGTCTACAGAATCTACAAGGAATCTAATGAAGGACTTTTCCTTTACTCTTAGAATGCCTTTTCAATATTCTATCCCAATATCTAATTTATAGACTTATATGAAAGGTTAGAAGTAGCTTCATGTGGTGGACAGAGAGAAAACTTAGTTAATCAACAAGTGTTTAAATTCTTCCTATGTGCTAAGCATTGTGCTAAGTGCTGGGGGTTCAAAGGGAAAGGGGAGGCAATAAGCATTTATATAGTGCCTGCTATGTGCATGCTTGGAACAGCTAGGTGGCACAGTGGATATAGCACCAGGCCAGGAGTCAGAAAGACCTGAGTTCAAATTTAACTCAGACATTTAGTAACTATTAAAGCAAGCTGCTTATGGCTGTTTGCCTCAGTTTCCTCATATGTAAAATGAGCTAGAGAAGGAAATGTCAAGCCACTTCAGGATCTCTGCTAAGAAAATTCCAAATGGGGTCATGAAAAGTTGGACACAACTGAAAAATGCCTGAATAACAATAATGTCCATGGTACTATGCTAAGCTCTTTTTACAAATATTATCTCATTTGATCCTCACAACTACCCTGAGATGTAGGTGACATTATTATCCCCATTTTACGTTTCAAGAAACTGAGGCAGACAAAAGTTAAGTGATTTACCCAGGGTCACACAGCTAATAAGTGTCTGAAGCTGGATTTGAATTCAAGTGTTCCTGATTCTAGATCCAGTTCTCTAGCCATTCATCAGCCTCCTCTATATAAAGAATGGCAAAAACATGGTTTCTGACTTAAAGAAACTCAGAAGAGTCTAGCCTCAGACACACTGAAATAACCTCTCAGCCTCCCAGGAAGTTATTTTAAAGACTGTTAACTGTAGAACAGGGGCTAGTGTGCATTGGTAGGAGATTCCATTTCATGAGGTCGCTATACCATGGGAATCACAGTACTGATCCAAAAAGAGGGATGGGGAAGGAAGGGGGGAGGGAAGGGTAAGAAAAGGAATAGGAGAGGAGAGGGAAGAAGATGAGCTCAATAACAGTCCTGCCTTAGATTTAATTCAAATCCTGCCCTTGACATATACTAGTGTGTGACCATGGGCAAGACATTTAACCTTTTGGTGCCCCAGGTACCTCTATGAGATTGTAAGTTGTAGAAGAGTGGCTGATATGCATTAGTAAAGTAAATTTTCACCCCAGAAATTCACTAGATGAAAACTTACAGGTCTAGACCCCTCTCCATAAAAAAGGAAAATCTACCTATTTCATCATCTTAATTAATAATTTCAAATCTTCCCCACCAATAGAACTTGAATTTTCATCAGGTTTTGCTATAAGGAGTACTAATTTCTCAGAAAGCAGCTACTTTATTTCAAAAGAAAAAAAATTCTCTAAAACATTGCATCTGCAGCTATATCACCATATCAACCAATCTACTTTATTCAGTGTCTGAATATCTTTTGGCTTTAAGAGTCCGGTTCTTTTCTGAGCTATACCAGGAGATGATGAGCTAGACAAAGATATTTTCTACTGAAGGTTAATGAGATAACATCACTGATGTATTGGCCAGCAACCCTTAGAATAAACACATGCTCTCTATCATAGCTCTAATTCCAAGAAATGCCACTTTTCAAGTCCTCAGTAGCTTGATAATAGTGTTGGCATTTCCTAGCCTGCTTCGGGTCTTCAGGTCAATTGTTCCCTGGTATTAATACTTTCTAGCCTCTCTTTTTTGATGATAAATAATGTTAATAATGAAATGGTGCCAATCCTTCCAGCCCTACCTATTTTCCCTAATACAAGTCAGAAGGAAGGTACTGACTAGGATCTCACTGTCTCAGACTCTTCAAAATGATATTTAGTCTTGGAAATGCCCCTGAGAAAGGCCCTGGGTCCGTGTTTTTGGTTAAGATGAGCCTTGTGAGAAGATTTCTGCATAATTATTACCCCATCATCAGGAGAAAGGCCTGCCCTGGGAAGAGGGGCTTAGAGTCTCCTACATGGATCCCCGAGCAATCCCCAGACCTCATTTTAGTTTTTCATCTCACCATTCACTGACACTAAACCTGTTACTAGAGCTACTAGCAAGCAGCAAAATTGATTGATTCGAATTTCACCTCTTGTTTCTGCCCCTGCATGTCCTGTAATAAAGATGCTAACCAGCAGTGAAAAGACCCAAGGGGCAGCAGCCAGAGTGAGAGTGATGAATAGATGGACTTAATATAGTGTTTTACAGTTCCAAAGCACTTGACATACGTTGTCTCTTTCTATCCTCACAATAATCCTGTGAAGCAGCCAGTGCAAGTATTATTTTCCACATTTCACAATTGACGGAACTACAGGACAGAGAAGATAAATGACTTACCCACGTTCACATAATAGCTAATATTCACAATGAGCTTTAAAGGTTTGCAAAGCATTTCACATCTGTGATCTCATTTGAGACTCACAATTAAATGTAATTATCTCCATTTTACAGATGAGGAAACTGAGGCTGAGAGAAGGTAAGTGACTGGCCTTGGATCACATAGTTGGTAAAGTGTCTGAGACAAGCTTTGAACTTGGGTCTTAATGAGTTGAAGACTAGTATGATAACCAGCCTTTCTGCTGCCACAGTTAGAAAGACGGCAAAGCCAGGATCACAGGCCAGATCTCCACCCAAGTCTAGCCTGCTTTCTATTGTAACATATAGCCTCTCAGAAAACAGGAAGAGCAGAAAAAAGAATTATGGATAGTAGTGTTGTTAGCAATGGTAATAATGACTCATATTCACATAGTGTTTTATGGTTTACAAAGTGCTTTATAAACATAAATGTCACAAAGTAGATAATCAAGCCTCTATATGACTTGAGACACATTAACTGTCTTCAAATATCTGAAGGGTTGTCATGTGGAAAAAGCATTAGACTTCTTCTGGTTGGCCCTGGAGTATAGAAATTGGAATAATGTGAAGAAGTTTCAGGGAGGCAGATATTAGCTTAATATATTGCAAACTTTCCTCCTAACAGTCCAAATGCCTGTGCATAAATGGAATGGATGCCCTCAACCAGAAGCTGGCTAATCAATTACTAAACATTGGGCAGATGGAATTTGTGCATTGGGTAGCACTGGACTAAGTCTCTGAGGTTCCTTATAATTCCACAATTCTATGATTTTAGGAATAATTAAGAAATAAATGTACACATTTCTTTTTTTTTTTTTAAAGCAATTGGGGTTAAGTAACTTGCTCAAGGTTACATGGCTAGTCATTTGATTTATGCGTGGGTGCTCATTTTCTGAGGCCGGATCTGATCTCGGGTCATCCAAACTTACTCACTGCACCACCTAGCCGCCCCTTTAGGGCAATTAGGGTTAAGTAACTTGCCCAAGGTTACACGACTAGGTTTTTGTTTGTGCGGATTAAGTGTCTGAGGCCGGCTCCAAACTCAGGTCCTTCTGATTCCAGGGCCGGCGCTCTATTCACTGCGCCACCTAGCCGCCCCTTACACATTTCTTAAGGAAACCACTATGGAGGCCATTTTCAAATGAGAATTATAAAAATGTGTATAACTGTCCTGAATGCTCCAGCCTTTGTAAATACTGATGTTTTAATAATTTAAAACACAGAAGGTAGATAGCTAGAACTGAAGGAGACTTAGACACAGAGGTGTGCTGGTAAATGTTTACCAGTTGGCTTTCTGGGAGAAAAAAGTACACAGTACTTTTTTTCAGTATAACTTACCTTAAGTTGAGATAATCAACAGAACAACAAATCAAGCCCTGATTTGCTGATATCTGAAGTGTAAATGGTCACAATGAAAATTTAACAATTGACTCTCCAGGCTATGGTACAAGCTGACTTTCACACATTACTGCTTACAGATCACCTAATTAGACACTTTTGCTTTGCTGATAAGAGAACTGAGGCCCTGAGAATTAAATGGCTTTCCCAGTGTCAGTTAGGGAGTGAGTGGTAGAATCAAGATGCAAACTGACGACCATCTTGCCTTTGGATTTATTTTGCCCCATTTTCCCTGTCATTAATGTGACAAAATAAATATGAAGGAAATCTGCTTCTCTCCAATGACCAAAGCTTCAGTATGACTAGTCTCAGTCATTCTGACTAGTAAGATTGTAGATTTAGAAGTCATCTAGTCCAACCCCCAGTTGACCAATGTGGACTCTGAGACCCAAAGAACTTTAATGGTTTTACCAGGGACTTACACATAGTAAGCAGAAGAGCCAGGAACTGAACCCCAAGGTCTGAGGATTCATAAAATCTTAGAGAAGGGGCTGGAAGGAACCTTAAAGATTTAGTCCCCATTTCTCATTTTCCCTTTGATTCTAAGTCCCCTCCTTGGTCTACTGCAAAAAACTTTTTATCTTTGAGGAGGCCTTTACACTTTGGTTCAGTCCTTTAAAGGAAATGGTTTTATTATTTTATTCCTCAGGAGTAGAATAGTGAATATAAGTACTTTTATTGCATTTTCAATCTTTAAATAATCACAGAAGTCTCCTAAGCATTCCAACTTGGCATCTCTATTAAATTAATGAAGAAATTATGTCAGTTCGGGACCTTGACACCTGCCTCTGCATATCTGGTGATTTGGAGCTGATCTTGTTTGGACGCCTACACTACAACCACAATGTGGCTTTCTAGGGTGTGTTGGGAGGCCAACACATTTCATAAATCAATAGGTGCTTTTGAAGGTGGGTACTTCCCTTCTCTGCAAATGATTCAGGCAACAGCTTTATTCTCTTGTGATTCAAAATACTTTGCATTGGAATTTTAACTTATTAGGTCAAGAAAGTTTTCTTTCTGAGACTTTTGAGTCCAAAGAAGATCTTGTTACAGTTAACATAGGCCAGCTTTGTTTTAGAATGAATGAGTTTTTAAAGATTGTCTACTTACCCAACTCGCTCATCAATTCAACAAAATTTTGATTAAGAACCTACTAAGTGAAAGGTCCTACCTCTAAGGCACTCAGGATTTGGGAAAGGACAGGTACACAAACAAATAATTTTGACGGAGGAGAAAGTGAGACATGTAAAAGAGATCTCCAAAAAAAGTGCTGTGGGAAGTTTGAAGAGAGAAATCATTTTCACTTTGGTTGGGGGCCTCAAGAAGAGTGTCCTTTGTCCCTAAGAAATCCTATAAAACCTTATTTTGATCTTTATTTTTCTTGAATATTACAGACATTGTTTCTTCTTTTGTTTTAAATATTTTTATTGTTTTTTTTTATTTTTTCATCAATCACATTTCTTCCAGTATTCCTCCTCTCCCTCCCAGAGAGCCATCTCATATTAAAAAGAATATTGTTTTAAAGGTAAAAAGGGAAAAATTAACAAATCTGATCATTTCATTGGAAAAAATGTGAAAATATATGCTAACTTCAGGATTTCAATAGACTAATGATCTTGTCAATTGGTACTCTCTACACAGCTGCGAACTAAAGTGTCCCCACCCCAACATACACTTTTTTGATCCTCTGGGATTCTTACTCATTTTCTTCCATAAACGTTCCCCAAAGGATTGGCCTAGTATGGTGGAACCCCATCTCCCATCCCCTCCTCTAGCTCTTTCTACATATTGGAGGTCCCAGTGGTGGACTTAGGTTGTCCATTTATTATCCTTCATTTTTGCTGCCTGGCTTATCTACCACCTCTTCTGATGATATAAATTTCCATAGTGATAATCCTTACACTATTCAAGATAAATTGAAAGTTTTTGTGTTAGAAAGGGACATGATGTAGAGATGTTGAATCTGGCAGTGGTGTACAGGATAAATTTTAGAGGGTTTAGAGTTATATAGAGTCTCAGAAATAATCTAACCCAACACTCCCCCCAATTTTATAGATGAGAAAACCAAGGGCAAGTGACTTGCCCAAGTTCACTTAGCTAATAAGCAGAGTTGAGATGTGAACGTAGGTCCTAATTCCATATTCAGTGGTTTTTCCAATACATATACTATCCTGTATTCTATTTGTAGGTTATTGCAATTATTGAACTGTAAAATAATATGCTCTTGAAATAGGATAGAAATGGAAAGAAAGATGCAGATTAAAAAAAGTTTTGAAGATAAAAACAATAGACTTTGGCACTTAGTTAGATTTTTAGTTCAAAATAAAAGGAGGAATTCATAATAACACCAAGGTTTTAAAGCTGGTAGATAGGGAGAAGAGTGATAATGTTTTGAATGATAATAGAAGTGAAGAGGGGAGTTTCTTTAAACACAGGAATCCCAGAAATCTTCCACAATCATTCTCTTCAAGTCAGGAGATTTAGAAATAGAGTAGTACATGGAGGTTCATGTGGGATGACCAGAGGAACCTCAGAAATCAGAGAGAAGCTGGAGGAGTTTGTGCTTCAAACTTATAAGTAGAATTACTGAGCCTCATAAAATGCAAAGCAGTCCCTTCCAGATAACTCTTGGTGATTTTTGAACCTTGCCCACACACTGAATCATCATAATATAAATGTCACCCAGTGAGGGTTCAGTAAACAAAGGAAAACAACAGGATGTCAAGAGAGCTTGCTGCAGCTCATCAGCTTTTGCAAGACCATCAATGTACTTTTCCCCCTTCACTTGAATATACAGTGGATTGCAAGTAATACGGAAAATGTGTAACATTGTGTTCAGAGGTTGGGAAAAGAGCCACTGAATCCACCTGTCAAAGACCATCTGATTCAATCTGTGGTAGACACCTAGTAGAATGTAAGCTCTTTTTAAAAATAGTCCAACCAAGATCCTGCTTCTGGGCACATACTCCAAGGAGGTCAAAGACTGATAGAAATGCCATATTATCTTTCAAAATATTCATAGGGGCACTTTTTTGAGAGAGCAAAGAAAGATCCCAGCTAACTAGAAACAGAGTGCCAAATATAAGAAATTCAAAGGAAGGTAGAAAGATTTGTATGAAGTGATACAGAGTGGAGGAATCAGAAAAACATTCACAATGGCTACAGTAATGTAAATGAAAAGAATACTGATGAACCAGAACTCTGAGTCACTGTAATGACCAATCTCTGCCCATAAGGAAACAATTCCCTCCTTTCAGTAGAAAGGTGGGGGGAGTCAGGATGGGTCACTGTGTCAGTTTTGCTTAACTGTTTATCTTTTCAAAAGTGAGGACTTTTGGCCACAGTGGTGGTGGTGGTGGTAGCTTTTCTGTGTATGTCTGCTTTGAAGGGCTGCGGCTCTCCAGAAATGATGGAAAAACAAAAGGAACCATTTTTTTTCTTTTAAGGAATATAAGCTCCTAGAGAGCAAAAACAATTTCTTATTTGTCTTTACATCCTAAGCCCTTTCTTTTTTTGCCTCTCAGTATCCCCAAGTGTTTTAGCACTGTGCTGGGCACATAGTAGGCACTTAAATGTTAGCTGACTGAGTTAGTCAGCTGAAAGCACCTATGAAATAGAATGATATAGTAGATGGAGGGCCCCATCATTGTCAAGCTCTATCTCAGTCATTTAGCCTCTCACTGTCCCCTATACAACTGGAAAACTCTTAAGTTACAGATGAGCAGGTAAGAGGGAATTTACATATCAGGGCCTTTCCTACACTTCGCACAGTAAGAGCTTAATAAATGCTTATTGACTTGACTAATGAAATCCTAGTCCCTAGTTAAAAAATACTGGGGAGTGTCTAGCACAGGATGCTGTACACAGTGATTCCCAGTATGTGTTTGTTGGATTGGACTATTTAATTTTCAGATTTCTAGTCAGGGAAGATGAATGTTGGCCTTTTATGTTGACTTTTCATCCTTACTTCTTCATTACTACTCCCTTACTATGGAGAACAGTTTCAGAAGAGCTACTTGTGGGACTACACTAGGAGACACTGGTATTCTTACTTTCTTTAAAGTAAAAATATCGGGGGGAAAACTCTGCATAGTAGGATGTTCATAGGATTTGGAGCTGGAAGAGATCTTAAAGTTATCTAGCTGTTTACTAGATAGATTAAAAAAATTCATCATGTTACTGGATAGAATTTTTTTAAACCCACTTAATTTTACCAAGGAAGAATATGAGTCCCAGATAATTGCAGCGACTTGCCCAAGTCACACAGATACTGATTAAAAAGAGTGAACACTTGAACCCAAGTCCTTTTACTTCATATCAAGTGCACTGTGGGTAGTCTGCCATTATGATCTAGCATTGGCAAAGAAACCCTGGAGATACCAAAAAGGAAAAGCTTCAAGACTTTATGCAAATGTCCTGGGCTGCTGAAGAGGGATCACTCCCTACCAAGCCAATGACATGGAGGGTTAAAAGCGTTCAGTTAGATCTTTGTAGAGCTTGCTGAATGAGTTTTACAATTCATTATTTTGGCATATTTCAAGGCTCTCCTGCAAACTAAATCATTTTATTTTTAAAAAACTAAATCATTTTATAAACAGAAATGTATGCAAACTAAACATCGATAGAAAATGGCTATAGAATCCTTTCTTGTTTGGGGGAAGATAGCTGCTGTTTAAAAACAATACCATCCACTAGAAGAGTACCTGCCTTTAATACTTATTGTTGGGAGTCTTGCTAATATAACAAATACTGCCCTTTCTTTCCCTATCCTTCCTCCCTCCCTCCCTTCTCACCGCATGCCTCTGCCCTCTCTTATCGTTAAAAAGAATTAATATGTTTGCAGGGTCAATGAAAGAAAATTCAGAGCAGGGGCACATATATTTACAATATAACCTTCAGACATGAACCTTATACAAGGACATCAAGTCCCTGTCACAATAAGCAAACTAATTAACTACGAAAAGTTTGGGGATAGTTTGAACTTTCTCTGAGTCAAATGAGTTGCAACTATGCTTCCCGTTAAAATGCAGCATGATCTAATGGAAAGGGCCCTGGATTTGGAGTCACAAGGCATGAGTTCAAATCTTAATTTTGACAATTAGTGATTTGGGCAAGTCTGGGCAAGAATATGCCCTTGCTTCAGTTTCCTCCTTTGTAAAATGACAGAAGCCTTTGAACTTTATTTTTGTGACTTCTCTTACCTGTCTGAAAATACCCTCTTCTACAGACTGACCTTTTTTTTTTTTTTAGAAGTTTCTATCAATGAACTATTTGCTTCTTAAAATGTCTCTGTGTGTCTATAGTTGTGTTTCCACAATTGCGTCAGCTTATAGGTATCCTTTCCATCTTGAAATTCTTACACCAGATTAAGGGGTCAAAGGCAATATACAGTTTACAGAAGGAAAAAAATAGAAAAAATCCATAACCATATGATAGATTGTTCCAAATAATTCATATTAGACCTGAGGTTTTCTCCATAGCCAGAAATTGACAAAAATGAGAAAAAAACAGAAACAATAGATTGTGGCAATGATGATGGAAGCTAGGTACATTGTACTGTTTGCATAGCTATGAGGAAATCCAACATTTCTGGAACTGTTAAAGAGTCATATGAAATAAGAGTTCATACCCTTTAGCCTAGTGATCCCAATATAGGGCTGCTGGCAACAGAGCAGGAAGTTAACCTGGATGAAGCAGCAAGGTATCCTAAGAGAGACACAGGGGGCAGCATATACCCCCTACCACCAGTGCATCAACCACTTGTCCCCTCAGAGTCGTCTGGAGACATCCCTGGATTCTGTACTGAAGAGCCTTGGGAATAGCAACATCTTACTCCTCCATCCCCTCCCCCATCAACTACTGGTTAGGCGTTTCCAGACATGTCCTCAAAACTGGCCTTTAGTGGGGCAACTCTAGTGAAGATGGACATGGCACCTGCTTCTGCAGCTGTGGTTGTCCCAACCTCTAATGCAACCATGACTGGAGACCCAGAAAAATATTCTCACCATCAATATCCTTGATCCAATGGTTACTAATTTGGTTTTATCAATGGAAATGACACTAAAGAAGATACATTGCCATTGGCTTTACTACTGTACCTTAAGCACCACTTGACCTTTTCATCTGATTTGCAGCTAAAATGTTCTATATGAGTTGTCTCCCCTTATTAGACTGTTCCTTGAGAATTCAAGTTTCTTGCTTTTCTAATTGTATCCCTTGCTCTTAGCACAGCATCTTGCACCTAATAAGAGGTTAATACGTGCTTTTTAAATTCATTCATTCCTCTAATCCAGGCTCCTTTAACAAGTGATGAAACTGAGACCCAGATTGGTTAAAAGACTAGGGTTTGAACCCAGAATCTCTGCCTCCAGATTGAACAATCTTTTCATTGTACCACACTGTCTCTCTAAGGTAAAGTGTGCCCCTCCCCCTCAATCTTAACCTTCCCACCTGAACATGCTGGGTACCTAGGAGCAGGGATGGGAGATTGAGAAAACTTTTGTCATCCTGTAGGGTTCTTGTGGAACTCATTCAGCTGGCACTCCTGGCTAACACCATCCCCAGCCCTTTCCCAGGAACTTCTTCCACCAATGGGGAAAAGCTACTGCGATAACAATTAATTTATTTTAAAAAACAAAAACAACCAAACCTATAAAGTTATATAGATGTGAGAATGAGGATAGGCAAATGGAAGAGAAACAGTATTTCTGATGACGAAGTAAATGTGATATATGTGATGGAGGGGCACGAAGGATATTGAGCTAATTTTATTGCTAAGAAAATAAACATTAGGGCCCAATAATGCTAATGTATGCACATGTGTACCCCCTTGCAATTTGTACCATGCAATTTAGTACTTAATTATATACCCTGTCTTCTACTTTTCTCTAAGTGCCAGATGTGTTCAGACCTCTTCCCTAAAGTGTTGGTAACTTCACCTCCCTGGACCTCAGTTTCGTAATCCATAAAAAGAGGAGGTTGAATTAGGTGGCATTTAGTCTCTTCTAGTTCTAGATCTGTGATCCTGTGAATTATTTGAGGGAAAGGACTGTAGTTTACTCATATCCACCATAATGTTGGATATGTGTAGGCGCACTCACACACTCCTGTGTGTTGGTAAAGACTGGAATTTAGTATACATAAGGAACTCTCCCTCCATCACAAAAATCAGCACCTCCTTTGTAACTTAATAGAAAGTTGTCCAACGTGTACTGATACTTGCCCATATTCACAAAGCTGGTATGTGTCTAAGGCAAGACATGAACCTAGTTCTTCCTGTCACTGATGTTAGCCCTCTGCTATGCCATCTTGCCTCTTCTTGAACAAATAGGTGCCAACTGGCTTCTGATTGACTGAAGGTAATTTAAGCTTAAAGATTTGGAAGAAAAATGGTATAATGTAAGGAAATTATAAGGGACTTTTTTTTTTTGCTTTTTGGAAGGCAATTGGGGTTAAGTGACTTGACCAAAGTCACACAGCTAGTTTTTGTGCTAAGTGTCTGAGGTCAGATTTGAACTTAGGTCCTCCTGACATCTGTGCCACCTAGCCACCCCCTAAAAAAGGACTTTTTGTTTTCCAGGGTATAATGAAGAAACGGCAGATGAAAAGAAAATGCACATTTGAGGCAAAATTGGTGGAGAATTTTAAAAATAAATAAAACCTCTTTATTCTGGGTTCTAAAAAAATAAAAAAAATCCTCCTTCTGTACCTTTCACAGGAAATCACACAACTATAATTAAACACTTTTGGGTCACATGGAAAAAAAAAAAGATGAACCTAAACTCAATGGATAGAATAATAAATAAGGTTGGCTGAGGAGTTATTTATTCACCTTTAATTTTATTACTGACTCCATCCAAAATCACTCTACAATTTGGTCCCTTCGTGCATTAATAAGAGGGTATCTAAGAAGTTGGAGCAGGTTGAAGAAAGGACTATGGGAAGGATCATGCTTAACTTATGCTTACAGAGTATTTTGAGATCCTCTTTGATAAAAGTCCCATAAAGATACAAATTATTATAGATATGATATCTATAATTTTGTTTTAATAAATAATAATTTTAGGAATAATTTAATAAAATTAATAAAACATTAATAAAATAAAAGTAAAAAGGAATAAGTTTATTCCTCACTTTTTTAATGAGGAAACTGAGGCCTACACATTTAAAATGACTTGCTTGAGATCACACAATTAGTTAATGGAAGAACCAGAGCTTAGAACCATGGTATCTTGACTTCTCTATTCTGCTACCTTATAGTGTAAATAATTACATCATTGTTTTGTTAATTTTTGGTTTTCTTTGATTGGCTTGAACAGGAGTGGGGAACCTGAGGCCTGGAACCTACATGGAAGCCCTTGAGGTCCCTGAACTTTACAAACATTGAAGAATAGGCCCAAGGCAATAATTAATTCCATTACAACCACCTATCTCCTATAGATTTTTCTTCTAAGGTAAGCTACTTCCCTTACAAATGGCTTTCCTAAATCTATCCTAGACCAATGTACAGCACCCTTTCAGGTGCTGATAAGGCTTTGTCTTTTGGAGCACCTTCTAATCTTGATGTAGAGGGATTTATATGTATAAACTCCTTTGAGAGAAAATGGGAGTTATATGACTAAATCCAAAGTGTATCCAGATAGGGTTATATTTTTATCCCTAGCAGTGTAACCCTATCTTAATGTGCTAGGGATTTATGCATGGAACTTCCATTAGCACTCAAAGGACTCCACATACATAAATCCTTTCAAATCAAGTTCAGAAAATACTCCTGAAACTTTGAAAACCTGGCTGAACTGATTTGCAACCAGCTTTTAAAGCTGGGTGGTTTCTTATGTTGGCCCAATATTTGAGGTACCATAGTTAATATTCTTGTAGGGTGATGTGTTTTTCCCCTGTTGGGCTTTGAGACTTTTTAAAAAAAATTATGTAAAAGCAGCTTTATCTTTTCCGGGCCATGGGGTAATTCTGATTTTTCAGAGTCTTTCTTCAGACAGGAAAATGAATTAGCAATCAGAGTATTTATTATTCATTACATGTCCACACGTGAATGATGCTGGTGACCGATGTAGGTAATTAAACTGAAAGACAATAAAAGCATTCATTGCAGGCATCATCAATGCCAATCATTTCTTCATTGTGTAAGCCCTGGGATTCAGCTTAACAAAGCATGACTTCAGTGTGATGTCACTTTGAGGAGCCAATCAAAAATGTTATCATTTGCACAGTGATAATTTTTTTCTTCAGGGAAAACCAAGAATAAACAGGCAGCAGGTCTGCAGTAAAAATGTGCCTTATACTTCTTCATCTTTTGGGAGGTAGTACTTTTAGTGATCTGGGACCTAATTAAAAATAAAACACTATAGGTTGCTATGTGTTTGGGAGCTCTTGTGGGGAGCTATTAAGGTAAAATTAAAATACTCTCTAAGACATTCCTCCTCCATGAATAATAATAACTCCAGCTCTTCATATTTCGGGGCAAAAGTGCATACCAAAGCTAAGAAAAAGAAAAGGATACTGTAGTTGCTTAATGATTTTAAAGGCTAGATTCATAAAGCCAAGCAAACACAATTGGTAGAAAAGTGGAAAATGTGGAAAAAGTGGAAAATTCAGTTAGAAGATTTGGCATCATGAAAATAACTATTCTGTCTTTTTCTCCCTTACATTAATTTCAGCCCATCCTCTTTATGGAGGTAGACACATTCTAAGTAACTAGGTATTGACTGTCAGCTTGGTTTCAACAGGAACAGAATGACAAGGCATGTGGTGGGAGCTATTCTATGAGGAATGTGAGCTGTATTCTGGGCATTTCTAGTGATGCATGTGAGACCTCAGCTCTGTGCTTTTGGGGATGCCTCTGATACATGTGTAATTAAATGAAGAAACCAAGTACTGTAATCCCATTTCCTGACAGTGAGAAGGACATGCTAGGCCTGCCTGAAAATGAGTCTCTTTTTTTGAGCTAGCTGAAATTTGATTAGGATCATAGGCCAATAGTCAGAAATGACAGAAGAGACCGTCCGGTCCAACCACCTCCCAAACTGAGGCTGTTAATGGTTAAGGGACTTGGTTAAGGTTATAGTTCTAGTATGTAGCAGGGCCAAGGTTAGCCCCAATGCTGTGCTACAACTCTACTGTAATATTAGAGGGGCATGAGAACCCAAAGAACATAAGTCAGGATGGGGAGAACTGTTATCTTGGAAAATATAATCAAATCTGTGTATCAAATCTGAAATGGTTTAGGTCCTCTAATTCTATTACTAATGTATTTTGTGTCCAGTGGGAGCTGTTCAGCTACAAGCTATTACTGAAATACAAATTCTTATTTGTGCCGACTCAAGGGGTCCACTAATTCATGACACAAAAGATGGCTTACAGAAAGTTCAGGCAAAAGGATTCTCTAATTGATGGTAAGACTCCCTAAATGCCCCTATTCACCGAGTATATCACATGAATGTCATCAAACTTCTTCTACAACAAGTCTACTTCAAAGCCTCTTCAGGGATAGCTATAGCAGCAGTAATCATTCTAGCTATTCACACTGAAAAAGCAATATGGATGAAAAATGTCAAATTCCACCTGTTCCCAGAGAGGAGGCCTGTCAAATTAGTCCATCAATACCTATGTCTTGGATAGGTACTGTAACTTCGAATCCAGTGCTCTTTCCCTTGTATCATAATGCCATTTTCTTGAAAAGAATGACTAATTACTTTGAATGGGGAAGGATATTGTTTTTCAGTTTTGAATACTTTGTCATAGGAAAGGAATGACAAATAGAATTACAGGAATCTTAGAGATTAGTGGTACAGTTAAATAAGTAGTTAGAAGCAAGGTGGAATTCAGACTCAAGTCCTCTGACTAAAGAAGCAATTCTCTTTCTAATACTCTTTTCATCTCCATTTTTAAAGTCTTCCAGGCTGGGATTTGCTAGTTGCTGCCTAAGATTTTGTCACTCGGGGAACAGAAAGACAAGGCAACTTTCCCATCTTTTTAGAAAACATCAAAGGTATCATACAATTGGGCTACTAGATGTCACAGTGGATAGAGTGCTAGGCCTGGAGTCAGGAAGACCTAAATTCAAATCCATCCTCAGATAAGAGCTGTGTGACCCTGGGCAAGTCACTTAACCTCTTCCTGCCTTTGTCCTCATCTGAAAAATGTGCTGGAGGAGATGGCAAATCACTTCAGTATCTTTGCCAAGAACATCCCAAATGGGGTCAGGAAGAATCAAACATGACTGAAATGATTGAAGAAATTGTACAATTACAAAAAAATTTTTTTTTACAAATAAGTCTATATTTTTTGAATGTAGAAATCAGGCAGAACTCAGAAGAATGGGCAAATAGACCAAAGTTTTCCCAGGTGGAAGGTCCCTTAACATAAATCCTGCTACCACAGATACTATAAAAGCTTTTTGTGAAATTTTCCAGTTGCCAAAACAATCCCATTGGGTCAACCTGACCTTTTAACCAACAAAGGATGCATTTGAAGAGTGCTGACTACACCAAGATTTGCAAAATCCCTAACTGGTCACATGTACACTATCATCATTACCTTTTCTTATCTGCCAATGCACATAAACACATTAACTCTTGTGAAAATATTCCCCTTTGTGCTTAATCATGGCTGATTGAACTACACTAGCTGTAAGTCTCATGGTCATGATGGATGTTGACATTGTTGCTGTCGCTACTGGGGCTACTGGTATATGTGGGGTCATTTTGTCTTTTGGATCAGGGAGAACTGTTATTACCCTATAGGGAGCCAGAATGGAGGTATTTGATTAACAACAGATTCTACATGAGAATATGTGTATTATATGTATAAATACATGCACATATATGTGTATATATTGTCAGACCTCAGCAGAGTGCCTGGCACAACACAGGTGTTTAATAAATGTTTATTGATTAACTGATGCACATATGTATGTATATATATATATATTATCATCTATCTACTTATCATTTATGTATATTTTCCCTGAACCTATGATTTCTTTTGTGCAGAAAACTCCTGGGGAAAAAAATTCCCCCTACCAATGCTGATAGCTACATCCTATTTATAGTCCTAGAAAATTGCCTGGGACACTGAAAGGGTAAGAAACTTGTTCAGCCAGTATAAATCAGAGGCAGGACATGAATCCAGGTCATCCCAGCTCCAAGGCCAATCCTTTATCTACTATACCATGTTGCCTCTCTAATGAACATCATAAAATGAGAAATTAAGCCCTTAAAACAAGGACTTCTTTTTTTAAAATAAAGAATGCAGTACTAGCAACCAACCTGTGTGTTGAAATAAAACAAATTAACTTCCAGTTTTTTAGAGAAGCATATCAAAAGTCTTGTCAAATATAGCAATGTGATGGGATTCAGGAAGCCTGGGTTATCATCTGGATGCCTTCAAATGCTCTCTGTCTGATGATTCTGTGTCACTTAAAAAAAAAAGATAATAATAGGGTAAGTAGACAGTTTCTAAAGAACATGGGCCCCTGAACTCCTATGAATGTGTAGAAAAACCACACTAACATTGTATTGGCCTAAAAAAACTGGCTTGTGTCATAAGAAAGTTACTTGAAGACACAGAGAGACTTACTGAATGAGACTACTTTGCCTATCTCTTTTTTTTCAATCAAACATTTAGTAAGTTCCAACTACGTACAAAGCATTGTCTTAGGTGATGGCATAAAGAGATGAAAATTAGATAGTTTTTGCTTTCAAGGAACTTATAGGTTCCTAGGGAACACAGTATATGCACAGATGAATATATATGCATGCACACATATACACAGAGAAAGGGGTGTGCTAGAGCCACAGCTAAAACCAGATTATGAGAGTCAATTATCAAATTTTCAGTGTGAGCATTTATATCTCCAAAAGTGAGGTGCACAGTAAATCGAGGATTGATTTATTGTTTTGTTGATTGTCTAAACTTAAGAAAGTCACAGAGAAAATGTTAATAATATGAATTAAACTTAGAAATGTGTCACTCCCCCTCCCCCTCAAACTAGTTGTTAAAAATTTACTACCATACCATGGTACACATACATACATATCTGTATATGTATGTTATATATAATGTGTGATACATACAAATATATAATACAAAGTAATTTTAATAGAGGTGTTGCCAGGGAATAGAAGTATTATCTATATTTAAAAGACTGGGTCTTCCTATTTTACTCAAGCTAGAGGTACAGAAGCTATTCACTGATTGATTCTATTAGTTATCAGCAATGGTCTCTGACTAGCTCCCTTTATAACCTGGGCTAGTTCATCCCTCCTAAGGCAACATGGTGACCCTTCCCTCCCTCCTTCCCTTCCCAGAGCCTCATAGATTGGCTTTAACCCTACTTGAATACAGAATTTCTAGGGCTTAGGGATCCACTAGTCTCAGCCTCTCTGGCAGCCAATATTATAGGCACAGGCAACGACATCAGGATTATAATTTTTCTGTAAAATCATTTTCCGTCTAAGTAATGATTCCAGTTACCTTAAGGAAATATTATAAACTCAGAATTAATTTCCTTAGCCTGGCCAATGAGTTTCTCCTTTGCAACTCTCTAGGTCCCAACACCTTCAGTTTCTAGAAACCAGATACTAGATGTTAAACTAGGGGGGCAGGCTTCTCCCCCATTTCTTTCTCTGAAGCCTAGCTTCAGCTTCTGTCTCTGAAGTTCTGTTTACCTACTTCCAAGATAACTCAGAAAACAGTTTCTCTGTCTTTTCCTTGCCGGTAAGAGACAGTGTCAGATTGAAGATAGGACAGAAAGATCAGATGTCAGAGCCAATACAGAAGTTCATGGGAAGGTGCCGAAGGAAGCCAGGAAACCTAATTGGTGTATTCTGGGGGGCACTTCACAATCTTCTCAGGAATCCGAGACAGCCAGGCTGAAATTGCTGACATGATGGTAGGCAAATGAATCTGGACTTGGTGTTGTCTGAAGCTCCCCATTTGGGGAGTTTCCCCATTGCAACCACACACCCAGAAAGGGAATGAGGGTGATACTGTCTGTCCCATCATCACTTGGTGTATTAATAGGGGGACTCCCCTGTTACCACTACAAAACTGTGTATACCAGAAGCCATCTCAGGGATTCAGTCCATGAATTCTAAGGATCTTTCTTATCAGTGTTTCAACTTCCTTAAACACAATGCTCACAATCCATGATTCCCTGCTAGTCCCAAGGATTACCCTATTGGGTGTCCTGAGATGAACTGAAAGGGGAAGAGTATTTCACAATCATTAAACATTACAGAACATTTCTTGTATGCTGGAGTGGAAGGGAATAATATTAGAGAAACAAACAAGACTTCTGGGTTCCCTTTCATGTCTAGATCTATGATCCTAAGAAAAGGTCCCCGTCTACATGCAGCTTCCATTCTAACAGAAGAAGAGCAGCTCATATGTATAAGGACTTACAGGGGACTTGCCCCACAATAACCTATGCAATAATAGGTCATAATACGTTTATTCACCCCATTTTACAAATGAGGAAACTGGGGCCAAGAATACCCAAATAACTTACTTGTTCACAGTCACCTGATTCATAAGTTTTAGAGCCAGGCCTTGAACTTAGGTCTTCTTATTCCAAGGCTAATATTCTTTTCGTTCTGATGCTCTGTCTCTCAGCAACTTACAATAGATACATATTGCAGAGGGTAATGAACACAGGAGAGAGGAAAAAAGGCTCATGCTTGATCCTATAATTTGAATTCAAATGAGAAGCAGCATTTCAATAAATAGATGTGCAGCAATATCATCATTTAATCTATTGAGCAACTTTAAACAAATTAAATAATAAATTTAATCATTTATTAAGCAGTTAATTTTTTTTTTTGGCCAAGCACAGTGCAAGGTTGCTAGGGATACAAAACCAAAAAGCAAGACAGTCCAGGGGAGATTTGTTGTTTGTTGTCTAGTTGTGTCTGACTCTTCATGACCCCATTTGGGGTTTTCTTGGCAAAGACAGTAAAGTAGTTTGCCATTTTTTTCTCTACCTCATTTTACAGATGAGGAAACTGAGGCAAGCAGGATTAAGTGACTTGTCCAGGGTCACAGAGCTAGTAAATGAGGCCAGATTTGAACTTTTAAGATAAATCTTCCTGATTTCAAGTCCAGTGCTCTATCCACTGTGCCAACTATCTGCTCCTTGGGCAGAATAAGGTGCATAAATAAGCAAATGCATAATAAATATAAGTTGAATGAGGGAGGCACAAGCAGCTGGGGGTGTCAGGAAAGGCTTTGTGTGGAAGGTATTGCTTGAACAGGAAGCAAATCAGAGATTCTAAGAGGCTGAAGTGAGATGGGATTGTTTGCCAGGCTTGGGGGACAGCCAAAGGAAAGGCATAATGATGGAAGATGGAATTGACTGGCTGTGGGGTGTGATAAGTGGACTGATGTGTATAAGAAGATTGGAAAGACAGGTTAAGGCAAGGTTATGAAGAGTTATAAAATACAAGCAGATGAGCTTATAATCTATAAGCCAACAAGGAACCACTGCAGTTTACCTGAGTGGAGGAGCTGCACATGGGTGGAGGATGGATTGGAGAGCTGAGAGGCTTGAAGGCAGGAAAAAAAATTAGCAGGAAACTGCAATAGATTAGGCAAGAGGTGATTAGGGCCTGGACTCTGTGGCTGGGGATTTCTGCTTGTGAAGAGGAAGAGGACAACTGTAAGAGATAGAAACTACATGATTTGGCAACTGATTATATATGTGGGGTGAAGGTGAAAAGGAGTGATGACTCAAGTTTGAAAACCTGGATGACTGGAAAGATGTTATGTTAGTGTCTTCATGAGGGAGTCAGAGTTTAGACAAGGGTTTGGTTTAAGGGGAAAAAACAATAATGGCTCCATTTTGGACATAGTTTGTGATGCATATGGGTCAGTGAGTTGAGTATGTAATGTTGAGAACTCTCTGATCCCTTCCAACCCCAGGATCCTGTGATACTGAAGTGACAAAGTGCAGTGGTGATTGCAGATCAGAGTGAGATGAGGGATTTCCTGGAAGACTTTCTGTAGGAGTTGGGTTTTGTGTGTGTGTGTGTGTGTGTGTGTGTGTGTGTGTGTGTGTGTGTGTGTGGTTTTTTTGCCTTCAGCTAGGTTTTTGTTTATGTGTGCATTAAGTGTCTGAGGCCCGGATCTGAACTCAGGTCCTCCTGACTCCAGGGCCGACGCTCTACTCACTGCGCCACCTAGCCGCCCCGAAGTTGGGTTTTAAACTGATCAGCAATGGTGCTTCCAAAATGCCCTTTTCAGCCTCTTACCCAGCAGCCTTCTCATGCAGACAGTTCTACTTCTACAGTGTCTTCTTCTGTTTGATGAATTCTTCCCTGGAGTGTCCATTTGAGAAAGTATCCATGTAAGTTATCTTCATTCTAAAACTACCTTAGCCTCTGATTCCCCTAACTACTTCTTAAAACCTTGCCCCTCATGGTTCCCCTTTCCTTTCCAAATCTTCAGCTCTCTATGTAGTGTAAGCTCCTTGAGGACAGTGTCTGTCTTTCTTTTTGCCTCTATTTGTATTCCTAGGGCTTAGCACAATGCCAAGGACATAGTACATACTTAATAAATCCTCTCTCAACTCCTCTCCTCCCCTCCCTTCCACTGTCCTCCCCTCCCCTCCCTTCTTCTCCCCTCTCCTTCCGTCCCCTCCCCTCCCTTCTTCTCCCCTCTCCTCCCCTCCCTTCTTCTCTCCTCCTCTCCCCTCCCATCCCCTCCCCTCTTCTCCCTTCCCCATTTGTCTTTTCTCTCCTATCTTGCCATATCTGTCTCTCTGTTCTTCTGATACTACAGTGGTACCTAACAGCAAAGAGTAGAGGTGACAGTGATGGGGGAGCTAATAACTTACTTTTGGCTGGGATTCATTAGGCTTTACTTCTTTTCCATAGATTTCTTAGACATATAGCTCTTCTTAAGAAAGACTGGGAAAGAGCAAGAGGACTTGAAGTCAGGAAAACAGAATGAGGTAGAATGGTTCAGTGGAAACAACATTAGATTTGGCATCTTCATGTGTTCAGATCCTCTATCTTTCACCATTACCAGTATGGCCTTGGGCAAGTCATTTCATTTCTCAATGCTTCAGTTTCCTCATCAATAAAACATGGGAGTTGGACATCACTAGATGATCTCTGAAGTTCCTTTTGTTCTAAAAATCCTATGATCCTGGTGAGGGGCAGGGGAAAGGGCAGTAAGGGGAGAGGCAGCCATGGCCAACAGACGATTAAAACCCAAGTCTGATTTATAGCTAAACTCTCTTTATACAATAAAAAGCTGCCTCTCTTTAATTAAGCCATCTATTTACTTAAATGTAGACTCATTATGTCAATTTGTAGATCATATAATATCATATATCTATCTAATCTACTTTTAATTTCTCAAAGCACTTTACTGGAATTTAAGAGACCATGCTCTAGTTCAGACCTTGCCACTAATTTGCTATGTGACTTTGGGCGAGTCACTAATTTTGGGGGTTTCATTTTTAAAGCTGTAAAATGAGGGGTTTGGTCAGATGGTGTCTAAAGTCCTTTCTGTTTCTAATATTGTAGAGTTTTAGGATTAATATGTGGGATTTGCTTATAACCAAATATAGAATATACCCTGCTGCTACTATCCCAGCAGCAGGGAATGTTTATGTTTTTCTTGGATCAGTTGGGAGAAGAGAGAAGGAAATTCCAGTGTTAAAGGACCCTTAACCACCTTCCATATGGCTCAGCCTCTTTTCATCTCTAAACTCCCTTTAGTAACTGTGCCACCTCCTCAGAAGACTGAAACCCCCATATTTGTGTACTTGTGGGCAAATGTGAATTGCCAGGTAGGCAATTTAGCAAGTTCTTTGAAGCATACATATGAATTACTGATAAAAGAATGAAATATTAACTTCCTGAATTCCCTGTTTCTGACCCAGTGTTAAAAAGACACAGTGTTAAATGAATAAAGGAGACAAAAAGAACTGTCTCTCCAGATCAACTTTATTGTTGGAAATTTGCAGATAGAAGACAAAAAGTCCAAACCAATCTTCAATGTGAATTTGGATATTTTTCTTTTTCAATACTTCAAAAAATCAGTGACTTAATCAACATGGGCATTCTCTCCCTTGATTCAGAGCTAAATCCATTTATGCCTTTGTAGATCATCTTTATGAGCTGATACAGAGGCTAAAAAAATAAAAAAGAAGTAATTATCTTTTGTCCAACTTCCTGGTTCTGTCTTTCTTCACTTAGCTTTTGGGGACCCTCAGATGGCAGATAAAACCTGTTGCTATTTCTCTACTCAAAGTCTTTCCAGCTTGCTAAGGCCTACAAGAACTTGGTCCCTGCTGGTATCTCCTTTCAGAATTACCTGCCTCCATGACACATTGAAGTATCAGAGTAGTTCTTAATTGGAAGACCTCTGTATCAAGAAAGACAAATGATGCACACTATTTTGAGATGAAGGAAAATGTGGGATGGCAATTGTTGAAAGAATATAGAATTATAGAATTTCAGAGCTAGAAGGCACCTCTGTGGTCATGTACTCTAGAGCCTGGTATGAGAGTCTTAATCATTCCCTCATCCCTTTCAAGGGGTCATCCAGTCTCTGCTTGAAGGCCTCTGGGGTCAGAGACGTCCCTATCTCCCAAATCAGACCATTACATTTTTAGAAAACTCTAATTTTGTCAGAAGGTGATGGCCCAATGGAGACACAGGTGACCAGTGTCTTTCAAGCAGGGGAAAGAAAAGAGACAAGAAGTAGATTGCTTCACAAGATCCTCTTGCTGATAACTAAAGAGAGTTACCTCTCCTGAATTAAGATGTTGTCAGGAGTCTGTTCATTGTTAATCAATCACACTTGGGCCTAGTAAAACTTAATAAAAGTTTTTTAAAAGCCTACAATAAAACACTTAACTTAGGATTCCCTGGTACAGTGAACAGCCCTGGTAAATAGGCAATTTGCTGGAGTGGGTCACCATCCAAGTTGCCAATGAGAGCTGTGGGGAATTCAATTTCAGTAGGCATGACTATCAAAGGTAATGTTCCAATTACCTGTTGAGACTGTACTATTTTTGTGGCAATGGTGTGAGGGGTGGTCGATGAGAAAAGGTTAATCAAAAATCTTAAATGTGGTTGGCAGATAGGTAGGTGGCACAATGAACAGAATGCTTGATTTAGAGGAGGAAGATCTGAGTTTAAATCTTCTCACACACTAATTGTGTGACCCTGGACAAGTCCCTTGACCTCTCTCAGCCTTAGTTTCTCTCTGTGAAATGGCGTAATAAGGGCATTTACCTTACAGGGTTGCAATAGGATCAAATGAAATCATATACGTAAAGCACTTTGCAAACTTCAAAGCAGTCTATACATGTTAGATAGTATTATTACAAAGCATGGGTTGTTGTGCAGTTGTTGTACAAGAGAAATTAAAATGCTGAACTTTCAGACTCTTTATCTTATCTTTCCCTCTCAATTTCTGAATGGCCTTTTCTACTCTCCAGTTTATCATCGAGGATTAAGTTTCCTTGGGAAGATGGAAGAAAAAAATTCAAAGGGAGAACAAAGAAGAAAAAGATTCTGAGGAGGAGGTAGAGAGGAATCCAGTCCTGTGTCAGAAGAATAGAGGAATAAAAGATGAGGAGAGGCCCTTGAGGCATTAGAGTTATATAATGAATCCGAGGCTCTTCCCATAATGGGTGGAACTGACTTCTACAAGGAAGAAGTCACTTTGCATAATCCACCAAATGAGGAAGTGAGTCCAGAGTTCCCACCAGGATCAGGGGCATCTGTTACTTGTTGAAAGAAGGGAGTCATCATGGTGATATAAATTTAATCCAGTCCAACAGACATTTATTAGCTGTCTACTATGTTCTGGGCACTGTGCTAGTTACTGAGGATTCAATGACAAAATGAAAAAAAATAGTCCTTGCCATTACAGAGCACATGCCAATTCTACTGGGAGAACATCGCATGTAAATGCATTTAGCATAGTGCTTGGTAGATAGGAGGCTCTTTTTCTCCCTGTTTTTGGAGGGGTGAAGGTAGGGCAATTGGGGTTAAGTGATGTGCCCAAGGTCATAAGGCTAGTTTTGTGTTAAGTGTCTGAGGCCGGATAATGGTCAGTACTTTATTTACTGTGCCACCTAGCCACCCCTATAGGGGGCTCTTAATGAATGCTCCTGCACTGACCAGATAAGCACATTGTAATGGAAATGCAAATTTAAAGGTCTTCCCTGCCCCTAGGTCCTTTGATGGGCTTAAAAGACTCTGAGAACTTCCTTGATTTTAAAATATACTCTGCCTCCTAATAGGCTGAATGTGGTCACATGGAGCCTGTGGCAGGAGGCTTGGTTTTCAGGAATGCCCGCACCTTGATGCTGTGGGATTGGGCAGTGGGTCAAGAGGGTGGTTACATTCTCTGAGCCAGGAAAAGGCTATATAATCCCTGATGTGAGGCTTTGTTTTGGGGCTCACTTTGAGAAGTGTTGTGTGACTTGACCAGATGAGACTCTGGGAAGCTGTTGAGAGCTCCCCGGCTTTGAAAACCCAGATGTTGATGCTTCCCTCTTTGGTAACTGTGACTTGGTATTGATGTAATCGTTGGGCAGTTTGGAAGCCTGTCTGCTTGATCTGTTTCTCTGTCTTATAATTTCTGTCTGTATACTCTGAAGTTCGGGGTGCTAACCTTTTTCCCCTGAACTAGGTAAACGATATATGTTTGATTGATTAAAGTAAGCTTGTTAACCCATTTTGAGTTGCTTTCCTTTAGAAAGGCAGATCTAAGAACCTGTGTTGGCAGCCACCCTGGGGATGCTGGGATGCTTGCTGCTACACACATACATGATTAATTGAGGAGAAAGAGAATACTAAAAGCTAGAGAGACCAGGAAAGGATTCCCAAAGCAATAAGAGGCAGAGATGAGAAGAAAGGACTTTCCAGACATGATGGATGGCCCATGCAAAGGCACATAGATAGGAAATGGAATTCTGAGTTCAGGAAAAAGCAGGTGGAGTAGTTTGGTTGGAACATAGAGTATATGAAGGGCAGTAATATACAATAGGCATAGAAAGGACTGAAGTCAGGTTGGCATTAAATGCTAAACTGAGAAATTTGTATTTTAAGCTAGAGGCAAGTGGGAGCCAGTGAAATTTTAAGAAGGTAGTGACATGATCAAACATGTTTTAGGAGCATAATTTTGGTAACTGTGTGTAGGATAGACTGGAGAAGGAAAAGAAAATATGTCTTCCTTGAGTACTTACCCAGAATATGATAGAAAGCCTCCTAAGATGTGCCAAACCTGATAGACAACATCCTTTTCTGATGATTCATGTTTGGACAAATTATTCCACCAAAATGAATATGGAAAGCACATTTAGGGATTATGCAATCTGCAGAAGTAGGCTGAAGATCTTTGGGCACAGGTGAATTTTCACCACAGCTGCAACTGGAAGGTAGAGATTTTAGAAGAAGTAATGGGACTTGGGAATTGAACAGATATATAGAAAGTTTATGTCAAATAATAATATTGGGATTTCTAGATCGTTGTTCAAGATTCATGCATAATGGACTCAGGGTCAGGGAAAGAACACATCTCTCCATACATAGGAATAAACATATTTGCCTAGAGACTTAGAGTGCTGATCAAAGGGGCTTAAAGATACTTATTCTCCTATTTATGTCAATGAAGAGATGTATGCTAGGCATAAGTAATCTGCATCCTACTGGTGACTACTTATGCCTAGCATACATCTCTTCATTGCCTTTGATTCTTTAATAATTTAAAGCTGAATGACATAAATAGGAGAATATTTGTATTAAAAAGGTAAAGTTTTATATCAAGAAATAGCTTGGAATTGTGAAAGTCTTTCATAATTTCCAAGATAAGATCCAACTCTCCTTCCCATGTTACATTCTGGGCCAGCTCTTAGTCTGATTGTAGTATCTGTCCAAGCTAATCTTCCTAAGGCAAAGGCCTTACCATGTCACTCCCCTGTCTAAAAGCTTTCATAACTATTGTTTTGCCTCTAGGATTATAAAATATAAACTCCCATGCCTTGGAGAAAGCCTTCCGCAGTCAGGCTCCAATCTACCTCTCCAGGCTTATCACACATTAACTTTCCCTCATGTACTTTATATTCTGGGTACACTGTACAACTGATTGATTGTTCAAGAAATACAACAAATGCACAAAGCATCATTCTTCTCCATCCCCCCACTGCCAAGGAAGCCCAAGAAGCTAAAATGGGAGTCAGCTCAAGAAGGTTGGGAGACTCTCAAGAATGAAATTCTGGTAAAAACAAACAAGAAATTCTAGTAAGTGACCTAAAAAGGATCTCAGAAACTGTCTCTGGTTCAACACCCTCTTTCTGACAAGGAGGAAACTGAGGCCCAGAGATATCATGTGACTTACCAACCAAGATCATACAGGGGATAAACATCAGAGGCAGTATTTTAATTCAGGCCTCTGACTCCAGAAACAGTATCTTAAACCCAAGGGAAACAGAAGACCTCAAAGGGCTTGCATCAAAGGGGACCCCTATCCATCAGAGATACCTGCCCCTGGGACTCATTGATGAACTCAAACCTGCACAGATCACAAAGCCTCCCCAAAACCCTACTAAACTGAATCATTGTGTTTCAGTGACAAAGGTTGGTGGTGGTATAGAGGATAAAAATGCATGGAAAGAACTTTGCAAAACCTTGAAGTGCCCCATAAATATGGACTACCATCATCTTTATCTAAGGTTAGTGGTAGGTCCCAACATGTTGCAAAGCTCTCATGAATGGACTTGGCAAAAGATTGTCAACTTTATGGAGACTCACACAGCTATGTACAGATAGGTTGACCCCTAGGTGATTAATTCTTTTGCATGATAATAACAAGAAATTCTTGTGCCTGCAGCAAATTTTGTTGGGGCAATGCAGAGGGCAGCAGAGGAGGAAAGTTGCGATATGGATGTGGTCATACTAGAATGGAGGATGGCTCATCCCTCCAAGAGTCCAGTACATGCCTTCTAAGATCTTGGGGAAAGTGGGCCCTAAGAAAGTCAGTGCTATAGAATTTGGGGGTGGTGGCATCTGGCAGAGGACCTTAAGATGAGACCCAGGAATGACAATTGTCACGAAGTGCACCCTTCTATGGAGGAAGCTCTTTCCTCATTTTGGCAAATTGAGACAAAATCTCAGTTGCCTTATACTAGTTTCTCTCTTTGAATAGCGACTCATGAAACAAAGAAAAATTTCAGATGTCTCTCAGTCCTGCGCAGTTCCCTTTCACTTAAACTGATGGTAGTGAAGGAGATGATAAGAAAGGGAAAATAAGGTGCTAAGAGTCACATACTTTTTAGACAATCCACAAAATAAATTAAATTGTTAGTGTTCCAAATATGAGATTTTTGTTCAATGGCTGACATACTGTTAGAAAGATGGAACTATATCAATTTTGGTATTATTTCAGCAAATGAAAAAAAGACAAAGTTGCTGTTAAGTGGTAGAAGAACTCACCACCTTTGCTTAGGAGAGTAAAACAAATGACTTGGGAGAGTTAGTTATCTCGTGCACTTATAATAAATTAAAAATAAAAGAGCATTTCACAGGATAGTTGGCCATTTCATCTTGTATTGTTTGTGGTAAGTATGGGCAAAAAGGCCACCATGAAGATAACTGCAACTTTATCATCAGCATCTGTTGCAGTGTATGAAGAGGTAGAAGAATTCTGCAAAGAACTTGAAAAGATCCTCCAAACCAACACTATATATGTACATATATACATATATGTGTGCATTTGTGGATATACACATATACACAGATCCACACATAAATACATACATATATGTGTATATCTAGATAGATATATCCCTCTCTCTGTCCACACACACACTCATTCACACACTCACATACACACAGAAATATATGTTACCTAGCTAGATAATCAGTGACTTCAATGAAAGGATGAGCACAATTGAAGACGTCAAAAAAATTCTGGAAAAGGTAATATGGGAATAAGGAATATAAGAAATTAATGGCTTTATGATACACAGAAACATGACAAGAAAATATCATTAATACTTTCTTTCACAAGAGTATAGAGAGGTTCTGGACATTGCAAAAAAAAAATAACATTACCAAAAATGAAACTAACTATGTCTATCTTAGCAAATCAACTGGTAACAACTGATTACTGATATTGAAGTCATATCAGAACCAACTGTCTGTGTGTAGTTTATCAATTAGTTATAGCAAAAGTCTTAATCAGCAACGAATTAGAAGAAATGATGAAGATGAAAAAACACAGCATGTAACTGTGACACAATTTCCACATTACTGATCAGGCAAGTTGCTGATGCTGAAAACAGAATGGAAAAAAGCAAAGATACTGACCTTGAGTAAATCCATTGGTGTGTGATTCCCACTGCCCTGCTATAAGGTCTTTTTGACCTAGTAGCTGGTTGCTGTGGTGAATTCTGAGGCAAAGGGGAGTGACATTTTATTTGAATCAGTATCCTTTTTGACCTTAGGAATTATATTCTCATCCTTTGTTGTTAATAAAGTCATTTTTATTGAATTTTATGGTCCACAGGTGTCTCGTTGCATTCTTATCCCAAGTCTGAATCATTACACTGCCCTCAGCTAGACCTGGCCCAGAATATGTCTTGATCTAAATATAAAACATTCTAGAATTTTATGAGGATTTGAAATGAAGCTCATTGATTGTATTTCTTTTCCTTTAAAAAAAATAGACAACATTTTCTGTGTTCCTGTCCAATAACACCACTCACATTCCTCTTGATTTTTTTTAAAGATAGCTAACAGGGGCTCACCAATTACACACACACTATTCCATCATCCCTTTAATCTATTATATTACTTTTTCAGTATCATAGTCTAGTCATAGGTCCCATTGTCCCAAGTCTCATTGGAATCTGAGGCTGAATTTGCCTCCTGCATTAGAATCTTTTTGCATATAGTCATTTGAGGCTCCTAATGAGGTTTAATAAATTTATACTTTCCTAATTTTTCTTGTAACATGATAGTGTCTTACTTAGTTGCTCATGTAAATGTAAAATATTGTTTTATTATTATGTACTACTCAGGCTTGCAATTTCTAATTCATAAAAGCCAACCAGACCATAAGACTGAACAACATGAACAGCCAACTTTTAACCCTGGGTATGTACCCTTCAGTAGGTGCAAGACCAGAAGCAAGTCTCAGTTAAACTGATTGTTAGCATGTTTCCAGAGATGCTTTTTCTAAATTGGTTCAGAGAACCTTGTCAACAGGTATTTTGTGAGAAAATTTCTCTGTATTACTTTATCCTCTAAAGTATTAAATGCAGGCTTGTAACCCTTCTGTTAGAGGCTCCCACTTGAGGGCACACTTTGGAACACTAAATTAGTGGTACTTACTGCTTCACTGAAATGAGGGATCCCTGGATAGAAGGAATTTTAAAATTAGGAGGAAGTTTGATCAATTTCTCCTACTATTTTAGTTCCTTCCTTTGAAGGCAAATACTTCTCCAAATATATAATTATGTGATAACATTACATCTGTACCAGTCAGTAGATTAGAAAATTTACATTAAAAAATTTATATGGGGGCTGCTAGGTGGCACAGTAAATAGAGCACCAGCCCTGGAGTCAGTAGGACCTGAGTTCAAATCTGGCCTCAGACACTTAAAAAAAAAAACTAGCCGTGTGACCTTGGGCAAGTCACTTAACTCTAATTGCCCTCCAGATAAAAAGCAAAAAAAAAAAAATTTCTATGTAAAACTGGCTGAAAATATGAGTGAGGGTACACTTCTCAATCTTGAGTCTAGACTAGGGAAATGTTATGGTAGTTGCAATGGGATGATAGATTTAAAGAAGGCTTCCTGGCTTTTCCTTTTTTAAATAGGAAAAGGCCCATCTCTCTGTGTTAGAAAGACTGCCCCTTTTAGGGACAAGCTCTAGAATGATTTTTGGGGAGCAAGATGTTATCTGTCACCTTTGCTTCTAGATCTATACTTCAGGAACACAGTAATTGGCGAAAGAGGCTGAGAGAATGGAATTGGAATGCTTCTTGATTTGTTCAACATTAGCTAACAAGGCAGCTAGGTGGCCCAGTGGATAGGGTGCTGAGCCTGGAGGCAGGAAGACTCATCTTCTTGAGTTCAAATCTGGTCTCACACATTGTGACTGAGTAAATCACTTAACCCTGTCTGCCTTAGTTTTCTCATCTATGAAATGAGCTGGAGAAGGGAATGGCAAACCAACCACTCTAGTATCTTTGCCAAGAAAACCCCCAATGATGTCACAAAGAGTCAGACATGATTGAACAACAACAAACAAGCAAAACAAAAACCCAGCTAACGTTCAAGGCTTTGTTTATGATACCAGGTTCTAAGAGGCTATCCAGGTCTAGATGAGTACTTTGCCTATGAAGTTATCGTTGGGAAAAGAAGGGGTGAGCTTTTTCAGCTAGTTTTAGGAGTGAAAGCAATTAAATACTTACACTATACATACAAACTATCAGTCAAGTGCCAGGAGAATGTCCTTGGACTGTTCACGCAAGTGAAAGAATCAAAGGCCTTATACAGGTGCTTATAGTTCTCCATCCACACATTCCTTTCTCCCTTGGGATTCTAAATATTAGTGCTAACTCAGAAACTGTAGAACAAAGGAATAAACCTTCACTCCTCAAAGATCCAAAGGCTAAAGACCTTATTTATTAAAATAGCTATATATAAATACGTGTTAGTGCATTGTAGAGCAATAAATATTGATCCATTTATATTTCTCAGAGTACGGAAGAACATTTGCAGGTCCAAAATTCTAAGAATCAAAACCATATCCTTATATACATTATAAAATGACGTATAAGATGGCTGGCATTAAGGAAAGCATCACAGCAGTTAGTTTTGCTGTCTCCACATCAGGCACTTCTCCCTTCTTTGGCTCAATGCTGTTCCCAGCACAACAATCTAGGAACTTCACCATCTGACACCACTGAGCATGTTGTCATTAATCTCCCTTGGGGGAAAAAATAAAACACAAAAAACAAGGTTCACAATTTCAGAGAATGAAAAGGTTTGTTTATGGGTCAAAGAAAACCAGTAGAGACCACACAGAGCTCATGGGCATAACAACCACCTATGAACACCCTCCTAAGAGGCCTTGCATAGCCTCAGCATCACTTCCGAGTCATGCCCTGGGTAGGCTCTCAGCAGGTGCTCATGCTAGTGTGGCTCATTAGTGCATGACTTCCACTGAGGCTTTTGCTCTCTTTCCTTATTGGCAGCCTGCTCCACTAATTGTGTGGCATTACTCTTCAATTTGCCAGCCATTATCCACAGATGGCGTGCTTGCTGGTCCACAGCTTCCAGAAGAGGGTGGGGTTGTTGTATCCTAGCACTGCTTATCATCATGGTTCCTTCATTGTCCTCTTTCTAGAGTTGAGCAATGTGTCGTGTGTGTCCTCTTCTGTTGATATGTGCCATCTCGCACACTTCACATTACTGTACTTTCAACTTACCAAGAGATGGTATTAGTCATTCCCTTTTCTGGGGAGCCTCCTTTATGAGTCCTTTACAGAGAGAACTGTTTGGAGTTTCTTTCATAGTGAACTCTGTTCTAATTCAAAATACAGCTCCAGACCAGGATAATTACACATTGGAACCTCCCTGTATTCTATAATTCCTATGATCTCTATGCTCATATGAGAATTCTTCCAGGAAGTAAAAATATATCACTCCCGTGCAATTCAGAAGTACTGTTATTCCCAATATTAGGTTGGGGCAATGGAGAATCCAAAGTCTGCATTACTTGCTCCCACAGTTCCTGGCGATTTCCACCTTCTACACATATCAGCACCTTCTACCTCACTACCTCTATTTGTTTTCTGGTTCCATGAATTCCTCTGGAACCAACTGGGAAAATTTATTCAAATTACCTGAAACAGCTTCTCCTTGACCTCTGCCCATTCAGGGTAGGGAATTGGCACCAAAGGAGTAACCAATCATTCCCAGAGTCAGATACTTTCTATTTATTCCCCAATGGCACCAGGACTGTGAACATTTACTATCTGTATTATGCAAAAATAGTAATGATGTATGGTCGTATTCAGTCGTAAAAATGGACATTTAAAATTTTTTGATCCAAAATTTCCCTGAATTCCCCATTATTCCAGAAGTATTTCAAAAGCCTAAACACTTCACTGCCATCAATATATGCAGTATTGTGGAATGAAAATCTTTATCTCCTATTAAAGGAATTCCAAGCAGCAGCGAATGATACCCCTGCATTCATTTCTAGCTCATGTTCTATCTCTTTTTTGATTACTTCCCTGACAACTATAGGCCATGGTGATATCTTCTTCCTCTAAACTATAGCATTTGTTTTCTCTGTCATTCAGTTGCCTCTTATCATCTACTGACTTGTGATTTCTTATATTATTGTCTAAAATTGCTATTAATTTATTTTGATGTGTATGTTTTATCACATCAACTAGATTATAAGATCCAAAATAATGTTTATAACAATGATGAGAACAATAATAAACCCTCCTCAAAGTCCAGCCCATTATCCATGCTATGAGAGGAGGCAGTCACAAAGTAGGGGAATTAAAAGGAGGCTAATATATAGCAAGGACTTTGTATGTATTTGTATGTATCTATCAGTGGAAACTGTGAAGGTCAGGCAGAAACCCCCAAATGCTAGTTAGTTGGGTTTTGGTGATCTCATTGAGTAGATAATGTGATGCAACTGTTCCTACAGGCAAAGAGAGAGGAATAAGTTGTAGGCTGGCCATACTCAAAGGGGCTATGATGGTCTACTTGACATGGAGGATAGAGGAGTAAGTTGTATTCCTTCAGGTCCTGGTACCACAAGATGGCAAGACAAAATGGGACAAATTAAAAATACATATTAGGAACAAATTAGGCATATGAATACCCCAGAAACAGAAAGCGTTTTAGTTCAGGGGTCACTAAAGCAAACCATGAGTACTTATGAAACGAACTGCAGACATCATCAAGTACTTTCATCGATATTATAGCCTAATAAAATTATAAAACATATCTTACAAATGATAGGCAAAAGTTTTGTACTGATTTTGGTCTCTAGTACCCTCAGTTCAGTGTTGTCCTGGACCTAGCATTTACTTTCTCAGGAGAGTCAATTTTTAAATCTTCAGTGTGAGCCATTTATTTTTCAAAAATCTGCAACTACTAAAAAATCTTGGCTTGATTGCTTAGGCTTAAGAAAGTATCAATTGCCCTCCAAAAAGTGCAAAAAAAAAAAGGAAAAAAAGAGATAGGGAAAGTGTTAACAACACAGATTAAAGTTAGAATTATGTCATCTATCCTTTTTTTTTTTTTTGAGAGATGGTTAAATATTTACTAATACACCCCTGCTTCATCTCTAAGTCACACAATGTATTGCCAAAAAGTACACGGTGATCAGAAGAAATAACTTCATCCTTAAGCCTAGATTAGATGAAAGAAAAAGATAAAAGAGAATTTACTAAAGTCTAAAGTGGGAAAAATAAAAAACCTTGAGCTTATTGAAATTTTCACTTAACACTAACTCCAAAAATTCTACTTAAAAATGAAACAGATACCAGGGAAAGGTCCATGATTTTTAAAAAGGAGATAACTAAATATTGCCCTTTTTACCTTTATATCTGACATCTGACTCCTTACTTACACAACTACCACCTTATTTCAGGCTCTCATCATCTCTCACCTAGATTGTTGCAACAGTCTCCTAATTGTTCTCCCTTAAGTAAATCTCTCCCTACCCTAGTCCATTTTACACACTGCTTGAAAGTAGTGTGTAACTTTCCTTGAGCACAGAACAGGTGTGACTGCTTTACTCAATCACTTTCAGTGGCTCCCTATTGTTTTTGGAATCAAATATGAATTCCTCTATTTAACTTTTAAAGTCCTTCACAGCCTGGCTCCAACTTAACTTTCCAGCATTATTATATATTAATCCTTTCCCCACACTTTGTGATCCATCCAGACTGTCTTCTTACTGTTTCTCACTCATGACACTCCTATGTCCCATCTCCAGACCTTTATACTAGCCATACCTTATGCCTGGAATGAACTCCCTTCTCACCTCCACTTCATAGAATTCATATTTTTCTTCAAGGTTTGGTTCAGGCAACACTTTATGAAGCCTTTCCTAATCCTTCCACTTCTAGTGTCTTCCCTCCTAAATTACATTGTAGTTAACTACTTTGCATATATTTTCTTTATGTTTATTCTTTATACTTACATAGTTACTTGTCTCTCCCATTAGTATATAAACTTCTTGTGAGTAAGCATTATTTCATCAGGCACATAAAAGGTGCCTGAAAAATGCTTTTTGATTGATCAGTTGGTACTTAGACTAGAACTTCAAAATGCTCCCTTTGATTCTGATGGCATAAGTATAATTAGTTTTTTAAAAGATGACAAAATAAAGTAATTTGTAAAAAGCTGGTATTTGCTGTAACATCACGAATGACTATATCCTACCATAATATTTGACAGAAAGTGTAAAAATATATCAGGATTTGCACACAATTAGTATGTGCAGTGGCCACTGCCACAATAAGAACCTAAGAAGGAAGTACCCAGGAACACTCCCAAGGACAGGTGTCAGCTACCATCCAATTAGAAGCAAATTGAAATACTTTTGAAGATACTTTGTAAAGGCATTTAAATATTATGTCAATGTCTAACTGGTATGTGCAGACGATTCAAATGCCATATCACATAATTAAAAAGAACAACAACAAAAAAGAAACACAACAGAATTTGGAAAACAAAAGTATATCAGAAATTCTAGATTAACCTTGGTCAGCAATTGAAAACAAAATTCAAAAGATTAAGGTTATCAGTGCAAAGAACGAAATAAATAACAGTGCAAAGAATGAAATAAGTAACTTAATATCAACAAAAAACTTTAATACACTGGCTTGAGAAGCAAGGAAATTACAGAAGAGAGGAACCCACAAAGAATGAACAAATGTAAAATTTCTGGTCATTTTTATAATCCCAAGAAGTCCACTTCCAATGAAAATGCAAGCTGTATCAACCAAGAAATGAAAGCTTGCACATAGTTAATATAATGAATGAAAAAATAGTTGCATTAAGATAGTTGATTGAAATTATAGCTTTTTTGCAAAACTGGTAAGCAATGGGACTAGATAAGGTCCAAAATTATTGGCTCAAATTCATCACATTGCTGCACTAATACTCACAAAGCACTTTACCAACTTCCTCTCAGATTTAAGTCGGATTCAATCTTTCTTAAAAAGAAGGGATCTTAGTACTAAAGATAAGAACACCAGTGAACTCCAAATATAAGACAACTATGTATTTATGTACTTTATACAAAATATTCACAGCTTGTAGAACTGAAGAAAAATCTATAAACACAAGAAAACAATAAATCAGCTGAGGAATGAAAGGAGCATGGCAAAAGTCTCAAGGGTATAAAGAGCAACTTATTATCTACTTGGTAAATACTGAACAAGCCACCCCCAAAGCACTATAACATTTATGGGGCCTTTGTTGATTATGGCAAATCCTTAGTCATTCAGTAACCATTTTTAAAGTGCCTCCTATGTGTCAGGTACTGTGTTAAGTGCTGGGGATATAAGCAAAGGTAAATTATGGCCCTTGCTCTCAAGGAATTTATAATCCAATGGGGGAGACAACTTGCAAACGATTATTTTTCAAAAAAAAAAATTCCATACAGGACAAATTGGAGATAGTTAAAATGGGGAAGGGACTAGAATTAAGGGAGCTTAGGAAAGACTTTTTATTTAGAAGGTGTGATTTTAACTGGGACTTTCAGAAAGTCTAGGAAGAGAAGAAGAAGGAGGAGGAGGAGGAGGAGGAGGAAGAGGAGGAGAAGAAGGAGAAGAAGAAGGAGAAGGAGAAGAAGAAATAATAATAATAAGGGGAGAGCCTCTGACTCAGTTCCTCACTTGGAACTTGTTCATATATTGCAAATATACAAGACAGACCAAAATATGAAGAGAATATTAGAGTATTTGGTATCCATATCACAATTATTCTCTATTTAAAACATACCACAAACACAATAATGTCACGAACATTTCATATAAAACTGCTTTTTTTCAGGGAGACAGTTTAAGCCACTTATGGTTCTTCCTAGCCTTAAATGCTAACTTCCAAATTAAAGAGAGTGTTGACTGGAGATATTTTATTAATCACTGGATGACGTGAATGTGCATGGATGACATTATTTTATTTGGCTTCACAAAAAATACACTAAATAGCTTCTTCATCTTGTGGAATCTTTCTCCAATGATATCAAGATGTCCTTTGGAGTCAATAAGTATACAATTATCAAAATATATATCATAACAGATATGAAAGTGTCCTAACAAAAATCCACACAAATATTCATGAAACACAGTGCCTATTGCCCTAAAGAAGCTAGAAATAGAGTAGTTCCTCCTTTACAAAAAGAAGGAAGAGGAATCATAGCCATTTTCAAAGCACATGATAAACAGGTCAAAAATATTCAGAATTATTTTTGAAACAAGCAAACATCACCTCACAGAGCAATTGTAAGGGTTCAAAACAAGGAAATATCATTGGATTTATAGAAGAATCCTGGTGTGTTTTACCCCTAGATAGAGCCTACTGTCTGCCATGACTAAAATCTAAGGGTGAAATCAAAAGGCCCTTTCTAGGAGTAATCTATATGATCTCAGCCAACTGTATATTGACAAAGAATTAAACAAATGGCTGAGTCTGAGAATTTGTTTATGGAAATAGAGGGGCTTATGATGGCAATTCAGGACTAGGTCATCACCACCTGAAAATACAGTATTATCTTTAATGGACATAGCTTTACTCATCAATACAGATTTTGCAAGGAAATAAACTATGCAGCACATCATTACAGCTGCAAAAAATTAGTCTCTGCTGTATACCTAGCAAGATATGACCTGGTAGTTAGAATTAGAATATGAAATTTATTATCTTTCATGGATTGGCAGATATCAAATCATCATATTAGAAGTAGACTTGAAAATATCCTTGAGAACTCAACCAATAAACTATCTAAAACCCAGACCATTATAAGACCCTGAACTATTCTCCACAATTACTCAGATATGACACTGGTCTATAAAAATTTAAGAAAAATGTTTTAAATAGAAATTATCTTATCAAATACTCAAATCTCCAAGCTACATTGGAAGAAAAGCTTTTAAAATATAGAGATTCAATAAAGGAAATAAAATCATATGAGGAAAGGACAAAGTACATATTATACTTGTTATCCCTTCTGCTTCTCATGGTATACCAAGGATATTTTCAATGAACCTAAAGATGACAAAATCTTAACACTATCTTTCAACTACAAAAGCAGTTATTTTACCTGACAGTTCAATAGTTTATAGAATATTAAATATAAAAGAACAAAAGCAGGATAGCCCACTGTCCCAGGACCATGTCCATCTGAACTCTGTTGAAAAAGATAACAATAATAATGGTGAAATTTATATAGTGTTTTTATAATACATTCTCTCATTTGAGTTTCACAAATGATGAGGTAAGCAACATATTGAGTTGAACAGGGGTGGGGTGGGAACCTAAGGTATGACACTCCTGTACACATGTGGATAAAAGAGATTGGAGACAGAGAATTTAGGGGTTGAGGAAGTCAAGGAACTAGGCATCTATGGTGTTCAAGAACAGTAGGGAGGGACTGGGATAGAAAACACAGGATCTGAATTTATTGGGGAAGAGGGAGAACATCCTCAAGGTCCATAAATGATAACAGTAAGGATCTGGGCAGAATGGAGTGTATTTCAGCAGAGGTTTGGTTACTGAATGATGGTGGCAATAAGAAAATGGCATGGAGAAGCAAGGAGTATGCCAATCCATCCTTAACCTGTCTACTCAGTGATATGATAGATGGAGCAATGAGCCCTGGAAAGAGTATCAACAGATGTGATCTTTAGGACAAAGCTAGGTTTCAGTGAACACCAGAAGAATGAAAGCATGTGAAGAAATCATAGATGAAGGGGAGTTTGTTAAAAAGAGAAGAGAAAATCTTTGCAGCAAGTTTCTTTAATAAGTTTCATTTCTAAGATATATAAGGAACTGATTCAATTGTATAAGACGATCCATTCCCCAACTGATAAATGGTCAAAGGAACTGAATAGGCAGTTTTCAGAGGGACAAAATTCAAGCTATCAATAGCCATATGAAAAAATGCTCAAAATCACTAATAATTAGAGAAGTACAATTAAATCAACTCTGAGGTTCTATTTCATATCTAATGGATTTAAAGGGTTGATAATAAAGAAAAATTACAAATGCTGAAGAGGGTATGGGAAGATAGGTACATTAATTTACCATTGGTGAGGTTTCCATTCTGGAGTAATTTTGAACTATATCCAAAAAGTTACTGAACTGTGCATACCCTTTGACACAACAATCTCACAACTGTGGGTCTGTATCCCAAAGAGATTTAAAAAAAAGAGGAAAAGGACACATATGTACAAAAATATTTATAGCAGAAGATTTTTATGTGGTACAGAATAAAGAGAACAGAACCAGGAGAGAAATTTATATGACAACAATAATGTAAAAACAAACAACTTTTGAAACATTTGAATACTTTGGTTGAAATAGTAACCAACCAAAACCAGGAGGACTGGTGATGAAACGTTATGCCCAACTTCTGATAGCCAGCTAATGAACATAGAATGTAGACTGGGATTTTTTTTTTTAACGTGGGGGTGAGGGAAAGGGAATTTGTTTTGCTTGACTGTACATCTTTATAATAGGGTGTTTTGTTTTTGTTTTTGTTTTTCTCAACGGAGGGGCCAGAATGGAGGTGGAAAGGGGAGAAAGATCTTTGATTTTTTTTTTTTTAAAGGAGAGAAGAGTTTCAAAGGGTACAATGAAAAGAGAACTGAAAAGAACAGGGACTGGGGAAAGTTAAGGCTGAGCTAAATAATGAGAGTATGGAGACAGGTAGCAGCGGAAAAGCATTTCAGACTTGATGCAGGGCGAGGCAGGAGACTCCCCCAAGAGAGACAAATGAATGCTCTTGTCAGGCAGAGCAGGCAGCCCATCCCCACTGCCTACCCCGGCTGAGCCAACACCTCATATCCCTTCCCTCTCCAAGGGCTGCCTCCCTAAACTGCAGAGATTGATTTGTTGCTCAAAGAACTGAGCTCTCATCTCCAGGCACAAGATCCTAACTTTGGAATGAAGGTCCCCCCTAAGTTGTTACTGTGTTGGCTCTTTTCAAGTGACTGTGTACATACTCATGTTAACATGCCATATCCCACACTTCCCTCTTCCTCCAGCAGAACTTAAGCTCGATGAGGGCAGAGTTTTTGTTGGGGCTTTGTAACATGATTTCTGATACACGTGAGGCACTTAAAATGGTTGTTAAACTGGATTGAATATCCTCTCTTTTAACTTCTTCCTGAGCCAGATTAGTTCCAGTCAGGGGGTGTCACCGTAGGCTCCAGTGTTGCAGATAAGATAAAAGCGTACTAACCTATCATTTCTGTAGCCTGTTTTCCCACCACAGACTGTATTCCCTTTTCTAAGCAAATCCAGGCTTAACATTTAGTAAAACCTACATTCCTTTCTTTCCTAAAATGATTCCTTGTAAATTGGTCCCGGAACAAGGCATACGGATGCTGGCATGAGCAGAGTTCGACAAACAAATGCCTTCTCTCCCTCTCCCTGCCCTCTTGTGAGGATCAGTATTTTGGACTATTAGATAAGGGTGTTGGATTTTTCAGGTGTAATGTATCCTTTCAGGGAGGTTCAAACAGCCCATTGAGGGAGCGCAGCTGCATAAATACAATAGATAATGTGCAGGGCTAGTCAACTCTCTCCAAGTCCAAGCATTTTATTGTCCCGAGGCTTCACTACTCGTAAAATCAGGTCTTTCCCCCCTTGTATCACATATGGAAGAAATAGAATGAAAGTCACAAAATGGAGAACAGGAGAAGCTGGTTTTTGTTCTCTCGGGGAGGAGACCAGGTAATTTAAGAACCAGCGGAGCTGTAGACTAAGGTAATCTCCCCAAACCATAGATCTGCTGCTCAGCTTGGCTCCCGGGAAAGGCACGGCGCTAGAAAGGAAGTAGATTACTCGGTATCATATTGCCAGAAGGCTGTTCAGCCTGGGCGCACCCACTCTGTACTACATACATATTTATTTCTGTCTCAGTGTAGCAGAGATTGCTTTATATGCTTCCTGTGAGGGCACCAAAGAGAAACAGAAGGTTAAGTAGCAAGAGGAAGAGGGGGAGGGGTGGGAGTAGCAGCGATAAACAGGTAGGAAGGAGAGAAAACGGATTTGGAGAGTAAGGAAAACAATCTTAAGAGTAGAAAAACAACCCACTAAAATAGGGAAGAGCCAGAGGAGTGTAGTAAAACATAAGAAAGAAAAAAAAGGTCTCCCAAATACTTCTGTTCCACGTGATGCAGTTAAGTTTGGGGAAGTTCTGTGCAGATAAAAGACAGGAATACTTGGTGCAAATTCATAGCTTCAAAGACAATTTTCTCTTAGCTGTGTACACACTGTTGCTGTGATAGGCATTCCGGTTATAAACTTTGAACCGATGAAACAAAATAAAACAATTGATTTAGACTTATGCAGTTAATTCTGTGACTGTATGTGGTCACCAACAATCCTAGGCCTCTGAGACTCATTAATCAGTGTCAGTTGCACAAAAGCAAAAGAACACGGACTAGGCCGTGACCTAATAAACATCTCTTGTGCAAAATTCAATATTCTCTTCCTCTTTAAAGCGACCCAATCAAAATTTCTCAGAGTAAAAAAGATCTACTGAAAAGGAAGGAAGGGAGAAGGAAGGAGGAGTGGAGGGAGGGAGGGAAAGATAAGGGAAAATAAGGAAAGAACAATGGAAGGAAAAAGAGGAGAGAGAGACAGAGAATCAGAGACAATGGCACAGAGAGCAACTTTGATATTTAGACAGAAATAAGGCCAAAATGCTCCAAGGCCATTTTTCTCTACATTATCTGCTTGCTTCTTGGGGCAGCCACAGGATGATATGGCATTCCTGATTGCCAGAAGTCTTAGGACAAACTCAACTCTAAAGTGGCGCCTTCATTCTTTACAATTAATAGCATCCCTGTGGTTTTTGACAGTATGATAGAACTACCTTTCCAGCATTTGAGAGCCCAGCCATCCAGTTTATTTTGTTCTTTTTTTCCTGATAGGAGTCAGTCCTAGTAGTAAATATATTTCTGTCCTTAAAAACCTTACTTGGGACATAAACATTGTTTTAAACGATGTCACCTCACTACATAAAACTTCCCTCCACCCTTCCCCACAAACAAAACAAAATGAATTGGCCAGTCAAACAAGCAACCTTCTCCATATATATATATATATATATATATATATATATATACATATATATATATTTTTTTTGGTTTTAGCTTTTTTGTATGCATTTTGAAGAAAAATCATCACATAATCAGTAATTACATCCTGATCTATTTTAGTGTTATCTATTTCATAACTGGTGTTTACAAAAACATCTTGAGCCTCACAGCCTTGTCAGGTAGACACTGCAGGTTCTATTAGCTCCATTTACAGATGAGGCAAATAACTTGAGAAGTAAAAAATGACTTGTCCATAGTAATAATCATTGGTCTAACATTTATTTACTGCTTTAAAGTTTGCAAAACACTTTAGATATATTATCTCCATTTATCTTCATAGCAATCCTGGGAGGTAGATGCTACTACCCCCATTTTATAGATGAAGAAACTGAAGCTCACAGAGAAAAGAAGAATTCTGAATGCACTGTTCTAAAAGGAAAAAGATAAAGGCTTACAACCAAGAATAACAACTAGAAAAACTGACTATAACCTTACTGGAAAGAAAATCAATGTTCAATGTTCAAAGATGACTTCTAAGTATTTCTGATGAAAATACTAGAGTTGAATGGATTCTTTGTGATACAAACACAGGGGTCAAGAGAAACATAAAAAAATTAAATAAATTTGAAAAATTGGAAGTAGCTGAACAGTGATGAAATGTCTATATCCTAATGGAGGAGGGTAAAAAAGTGTTCACTGATAGCAATAATATCTTTTGAAAAAATTTTTTAGTTTTGTATTTCTTTAAGGAGCGCTTTATAATTGAATCAATATTTAAAATAGCTCCATAGATATTCTGATGTAATTTTGCAATTATTTGTAGTATGATTTCCTTTTCTCTTATTAGTCTCTTGGATTTTTTATTATATAAAAATGTAGAGGTTTTTAAAAAATTATTTATTTTTAGTTTTCAACATTCACTTCCATAAGTTTTTAATTTTTTCTGCCTCCTTCCTTAACTCTCCCCTCCCCAAGACAATGTGCAATCCGATATGGGTTCTACATATACACTCTCATTAAAGATATTTTCACATTAGTCATGTTGTATAGAAGAATTAGAATGACTGGGAGGAACCATGAGAAAGGAAAAACAAAACAAAATGAAGAGGGTACATAGTATGCTTTGACCTGCATTCAGACTCCATAGTTCTTTCTCTGGATGTGGACAGCATTTTCCATCATGAATCTTTTTGGAATTAGATCACATAGCAATAATGTCCTTAAGGGACATAGAGTGAATAAATAAGACAGAAGAACTGGTAGTGGTTTTATGTTTTAGTGATCTTAAGGGAAAAAGTAAAAGGGGAGAAAAAAGGAATATACTAAGGAAGAGAGAAGAAAGTTGTAAGGTCCTGTAATCTGTATTCTTGAGTGGAGAGCTACAAATATGGAGGAAGAGATGGGGTGGAATTGACTACACATGAACCTCATTTTTATCTAAACCTGACAGGATTCAATACACACACACACACACACACACACACACACACACACACACACACAGAGTCTAGTGTTGAAACACATTAAAATCAGCAGGAGAAAAGGAGGGTAAATTCAGGAAGGATTTGGCCATAAGCAAAACAGATGATATACTCCAACATCAGTGGGTAATAAAAAGGAAATAAAAAAGAACTTCTGATTGGGTCTGGGCAAAGGGAAATAGAAGAGGGGCAGTGGAGAGGAAGCAGATTGCTGCTTTTACCACCCTCTTCTCTGTAAAAATAGGCACAAGGGGAGGGAACAAAGAGAGAAAACAGTTTAAGATGATAGGATGGAAGGAAACTTAGAATTAACCAGCATAATCATGAATGTGAATGAGATGATCTTACCCATTAAACAGAGAGGATAGAAAAATGGATTAGAAAGCAATCAAATTAGAATAGAATAGATTATAACTAGAAAACATATTAGAAACCAAGAATTTACATTTTACAAGAAACATACTTGAAACAAAGTTTTACACAGAGCCAAATATAAGGGACTGGAGCAAAAATCTATCATGCTCTTCAGGAAAATGAAAAAACAAACAAACTGGGCAGTACTCATGATCTCAGACAAGGCAACATTTTTTTTTTTGCTTTCTTTTTTGGAAGGGGAAGGAAGGACAATTGGGGCTAAGTGACTTGCCCAAGGTCACACAGCTAGTAAGTGGTATCTGAGGTCAAATTTGAACTCAGGTCCTCCTGACTCCAGAGTCTGTGCTCTATTCACTGCACCACCTAGCTGCCCCCAGACAAGGCAACATTAAAAAAAACAACACACTTTGTTAAAAGAGATTACAAAGAAAAAATATTATGCTTAAAGACACCATAAAAGTACCACTATTAAACATATATGCACTAAATGGAATCATATCTAAATAAAAGAAAAATTTTAAAATAATAAAAAGATTTACAGAAAGAAATAAAAAGTAAAACTGTAATAGTTGGGTACCAGGGAATAGCCCTTTTAGACCTAGACAAATCTAACAGTAATAAAAAGAAGAAAAAGTTAAGTCCCTAAATAAAATTTTAGAAAAGTTGAATATGATAGATCTTTCACAATTGCTGAATGGGAATAGGAAGGAGGATATATATTTCTTAGCACAGTGCAACATAGTTACAAAATTTTACCATGTATTAAAAAACTAAAAATCTCACAAAGTAATGCAGAAAATAGAAATATTTTTAATATTCTTTATAGAACACAACACAAAAATTACATTGAAACAATGTGTCTTTGAAAAAAGAACTAAACATTATTTTCAGACTAGTTGATGTAATCCTAAGGATTTGGTAGGTCAGAGAACAAGTCATAGAAACAATAGATAATTTTATCTAAGAAAATGATGCTATGCTTAAACTTTGGGGATGAAAAGAGTCAGAGGTGAATTTATATCTAAACATTTCCTTCAACAAAAGAGAAAAACAAAAACCAATGAACTGTGTATGTAGCTTTAAAAAACAAACCTAGAAATCCAACTGTAATAGTAATGTAATTTGATCCCTTTGTTTTGGCAAAGCTAATAGGTACTTAGCACTTAGTTTGAAAGTAATTAGATCAAGACTCTGTTAAGAAAAAAAAAAAAGAATGAACCCCTGTTGCTGATGTAACAGGAAGGGGCAGAACAGGGAGGAACTAATAGGTATATAAGGAGAAGCCCCAGCTGGAATTTCACATCTTCTTGGAGCCAAGTTCTGGAGGCTGAGGAAGAGAGACCCAGGCTGGAGAGAATGATTTTTATTTTGAGAACCTGGATGAAATGATTTTGATTCAGGGAACCAGATGAAACTTCTGCTGAAGACTTCCAAGGGCCAGCTGGCGCTTCTGAGGAGCTGCCAGAGGAAGCATGACTGTGGTGTGGGTACTTTGTTTGTGGCTTTGTTAAACCTTGACTTCCCAGGAACAGAGATTGTGAAGGATTTAAGGTGAACTAGACACTGTGAGCTTCAGTGTGGAACAGAAACTGCACGAAGAGCTGGACAAGGAGCTGGGAGCTGTCTGCCTTTGTACCCAAGTGACAGTTTGCTGGATTCAGGTAGGAGCTACCTGCCTTGAGTGAAGGTGAAAAGACCTCTTCGTGAATACTGAGTAGTGATTGATGAAATTGTCTGAATAGAAACTGACCCTGACATGAGGTTTTGCTTTGGGGCTTACTTTGGGAAGAGTTGATTTGACCAGATGAGACTCTGGACAGCCATTGAGCCCCCTGGCTTTGAAAACCCAGATGTTGGTGCTTCCCTCTCTTGTAACTGACTAGGTATGGATGTAATGGTCAGACAGCTGGAAGCTCTGTCTGCTGAATTGTGTTATTTTCTGTTGAGTAGTAACTAATGGAATTGTAATTTATTTGCAATTGTACTTTGTGATTGAATTAAGGACTCTGTGGTTGACTAAATGAGTGTTCTACCCAGGGGTGGAGTACTTTCTCTTTTGTATTTTGTGTCCCTTAAGAAGGCAAGCTTCCTTAATGATAATTGAATGATTGAGTAAGGATGATTGAATGATTGAGTTACTAAATGATTTGTACTTTGTTGAAAACTGTTGTGACCATTTTGGTGAAAACTATGTGGCCATTTTAGTGATGTCATTGTGAATGCTGTATTTTGTTTTTCTGTGATAAGTTGTAACGTTGTGAATGCTGTGCCTTGATTTTCTGTGAGTGTTTTGCTCTGATTTGTATTGAATAGAGTGCTCAGTATACTATGTAATCAGAATCTTGAAAGCTTTTCACAGTGGCAGTCCTCTAGAAAGCTGCTTGTGCTTGGCTTTACACCAACCAATTAAAAAATTCCATGTAAAGGGGAGGCTAGGTGGCAAAGTGAATAGAGCACCAGCCCTGGAGTCAGGAGGACCTGATTTCAAATCTGGCCTCAGACACTTGACATACTTACCAGCTGTGTGACTTTGGGCAAGTCACTTAACCCCAATTGTCCTAAAACAAAATTCCAGGTAAGCACTAAGATAAAATTAACAGCTTAAAAGTAGTGAATGACTATTCTTTCTCTCATATATATATATATATATATTTATATATATATATATATATATATATATGTATATATATATATACACACACACACACACACACATATATATATACATACATATACATATATATGTGTATGTATGTATGTGTATACACACACATATATACACACATATATTTATATACAATACTTAAAGTAGCAAGAAATAGAGGATTTAAATAACTCAGTCTTAGGGGAAAGAATTGAATGAGCCATAAATGAACTCCCAAAGGAAAAACTTCCCAAAGGAAAAGGAAAACTATGACCAAATGGATTATTCACAGGGGGATTCTATCAAGCATTGAAAGAAAAATGAATTCTAATATTATACAAATTGTTTGCAAAAATAGGAAAAGAAAGAATCTTACCAGCTTCCTTCTGTGATACAAATATTGTCTTAATGTTTAAACAGGGAGAGACAAACTAGAGAAAGAAAACTATAAAATGATAAATCTAATAAACCTTGACACAAAAATATTAAAATAGCAACAGTGAAGCTATATATAGTGGCATAGAAAAGAAATTTTACATTATTACCAGTTTGGATTTGTACCAATGCAGAGTTGGCTTAATGTTAGGAAAACCATAAACATAATAGACTTTAAAAATAATATACAATCAAAATTGCATGATTATACTAAAGGATGCAGTAAAAGCTTTCAAAAACATAAACACAAAGGACATAGGAAAAATGGATCTTTCTTTATTAATGCCAATAGTATATAACTAAAGCCAAGAGCCAGCACTCAATGTAAAAGACAAACTACTAGTCTTTCCAAAAAGATCAAAAGTGAAAAAAAAGGATCCATTATAATATATATCCTTATAATACAATATATCCATTTAATATCCATGATAATAATGGATCCCATATTATCACTATTATTTGAAATAATTATCCTGTGTGAATTCTCTATAGAATAGTCTTTTTTGCCAAATATATGTTTGGCATTGAAACAACATGGCCAGCCCATCAGAGTTGTGCTCTCTACAGTAGAATTTGAATGCTTGACAGTTTAGTTCAAGAAAGGATCTCAGTGTTTGGTATCTTATACTCTCAGGCAATATTCAAAATCTTCTAAAGACAGTTCAAATGGAAGTGATTCAATTTCCTGGTATGGTGCTGGTATACTATCCAGGTTTCAAAGGCATACAACAATTTGCACTCACAGTGGTCAGGAAGAGATACAAAGACACTCTCAAGGTCTCTTAAGAACTTTGGAATTGATTGTGTGATATGGGAGACACTGGCACAGGACCACCCAGCATGGCATGCCCTCATCAGAGAAGCTGATGTGCTCTATGAACAAAGAAGAATAGAAGTAGTTCAAAAGAAATGTGAGATATGCAAATTTAGAGAATCCACCTCAAATGTTCACATGGACTATTTGTATCTAACCTGTGGTAGAGTATTCCAAGTTCATATTGGTCTGATCAGCCACAGTGGGAAAAATTGTAACTTGATTCTAACATAGTGATGTCATTTTGATCTTCTTCAAGAACGAAAGACAACAACCAGCCATTTGAAATAGTGCTAAGAATACTAGCTATGGAACACATACACACACTTAAGTAAATTGAGGGAGTAAGGATAAACACAGAGGAATCAAAACTATTACTTGTTACAGATCATAGAATGGTCTACTTAAAGAGTAGGCCTAAAGAGTAAACTAAAAAGTAATTACAACCATTAATCACTTTAGCAAAGTAGAGGTGTATAAAATAAGCCCACATCAGTTATTAGCTTTTCTACATATTAAGAACAAAACACTGCAAAAAAGTGATAGAGAAATTCTATTCCAAATACCACAGAATGTAGAAAATATTTGGGAATCCATCTACTGAGATATATTTAGAAATTATATGAATATAGAACTATGAAAGATTTGTTGCCAAACTCAAGACAGACCTAAATAATTGGAGATATTAATATGTTAATGTAATAAAAATGACAACACTACTTAAATTGACATGCATATTCAGCACCATACCAAACTACCAAAGGATTACTTTATAGAGGTAAAAAGTTATTAATGAAATCCATATGGAAGAAGAAAAAGTCAAGAATCTCAGGGGAAAAAATGTAAAAAATAAGAAAGAATAATGGTACCAGATCTCAAACAATACAATGACATAATAATCATCAAAACTATCTGGTACTGGTAAAAAAAAAATAGAAAAAGTCAACCAGTGAAACAGATTAGGTATACAACATACAAAAGCATATATGAACATAGCGGCACCCCCAGCTATGGGAGTAATGACTCATTAGTCAACAAAAACTTACCGGGAAAACTGGACAGCAGTATGGCAGAAATTATTTTTAGACCAACATTGAATATCATATGTCAAGACAAAGTCCAAATGGATACATATCTTAGATATGAAAGGTTACATCATAAATTAGTGGAGCAAGGAGGAAAATACTTTTCATAAATATGAATAGGGGAAAAATCATGACCTAACAGGTTATAAAATCCTAGAAGATAAGTGAACAATTTTGTTTACATAAAATTTAAAATTTTACATAAAATTAGAAGGGACATGGTTAACTAGAAAAAATTCTTTATAGGAAGTTTTTTTGATAAAGTTATTATATCCAAAATATAAAGGAACTGATTCAGAAAGTTAAGGACAAGAAAAATCAATAGAAAGATAATATGAACAGGCAGTTATCAAAGAAAAAAATCCAAACTAGTTACAACCATATCAAAAATGTTCTAAATCATTAATAAGAAGAGAAATACAAATGAAAACAAATGGGCAGAGTACATTCTTTCCAAATCTTTCTCCAACCACTTGTCACCATTGTTGTCCCTTAATCCTTTCCTGAAAACTGCCCTCCTTTTGAGAAACTGGAACTTCACTGAGACTCCTGTGCTGTATACAGTACCTTGAATCTGGTTGAACATTAATTTCTTTGTTCTGGCAATAAAATGGTTCCAAGATATGTGATTCATGTATAGCTGTTATCTATCAATATCTAACATTTATTAATAAAAGATAAAAAAAATAAAAGTCTCTCACAATAATACCTCAGAGCCCCCACATCAAAATGAAATTGTAGTTAATTTACTCTGAATTTAGAGTCGGCTAGGTTGCACAATGGATAGAACACTGGACCTAGAGTCAGACAGACATAAGTTCACATCCTCAGTAGCCTCAGCTACTTCCTATCTATATGTCCCTGGGCCAGTCACTTAACCTCTAACTCAGTTTCCTCAACTATAAAATGAGGATAATAACTGCACCTACTTCCCATGATTGTTATGAGGATCAAATTAGATAATATTTATAAGGTATTTAGCATAGTATCTGGAATATAGTAGATATTTTATAAATGTTTATTCATTTACCTTTTATTTCTGTGTATTTCAAGCTTGTCATTAACATCTTCCATCGCATTCCCTCCTAATTAACCGTTATTTACAGACTTGTATCACAAAGTGTAGCACCAACACAATATTCACAAAACCAATGGTGACTGTGAATATGCTGGCATAGTGCTCAATCACAAAATATCACAGACTCTTCATACAGAAGACAGGAGCAAAACATTTATTCAGACACCATTTATTCCAGGAGACTGGAAACTGAATCTATCATAGAAACACCAGGAAACTGAATCTATCATAGAAACATAGAAGTTAATACACCACAATGTAGCAGAGAACCACACCATCCTTTAGCCTTCCCACAAACCAACACTCACAAGCCTAGCTGTCTCCTTGCCTGAGCATCCTCTCCCATGGTCTAGCTGCTCTATCTCCCCACTTCATGGCGGCTCTGCCCTATCCTTCAGCAAACTCCTCCTACCATAAGCTCCATGTGATTACATTCAGCCTCTTAGGGGGCAGGGAAGATCTTCAAATCAGGGAAGGTCTTCAAATTCCCTTGGGCTTATTAAGGGGCAGGGAAGATCTTCAAATTCCCATTCCCACTACACAAAGACATGAATAATCACACTTTTATGTCATGGGCAGAATACTTTCAAAGACAAATCAGGAATTACAAACTGGCTTAAAATAGAAACTTTCAAGTAAATGCCTGTCATTTGCAGGCAGAGGGAAAAAGCTGATGAGAAAGGCAATGGAAATAATATTACATCTCTACTATATGCCAGGCACTTTACAAATATTAATAGATTTGATCCTTCTCCTAGAGGGAGAATAAAACTGTCCATCAACATTCATGATGAAAATTGATGCAAAAGTCTTTTTTAAAATGAGTAAAGAGGCTATGGCAACATATGACAAAGATTATACCTTATAACTAGGTTGGATTTATAATAGGAATGCAGGGTAATATTAAGAAAACTATAAATATAATTGATTGGCTTAATAACAAGAATAACAAAAATTATATGATTATGTCAATAGAGGCAGAAAATGCTTTTGACAAGCTACAATACCTAATTGTATTCCAAACAGAAAACACAGGAATAAATAGACCTTTCATTAACATGGTAAATAGTATATATGTAAAACCAAGAGATAGCATTGTATATAATGGTGCTAAATTAGAATCTTTTCTAATAACATCAGGGGTAAAAGAAGGATGTCTATTGTCACAACAATTATTTTACATAATGCTAGAAATGATGATTATAGCAATAAAACAAAAATACATTGAGGGAATAAGCATAGGCAAAGAAGAAACAATATGATCATTTTTGCAGATCCTATGATGCTTGATTTAGAGAATACTAGATAATTAACATTAATTGAAAAAATTTCAGCAAGGTTGCAGGATATAAAATAAGCCCACATAAATCATTATTGCCAACAAAATCCATCAGGAAGACATAGAAAGACAAATTCTACTTCTACTTAAAGCATCTATTTTATATATATAATGATCTACTAACAAGTTCATACATAGAAAACATGTGAATACAAATATAAAACACTGCTTATAGAACTAAATAATTGGATAAATATCAATTTTTCATGAACTGGCTAAGCCAATAGAGGAAAAATGACTAAACTATGTAAAAAATTTCTTTCAGTTCCATGCTAATCAAATTATTAAAGGATAACTTTAGAGATATAGAAAAATAATGATGAAATTCATCTGGAGGAACTTTAAAAGATCAAGAATTTGTAGGAAAATAATGAAAAAAAGAAGTAGTAAATAAAGGGCCCTCACAATGCCATATCTCAATACAAAGTAGTAATCATCAAAACTTTTGGAACTAGTTAAAAAATAGAAAAGGCAATCAGTGGGTGCACCCAACTTACAAAAGCAAAGCATATATGAACATAGCATCATAGTGTTGAACCCAAAGACCCAAGCTACTGGGCTCATGATTTAACAAAAATAGCTGGGAGAAATGGACAGCAGTCTGACCAAAATTAGATTTAGGCCAATATCTCATACTATATACCAAAATAAGCTCCAAATGGATACATGACCTAGATATAAAAGGCCACATCATGAACAAATTAAAGGAGCAAGGACAAAATTACCTTTCAGACCTATGGAGAAGGGAAGAGTTCGTTACTGAATAAGGGATAGAGAGGATCACAGAAGATTAAAATGGACTATTCTGATGACACAAAATTTAAGGTTTTATACAGACAAATCCACTGTAGCTACAATTAGCAGGGAAACAGTTAATGGGGGGAGGAGGTCTCTGCAGCAAGTTTCTCTGATAAAGGTCTCATTTCTAAGATAAATGAGGGGCTGATTTAAATTTCTAAGAATAAAAGCCATCAAATTACTTATGAGGCAGGCTGGGCCTGGTGTCAGAAAGACTTGTTTTCAAACACTACTTTAGATACTCAGCTATCTGTATGACTCTTAAGCATGTCACTTAACTTCTAGTTGCCTCAGTTTCTGTGTGTGTGTGTGTGTGTGTGTGTGTGTGTGTGTGTGTGTGTGTGTGTGTTTAGAAAAAAAAAACACTTACCTCTCTGTGTTGTCAGGATAACATGAGATAATATTTGTCAAGTGCTTTGCCAACATTAAAGTGCTATGTAAATGCTTGCTGTTATTATTATGAACAGATGGATATCAAGAGAAGAAATTTAAACTATCTATAGCCATATGAAAAAATGTGCCAAATTACTAATAATTAGAGAATGCAAATTAGACCATCTCTGAGGTTCCACTAGATATGTATCAGATTGGTAAAGTTGACAGAAAAGGAAGTTACAGATCTTTGAGTGAATACTGGAAAATGTGCACATTGTTAATGGAGGAATGAATTGATCTAGTTATTTTGGAAAATAATCTTCACTGTGTCCCTAAACTTGTTAAACTCTGTATGTCTTTTCTTTATTTTTTTGGGGGGGAGGGCAATTGGGGGTTAAGTGAGTTGCCCAAGGTCACACAGCTAGTTTTTATGTTAAGTGTCTGAGGCCAGATTTGAACTCAGGTCCACCTGACTTCAGAGCCAATGCTCTATTCACTATGCCACCTAGTCACCCCACTCTATGTATCTTTTAATACAGTGGCATAGGTCTAGTAGTATTACTATTAGACCTGCTCCACAATATGATCAAAGAAAGAGGAAAGTATCCTTTACAGGATCTATGTACAAAAAATTTTATAGGCATTCTTCTTTTTGGTAGCAAAGAACTGGAAACTGAGGAAAATACTTATCAATTAGAGACTGGCTAAACAAATTATAGTATATGAATGTACTGGAAGGCTATTGTACTATAAGAAATGATGAAAGCGAAACCTGGGAACATATATGAACTAATGCAAAGTGAAGTGAGTTGAACCAGCAGAAAAATTTACATTATAAAAATGAAAATTTTTGAAATACTTAAGAACTGTGATCAACACAAAGATCAACCATGATTTGAAATTACTCAAGATAAAAAAAATGCTACTTACCTCCTGACAGATAGCTGATAAATTATATATTGAAAAGGAGTCACATTTTTGGACATGGCTGATAAAGAAATTAATTTTGTCTCCCATGCATATTTGTTACAAGGGTTTTGTTTTTCTTTTCTTTTCTTTTTTTTTCCTAGCAGGGACTGAGATAAAAAAGAGAAAACAAATGCTTATAAACTGGGAAAAAAAAAGAAATATACATCTCTTCTTGAAATAGAACATATAACTAGTAAGACAGTTTTAAATCTAGTCTTCACAACATCCAATAAAGGTAAAAGGTATACTAATTTAAATGTATGAAACAACTATGATATAATGGAAAGAATATTAGATTTGGCATCTGAAGTCATAGTTTTAGTTCCAAACTTTACTATTTAACTAGCTGTTCTATTTTAGGCAAATCACTTGACCACTCTGTCTCAGTTTCTTCAACTGAAGGTGAACACCTGCATTACCTCACAAGTTATTGTGATATTTGAATGAGGTAATATATAAAGCATTAATTGTCAACTATTGTTGTCATGTCTAGAACACATTACATCAAAAATATAAAACAAATCTACCAAAGATCGCTTAGATTGACTCACATATAGCATTGTTTGAAAAGAATATGCTATATTAAATTAAAAACCTTTTACGTGAACAAAATCAAAGTAACTAGGATAAGAAAGGAAGCTCTTGGGATCAGCTAGGTGGCACAGTGAATAGAGCACCAGCCCTGGAGTCAGGAGGATCTGAGTTCAAATCCGGCCTCAGACACTTAACACACATACAAAAAAACTAGCTGTGTGACCTTGGGCAAGTCACTTAATCCCCATTGCCCCACCTTTCCTCCTCTGAAAAGCAAGAGAGAGAGAGAGAGAGAGAGAGAGAGAGAGAGAGAGAGAGAGAGAGAGAGAGGAAGCTCTTACCTAGGGGGAGGGGGAGTAGAACAAATCTTTGCATCAAATATCTTGTAAGGGTCTGATATCTAAGAAATATAGAAAAATAACACAAATATATAAGGCCAAGAGCTATTCCCCAATGGATAAGTGGTCAAAGGATATGAATAAGTGGTTCTCAGAAGAATTGTAAACTATTAAAAAATATGAAAGATTGCTCCAAATCACTATTAAACAAAAGAAATACAAATCAAAATAATTTTGAAGTTTAACCTCACACCCAGGAAATTGGCAAAAGATGCAAATAGTCCATGCCAGAAAGTCTACGTATGGAAAGACAGGCACAGTAATGCACTCTTGGTAGAACTATGAATTGGTCTGACCATCTGGAAAGCAACTTGGAACTAGGCTAAGAAAGAGACTAAAATGTCCAAACCCCTTCTCCCAGTATCCAATCCCAGGCCAGACTCTGCCTCACATTCTATTTAGCCATTCATAGTGGCCACCTTCTTGCAGTCAACCTTTCAGCTGTACAAGATGCAGAGACCATGTCCTAGGAACATAATTCACTCAGATTTCAAACTCTTAAAGACAATCTGTCATGATTGGTGAGTATATGAGTATAAATTAACATCCTATGACACATACCTAGCCAGCTCCAGACTGTATTTTCCATACCATTCAGCCATTGTCATATTTTTCTTCTCTGACTTACTGCTCTGCCATCCAGAGATGATCTGCATTGTAGCCAGGCTATCCTGACTGGTGAATCAATGAGCTAAAACTCACAGGGTCTACTAGACTTAGCCTCCCCCAGGCCAGATCATACTTCACATTTCATGCAGCCATACACCTGGCAATCACTTTGCTCATCTCCCTCCCCATAACTTTCCACTGGGGGCCATCTCCAGTTGTTTTGATCTTTATCTTGCCACTGGACCCAGATGGGTCCAGAGAAGAAAATGAAGCTAATATCTCCCTCACTTAAATCCAATTCACTTCCAAGTCATGGCATCATCTCCAGGATATCATGGTCCTCTAGGAAAATGAAAGACAAACAAAAACAACTTTCCACCTCTTGCTTGGAAAGGGTGCGTCAATGGCTCCACTCACCATCCTGGTGACCTTCCAGACCAAAATAGCCTTCCCTGTTCATTGCTCCTTTACAGGTATTTCACCCTAATAGAATTTAAGCTCCTTGACAGGAGGGGCTGGTTTCCATCTTTATTTGTGTTCCAATGCATAGCAAAATACTTGGTATAGACAAGCACTTTCCATTCATTCATGTATTCAGTGACTACTTAGGCATATACCTCAAGGGAGCAGAGGGTCAAAGGAAGAAAATTCCCACTAAATCAAAAAGATATTTATAGCAATGCTTTTCATGATAAAGAACTAAAACCAAAATTAATGCAAAATTAATTAATCAATTGAGGAATGAATAAACAAATTATAATAGTGCATTAATGTAATGAATATTACTGTGCAATAAGAAATAAAGAATGTGAAGAGTTCAGAGTAGCATAGGAAGAAATATGAATTGATGCATAGTAAAGTAGAATCAGAAAAAATGACTGGAACAATATAAATGGGGAAAAAACATTTTAAGTCCTGACACTTTTTACTTAAGAGGAGATTTAAAAAATGGAAAATTAAAAGACTTTGGATATGGAAAATTACATATAGTGTCAGATTCAGCTCATATGTGGGTTAGTTTCACCAAACTTTTTTCCCTCTTCTTATTTATTTTTTGTAAAGGGATGGCTTTACTAGATAAGGGAACAGATGAGATATATTTGGAATTGAAGGTGATATAAAAACCAAAGATGCCAATAAAGGTTTAAAATTCTAACAAGATAAAGTTTGTACCATAAGGCGGGTTGAATATGAAGATTTCATAGAAAAAATGGAAAGATTTGGAGGCAGTTAGGTGAAGCAGTGGATAGAGCACTGACCCTGGAGACAGAAGGGCCTGAGTTCAAATATGGCCTCAGACACTTGACACTTAACTAGCCTGTGTGATCCTGGCCAAGTTACTTAACCCCAATTACATCACAAAATAAAAGAAAGAAAGAAAAGAAATATGGGAAGATTTGTAGGAAATGATGCAGACAAAAGGAAATAGAGCCAAAAGAACTACACACACACACACAAATACAGAGATAGAGAGAGAGAGAATGACTACAATTTCCAAATAAAGACAACAATTCAAAGTAACAAAAACTCAAACCAAAGACATTCAACAACGTTGGTATCAAATTATTTCAATGAAAGCATTCATGTTTCTTTTCTTTTAGCAAATGGTAACCTACAAAATGGGGGAAGTGACACATACTATTAGTTTTCATTATTCTACAAAGAGTTTTTTCTTAATCTGTTTTTAAGGAATGGGTGAATAGAAAAATTGTGTTGAGTGTAAAGAATCGAGAAATTGTACAGGAACAATTCAAGGCAACCATTCCACCATGGTTAAATAATAGTTACACCACCATGGGGCCTCCAAGTGGCACACTGAATAGAGTACTGACCTGAGTTCAAATCTAGCCTCAGCTAGATTTATGACTAGCTTTATGACTCTGAGTAAGTCACTTGCCCTCTCTTTGCCTCCATTTCTTCATCTGTAAATTAACAGCACCTACTTCATAGTGTTATTGTGAAGATTAAATGAGATAATAATTTTAAAATGTTTAGCTGGGGAATTAATTTGTGGGGATTATTGGTAAGAAGAGTTCTGGCAAAGGTTGAGAAATAATTTGTATGAGATTCTACATTTGGTGATCCAGGACAATTCTAATGGACATACAATGACAAATGTTATCCATCCCCAGAGAGAGAAATGAAGGAGTCTAAAGGCAGATCAAAGCATACTTCTTTAAACTTTCTTTATTTTTCTTGTTTGTGTGTTTGTTTTTCAGTCTGTGGTTTTTTTCACAATAATAAATAATATGGAAATTAAAAAAATTGTTTGAGTGTTTTGGGAGTATTATCTATTATGTCAAAAGACATCAATGACTTTTTTTCAAAGAAGAGTGTGAGATACACTTTTTCATACGAGGCAACTTGGTGGCATAGTGGATAGATTTCTAGACTTGGAGTCAGGATGACTTAAGTTCAAATCTTGTCTCAGACAGTTGCTAGTTGTCTGGGCTTAATTCACTCAATTCACTTAATGTCTCTCAGTTTCAGTTTCCTCATCTGTAAAATAGGATAATAATAGTACCTGCCTCCCATGTTTGTTGTGAGGATAAAATGAGATAACTATAAAAGCACTTTGCAAACCTTAATGCATTTAAGTTCTGGCTATTGTTGCTATCATTACTAATTTTATTATATTCTTATCTGACAGACAGAATAAGCACATAGTCAACTTGGTGAATTAAATTCTGAGTTCCCTTTTGAGAAATAGATGCCACCTTTGACTGTGAATTCACCAGGAATTGAAACTCCCTATGGAACTTCTGAAACACTATACTTTTTTACTGTTCAGAATTAACCCTGTGTTTAACAACGCTTTCCTACTTTTTCTTTGTCTTGTAACTCCCAAACTTATCATTCCCCAAACTCCCAAATAGAACTTCTATTCTTAAAAACAAAATAATCTCCATTACTTGAGCAAAAAAAAATAAAATGTTTTATATAATTTTCCCAATTCCACCCCATTCAATTTAATTCAACAATTTATTCAGTGACTTCTGCGTGCAAAGCATCACATTAGGAACTTGGGATATACAAACTCAAAGTAAAAAATAATTCCCCCTCAAAAAGCTAACATTCTACCTTGGATGCAAAAGTAGAAGTTACTTCAAATCTTTTTATGTTTATCACATTAATGTTAGAATTCTGGAGAAATCTTAGAGCCTATGACCCAAAGTTTCCAAGAGAAAAAGTGATTGCTTAGTGTGGGAATTGTTATTGACCAACCTACCTGCTATAGGTTCTGTAGTTTCCCATGTTTCTGATAGCTACATCCAATCATTTGTAAAGTCTTGTCAACTCATAGTCCTCTTTCTCTTACATCTCCTTCCTCCTTTCTATTTCTACTTCTAGCACCCTACTTCAGGTCCAATCATCTCATACCTGGACTTTTGCAATAGACTCCTTTATATTTTAAATTATTTATTCAGTATTTTATTTTCCACAATTACATGTAAAAACAATTTTTAATATTCACTTTTTTAAAAAATTGAGTTCCAGATTCTCTCCCTCCCTTCCTAGCAACCTCAATGGGAAGGCAAACAATTTTATGTATGTTATACATGTGTAGTCATGCAAAATATATTTCCATATTAATCATGTTGTAAAAGAAAATAGACCAAAATGAACCAAGAAAAATAAAGTTAAAAAAAAATCCTTTTATCTGTATTCAGACTCCATCAGTTCTTTCTCTGGGGATAAATAGCATTTTTCATCATAAGTCTTTCAGAGTTGTCTTGGATCATTGTATCTGCAATAGCCTCTTAACCCATACCTCCCTGCTTCTAGCTCTAAGCCCCTCCAATCCATCCATCATATCATTACCAGATTAATCTTCCTTATAGATCTTATCATGTCACTTATGCTGACTTCCTCAAACAAAAACTCTGGTGTTTCCCTGTTTTCTATTAGATAGAATCCAGACTCCTTATCCTTACATTGAAGGTCTCCCACAACCTAGCTGTAACTTTTTCTTTACAGCCTTATCTAACACTGCTTCTTAACTCTTGCTCTATGTTCCAAGCAAATTAGACTGCTTAACATTCATCATTCACATCCCACACCTTTGCCAGACCATTTCCTGCACCTCCAGTGCTCTCTCACCCATCTCCATCAGTCAAAATTAGTGGTGTGCTAGGGGTGGCTCAAACTAGTCAATTGTAAAATTTTCATTGTGAACATTTACACCTTGGAAATTGCCAAATGCTATAAATCAGGGGTTGGTTGATTGTCATGTAGATTATCTAAGGTTTAGAAAGTAATGGGAAAATGTTAATAATGCAAATTATACTCAAAAGTGTGCCATGTATCTTTTTTTTTTAAATGAGAACTGGTTGTGAAATATTTACCAGCATTTCTCTGGTCAAAATCCTATCCATCCTTCAAGAATAAGCTTAAGTATTGTCTTTTCTATGAAGTTTTCCCTAATTTCCCCAGTTGAAGATAATTTTGCCTTCCTTGGATCTGGCATTAATTTGTCTGGGAATTTCATGCACTTAAACAGAAAATATTTTCTATTTCATGTTCTATTTTTATGTATGTTTGTCCTATTATTATCCATCTTTATCTCTCTAATCATAGAGGTGTATATATGTGTGAATATATATAAATATACATATGTGCTTATATACATATGTGTTTATGTACACATAGGTTTATATACTTATATATTCATAGAATTTGGAGTTGAAGACACTTATAACCTTACTCTCTCATTTTCAGACGAGGAAACTTAAGGTTACAAAGGCATGGTGACTTTTCCAATGTCAATCAGAGGGAGCCTGGCTTTAAACCCAAATTCTCTGACCTCAAATCCAGTACTCTTTCCACTTAACCACACAAATTTAGCTAGACTCTGAGCTTCCTTTGGACAGAGACCATGACTTTAGTTTTCTGTGACTCTCAGGACCTAGTCAGTCAGTAAATAAACATTTATTAAGTGCTTGCTATATTGTGCTAAGCACAACACTCTGTCCATATTAGGTGCTTAATAAATATTTGCTGAATTAGTTTGAATGATACAGGTTGAGTTACCTAAGACACTGCCATCTAGAGACTGTGGTGCTCTTCTCAAAAAACCATCTCTAGCATATTTACCAATAGACAAGGTTCATTTTTCTTTAACCCTTTTCATAAAGCAAGGAAGTAAAAATAAGGAAGACTTCTCTGGACATTCAAAGAGTCTCTTAGGGATGTTTCAATCTCTCTTAATTCTTATCAATTGATACAACCCCCATGCTCCCTTTCTCTCCACCCTCCCCCACAACCTTAGAAGAGATTGCTAAGATTGTCAGTGCAGAGAATCATTGTCATTACCTGTATCCAATTTTTCTTTGATTACTGGGGTTACTTAATATTGGAATGAAGCTTCATACCTCATAGGTAGGAAGGAGCATTGGTGTGAATAAGTACAAGAGAAAGGGAAAAAGAGACAGGAGAAAGAAGACTTAAGTTTCCTACAGTCTTTGTTTTTGTTATAATTTTTGGTAAAGCTCATTTACAAACACGCTAAAATAATATAGATGTTTTAAAATATCATTAATGTTTCTTACTTCTTAAAATTCCAATTTTTTCTTCATAATTCTAATGGAAAAGGCTGGGCAGGTTCTAAGGGACCACTTAACTTTGGTTTCCAAGAACTTAGCACAGGGGCAGCTAGGTGGCACAATGGATAGAGCCCTGGCCCTAGAGTCAGGAAGACTTGAGTTCAAATCCAGCCTCAGACACTTGACACTTACTGTATGACCCTGGGCAAGTCACTTAACCCTGATGGCCTTATCAGAAAAATTAAAAGAAATTCAAGAACTTATCACAAGGAATTGATGGGTGTTTTATTTATTTCTGAGCCACATAAAATAATGTTGTGATTCCTTCAGGCAACATTACTGGCAGCAATTCTCTACCACATATACTCTCCCCGCCCCCCCCCCCCCACACACACACATGCACACATCAGTACTGACAAGATTATATAATAAAGATAGCAAACCCAAAGGCTGGTAACACCACATTCTAAATCCATAGCAAATGTAGCAGTGTTCATGCTGTTTGCCAGCTGGGAAAGTGAAAACACAATTTCTCCCCTTCTTGTGGGAATGTTTTGGGAGGCAATATGTTTTTTTCTGAATCACTGATGGGAAAGGGGTTTCTCTCCCCTACCCAGTCTCATCCCCACAATGAAAAGTGTCAGCCAGGGACAGGAGCAAATTACCTAATGCTCTAGGTACTCAGCCAACCCACCTATTAAACAGAGAAAATAATGCTTTCTATCTACTACTCTCACTGGATATTGCAGGAGTGAAACTAATCTGTAAAACACTTTGAAGACTTAGGTAAAGCTCTCAAAACTATTAAAATAAACAATTATGACACAAATGTAGGTATCTGCAATATTTTGTATGTAACATCTACCTCCTGTCCTCACTTTTTAGTTCTATCCAGAGATTCTTTTTATACTTTTTCTAAGTTTCTCTTCTGAGAGCTGGTCTCATATTCTACATTTAGCCCATTGATATGGCCACACCCTCAGCAAAGTCTTGATCATATATAGTAGTGAAAGGGTTTGTTATGTGCTCAGTGTATGGCAATCTCTCCACCAAAATAGATATCAACCTACCTGTGACTGGGTAGATAAGTCTCAGCAAGTTGCCTGAGGCACTTATATGGGTCTCTAAGGGTCTTTCACAAAGCTTAGGGTTTGAATTCAGGTCTTCCTGACTTCCTAGCTAGCATTCTATCCATTATGCCACAAAGCTTCTGATCACATTCAATACACATCTAAAAATCTGTTTATTTTACTCCATAAATTCTTTTGCATCTCAATGTAAAAATAATCACTAAAGACTAAAATACAGTGTAAGGTGAACTATTTTATAACCAGCCCAATATAGTCACAAACATAAGACAATAGACCCGTTATAAAATGATTTAATTTCTGAGGTAAAACTGAGGGCAGTTTTGTAATGAGATTCCAGCATATTAAAAATAGGTGCACATTTTTTTTTTATGTCTGCTTTTCTAATTAACCATAGGTTAAACTTAGTATAACTAAAAACAAAAGGATACCAACTTATCTTAACCACCATGATGGCAATTCTAAAAGCTAGAAAGAAAGTGTCAGACAACATTCTCATTTCATATTACTCTATTCTCTTTTACTCACATTCTAGTCAGACTACTCTGTGAGCTATTCCTCCTACTTCTGTGATTTTGAATAAACGGTCCCTCAGGTCTGGGGTGGACTCCCTCTCCTCATCTTTGCCTTACAGAGTTTGTACTTGTGACCTCCTGTATGAGGTTTTTCTTGATTCTATTAATTATTAGAACACATTCTTTTTTATGATACAAATGATAAATGATATTTATACAGTAAATAGTGTCAATAGTCAGCACAAATTTTAAAAAGCAGCCTGCTCCAGGATTATGAAAACAGTTTGGTAAATATTTCAGTTGTAACACTTGTAAAAAGTAAGCAAGGTTTGTGTGAGATTCCACTTGTGAAAAATAAACCATATAATTTTTCCACAATCTGTGCAATATTAATACATACAGTACACATTAGAAATAGTAACAGCAAAAGGGAAGATAGAGAATATCATGAGCTGTATTTCATGTGAGCTCAGAAAGACTGTTAACAGCACAAGATGGAACCCACCCACCCAAAGCCACCCCGACCAGCAGGGTCCCCTTCCCTTTCCCCCTCCTGCCCTAGGCCTCTTCCAGCACATACTGTGGTTTCTATAGAGTATAAAACTGACCAAATAAATAACTGACCACACTTCAGGGTTCAAAGTCATACCAAGAATTTTTTTTTAATTTTTGTTTGTAGAACACTTATTCTTTAAATTTTTATTGATATTTTGTTTTCAATTGCTTTTAGTTCTCTTTTTCTCCCTTCTGAGAGCCATCTTTTGTTAATCAACATGCATTTATTGACGCATGCATTCTGAGAGTGAGACTAATTTGTTAAAAACAATACCAAGTCAGTCATGGTTCTAAGCAGTGGGGATACAAAAAGAGGCAAAAATATAGCCCCTATCCTCAGGAAGCATGGATTCTGATTGGAGAGACAACATGTAAATAGCTAGGAACATCAAGGTATATCAAATAGATGGAAGGAAATCTGAAAAGTGAAGGCACTATTGGCTGGAAGGACCAGGAAAGACCTCTTACAGAAGGACTGAGCTGAGTCCAAAAGAGAGCCAGAGAAACCAAGAGTAAAAGGGAAGAGGGTGGAACAGGGATGGGAAATAGCAAAGCTAAAAGTACAGAGTTGGGAGAATGTGTTGGATATGGAAAGTAGATTGTCGTGTTAAAGGAGAAATGCAAGTAGGCCCAGCCATTTGATTTTAGAGAGCATAAAGATGGAAAAAAAAAGTGTAAGAATACCAGAAAGGTAGGAAGGGGTCAGGTTATGAAGAGCTTTAAATGTCAAACAAAGGGCTGTATTTGATCCTGAAGCTGATAGGGAACCACTGAAGCTCACTGAGCAAGAGAGTGACATCAGCAGACCTATGTTTTACATCTCATAACAAAGAACAAAAAAAAAAGAAAGGAAAACAGATCTGCAAAACTAACCACTTCATAACCTGACAGTTTCTATAATTATCCACAACCCTGGGCCTTCACCTTTGCAACGAAAGAAAAGAGGTACATTTTCCAATCTCTTCTTTGGGGCCAAACTTAGGATTTATAATTATATAGTATTCAATTTTGAATTAGAACTTTTTTTTGTCCTTTCAATCTATATTGTTGTAATCTATATGTGTGTGCGCGAATACGTATGTACACATATATATGTATATGTGCACATGTATATAAAATTTCCCTGATTTTGCTCAATTTAATTTGTATCAGTTTGTATAACTCTTTCCATGTTTCTCTGAATTCACAATTTCTTAAGATGAAGTAATATTCATTGTATTTTTTGACAATCCATAATCAATGGGGCACTCTTTCACTCATTAGATTAGTTTGTATTACTTTGCATATTCTTTACATTTACTTATATAAAGGCAGTACCCTCCCTATCCCCCATGCAATGTAAGCTCCTTGAGTCTAAAGCTAGTTTTACATTTTGTATTTATCTATCCAGCACTTAACATGATGCCTTGCAAGAAGCTGGCATTTAATAAGCGTTTGGCAAATTGTTTACTTTTGTTGTTGTTGAATCCTTAGGATTCAGAATATACTGTGGTAGTGCCAAGTTAAAGTTTTATGTTGATTTGAAGGTGAATTGGAGTGTAGTGCAGACTTTGGGACTCAATCATGGAATGTTTTCTGTGACTATCAGTCCATCAGCAAATGACTACCTAGTGAATGCATAGTGAAATACAGCAAATGAATACCTAGTGAAAGACCATCTTACAGGTCTTTAAGCTAAGTCAAAAAAGAACCATTTTATTGTGCTTCAGTCTAGTGGTCACAAAGTCTATAATGGAAGGAAACAGAGAAAAGATCATGAGATTTTATGTTTAGAAGGGCCCTTAGAAGTCATATAATCCAACCATTTCCATTAATAAATGATAAAAATGAGGTCTAGAGAGGTCCTGGGATCACAGATTTAGAGCAAGAAGGGAAGTTAGCAGTAGTCTAGTCCAACCTCACCATTTTACAAATGAGGAAACTAAGGCCCTGAGAAGTTAAATGATTTGTCCACGGTCACATAGGGAGCAAGTGACAGAGGTAGTTAATGCTTCCTTACAAAAAGTAGATGGGAAAATATATTCCTCACTAATGACACTGACAATGAAAGCACAGTTGGAGGCCATCTAAAACGTCTAAATTGGAGCCTTAATGGTAAAGAACAAAAAAAGATCACATGGCCAGTTTTGTGTTAAGTGTCTGAGGTCACATTTGAACCCAGGTCCTTCTGACTCCAAGGCCAGTACTCTATCCACTGTGCCACCTAGCTGCCCCTGCCTATTTACTTCAACTGTAGTCTTATCTGTATTTGGCTTTAGCCTACTGTATCCTTACTTGGACCTACCAGAGATAGAAACAGATACCTAAGCTTGTTGAAAAGATGAATTATTAAATCCAAACTGACTGAATATAGGCAAGTTTAAATTTAAACTCTTGCAGAGAGATAGAGGAATGTCTAGCCCACCCTTAAAGAGCTCCAGCAAAGGAGATGCATCAATCTTCTCTCTCTTATATATACCAAAATCTTCACTGTCACAGCTACACCCTTCCAAACCTCTCAAAAAGCCATAATACTAACACCCTATGGTTATGTGTAAGTAGAGACACACCTACAGGGCTTGTTCAGAAATTTGTTTACACACAGAAGAACAATAAGCTTTTCTTTTTGGTATTTTACACATAGAAATATATTCTTCTGTGAGTATAAGGGATTTTTCTGAATGTGAATGTTCTGAAAATGTTTCACTCACCATCCTGGACAGAACTAGCAGAGACTAAACCTGTATTCCGGTGTTTTCTTCCATTAAAATAGTCTATAAATTCAATATTAATATCAGTGATGATGTCTGTTTTTCAGGTGTTAGTTGTGGCTAGAGCTGGTACATGCAATTTGTAGTATAAACAGGTCTTCAGTAAGAAGCGTATATAAGTCATTGTTTCTGAAGTCAGTCACTGAGTCCAAACATTTTTTAGCACACTAAAAGGAATCCTTTAATATGAACCATTTTAAACTGTAAGTCTGATTGCATTCTGTTAGCTAACATCTGGTCCTGTTGAAGATGATCAGATAGCATTGCGAAATACAAAATATGAAACTTATTAACTTTTTCCTGTGTAAAAAAATATTGTAAAATATTGGGACCAATCTGATAGCATGCTCAGAAAAACTCTTCAGCTTGAGAATCTGGAAAGGAAAAAAGCCAGAACTCAACCACCTTTGATTATTTTATCTTTTGCATGAGTTGCATTTTTTTCCACAATTTTAAAAAGAGTTACCTTTGGGAAATGGATTTTGCTTTTAAAAGCACTATCATGGATGTTTGCTTTTTTGAGGGTACTAATGTCAAGTCACACACACACACACACACACACACACACACACACACACACACACACACACACACAAAGGAGGAAAAAAAGCCTCTAAATCAATGTATTAATGAGCAAAGTAATACACCACCATAAATGATTCAGTGTCATTCCTTGACTAGCTTAGGTGCATTCACATGATGGGTAATATTTTACAACCTCCTGACAGCTCTGCCCATGTGCATCCTGCTTGTATATGTGAAACATCTCTCCTCCAAATTGCACTAGCACCTAATGGGTAAAAGGAATTCTTAACCAAAGCTGAGACATCCCCCAAAGGATATATTTCACAAATGTGATAGCATTGCTGTGAAAGTAGGTTTCTAGATGCAAATAATTCAAGAAAGCTGTGTTCTGATTGGCCAAGCCAATTCTACTCCCACAGTCTGAAACTGGAGTATTATTCCATAAATATCCTGAAATCAAACTCTAAGTGTAAAAACATCTAAGAAATGTTGTCTGAACAACAGCATTTTTTTTTTCCTCAGGAAAGAAAATCTCATGGAAAGTGTGGGAAGACACAGTCACATTTCGGAAAAGATTGAAACTGACGGCAGAAATGCTTTCTTTTATAAAATAGTGAAACTATAAATCAATTCCCTTCTCCACAAGAACACTAAAATAAAATAGATGTACTCAGCAAACAAAATGAATTGACAATTTGTTTGCTCAAGAAGACAACATTATAGTAATAATAGAATTGACCCACTGTTCACTTTTTGGTAACATAGATGCAGATTTCTAATATTAGAAAAAACTTCAGGAAATTGAGTATATTATTTTCCAACATACACACATACACACACACACATTGAGACACATCTGATTCCTAGCATTTGATTTTTAAAAGGCATGGTCAAAAGTAACATCAGATGTTAAAAACCCTAGTGGAAAATCTAGGTAACTATACAATGACAATGATGTTTAGAGGTTGTGTGGTATAATGAATAACCTGATAAACTTCGAGTGGGGAAAACCTGAGTTCAAAACCTGCTTCAGTGGCTATATGACCCTGAGTAAGTCACTTAATTTCTCAACCTCAGTCGAAGCTTTTCTTTATTTCTCAGCTGCTAATGCCAGCCCCTTTCAGATTACCTTCACTTTCTTTGTATAGGTCTTGTATGTATCTAGCTATTTTCATGTAAATGCAAGGTTGTTGTTGTTTTTTTAAGTTTGTGTTTTTTCTTTCTTTGTATCCTTGGTGCTTAACAGTATGTGGCAGTTTTGTTGTTTCCTCTTTTTTTTCAATCATATCCAATTCTTCATCACCCCATTGCGGTTTTCTTGGCAAAGATACTAGAATGATTTGCCATTTCCTTCTACAGCTCATTTTACAGATGAGGAGACTAAAGAAACAGGGGTTAAGTGACTTTCCCAGGGTCACCCAGCTAGTAAGTATCTGAAGCCACATTTAAACTCAGGAAGATGTGTCTTCCTGACTTTAGACTTGGCACTCTATCCACTATGCTACCTTGTTGCCCAGTATATAGCAATAGTAAGTACTTAATAAATACTTGTTTTCTGACTGAAATGGGGATAATAATCATGCCTACTACACAAGGTTGTTGTGAGGATTAAATGAGGTAGTTTAAGTAAAATGTTTTATAAACTTGAAAGCACTATATGCATATTAGCTGTTATTTTAATCCAACTTTGAAATGTTTTGTGAAACAAATTATTCCATTAAATACCTCCACTGTTACTTCATCATATGCTGAAGAGGCATCTAACTTCTTGAACTCTGTCCCAGCAGACAGTAATCTCTGGCTAACCCGTCCCAAATTGGAAAGACTTGGTATATGGGTTTGAGGATAGGCTCCCTGTCATCCAAGGACCAGGTACTCTACATTCTCCTAGTACAGGCTCATTTTTGGACCTCTTACCAACTTGTAGTTGGGTTGATATCTGCATCTCTAGAAGGAGTACCAGCCCCGATGGAAGCATAGATCTTGAAGAATTAAGAATGTTATGTTAGTTTTAGAATTAGACAAAATAATAACAAAATTTATTTGGAAAAACAAATGGTCTAGAATATCAAGGGAATTAATGAAAAGAAATGCTAGGGAAGGTGGACTAGCTATGCCAGATTTTAATCTGTATTATACAGCAGCAGTCATCAAAACTGCTTGGTACTGGCAGAGGTGTAGAGTAGTGGATCAACGGAATAGATTGGGAGCAGGAGACCCAGCAGTTAATGAATATAGTAATCTATTGTTCGATAAACCCAAAGACCCTAGTTTTGGGGATAAGAATGCACTATTTGACAAAAACTGCTGGGAAAACTGGAATACAGTATGGCAGAAACTGGGCATAGATCATTACCTACCACCATATACCCAAATCAAGTCGAAATGGGTACATGATGTAGGTATAAAGGATGATACTGTAAGCAATTTGGGAAAGCAAGGAATAGTTTACTTGTCAGATTTGTGAAGAGGGGAAGATTTTAGGACCAAACAAGAATTAGAGAGCATTATAAAATGCAAAGTGGATAATTTTGATTACATTAAATTGAAAAGCTTCTGTACAAACAAAACCAATGTAACCAAGATCAAGAGGGAGGTGGGAAATTGGGAAAGAATTTTTACAACCTATGTCTCTGATAAAGGACTCATTTCTAAAATTTACAGAGAATTTAGTCAAATCTATATGAATACAAGTCATTCCCCAATTGATAAATGGTCAAAGGATATGAACAGACAGTTTTCAGAGAAAGAAATTAAAGATATCTATAAGCATATGAAGAATGCTCTAAATCACTATTGATTAGAGAAATGCAAATCAAAACAACTCTGAGATACCACATCTCTCCAGTCAGATTGGCTAAGATGACAAAACAAGAAAATGACAAATGCTGGAGACGATGTGGGCAAATTGGAACACTAATGCATTGCTGGTGGAGTTGTGAACTTATCCAACCATTCTGGAGAGCAATCTGGAATTCTGCCCAAAGGACTATAAATAATTTCATACCCTTTGACCCAGCAATACTACTTCTAGGGTTATATCCCAAAGAGATCATAGAAGTGGGAGGAAGACCCATTTGTACAAAAATATTTTTAGCAGCCCTTTTTGTGGTTGCAAAGAATTGGAAACTAAAGGGGTGCCCATCAATTGGGAAATGGCTAAACAAGTTGTGGTATATGAATGTAATGGAATATTATTGTGCTATAAGAAATGAGGAGGAGACTGATTTCATATTTACCTGGAGAGGCTTATACAAACTGATGCTGAGCGAGAAGAGTAGAATCAGAAGAAATTTGTATACAATCACAGACACATCATATGTGTGATGACCAACTATGACAGATTGGACTCTTCTCAGCAATGCAGTGATATAAGTCAATCCCGAAAGACTCATGAAAGAGAGAAATGCGACATCCAGAGAAATAACTAGAAAGAACTGAGTTTGAATCCTGATTGAAGCAAACCAGTTGATCTTTTTCTTTTCATTGTTTGGTTTTATTTCTTCTTTATCATTCTCCATCCCACCTAGTACAATAAGCCTTTGTAATTGGACTAATGTCTAATATGAAAGTATTTGTAGATCCTATACTGGACTATATGCTGTTGTGGGGGGTAGGGGGAAGGAAGTAAAGGAAATTTGAAAATCAAGGAACTATGGAATTGGATCTTGTTAACTGAAACTAAACTAATAAATTAATTTTAAAAAGAATGTTACATTAGAAATATTGTCCTCTTTTTAAAGGAGAGACACAAACTGCTTTCATTATTCAGTTTTACATGTCAAGTTAATGAGTAAACTGGAAATAGTATGAAAATCAATCTTTAGGACATATTCTCTGTGTGCAAAGATTGTCTTATTTACTGATTCTCTGAAGTTCTATACAGATATTCTTTGATATAAAAATGAATCTGTAGAGCACTGGCCCTGGAGTCAGGAGGACCTGAGTTCGGATCAGACCTCAGGCACTTAACACAAAAACTAGCTGTGTGACCTTGGGCAAGTCACTTAATCCCAATTGCCTTTCGAAAAGCAAAAAAAAAATTGAATCTGCTCTCATTAGCATGTGTACTTCCTTTGCCAGAGTAGATAAAAACACTTGCATGTCTTTTAATCATAGATCTAGTTCTGGAAAAGACCTCAGAGACCAATGAGTCAAATCCAACTCCTCTCTGTCCCCATTTTACACATGAAATAGCAGAAACCAAGAGAAGTAAAGTGTCTTGCCAAATGACACAAAGGTAGTAAGAACCATTAGTAGGGTTTGAACCTTGGCCCTCTAGCTAGGGATAGTATTTTTCCATTGAACCATATATACTACTTTTGGTTCTTATAGACAATGTGAAAGATACATAAATCCTTTAAATCCCTCCCTAATCTTTTCATGCCACTTAAGTGAGTGCAATGCTTATTGCGGGAGGGGATTTAGAATTGGAAGGGACTTTAGTGCAATCTCAATTTACAAATGGGGAAACTGATGACTGGAGAAATTAAATGACTTGTCTTTAGTTCCACAGATAGGTAGTTGTAATGGTAATGGAAATCTGAAGATCTTCCCTGTCCCTTGGCCCCTTGATAGGCTTAAGTGAATCTGAGAACCTTCCCTTATTTGAAAATATACTTTGCCCCCTAATAGGCTGAATGTGGTCACATGGAGCCTGTGGCAGGAGGCTTGTTTTTCAGGAATGCCCACACCTTATTACTTTGTGATTGGACAGTGGGTCAAGAGGGTTGTGTCATTCTCTGACCCAGGAAAAGGCTATATATACCCTGATGTGAGGTTTTGCTTTGGGTCTCACTTTGGGAAGAGTTGTGTGATTTGGCCAGATGAGACTCTGGACAGCCATTGAGATCTCCCCCCCTCCCCAGCTTTGAAAACCCAGATGTTGTTGCTTCTCTCTCTGGTAACTGACTAGGTATGGATGTAATCCTCAGACAGCTAGAAGCCCTGTCTGATGATATGTCTCTCTGTCTGCTTGTAACTTCTGTTTGTATTCTCTGAAGTTCAGAGAAGGGTGCTGACCTTTTTCCCCTGAACTAGGTAAATGATATATGTTTGTTTAAAGTAAGATTGTTAACCCATTTTGAGTTGCTTTCCTTTAGAAAAGCAGATCTAAGAACCTGTGCTAGCAAGCATCCTGGATATGCTAGGGTGTTTGCTGCTACAATAGTAACTACCTTAACCATATTAGTCTGACTCCTATGTAAGTCTTTTCCATCAACCCTTCATAAAGAAACCACCCAATGCTCTGCTTTTTTTTTTTAATGCTGTGGTAGTCCTAATGTACTACTTGGGGTGTCTGTTGTTATTACAGCACTACCAGCCTGATTTTCTCTTCTGGCCAGATACAGTCTTGATGATAGCTTTTCTGCCATTCTAGTGCATGTCCTTGTTGCAACTTATGCACATAATGGATTTTCCATTGTCTTAAGTTCCTTTAAATTTTAATTCTTATGAGGTCTGTGTTTCATAGCCATCAACCAACAATCCACTAATCAACAAGCATTTATTAAGTACTTATTATATGCTAGATGCTATAAGAAATATTGGGAAAACAAACACAGTTCCTGCCCACAAGGAGCTTACATTCTAATGGAGGAAACACATGTAAATAGCTAGTTCCATCCCAAATATATACAGAGTACATGGAAAATAACCTTAGAGGAGCAGCTGAAGACACTGGGAAAGGTCTCCTGCAGAAGATGGCATGTAAGCTAAGTTCAGAAGGAACTGAGGGCTTGTAAGAGATTAATGTGAGGAAGGAGAGCATTCTGGGCATAAGGCACAGCAAAGTGTGAAGTCTTGGAGAAGGGAGGTGGAGAATGTGTGAGAAATGCAAAGTGGACCAGTATGGCTGGATAACATAGCCAGGAGAATTCTCATATTAAAGAGATGGGCTCTTGCTACAATGAGCCATCTGAGATCATTAAAAGCTTTGTTCTTATACAAAATGGGAAGCTGGGGTGGGGAGAAGGAAGAAAAATGAACATCTCTATAGTACTTACTATATGCCAGATATTTTACTATATTTTACTATTTCTACAAATATTGTCTCATTTGATCCTCACAAGAACCCTTCAAGGTAAGTGCTATCATTAACTCCTATTTTTGCATTGAAGAAACTGAGGCAAACAGTGGTTAAGTGACTTACCCCAGAGACAAACAGCTATTAACTGTCTGAGGATTTGAACTCAGGTCTTCCTGACTCCAGGGTCAGTGCTCTATCCACTGTCACCTAGCTATAAGATAATAATCCATCTGAAATGGATGATAGTAGTTTTTACTCCAGCTTAAAAAAAATATAATTAATGTACCAGCTATCTTTAAATATTTGATATGTTGTCATTTAGACAAGGGAGTTGACTTTTTCTGTTTTGCAGAATGTGATTCATTGTGTTAAAATTATGGGAAAGCATATGTACACTGGATCATTAAAAGAAAGAACCTTCCAACAAGCAGAGTGGTCCACCAAAGCCCTCATTTAGTCATGCATTTCCCACCAAATAAGGGGATAATAAGAGGCTGAATGACCATTTGTCAAGAATGTTGTTAAAGGAATTTTTTCATTGGATAGGCTACTGGACTTATTAACTTCTAATGCCTATTCCAACTATACACATCTGCAATTTTAGAAAACTCCAGGTTAGATAGATTAGAGTATCATTTTTTTTTAAATTTCTTTTTGGAGTTTGTATGCTTACAAAGTTACTAGGGTAGATTCTGGAATCTTCATTTTTATGGTCTTTTTTGAAAAAATACATTTTATTGATGATTTTATTTTCATATTAGAATCATTTCTGGAAGAAAAAAATCCTTTCCCCCTTTCTAGATTGACTCTTCACTTGTTACAACAAAAACAAAAACAATAATTAGGCATGAACTTCTAACATAGTGATCACATTTGACAGTGGGTACAGCATTCTGCCCTAGTAATCCTCTGTCTCTCTGCTATGAAGAGAAAAGTTTCTTTAATTATTTGTGGTTTGGGACCTTGACTGGCTTTTCAATTACTCTGAATTTGGCTTTTCCCTGGTGACCTTTTACCCTTTCATTTATATTATTGTAATAATTAGGTATTTTGTTCTCTTGGTTTTACCTACTTCATTCATCATCAGTTCAGTTATATCTTTCCATGTGTCTATGGATTCTTCATAGTCATAATTTCTTACTTTACAAAAAATATTCCATTAAATTTATATTTTTATTCCACTTCACAAATTTCTCAGTCATTCCCCAACCAAGAAACAACAACTTGGTCTTCAGTTGTTTACTATTATTATTCTTTGCTAACAAATGATTACTGATTAATTGATTGCTAACACAAAGAGTGCAACTGTTAATTATTTTGGTGTGTACTGTACCTTTGTTTCTATTTTTTACATCCTTCAGATATATGTCCAATATATAACAAAAGCAAAAGTATATGGATATATACTCACTCTATTTATGCAGTTTCTAATGAATATTCACAGTGGTTGGACTAAGTCACATTTCTACCCACAATACATTAGTGTACCTGTCTTTTTAGATTCTTTCCCAACATTTGATCATTCTTCTGGGGTCTTATTGATGAACCATTACATTCTGTAGCACACTATAGTTAAAGGAATATTTAGCTCTACAAACTCTTATTTATTATGCATCCATTAGAATTACCACAAGTCTCTAGCTCCATGTATGTAATAATATTAAAGAGATTTTTTATGAAGTTTAGCTTAAGAGGCAAAGATGATAATAATATAGCATGAAAAGAGCAATAAATGTAAAGGAGATAAAACTAGGAGAAAGCAGGCCTTGAAGTCACAGGAATGGAAGAGATGAAGAACGTAGTTCATGGAAAATATAACTTAGTAAAAAGATTCTTTCTGTTCCTTCTCTGAAAGTCAGTAAGTGTGAGGTGGTGACAAATACTAGTCAACAGAAAAGAATTACAAGATAATAATTGTTATTCAACTGTGTCTGACTCATGATTTCATTTGGGGTTTTCTTGGCAATGATACTGGAGTGGTTTGCCATTTTCTTCTCTAGCTCATTTTACAGATGAGGAACTGAGACAAATAGGGTGAAGTGACTTGCCCAGGGTCACACAGCTAATAAGTGTCTGGGGCCAGATTTGTACTTATGAAGATGAGTCTTCCTGATTCCAGGTCCAGTACTCTATCCACTGCACTACCTAACTGCCCTATAATAATAGTAATAGCATTTATATGGTACTTTAAACTGACATTTATATAGTACTTTACAAATATTCTCTGATTTTATTCTCACAACATCCCTGGTAAGTGTTGCTATTATCTCTATTTTAGAGATGAGGAAACTGAGACTAGGAGAGGGGTTCAGTAACTTGCCCAGGGGTTGCAGAGCTAGGGAGTGTCTCAAGAAGGATTTGAACTCAGGTCTTCCTGACTCCATTTCAAGCTGTCTAGCCACTATGATATGGTAAGACAAGCATTTATGAGTTACTTACTATGTGCCATAAACCATGCTAAGCACTGGTGATATATTGAAAAACAAAACAAAACAGAACATAGTACTTGCCTGCAAAGAGCTTACAATATAATGGGGAAGACAATACACAAATGGAAAGGTGCCAGAGGGTGCAGGGCTAGTGGGGGCATTATCATGATGGTAACAAATGAAGAGAAGGAAGGAATTTTGAGTCCTCTATAAAGGGCTGTTATGGGAGAAGTTTGTTTGTTTCATCTTCTAATCAGAGGGGCAGAAGCAAATAAGGGTATTGATGAGGTACTAGCTAGTTTCCTCTAGGGCTATATATGTATCACTCTGGTACACATGTGTAATATGCTTATTTTGGATATTGGTCATTTTCCCATTATCTTTTCTCTCTTTATGTGCCTCACCTTCATCTGAGCTATTCAGTCTCCCTCTCTGACCTATTTTCCTTGTAGCAAGCAACCCAGCTCCACTTTCACATGGGAAATAGGTTCTTTCCAGTCTACTTTTGTTAGTCAACCTGATAGCTTTTGTAGAGTACTTCAGTATATTAGGCATTGCAGAAACACTCAGTGGAGTGAAATAAGATACTGGTGAAGATAAATCAATGTCTTTCTCTAGTCCTTAACTCACTTAAATGAAATGTTGTTAGTCAGTTGCTCAATTCAACTTCCTTTGAAATTATCTTCCTTTCCAAATATTGTTCTCTCTCCCACATTCCCTCTTTGAGCATGGTAACATCGAACTTAGTGCGAGTAATTATCTTCAAGCTTATTGGATTTCATTATAGCCTTGGATTTGTGTTTGGAAAAGAGACAGACCTTGTCAATGATTTCTTTAAATAATTGTCAGAGGTCAAGTATCCAAAATGAATCTCAAAGATTTGTCAGCTATCTTTGGTCCTTGTCTTTGTTCAATCACTTAATGTAATGAATGAGAAGGAATGAAATGTTAGCACAAAGGTGGCATCATAAGGTAATCTCTTATTCCCTCTTCTGACAGAGTGAAGACCCTGCCTCATGGAGCAAATCTGCCCATACCCAGAAAGCAAAACAAAAAAGCCTGATGAAATTTAGTTGGAGAAAAAGTCCTGCAAAAAAGAGAACTAAAGCTGAGTTGCACCCAGGAGAAGAAAAGTCTCATCATTGCATTGGCCTGTTCACTCATAAAAGCCTTCCTAGAAGCAACTTTCAAGAGCGTATAAAATCTAGCACTGCTCTATCTTTCCAAAGTTATGTCATATTACTCTCCTTGTTATATTTTGTACCCTAGGAAATTGGAATACTCTCTGACCTCCATGTGTGCCCTTCACTCTCCCACGTCCATGCCTTAGTCTGTGCATGTACTATCATCCCATGGATTTAGAACTGCAAGAGACCTCCTCACTTTTTTCCTCTTGAATTCATATCTATCTTTTAAAGCCCAACTCAAGTGCTGGCTCCTTCATGAAGCCTTAGAGTGCTGCATTTAGAATCAGGAAAATCTGATTTTGAAACCTGACTCCAATACCATCTGTGTGACCCTAGGTAAATCACTTAACCTCACTCAGCCTCAGTTTCTACAACTGTTAAAAGCAGGTTTGGGGAAATGAACTTGACCTCTAAGGTTCATTCCAGCACTACATCTATGATCCTATTATCTAATACTCCCTCCTTAATGAAAATGATACTTAGATCATAAGCTTTACTTAATATTTTGCCTTATACCTCTCTAACACTTATTATATATTATTGTGCAGTATTGTCATCATATTATATTGGGGGAAGTATCAGGTTGCCCTAATTGAGTTTCTCCAATTTATTTGAAAAATTATGGAATGTAAAGGGCAAGTAGCAGAGACAATAAGATAACACTTCCAGACTTTGAGGGGTCCATTTATACCTAATTAAAAGTGTCAGATCTTGGACTCATTTTGTGGGGCTTATCCCTGAAGCAAAAAGTCCTACTTATGTCTGCCTACTTACAGGACCACTGTGTGGAAAATGCCTTTAAAAATAACTACTAATGTGAATCATTACCTTTTAGGGGTTCTTTACCTACTAGGAGCCAAAGAAATTCTCTTTCTTTAGCTACTTGGATTCAGCTCAATACAATTCAATTCTGTTTCATTCAATTTAACAAATAGTTGTGATACGCTAGGGTGAAGAACATTCCTTTTGTTAGTCCTGATGAAATATAAGATTTAGATAAGATTTGGTCCCTGCTTTCATGTAACTTAAAGCTTAATAAGAGAATAAGTTCATATTCAACTGTAGCACCACCTCTGGGCACTTTAGCATAGTACAAACACCCAATTCTCTGGATTTATGAAGTATGACTAACAACCTTAGTTGCTAAGGTAGTAAGTATTCTAAGTTTGCACTCGCCAAACTATAGCTCACAAGCCTGATAGTCAGTGAGAGGACACAATTAGCACAATGCAAAGGCATTTACTAAAATGAAAAAAGTAAAAATAGTAACAATAAAAAATGTCCACCATAAATGGAGTACATGCTACCACAAATACACACCAAGTCAGAAAGAACAAACATAGGTAATATGCATGTCCAACACAACATATATGTCTGTAACCACCTCCTTCCCTGTCCCCCACCCTCCTCCAGTTTGTAAGTAATACTAAAAAGTGAAAGGTGTTACCGAGGGGAGGTATAGAATCTCCTGCTATTGAAGGTCATGGGATAATAGATATTTGGAGTCAGAGGACCTGGGTTTGAATTTTAGTTCAACCACTTATCACCTGTGGGATCCGGGACAACCCTCTTCAGGGAGGACAACCTTCCCTAAGCTTCTTGGGGGCAGGACATGTCTTGCTTTTGTCTTTATACCCTAAGTACCTAGCACAAGAACTGATATACAGCCAGGGGTAAATGCTTTTTGATTGGACCTGAGTTTCCTTATTTGTAAAATGAAGTCTTGATCATAGATCAAAATCTAGATGAGACCAGAAGTCCTTTAGGACAACCCCCTTTCTAAGAGATGAGAATTCTGAAGGGGTGGGATAAACTGACTCCCAAGTTCACACAAGTAGGTTAATTTCAGGTATAAGATTTGAACTCAGGTCCTTTAGCTCTAAAGCCATTATTTATTACACTGTTCCCCCTCCCTGATGCTTCCTGTGAACCTACCTCTCTCTGGAAAGGTCCTGGCTGAAAGGTAGGGAATGAATCTTTCAATGTCCTTTATAGATGAAAGGTTTTATGACCCTCAAATACAATCTAAGGAACTTTTGCTTAACCAGCTATATTAATAATTTCTCTTGATTTCTGAATCCTGATCTTGTAAGTGTGAGAATCAGTATCTACTCTTTCCCCTGACCCCACTTTATTTGAGACGTCAAGCTCCAGAATTAGAAAAGATTCAAGCTTTGCTAATTTCATGTTATCTTGAATATTAAATATCCCTGTCACATCAGGTAGGAGCATGAAGGGTGAGAATCTATGCATAAACTACATGATCTGTGAAAGCCTGATTCCAGGAAATAAGACTATATTTGTAAGAACACTGAGAAGCTAGAAGCCACTCTGAGGTGATTAGCTGATTCATTCTTACAATACCCTCAAATGTCAAGGTTAATCACCCAGTGAATTATAAGTGAAAAATCCCTGTGCTAGCTAATATATGAGGAACTGGGATCTTGAGGTTCTGATGATCTCTCAAACCTCCTGGGTTTTGCTCTCTTGGATACCACAATGTATTATTCAACCCCAGGAGATTTCCTTGCAGGAGTAAGGTTTCACAGTCAGTACACAAGAACCTAAGTACTTTCTTTTCTCCTTTGTTGTTCACATGCAATGTGGTTTGTTTAGTTGTTTTTTTTTTAACCTGAGAAATGCAATTTGCATAGTTATTTTCTCACTATGTATATTTGCTGAATATTGCCTAATTGTTAGTACACTATTGAAAACGTATTCTTAAAAGAGGTTAGCAGGGTTAAAAATTAATACCTATCATAATCCATCAAAGGCAGGCAAAATATGGTGTCCAGAGAACTGGATATAACATTTTTAAAAACCTAGGATTCAGATCTTGACTCTTCAATTTATTATGTGTGTGAATTTGAGCAGGGCATTGTACTGTTCTGGGAGTCAGTTTCCTAATCTGTAAAATGGGGATAATAATTTAAAAAGCAGACCATGTAGTAGGGCACAGAGAAATTTTAAATAAATGTGAAATATAGAAATATGAAATGCATGCTTCACAGACCATAAGACAGTAAAATTAGTAATTAATACAGAGAACAAAATCAAAAGATAAAAAAACTGAACAGGAATTCAATAATGTCATGCTGAATGAGTGGATCAAAGAACAAATAGAAACAATGTGAAAGAGAATAATAGTAATAATTACAATAACAAAAGCAAGCATTTAAATAGCATTTTAAAGCTGGCAAAGCACTTTACCCAAGTTGTCTCATTTGATCCTTATAACCACACTGAGGTGGAGGTACTATTATTACTATCATCCCTATTTTTACAGATCAGATAATTGAGACTGGGAGAGTCTTGCCCAGGTTACACAGTTCTAAGTGTCTGAGCTAGAATTTGAGTGGGTCTTCTAGACTCTAGTGCCCTAGCCATTGTTTTTCTTAGTGGCTTAAGAATAACGATTAGAGGGGTGGCTAGGTGGTGCAGTGAATGGAGCGCTGGCCCTGGAGTCAGAAGGACCTGAGTTCGGATCTGGCCTCAGACACAACATACACAAACAAAAACCTAGCCGTGTGACCTTGGACAAGTTACTTAACCCCAATTGCCCTCCAAAAAAAAAAAAAAAAAAAGAATTACGATTAGAAAACATGCCAAATGTCTGGAACATAATGAATACAGTCCTCAAAGGGAAAATATAGGAAAAAAAGAGGGAAAATTATCCCTATTTGCAGATGATATGACTTTATAAAATCCCAGTGAATCAGAAAAGAAACTAATTGAAACAACAACTTCAATAAAATGGCAAGATACGAAATCAATCCACAAAAATAACAGCTTTTCTATATAGCAATAATAAAAATAATGGAATAAATCCCATTCAAAACAACTATAAAATACATAAAATATCTGGGACCCAATTTACCTGAGTATATTCAATAATTAAATCAATACAATTACAAAACACTTTAAAGAAATAAAGAAAAATTTAAATAATTAGAGAAGTATTCATCATCCATTATATTGGCCACATCAATAAAATAAAAAATACTATACTAGCTAAATTGATTTCCAGATATAATACCATACCAAACAAACTACCAGACAAAATAATAACAAAGTTAATTTGGTAGAACAAAAGGTCTCGAATAATAAGAGGAATAATGAAAATAAAGGGAGAATCAAAAGGGAAATAGCATTTTTGATTATATTATAAAGCAGTGATCAGTAAAATTATTTGGTCCACATTCAAAAGTAGAAAACTAGATCAGTAGTTCAGATTAACTAAGCAAGAATCAGAACCTATTGAATAATTCAGTCTTTGATAAAACTGAGAACGTATACTATTTAGAGAATGCTATTTAATACTATTTAAAAATAGCATTTAAGAATGCTATTTAATACTATTTAAGAATAGCATTTAAGAATGCTATTTAATACTATTTAAGAACTACAAAGAAAACTGGAAATAAGTGTGGTAAAAGTATGATTGAGTGACCAGAATTGTATATCATGTGCTACAATCAATTCAGAATGGCTAGGGAACCAGAATATAAAATGTCACATCATAAAAAATTAGACAAGGGGAGGCTAGGTGGTACAGTGAATAGAGTACCAGCCTTGAAGGCAGGAGGACCTGAGTTCAAATCCAGTCTCAGACACTTAACACAAAAAACTAGCCGAGTGACTTTGGGCAAGTCACTTAACCCTAATTGAACTTAAAAAATAAAAAAAAATTAGATGAGAACATGATCAGGCACCTTCAACATCTATGGCTAAGTGACAAATTCTAACCAAAGGAAGGAAAGAGGTGATCTTCATTAGAGGAAGTTAGATGATGCCATGAACAGAATGCTGGGCCTGAGTCAGAAAGACCTGAGTTTAAATGCAGGCTCAGATGAGAAAGTCACATATCCTCTATTGTCTCAGTTTCCTCAACTGTATAATAAAGATAATAATAGTGCCTGCTTTCCTGGGTTGTTGTCTCAAATGACATAAAATTTCTCAGGTGCTTAGTACAGTGCTTGGTACACAGTAGGTGCTTGATAAATGCTTGTTTTCTTAAAGCATTTGCATAAGCAAAGTCAATGCAATTAAGAAAGGAAACTGTCCAGTGATAAAAGTTTGCATCAAATGTCTCTGATAAGGGTCTGCACACCAAGGAACACAGAGAACTAACACAAACATATAAAACTAACACAAACACACAAGGGCCATTACCCAAAGAATACATGGTGGAAGGATCTAAACAAATAGTTCTCAAAAGAATTGTAAACTATTAATAACCATAAGGAAAACTGATCCACATGCACATCGAAGCATACTGTTTTATCTTTGTTCTTTCTTTCTCATGATTTTTCCCTTTTGTTCTGATTCTTCTTTCATACACGACCAATGTAATATATTTAATATAATTGTACATGTATAGCCTATATCAGATTGCATGCTGTCTTAGGAGGGAAGAGGGGAAGGAGAGAGGGAGGAAAATTTATAACTCAAAATCTTATAGAAGTGAATGTTGAAAACTTAAAATAAATTAATTTTTATTAAAAAAAAGAAAAGAAAACTGATTCAAATCAGGGATAATAAGAGAAATTCAAAGCAAAACAACTTCATGGTTTTATTTCATAGTCATTAAATAAGATTGTTGTATTTGTCCTTCGTTTTTGAAGAGAACCATGACATCAAGGAAATGATGACATGACTTGCAGTTTACTTTGATTTGAGTGAGAGAGAGGACTGTGCAAGGTCATCAGCCTCACTTTCTCCTCCAGAGCCATCTGGGTCCCATGACCAGATACTCATCAGGATGACTGGAGATGACCCAAGATGCAGTGGGAGACCCTGGCCCTTTTAGGCTAGGGTCTTTTCACATACTCACTTGACGTAAGAGGGAAATAAGTCTATGCTGGAAGGACTATGGAAGAACAAGCACATTAATGCCCTGTGGGAATATCTCTAAATTGATCTAACCATACTGGAAAACAATTTGGAATTATGGTCCCAAGGTGCCAAACATATCAAAACCCTTTAAAAACCAGTTATCCCATATCCAAATGAGGTCAAAAGAGAAATAAAGATCCCATACACAGCAAAATATCAATTGTAGCACATTGTGGAAAGAATTAGACACAAAGTACCCACTGATTTAAGGAATGGCTCAAAAAATTGTGGTCTCTGATTGTAAAGGGACATGACTATTCTGTTAGAAATAGTGGATATGAAGAATTCAGAGAAACATAGGAAGATTTTTGTGAACCAATAAAAATTGAAGTAACCAGAAACAGGAAAAACATACAACTACAACAGTGTAAATGGAAAAACAACATAAAATATGCATGCTTTTTTATAATCTTTGTTACAAGGGATGGTTACCTGAATAGGAGAGGGAAGGGATATATTCAAAATGAATATTTAGTTCCAATAAATATAACATTAAAACTTAGATCATGAATGCAATATGCTTCATAAATAACAGTACTATACAATGTCAGTTATTATTATCAAACTCATCAAATGTTTATTAAATTTCTACTATGTACAAGGCACTGTGCTATGGGCTGATGGTATGAGAAGAAAAAAGAAAATCCCTTCCCTCAAGAGCTTAAGTTTTTTTTTTTTTTTTTGGAGGGCAATTGGGTTTAAGTAACTTGCCCAAGGTCACACAGCTAGGTTTTTTTTTTTTTTATTTGTGTGTGTGTTAAGTGTCTGAGGCCGGATCCGAACTCAGGTCCTTCTGACTCCAGGGCCGACGCTCTACTCACTTCGCCACCTAGCCGCCCCAAGAGCTTAAATTCTAATGGTAGATATAACACTACAGAAAATAAATAGAAGGGAATTTGATGAAATAGAGCACTGACAACTCGAGTGGATGTGGAAGGAGAGAATGTTTCATTGAGGTTAAGAACTAAAAAAAGATAAAGATTCTATGAGGCAGAAATGAATATTTTATATTATTAAAAACTGAGTCTCCCTATCTCTTCCAGCTCCTCACTGGTCTGTTCCCAGTTTGATTTGCTGGGAACTTGGATCTGCTCTGTTTACCCAACTTTATTGTTTTGCCTTTCCTTAAGCAACCCAGTGGGCCCTAGCACCTTATTGATTGATTGATTGATTGTTTTTTGTAGGGGGGAGGGCAGGGCAATTGGGGTTAAGTGACTTGCCCAAGGTTACAGGCTAGTAAGTGTTAAGTGTCTGAGGCCAGATTTAAACTCAGGTCCTCCTAACTCCAGGGCTGGTGCTCTACTCATTGTGCCACCCTAGCACCTTATTAATGCAAAACTTAATGCCTATACCCAATCCATTTTACACTGCTGCTCAGAACTCTTGAGCTCAAGAGATCCTCCAGCCTCTCTAGTATCAGGGATTATAGAAATGCACCACTGAGTCTAGTTCAGAGATGAGTAAAGACTACCTTCCAGGCATGGGTAACAGCTTGCACAAATCTACAGAGACAGAAGAAACATGAAATTTGGGGAAGAGTTAGTGTTAGCCCCGTATGGCTATAATGAAGGAGAGTAGAATGAAGTAAGATTGCAAAGGAAGGATGGTGCCAGATTGTGAAAGATTTTAAATGCTAGGCTAGGAAGTTTGTATGTGATTCCAAGAATCACTGAAGATTTTTGAACAGCGAATGATATGGTGATTCCTGTGTGTTAGGATGATCATACTGGCAGCCATGGCTTGTAAAGGATATACTGGAAAAGGAAAAGAGGAAAAGCATGGAGCCCAATAAAGAAATTATCACAATAGTTAGGGCATGAACTAGGACGATGGCCATAACAGTGGTAAGAAAGGGACAGATGTGAAAGCATTGTGAAGATAGAATCCACAAGACCTGGCAACTGATTGTCTATTTTGGTGTGGAGATGGGAGCAGGAGGAATGGAAGGTGACTGAAGTTTTGAACCTGGGTGACTATAAAAATAGTAATGACCTCAATAATGACCTAAAAAAAACATGGAGGTTTTGAGGCAGATAATCAGTTCTGGTTTTGTTGGTTTATGTTGAGCTTGTTATACAGGAGGAGATGTTTTTTTCAGGCCATTGGTGAGATGGGATAGGACTTTAGAAAAGAGATTAGGGCTGGTTTTATTACTTTGGGAGTCACATGCATAGAGAATCACAGAATTTTGTTCTTGGGTTGGACTTCAGCAGCCTCATACCAAAAAAAAAAAAAAAATACCACAGTTGCATGCCTGACAAATGGTCATGTAACCTTGCTTGAAAGCTTTTTAAACTTTTAGATATCTATAATTATTAGAAAGTTTTCTCTTGGATTAAGATAAAATTTTCATCCTTACAACTTTCATCCACTGCTTATATTCACTTAATGTCTCTGGCACTTGGTTTCTTTGTCTGTATAATAAAGGAGGATAACATAGATGATTTCATCGGAACTTTCCATCCTCAAAGGTCCATGGTTCTAAGATAAGCACATCCAGTGAGAATCAAGCAAAAAGAAAGTGAATAAACAGCATACAGAGTTCAGGGCAGATATAATAGAGAACTCTCAGACACTGAGGAAGGGTAAGTAAATGACACAATTACTGAAGGCTGTGGAAATTTTTCTTAGGAGATCTCTTAAAAGGAGATATTAAAACGGTTTCGTACAGTCTTTTGTAAGGGACAGCATCAGCGGCTCCTTTTATATCAATGAGAGAAGGGTTACATAGGCAGAAGCTTTGATACCTACACAAAGATACTTATTGAATAAACAAAGGCAAGAAAATAAATTAGAATACTTTCCATCTAAATTTCTTTGTGCTTTCATAATTTTGTGATAGTGCCATGGGGGTAATTGAATGCATTTCTAATGTTTAGATTTTAGTTGATCTTTACATGTCAAAATTAATCACGGAATTTGTGAAGAGTACTTGAGACCCAAGTGGAGAGAGAAAAAATCAAACCAAAATCTACATAATCCAATTCTCTTAAATTGTTCAGTAATACCAAAATTATTCCCACTATGCCCCTCTGCTTGGCATTCATTAGTCAGAATGGTAACAGCCCATAGCAAGTTGAATGTAATTCATTCATGCTAACAGTATAAAAAACAACAATAACAGACCTCCCTGTATCAAGGAAGAAAACACAGTAGTCACCCTCATGTTTAGAAATCACATAGGATATTTATGTTACTCCAATCTTGGGATTTTGAATTTGCTTAGGCATATTATTGGGCTAGCAGAAACTTTTGCTAGATGGTAAACCTTATGAGGGTAGAGACAAGCCTACCTAAACTGTATATAATTATGACTGACATTTTCTCTTTAAGGTTTACAAAGTGCTTTATGAACTCACATCTCAGTTGATTCTATATAGATACTATATCTGTCACTTATCACTCCCACTAACAAATGAGGAAATTGGGGCTCAGAGCTAGTAACAATTAAAGACAGGATTTGAACCCAGATCTTTCCTGGTATCAATGCCAGCATTCTTTCCTTTATGATATAGTATCTCTCATAACTAACTCCCTTAGCGTTTGGGATAGTGTTTTGTATGCTACAGGAATTTTATAAATGTCTGTTGAAATACTGCATAGAATAACAATTTAGGACAATTCAAGATTAGGGAATGACTGCAAATGCAATCCCATATCAGGTCTTAGATATATTTTCTCCAACTCAGTCTCTCATTTCAAAACCTGATAGCAGTCATTATCAGTAACTAGTATAGAGGCACTTGATACTCATTCTTATTTGCAAAATGTTCTTCAAAACAAATACTCATTTATCCCTAATTCTGTAAGTATTTAAAAATAAAACATAATAAACCTAATTTTTTCCCTAATACATCACTCTGACATCAAGGCATTTCCCTGGTACCCCTTATGCTTGAGCTATGATAATAGAAAACAGCAGTGTCCTCTGAATATAGGGTGGGGGGAGGGAAGGAGCAGGGTAGCACAAATGAGTTCCCCCTTTTTACCACCTGGGGAAGGGTAATGAGAGATTGGGCAGATCTTCCTAGCTACAATAAGGCAACATGTTGAGACTTCCTGCCTCTAGTAAGCCATACACTCTGCACAACACTTAGCATACCTAATAAATGTGTCAAGTAATTAGAAGCCTAGTTTCTTCTATGACAACTGCCCAGGTCTCCATAATGAAAACAAAATCAGTTTTGCTATTTCAGGGTTCCTTCTGAGGTAGAATAGAAGTTAAAATAAAGACTAAACTCTGATTTCTTCAACAGGCAAAGGAAAACTGCTAAATTTAAACTCATTCGAGGTTTCTTCACTTTTGTTGCCCTTATGACACAAAAGGTAAACTGTGACAACATAGCAAAGTTATTAAAATCCTTCGATCTGGGACCTTAAACCAGAAAGCAAGCTTGTCCTTAATGGAGTGAATGTCAGTGGTATGCGTCCTGCCTAAGCTTTGCAGAAAATGAACTAAATCTATTTCACCTGTGACAGTTGGGGGCCTTTCGCCAGAGTGGAGAGTTCAACAGGCATAGCTGCCCCTTTCCGACAGCTCTAGATTCCAGCCTGGCTGGAAAAATGCACTTTGGCTCACATCATCTATCTCCTGACAGACACTACATGAGATCTGTTAAGCCATTTAAAAGCAAGTTGTCTCGAAGTAGAGTTTGGAGCTATTTCCCAGCACCCATTCAGAGCTCAGACTGAGGCAACTGTGGAAAGACAAACACACACACAGAGGCCTTCACCATAATGGAATCCCAGAAATATGTCAGGATTGCTCTTTCTGCAACCAATATTTATACAACCTATTCTGGTGAAAAATATAACACATCCTCCCTTTGTTTCCAAACATAGGTCTCTGGATAACCCAGTGATTTATCACGTCACCTTTTCCTTCTTTGTTTAAGGTTTGTTTTCCCGAGTCATGCTTCACTATTAAAAGAGATTGCTCTTATTTAGGTCATGGTCCTTAACATTTAAATGCACAGCATACTATCTGCCCCATGGCATGGGGAGGGGAGCTAACTCATTTGCTTAAAATCCAGAGGTGTTGACTGTCTAGACTATTGTCCATGTTTACAAAATTTCATTGAAGGGGGAAGACTTCAGTCAATTTTCTGAATTAAGTTGGGCAAAATAATTGATAGCAAGAAGGAAGTCTTTTCGAGATGTTAATCAAAACTCTAGGACTTTCAAGTCATTTATGACAACACTATCTTTTCTGTATCAAACTCTTAAGCAAAATGATAGTCAGAGAAGCTTACCCTTGGTATCTTCCCATCTCTCCTTTTTGTGTCCCTCTCTTTCTCTTTCATAACTTCAGGTTGCTCCAGAGTAAACTCAAAATAGCTCCAGACCCCCTAGTTGTCCACTGTCTCTAGCTACCTGGGTGAGGCCTCACGCTTTCAAAACTATTCTTTTCTTCTCCCACACTATAATATCCGCTAACAGTCATAGAGGAAAATGACCTCATGCATGAACTCTACACTGATTTCCTAGTAGTCAATAAACATTTATAAAGTGCCTACTATGTGCCAACTGCTAGGGATACAACTACAAAAGAAGACACTTTTAATTATTGTTAATAGCTTAGGGAGATACCATGAAGGCTCTTGCATTTTAACAGAGAATGAATATCTAAAAATGAAATTTCAGTTATCTGATATCCCTTTAAATACTCCATATAAGGAGCTATCTACCCTGCTGCCTAACTTAAATAATTTTAATAGCTAGAGTTTTCATAATGCTCTAATGTTTTTTAAAAGTCTAATATATATTATTTAATTTGATCCTCACAACAACCTCAAGAGGCAGTTATCACTCCCATTCTAAAGGTGAGAAAACCAAGCTCAGTGTCACAGAGAAGTATCTGAGGCAGAATTTGAATTCAGGTCTTCCAGGGGAAAAGTCCTTGAACACTATTCACTATGCTACCAACCTGCCATCCTGTGTATAGAACCTAGTCCTTCCATAGTCCTTGCCTTCCAATGACTTATTGATTGATTAACTTGCTGATTACCTAAGGTGCTATGTTTCATACATTATTGATATATGGAATACACATCATCACATGGTTGTTGGACAGGTTACTACTGTGGTCACTTTTCCATGTTGTTTTTCAGGTTTTATTTGGTAAGGTTGTTTATTTGAAATGGATACTGTAAGAGTTAGCAATCACTAGACTGGGAGTTTGGGGAAGTTGAGCCCTCACTGCATTTTCCTGCTTTTATGGTCAATCAGAAATTGACCAAGAATTTGAATGTGTATTCTTTTTGTCCCTCTGTCCCCCACCTTTTAAAAATGTGTTATTAATGTCTTTTGTTCTTTACATTCAAGATATTTTCAGTTATCCCCCTCTCCCATCCCTGCCTAATTGAATTCCCCCTTATAACAAAGACAAATAAGTCAATATGTTTACTATTTGTGAGGAGGTGTATAAAGTATTCAGGGAGGAGTAGGACCTTTGGTGTGAGGACTTGCCAAGACCATTTCCAGGCTGCTTATCCACTTTTCATTGCATGAGCAGTGGCCACACCCAGGTAAAATAAGGCTAAACCAGATGGGCAGGCCTCAAACCTGTTGGTAAGTTAGGGGCATGTCTAGTCCAAGTGCATGAAGACTTCCCTTGGTGCAGAATAGGCAGAGAACAATTTGTTACAATGGTGGTGAAGGCAGCTGAAACAGACACTGTGGAGGACTTAGGACCTGGTCAGACATCAGAGACGCCAAGGTCATCCACTGCATCCCAGGCCATCAGCAGTCATCCTGACTTTTGTCTCGCCACTAGACTCTGATGACTCTGGAAGAAAGAATGAGGCTAACGATTTTGTGTAACTGCCTCACTTAAATCCAACTCACACTTAAGTTGAGATATGATCCTCCTTGAAAATGAAGGACAAACAATAATGACTATTTGTCAGGCACTGTGCTAAATTAAGGAAAACTAACCAACAAAGCTGTCTCAGGAAGGAGTGTTCAACTTCCTTCCCACCCACCCCCGCCTCCCCTAGTCTTTAAGCCAAAGTGATATAATACTCTCTCTTACTACGTATACTAAAAAGGGGACTCATATTCAGGCATCTGTAGAACTGCCGGGTCTGTTCCAACTGTAAGGTCTTGAGTTTCTGTGATTTTGTGAGAATTTAGAAGGACTTTCAGAGTAAGGCACACTTTTACAAACTGTCTAGAAAATTGGGAACTGATACCTTCTTTTGCTCTTTATAATGTGGTAACAAGCAGAGACTTTCAAAATCATTACACTGCATTATCTTCTCATGGAAAGCAAAACAAGTTTTTTTTTAATACACCATTCAACACTGCAGAAAATGTATATTTTTTTTCTATTCTTCTCCTCTTAAGCCACCAACAATACTGGGGCTCTCTTGGAGACAAAAAAGAAATCACTAGAGAGCATCAATTCTTAAGAGTTGGAAGACACCTCAGAGATCATTCAGTCTAACTTCCTACACTGAGCTGACTCTCTTGGGATAGGACAGATGCTATTTGGCAGCAGTAAATAGAATCCCTCTTCATATTTTCTTTTCCAGACTATATTCCCAGTTTTTTCAACTGTTCCCCATAGGTTATGGTTAAGTTTCTTTGACTACCTTCTAGATGTATGCTTGATCCCATCCCCTCCTATGTCCTCCAGAAGATTTCATCTCCAACCATACCCTCACCCTTTCATCTTAAACATCTCCCTTTTTGCTAGTTACTTTCCTATTGCCTTCGAACACACCCAAGACTTCCCCATTCTTAAAAAACCTTCACTAGATCCTACCAGGAACAATTAGATGGCATAGTTAAGAGAGCACCGGAATTAGAATCAGGAAGATTCATCTTTCAGAGTTCAAATCCAACCTTATTAACTGAGTGACTGTGGGCAAGTCACTTAACCCTGTTTGCCTCGGTTTCCTCATCTGTAAAATAAGCTGGAGAAGGAAATGGCAAACCACTCTAATGTCTCTGTTAAGAAAATCCCAAAATGGCATCACAGAGAATTGGACACCACTGAATAACAAACTCCTTATCATCATCTCAAGTTATCATAAAGCTTAATATAAACTTATTGATCGATTAATCGGTGATCCTCTCTGGACATGCTTTAGTTTGTGAATGTTTCTTTTAAAATACAATGCTCCAAATTGAACACAATACTATAATTGTGGTCTAACCACTAGAGATTATAGTTAAAGTTATTGCCTCTCTTGGTTTTTCTATTAAGGCAAAGTAAGACCTCATTAAACATTTTGGCTGCCACATCTCGTTATTGACTCATATTGGATTTTCAGTCAACTGAAACATTTGTCTTTTTTTTTTTTACAGTAACTACTGTTAAATCACATCTTGCTTATCATGTACTCTTGTAATTAGGATTTTGTTTCTCTTAAATTTTTGAAAACTTTATCCTTACTTCATCCTAAATCATCTCATATTTTCACCTCGCTGAACTTTCGTTTGAACTACTAGCTATACTTCTCAGCTTTGTATCACAGACAGGTTTGATAAGCATGCCATCTCTGTCTTCTTTTATCTTATAAAACAGTGTTGAATAGATCAGGAGCAAAGACAGACCCTTAGAGCTAGAGATCTCCCTCCAGGTTGACACTGATGCATTAATCAACAGTCTTCAAATAGGGTCATTCAGTCATCTGTCTGCACACCCACTTTACAATTGTCATGGACTCCACAGTTTTTCACCCTTTTCACAAGGATGTATATAATAGCAAAGATAAAGCACCAGTAGAAGGGAAAAACATGGCTAGTCATATTCCTTTGCTATGGTGATGGTAGGAAGTTCTGGTGTATTAATCATATATGTGTGTTTCAGTAGGTTGATTTGTTGTTTTCTTAATACCACCTAATAGAGCTAACTCCTCCCCTTCTCCCCTTTGCCTCAGCTGCTCCTTGAGTCACTGCCAATTTGGGGCTCTGATGTAAAAGTATCCTGACATAAAAAATGGTCAATCAGATATCACTGGAAGAGCAGAAGGAAGAAAGAGAAGCATAGAAAAAATAGCAAAATATAGCACAAGAAACTTATGTTTTGATCTAAACACATTTTGGATATTCTGTACTCGGTGGGAAGGGTAGGATTTATTTGACTTAAGTTGTGGGCTCAAATTCAGACCCTTGGTTTAAATTCTGCAGTACAATGCACACACATTATTTGGTTGACAATAAGAGAAACCACAGCAAAAACAAGAAGGGTTTCTGTGTTTTGCATGTAAATAACACATCAAACTTTAAAAAAAAAAACACAGTCCACTTAGGCTGGCTTGGATCAAAATTATTATCTTTAACATTTGTCTTGAGAGAGAATTGAGAGAGAATTTTTTTTTATTAAAAATGAGTCACTGATGATGTCTTTTTAGAGTCAATACAAGTAGTGGCCTGGATAATTCTTATCTCTGACAGGTATCTGAGACTTCATCTAAATAATCATCGGGCTTACTGTAATGGACAGTGCACAGAATGGAGTCAAGAAGACTTGAGATCAAATGTGGCCTCAGATACTTAGCTGTGTTACCCTGGGCAAGTCACTTAATACTGTTTATCTCAGTTTCTTCATCTGTTAAATGAGCTAGAGAAGGAGATGGCAAACCATTCCATTATCTTTGCCAAGAAAATCCCAAATGGGGTCACAAACAGTCATACATGACCAAAACAACTGAATGACACTACCAGCATTGTGATTTGTATCTATTTCATCTGACTTACATTTTTTCACTATTTTCAACAAATACAGAAGTTCCCACTTCTCATGTCCTTTCTTAAAAATATTTTATATAACTTTTCTTTTTTATTTTGAACTCAACAAACATGAACATTTCAATATACAAAGAAAAACAGGAAAGAGGATTGTATGTTAAACTGTGTTATATAAGCTTTGTCCTTTAAAAGTGATCATTAAATTGAACATAGTTGTAACATAACTGCTCTGCTTATTGGATTTCTTCTTCTAGGCTGCTAAAAGTTGCTGGAGAAATTTCTAAAAATATCAAGGTAACTTCATCTACTACAAATTTATAGTGTAAATATAACCACTGGTAGACCTTTCCTGTTGCTTTGGATAATCATTCTACTCTACTTTTCTCACTTCCTTATCTTGAATCCTCATAGTTCAAAAGTTCAAATGATTTCTGGTTGAAGAGCTGCCTCCAGTGTTTTAGTCAAAAGCCATCTGTGTGTATCTGTTAGGCTTAACTCAACTACATTCTCAAGAAAATACACCTTGGAGATCTACTGTACCTGCTAGCGGCCTTCTTTGCTTTCTCCAAATATGATGAGGACACCAGTGAAGCACTCTGTTTGTCTACCTGTCAGCCGTCACTTCTGCCACATGATCAGCTCATCTTCATTTCCTATTATACAGTTCCTTGATAAACATTAATTTTCACTCCATGGTTCTCAGTTCAGTTGCTGGTCAAACAGAAACCTTGCTACTAAAGACTTAACCTTATCAACTAAGTAGCACAGTATGTGTCAGGCTTAGAATCAGGAAAAGTCATCTTCATGAGTTCAAATCTGACCTTGGACACTTACTAGCTATGTGAACCTGGGTAAGTCACTTAACCCCATTTGCCTCAGTTTCCTCATCGATAACATGAGCTGGAAAAGGACCACCCCAGTATCTTTGCCAAGAAAACCCCAAATGGGGTCACAAAGAGTTGAACATGACTGAAAAATGACTAAACAAGTATAGACTTACTCTTCTGAATGGTGGTTGTTTCAGTTACTCAATTAGGGTATGTGGGGTATTCAGGGAGGATTAGCATCTCTAGTGTGAGGGCTTACCAAGCCCTTTTCAGGGCTGCTTTGGTGTCTACCTTTTACCCAACTGTCACCTGTGGCTTCAAGATGCTATAGCATGCACAGAGGCCACAGCTTAGTAAAAATCATCCAGTATATGGGTTAAATCATATTGAGGTTAACTGATAAAGCCTCAAACTCATCAGTGAGTTAGGGGGATGTGTACACCAAGTGAGTGAAGACTCCCCCCCCCCAAATAGAATGGGTGGATAAGAGTAATTTTTGTTCCAACATCCCTGAAAGTAGTTGAAGTAGGCACTGTGGGGTGCTTAGAGCTTGGGCATACATCAAAGATGCCAAGGTCATCCATTTCATCCTGGGCCATCACCAGTCATTTTGACTTCTGTCTTGGCACTGGCCATTGATGACTCTGGAAGAGACAGTGAGGCTGACGACTTTGTGCAATTCCGCATGACTTAAATCCAATTAATGCACAAGTCAAAACATTACCACATGATATCAGTGTTCCTCTTTGAAAATGAAAGAAAGGGGCGGCTACGTGGTGCAGTGAGTAAGAGCGCTGGCCTTGGAGTTGGGATGACCCGGGATCAAAACTGGCCTCAGAAAATGAGCACCCACACATAAATAATGACTAGCCGTGTAACCTTGAGCAAGTTACTTAACCCCAATTGCTTAAAAAAAAAAAGAAAATGAAAGAAAAATAACAACAATATCTAGCTCCAGGTCCACCAGGCTTCATTTCACACTCCAGCCATTTTTTTTTTTTGCTAATCCTACTGCTTATCACTCATCTTTCCCTATCCCCTTGTAATGGTAATGTAAATGGGAAGATCTTTCCCATCCAAAGGCCCATGTGACCTGCTTAAGTCACATGAGTCTGAGTCACATGAAGCCCATGGTAGAAGGAGCTTGCTGAACAGGTGGAGCAGGAAGGGTGGAGCAGAGCCCAGAGGAAGTTGGTCAGGATAGTTGGAGTTGAAGGAGAGACAGGAAGTAGGTAATGAGCTAACAAATAAGTATTTGTTTATGGGAAGGCCCTAGCAGGGGAAGGTTTGGGCTGGTAATGCCCTCTGCTTGGTTATGGTGTATAGATTTCTTTGTTGCTATGATGTATTTGGTTTTCCGGTGTTAGTATTCAGCTTTCTGGTATTTGAATAAATGTTTTGGTCCTGTCTTCCATGTAGAAAGTCTGTTATATTTAGTGATTCAGATTTATGCCACATATGCATAGCTGTCCTAAGTGCTGTGAATATCGTGTTGGTACTACACCTCTCTTTTGGCCTTTGGAACCTTAATTAAATCAACTCCATCTCTGCTTCTGGGAACAATGTGAGGCTCTTTTAACCATCCCTGTAATATTCTTGACCAAAATGCACCGTGATCACAAATCTTTAAATTTTGTTTCTCCTACTTAGAACATAAACTCCTTGAGAACAGGGATTTCTTCTTCTTCTTCTTCTTTGCTTTTATATTTTTAGCTTTCATGTTTTAAATAGTGTTTGGTACACAGTAAAATTTTAATAAAGGCTTTTCATTTATTAATCCATTCAGCCTGTTTTGCTTCAGAGTTCAAAATTTTCCATTCTCTTTAAGGTCCCAATTAAGACTTCATACTAAAAATATATATATATATATATTGGGGAGGGGGTGGCAGAGCCAAGATGGCAGAATGGAAGAAGGAAATTTTCTAAGCTCCTCCATTAATTCTGTCACTAAACTTTAAAAAGTGAATCTGAATGGATTTTAGAGTGACAGAATCTATTGGGAGATGAAGCATGGCAGATTTCCAGTGCAGGAAAGTGCCCACATAGCTCTGGGCAGAGGGACCAAGGAGCACACAGGGGCTGCACCAGCATGGACCTGAGAACAGACTACAGCAGAGTGAGAGTGAGCCCTGGCAAGAGGACTCACCCACACCAAGGGCAATTCATAGCCATCTCACTGCAGGATGGAGGATCATTTGGAGATGGGTAAGAGAAAACACAGGGCCCGAATCAGGGACAACAGCTTCTCCTAGGGCTATCAGCACACAGCTTGGATGTTTAAAAATCACCTACGTGAACTTCCAGGAGCCAAGATGGTAAAGCCAAGAGTAAACCCTAGCTGCTCTGATTCCCCCTCCCTGTAATGGAAATGCAGATTTAAAGATCTTCCCTGCCCCTAGCTTAAGTGCACCTGGAGCCTGTGGTGGGAGGCTTGTTTTTCAGGAAAGCCCACACCTTGATACTTTGTGATTGGGCAGTGGGTCCAGAAGGTTGTTACATTCTCTGGGCCAAGAGAAGGCTATATAAACCCTAATGAGGGGCTTTGCTTTGGGGCTCACTTTGAGAAGTGTTGTGTGATTTGACCAGATGAGACTCTGGGAAGCCGTTGTTGAGAGCCCCCCGGCTTTGAAAACCCAGATGTTGATGCTTCCCTCTCTGGTAACTGTGATTTGGTATTGATATAATGGTTGGACAGTTTGGAAGCCTGTCTGTAACTCTGAAGTTCTGTAACTCTGAGGTTCGGGGTGCTGACCTTTGTCCCCTGAACTAGGTAATGTATGTTTGTTTGATTAAAGTAAGCTTGTTAACCCATTTTGAGTTGCTTTCCTTTTGAAAAGCAGATCTAAGAACCTGTGTTGGCAGTCACCCTGGGGATATTGGGGTGCTTGCTGCTACCCTGACCCATAAAACCCAGAGATAAATGTCCTGCCTAGAGTAAAATCCTGAAATAGTGAAAACAGCTTCAGGCTTGGGAGTGATTAAGGAAAGGGGTAACTGAAGCAGTACAGAGTCTGAAGTGAAGGGTAGGAGGCCTTCCAACAAGCCCCACCTGAAGCTCAGGGGGGTGGAGCCAGAAAGCACTAACAATACAAGCCCAGGTGTGCCTTTGCACCACCAGGGGAATTTACAGACACCAGCGCTACCTGCTGCCAGCTGCTGAGCCTGCCTAAAGTGTAGCCCAGAAGCACAGAGGCAGAAACCTGAAGTGGCCAGACCATCCCTCCCCCACAGGTTACTCTGTGAGCCTCAGGGTAACTCAGGGGAAACACTGAGAGTCCTGGCTTTGGCTTCAGTCTAGACACTCAGAGGCTACAGCACACAAAGTCAACAAACAGGCCCTTAGCTCCCAGTCCAAGAATCGCAGTCAGGAAATAGGCAATCACAATGGGTAAGAAGGAAGCTGAGAAATCAAAAGCAAGAAAAATTATCCAATCTTATTATAGAGAGCAAGAACAACCAAATACAGAAGACAACATTGACTCTATACTCACATGTGAGACCACAGAAGGAAATATGAACTGGTCTCGAGCCCAAAAAGCATCCTTGGAGGAGCTCAAGAAAGATTTGAAAAGCCAAATTAGAGAGGTAGAAGATAAATTTAAACCCATAGTATCCAAATTGGAAAAAAATCTCACTGAAGGAAATAAATCCTTAAAAAAGTAAAATTTGTAAACTGGGACAGGAGGTTAAAAATCTAACTGGAGAAAATACCTCCCTAACAATGAAAACTGAACATATGGAAAAGGAGCTTCAAAAACTAACTGAGGAAAATAATTCACTAAAAATTAGAATCAGTCAAATTGAAGCTAAGGACTCTATGATCCATCAATAGTCAAACAAAACATAAAGATTGAAAAATTAGAAAAAAGAATAAAATATCTCACTGGAAAGACAACTGACCTGGAGAACAGATCCAGGAGAGATAACCTAAGAATTATTGATTTACCAGAAAGCCATGATAAAAAAGCAGCTGGACAACATCCTCCAGGAGATTGTCAAAGAAAACTGTCGTGAGGTCCTAGAATCAGAGGGCAAAATAGTTATTGAAAGAATTCATCAGACTCCTCCTGAAAGAGATCCCAAACTGAAAACTCCAAGAAATATAGTAGCCAAATTCCAGAATTACAAGGTCAAGGAGTAAATACTGCAAGCAGCTAAAAAGAAACAATTCAAATATTGCGGAACTACAGCCAGGATTGCACAGCATCTAGCAGCTTCTACATTAAAAGATTGTAGGGATTGGAATTTGATATTTAGTAAGGCAAAAGAGCTAGGACTGCAACCAAGGATCAACTACCCAGCAAAACTGAGCATAATCTTTCAGGCAAGGAGATCGTCATTTAATAAAATGAGGAACTTCCAGTGCTTCCTGATGAAAAAGCCAGAGCTCAATGGAAAATTTGATCTCCAATCACATGACTCAAAAAACACATAAAAAGGTAAACATGGAAAACACAAACTCACACACACATACACATATGCATATAACTTGGATTCAATAAGAGCAAACTGTTTACATCCCTATATAAGAAGCTGATACCTGTCAATATTGAAATTTATACAATTATCACAATATTTAAAAGGGATATACATAGATAGAGGACATGGGTATAAATGAGCTAATCTGATGATAAAAAAAACCTTATTAAGGGGTATGAAGGGCTGGGAGAAAAGGAAAAAATGAGACAGAGAAAATAAATTATGCCACACTAAGAGGCATAAAAACATGCTCTAGTAGAAGGGAAGAAGGGAGGGAGATGAACATCATATGAACTTTATTCTCATTGGTTCTGGTTCAAAGAGGGATCAACATAATCAATTTAGGATTCTGATGTGAAAAGACACAAAAACTCACTATAATAGAGGGAAAGGAGGGAGGGAAAGGAGCACTATATGAAATTTACTTTCATCAGTTTGGGTTCAAGGAGGGAATAACATACTCCATTAAGTATTAGAAGGGAGGAAAATAGTAGTAAGGGGAAAGGGTATGTAAAGAGGTGGAGCACAGAGAGGGAATACTGAGGGAGGCAGTAGTCAAAAGGAAAACTCTTTTTTTTTAAACAAATGCTTTATTAGTGGGCGGAGCCAAGATGGCGGAGTAGAAACAGCATTTCCAATGTGCTCTGCCCCACACAAATTTCAAACAATGTGAAAGGGAGCTCCGAACAACTTCTGGAGCCACAGCACCCACAGAATGACACAGAGAAGCTAACCTCCTGCTGAGGACAGCCCAGCAGCCCTGCAGGGAGTGGCCAGCACAGCGCTCTGAGAGCTGGCAGCACAGTGTGCTGGGAACTGACAGCGCAGCCCGCAGAATGGAGCCCAGGTCCGAGGTTTTAGCCCCAGGGCGGCCGGGCCTTTAGCCGGCTGGTGGAACCCCAGAACACCAGCAATTGTGGCGATTCCAGAATTATCAGCACAGATATGCCTAGGACAAAGTGAGAGGTTAGTGCCCTATGGACTTTGGGACCAGTATTTGGGGAACATGTGGCTTCCTCCCCTGGGGGCAATAAGCTGCTGAAGAAACAGCTGCACAGAAGCCATTTTTCATAGTCAGTAGTGGCTCTAGCTCCTGGTCTGCGAACTGTAGGAAGATCCAGCAGTCAGTCTGGGGGTTAATCGCTTTTGCTTTAAACTGCCTGGATCTGGATTGTGGTCTGGGGGGGAAGTTTGGGGTGGGTATTCAACTTGCCAGAGTGGGTGGAGGCTTTACAGAGGCCACCCAACTGGCGGAAGTTGTGAAGACCCCACGTTTGGGCGGAAGCTCCCCTATCTGGTGGCAGAGTCCTACTGTAGCAACAAGCCCCAAAACCAAGTAATTAAGTGGCAATATGCCTAGGCAAATGAAACAAAATAAACAGAAAGGTTCAACATTGGACTCCTATTTTAGGGGCAAAGAGGCTCAAAGCATGGAGGAGGACTGTGAGGTCAGAACTCCTGCACCAAAAGCCCCAAATGAAAATACAAGCTGGCTACAGGTCATAGAGGACCTTAAGAAGCAGATAAGAGAAGTGGGGGAAAATTTGGGAAGAGAAATGAAAAAGATGCAAGAAAAGTATGAAATGACAATCAACAGCCAGACTGAGGAAAATAACACCTTAAAAAATGGACTAACTCAACTGCCAAAAGAGGCTCAGAAAGGCAATGAGGAGAAGAATGCCTTAAAAAGTCAAATTTGCCAGATGGAAAAAGAATCTCAAAAGCTCACAGGAGATTCATTCCTTCAGAGTTAGACTGGAGCAAATGCAAGCTAGTGACTTTATGAGAAATCAAGATACTATTAAACAGATCCAAACAAATGAAAGAATAGAAGGCAATGTGAAATATCTCATGGGAAAAACCACTGGCCTGGAAAATAGATCCAGGAGAGACAATTTAAAAATTATTGGACTACCTGAAAACCATGATCAAAGAAAGAACCTAGAAATCATCCTTAAAGAAATTCTCAAGGAAAATTGCCCTGATGTTTTAGACCCAGAGGGCAAAATAGAGGTTGAAAGAATCCACTGATCACCTCCTGAAAAAGATCCCAAAAAGAAAACTCCCAGGAATATTATAGCCAGGTTCCAGAATCCCCAGATCAAGGAGAAAATACTACAAGCAGCCAGGAAGAAACAATTTCAATATTGTGGAAACACAATCAGAATAGCACAGGACCTGGCAGCTTCTACATTGAAGGATAGAAGGGCATAGAATATGATATTCCAGAGGGCAAAAGAGTTGGAAATGAACCCAAGAGTCACCTACCCAGCAAAACTGAGTATCTTGTTTCAGGGGAAAATATGGTCATTCAGTGGAATAGAGGACTTTCAAGCATTCTTGATGAAAAAACCAGAGTTGAATAGAAAATTTGACATTCAGACACAAGAATCAAGAGATGCTTGAGAAGGTAATCAAGGAAAAGAAATCAAAAGGAACTTATCAAAGTTGGACTATTTACAGTCCTACATGGAAAAACAATAACTGTATTTGATGAAACCTTACCCATTATGAAAATAATTGAAGAAGGGCACATGGCATATGTTCACAGGTATACGTGGATAGAGGGCACAGGTTGATTTTGATGGGAAGGGATGATTATTATTTTTTTTTGGAGGGCAACTGGGGTTGGGTGACTTGCCCAGGTTCACGTGGCTGGGCTTTTGTTTGTGTGTTGGGTGTCTGGGGCCAGATCCGAGCTCGGGTCCTTCTGGCTCCGGGGCTGGCTCTCTGCTCGCTGTGCCACCCAGCCGCCCCAAGGAAGGGATGATTCTTAAGGGGTGAAGTCAAGAGGTGAGAGAGGAAAGTGGCAAGAAGAGATGGAGAGAGACAGGGTAGGGCAAACTATCTCATGTAGAAGAGGCAAGGGAAGTAGTTGCAGGGGAGGGGAAGAACAGGAAGGCAAAAAGGCAAAAGCATATTCTCATTGAAGTTGGCTCAAGGAGAGAATCACATACATACTAAATGGAATATCTTACCCTCACTCACTCTCCTGAGTAGGGGAAAGGGGGATGAGAGGGGGGATGATGGAGGGGAGGGCATTCTGGGGAGAGGGGAGGTTAGAAGTACCCACTATCAAAGAGGGACAGGATCAAAGTAGGGAATGGACCAGGTGGGAGGTGAGACAGGTGGGAGGGAAATATAAGCAGTCTTTTACAATGTATCTACTATGGTAATGCTTTGCATAGCTATACATGTACAACACATACTGAATTGCTTATCTTCTCAGAGGGAGTGGGTGACAAGGGAGAAAGGGAATGGATCTGAAAATCGAAGTTTTAAAATTAAATGTTTCCTAAGATGTCCAGGCAGTGGGGCTCAGAGACTCACCTTGCCCTAATGGCAAAGTTGAAGGGGGTATGGGAGAAGATATGGGAGAGAGCAGATTGGATGAGGGGATATCTAGTGGGACTGCTATTCTGGTGTGGTGGGTAGGGAAAAAATGGGGGGGAAATGTAACTCATAACCTGGTGGAAATGAATGATGTAAACCAGAAGTTAATAAAGCATTTGTTTAATTAAAAAAAAAAACAAATGCTTTATTAACTTCTGTTTTACATCATTCATTTCCGCCAGATTTTGAGTTACAATCATTTTCCCCCTGTTATTCCCCTACCCAACCTCCCAGAATAGCAGTCCCACAAGATATCGCTTCCTCCAATCTGCTCTCTCCCATACCTTCTCCCATACCCCCATCGACTTTTCCATTAGAGGAAGGTGAATCTTTGTGTCCCAATGCCTGCACATCTTATCTCCCAATTATAAGCAAAAGAGTATTAATAATGGTATTTATATATGTTTGAAACATTTAATGTTAAGACCTCGAATTTCAGATCCATTTCCTTCCTCCCTTATCACCCATTCCCTCTGGGGATATAAGTAATTCAGTATATGTTGTACATGTCTAGCTATGCAAAACATTATCATAGTAGATATATTGTACAAGGCTGCTTATAATTCCCTCCCACTCATCCCACCCCCACCTGGTCCATTCCCTACATGATCCTGTCCCTCTTCTATAGTGGGTACTTCCAACCTCCCCTCCCCCCAAGGATGCCCTCCCATCCATCATCCCTCCTCTCATCCCCCTTCCCCTATTCTGCTGCAGGTTGAGATATCCCATTTAGTATGTATGTCATTCTCTCCCTGAACCAAATTCAATGAGAATGTGGTTTTGCCTTTTTCGCCTTCCTATTCTCCCCCTCCCTTGCAACCACTTCCCCTTGCTTCTTCTACATGAGATAGTTTACCCTACCCTGTCTCTCCCCATCTCCTCTTGCCACTTTCCTCTCTCACCTCATAATTTCATCCCTTGAGTATTCTCCCTTCCCAACAAATTCAACCTATGCCCTCTATCCATATATAACTGTAACCATATACACACATTCACATATGTATTCATATGACCACACACCCTTCTTCCATTATTTTCATAGTGAGAAAGATATCATCAGTCACAGTTATTGCTTTTCCATATAGGAATGTAAATAGTTCAACTTTGATAAGTTCCTTTTGATTTCTTTTCCCTGATTACCTTCTCAGGCATCCCTTGCTTCTTGTGTCTGGATGTCAAATTTTCTATTCAATTCTGGTTTTTTCCTCAAGAATGCTTGAAAGTCCTCTATTCCACTGAATGACCATATTTTCCCCTGAAACAAAATACTCAGTTTTGCTGGGTAGGTGACCCTTGGGTTCATTCCCAGCTCTTTTGCCCTCTGGAATATCATATTCCATGCCCTTCGATCCCTCAGTGTAGAAGCTGCCAGGTCCTGTGCTATTCTGATTGTGTTTCCACAATATTAAAATTGTTTCTTCCTGGCTGCTTGTAGTATTTTCTCTTTGATCTGGGGATTCTGGAACCTGGCTATAATATTCCTGGGAGTTTTCTTTTTGGGATCTTTTTCAGGAGGTGATCGGTGGATTCTTTCAACCTCTGTTTTGCCCTCTGGATCTAAAACATCAGGGCAATTTTCTTTGAGAATTTCTTGAAGGGTGATTTCTAGGTTCCTTCTTTGATCATGGCTTTCAGGTAGTCCAATAATTTTTAAATTGTCTCTCCTGGATCTATTTTCCAGGTCGGTGGTTTTTCCTATGAGATATTCCACATTGCCTTCTAATCTTTCATTTATTTGGATCTGCTTAACAGCATCTTGATTTCTCATAAAGTCATTAGCTTCCATTTGCTCCAGTCTAACTCTGAAGGAATGAATCTCCTCAGTGAACTTTTGAGATTCTTTTTCCATCTGGCAAATTCGACTTTTTAAGGCATTCTTCTCCTCATTGCCTTTTTGGGCCTCCTTTGCCATTTGAGTTAGTCTATTTTTTAAGGTGTTGTTTTCCTCAGTCAGGCTGTTGACCCTCATTTCATACTTTTCCTGCATCTTTCTCATTTCTTTTTACAATTTTTCCTCCACTTCTCTTACTTGATTTTTAAAGTCCTTCTTAAGGTCCTCTGTGGTCTGCAACCCACTCATGTTTTCCCCTGGGACTTTTGGAGCAGGACTACTGACCTCACAGTACTTTTCCCACTCTATGCCCTCAAAATAAACAAGAAAGAAATTCAAGAGGCAAATAGAATTTTAGAGAGGCTCACCAAGATAGATCTGTGGAGAAAAATGAATGGGGATAAAAAGCAATATACCTTCTTCTCAGCAGTACATGGCACATACACAAAAATCAACTGTGTTACTCGGCCATAAAAAAACTCACAATTCAGTGCAGAAAAGCAGAAATAATAAATGCATCCTTCTCAGATCATGATGCAATAAAAATCATATGCAATAAAGGGCAATGAAAAGATAGACTAAAAACTAATTGAAAACTAAATAATTTAATCCTAAAGAATGAGTGTGTCAAACAAAAAATTATAGAAACAATCAATAATTTCATTCAAGAAAATGACAATTATGAGACAACATACCAAAACTTGTGGAATGCAGCAAAGGCAGTTCTTAGGGGAAGTTTTCTATCCCTGAATGTATACATGAATAAATTACAGAAAATAGAGGTGAATATATTGGGCATGCAATTGAAAAAGGCTAGAAAAAGAATAAATTGAAAATACCCAATTAAGTACTAAATTAGAAATAATGAAAACCAAAGGAGAAATTAATAAAACTGAATTTAAGAAAACTATTGAATTAATAAATAAAACTGAGCTGGTTTTATGAAAAAAAATTGATAGACCTTTACTCAATATGATTAAAAAAGAAAGAAAACCAAATTATGAGTATCAAAAATGAAAAGGGTGAATCTACCTCTAATGAAGAGAAAATTAAAACAATAATTAGGAGTTATTTTAGCCAATTGTATGCACATAAATTTGACAACCTTAGTGAAATGGATGAATATTTACAAAAATATAAGTTGCCCAGATTAACTGAAGAGGAGGCAAATTACCTAAATAACCCCATCTCAGAAAAAGAAATTGAACAACCCATCAACGAACTCCCTAGGAAAAAATCTCCAGAGCCAGGTTTTACTAGTGAATTTTATCAAACATTTAAGGAACAATTAATTCCAATACTCTACAAACTATTTAGGAAAATTAGTGAAGAAGGAGTCATACCAAATTCTTTTTATGACACAAATATGGTCAGGAAGAGACAAAACAGGAAATGAAAATTATAGACCAATTTCCCTCAGAAATATACATGCAAAAATTTTAAATAAAATATTAGCAAAAAGACTACAGCAACTTATCATAAGAATAATACACTTTGATCAGGTAGGATTTATTCCAGGAATGCAAATTAGGAAAACCATCAGTATAATTTATCATATCAAGAATAAAACTAGGAGAAACCATATTATTATCTCAATAGATGCAGAAAAGGCTTTTGACAAAATACAACACCCATTCGTATTAAAAACACTAGAAAGTATAGGATTATATGGAGTCTTCCTTAAAATAATAAGTAACATCTATTAAAGCCATCAGCAAGTGTTATATGTAATGGGGACAAGCTAGAAGCATTTCCAATAAGATCACCCCCTCTTATTCAATCTCATACTAGAAATGTTAGCAGTGGCAATTAGGGGAGAAAAAGAAATTGAAGGAATGAAATTAAGCAAAGAAGAGACTAAGCTATCACTCTTTGCAGATGATATGATGATATACTTAGAGAATCCTAAAGAATCAAGTAAAAACTACTTGAGACAATAAATAAATTTGGCAAAGTTGCAGGATATAAAATAAACCCACATAAATTCTTGGCATTCCTATATATTTCTAACGAAATCCAACAGCAAGAGATAGAGAAATCCCATTTAAAGCTACTGTAGCCATTATAAAATATTTGGGAATCTACCTGCCAAAAGAAACCCAGGACCTATATGAACACAACTACAAAACACTTTGCACATAAATAAAGTCAGATCTAACTAATTGGAAAAACATCAATTGCTCATGGCTGGGTTGAGCTAATGTAATAAAAATGACAATTTTACCTAAATTAAAGTACATATTTAGTGCCATATCAATGAATCTACCAAAAATTACTTTATAGACCTAGAAATAACAATAACAAAATTCATTTGGAAGAACAAAAGGTCCAGAAAATCAAAGGAATTAATGAAAAGAAATGCTAGGGAAAGTGGCCTAGCCATTGCAAACAAGGAGTAGTTTACCTGTCAGATTTATGGAGAAGGAAAGACTTTATGACCAAACAAGAGTTTGAGAGCGTTATAAAATGCAAAATGGATAATTTTGATCACATTAAATTGAAAAGTTTCTGTACAAACAAAGCTAATGTAACCAAGATTAAGAGGGAAGTGGAAAATTGGGAAAGAATTTTTACATCCAGTGTCTTTGATAAAGTCCTCATTTCTAAGATATACAGAGAATTGAGTCAAATCTATAAAAATACAAGTCATTCCCTAATTGATAAATGGTCAAAGGACATGAACAGTCAGTTTTCAGAGGAAGAAATTAAAGTTATCTATAAGCATATGAAAAAATGCTCTAAATCACTATTGATTAGAGAAATGCAAATCAAAACAACTCTGAGGTAACACATCTCACTGGTCAGATTGGCTAAGATGACAAAACAGGAAAATGACAAATGCTGGAGAGGATGTGGAAAAATTGGAACACTAATGCATTATTGTGGAGTTGTGAACTGATTCAACCATATTGAAGAGCAATCTGGAACTATGCCCAAAGGGCTATAAATAATTGCATACTCTTTGATCTAGCAATGCCACTTCTAGGGTTGTATCCCAAAGAGATAAGTGGGAGGAAGACCCGAATGTAGAGAAATATTTATAGAGCTCTTTTTGTGGTGGAAAAGAATTGGAAATCAAGGGGATTCCCATCAGTTGGGGAATGACTGAACAAGTTGTGGTATATGAATGTAATGGAATACTATTGTCCTATAAGAAATAAGGAGCAGACAGACTTCATATTTACCTGGAAAGACTTATACAAACTGATGCTGAGTGAGAAGAGCAGAAGCAGGAGAAATTTTACACAATTACAGACACAGTGTTTGTGTGACAACCAACTTTGATAGACTCAACTTTTCTCAGCAATGTAAGGCTATAAGACAACTCCAAAAGACTAGTAATGGAAGGAGATGTCTACATTTAGAGAAAGAACTAGAAAGAACAGAGTTTGAATGCAGACTGAAGCAAACTACCTGCTCTCCCTTTCTTGTCTGGTTTTGTTTCCTCTTTCCCATTGTTCATTCCATCAGTTACAATCTTTATTTACAACCTGACTAATGTCTAATGTGAAAGTATTTGCAGATCCTGTACTTGATTGCATGCCACCATGGGGGGGAGTAGGAGAAGGGGGGGGAAGAAAATTTGAAACTCAAGGGATTGTGGAATTGAATCTTGTAAACTAGAAGTAAACAAATAAATTAATAAAGAATTTTACCAATATATATATATTTCTTAGCTTTTTATTTTATTGAGAAAATTGAGATTATCTTATCTATAAACTCCTTCAACACGCCTCCTCCATTCTTTAGACTTTTTCTGTATCATCTTTTTTCTTCTGTCTAGTATTAGAAAAGACATAGATACTACTCACTAAAGCTAAGCTTGTTTCCTTTCCCTTGATTCTCATTTCCTGAGGTCTCTTCCAATATTTTAGTTCAGTATTCCTCTCTTCTTTAACATGTTGCTCCTTGGCCCTTCCTCTGTCATGGTTCCAAGACAGAAAGTATGTGGTGGTACCCTGGATTTATCTAAATTATCAGCCCATGTAGTTATGGCTATTAGGTTTGGGGAATAAATTTGTACCTCAAAACACTGCTAAATGCAACATTTTATATTCACTGTCATTCCTCTTTCCTTCCATGGTAATTCCTTGTGCATCAAATCCTCAGTTCACTGTTGGGTTAACGTGACCTGGTCCCTGCTAGTCTGGTATTCTGGTAGCCTTCTGGGAGATGTCTCATCTCTTGCTGATGTCTAATGAGTCTGTTTTCATTCTTTGATGAGGATTCTTCTTTGTCAGCACCTGGGTTCAAATTCTGTTTTAGGCTGCTTATTAGCTGTTAGACCCAAGGCAAGTCATTTAAACTCTCTCTCAGCTTCAATTTCCTTATATGTAAATTGTGGATAATAATATGTCTGCATTTTTCACAGGCTTATTGCGAGGATCAAATCTGATAATCTATGGAAAATGCTTCTCTAATCTTTTGCTTTGCAAAAAAATACTATATAAATGTTAGTTATTATTGTTGAGATAAAATGTTAACAAAAAATAGTAAGCCTAGGCATTTTAAAAGATAAGTTTAAAATCAGCAAGGTTAATGTTAAATATTACAGAAGTCTGTCCTTGAGACTAAGCCAGCTGTTTTTCAATCCACTCTCTATTCCCTATCCATATTCCACTTTTTTTCTATTTTCTGCTTCTGCTGTTTCTCCTGAAAGTTTTTCTTTAACATCCTCCATTAACATAACATTTTATATCCTTGATCTTTCCCTTGCCACTAGCTCCTTCCCATCTGAGTACGAATATTACTTGAGCGTTTCCAATTCCTTTGATCTTTCTACCCAGTCCAGTTATTGACCTATCTCTATCCTCTCGATACAGCTAAAAAGGGGGTGGGGGGAGTCTTTTTGTTGATCCAACCATTTATCAACAAGCTTAGCTCATCCTGAGATAAGGAAAAGTTAAAAAAAAAAAGGAATTTTTAAGCTATGTCAGGAGTCAGTACAAGTTCCACTTAAGGGCTAGGACCACTTTTCAAGGTGGACACATTAATAATGGTCGATGATGAAAAGACAGCCAGACTCTGCAAATTTTCTCTACCAAGGAGAATTATTTTTGCAATGAGAAGGATACAGCAAAAATAGAAAATAAAGATTTAAAACCCAAGATAAGTGAGGAGTTGGTAAGATAGATTATAAGCTATCCTCAAACAATTCAAGTCATTGGGTCACAGTGAGATCTGCCAGGTGTGATTACTGAATTATTATCAATGCCGTTTTTGAAATCATGGATAATGGGAGAGTGCAAGGAATAGGATTATTATGTCCTGATTTTTGAAAAAGCAAGACAGTGGACTCGGCATGTTGTTGGATGGTGAGCTTGACAGAGTTCTGACAAAGATATACAGCGTATTTAAGGGATGGATCATGAGCATTTAGAAAGGGAAGCAACGCTCACTAAACACTCTCATGGCCTCATCAAGAACAAATTATAACAAACTAACCTCATTTGTTTTTGTGTGTATGATAGTATTAATAGACTGGTAAATGAGAGGAACAGTAAAGTTACAGAATCAAGAACTCACGATAACTATTGTGAATAAGATGGTAGATATGGGATAGGTGATAGTATAAGTGATACATGTGGAATGACCAGACCTCAAGAGTCTGATCAATGTTAACCAGTAAGGTAATTTTTAGTGCATTGGTTTTTAACTTTTTTTGTTTCATGAACCCCCTTTGAAAGTATGGTGAAGTCAATGAATCCTTTCTCAGAATAATATGTTTAAGTGAATAAAATGAAACATACAGAATTACAAAGGAAAACAATTATAAAAGTTATAAAAATAAAACCAAGTTCATGGACCCTAGGTTAAGCACCCATGGCCTAGTGGATTTTGCCCTAAATATCACTGTTATACATTTATATTTAAGACTTGGGTGAAGGCATAAATGGCATATTTATCATATTGTGATATGATATAAACTTTGCTTATAATGGATGGTGGAGTCATAATCCAAAAAAGATCTAACCAGTCTAGAACAGGGGTTGGTTAACTATGGCCCATGGGTCACATTCAGCCTGGTGCCTTTTTTTTTTGCATGAACCATGAGCTAAGAATGGTTTTTATATTATTAAATAGTTGAAGGATGTGGAGAACCAAAAGAAGAAGAATATTTTATGACATATGAAAATTATATGAAATTTGAATTTTATTGTCCATAAATGAAGTTTTATGGGGGCACAGCCATACTCATTAATTTATGTAGTCTAAGGCTGCTTTTGTGTTACAACAGTAGAGTCAACTAGTTATGACAGAGACATGTGGCACTTTCATTGCTTTGCACTATTGCTGGATGCGTGAGAAATTACAGTGATGTAATTTGTAACTCAACAGTTGTTTCCAGGGCTATGTGTATCACCATATCATTATTTAAAAAAAAAAAAAGTATTATCAGTGCATGTCCACAATGTCAAAACAAAAAAGAGAAAAGTGAATTTTGAATTTTTTTTTCTTTTTGGAGGGGGAAGGCAGGGCAATTGGAGTTAAGTGACTTGCCCAAGGTCACACAACTAGTAAGTGTTAAGTGTCTGAGGCTGGATTTGAATTCAGATCCTCCTCACTTCAGGGCCAGTGCTCTATTCACTGCGCCACCTAGCCACTCCAATTTTGAATCTTTCTTTTTTTTGTAATTTTGAATCTTTTTAAATCACAGTGGGGTATGAATTATTTTCTTATTGAGTTACATGGCAAAAACTTTGTGTTTATTATGAAATGACACTAAGAAAATATAATATACATCTACATTTCCAGAGTAAGCACTCATCACAGTATTCTCAACACATTAAAAGCAGTGGTCAGAAAAATTAAAAATTAAAAATGAAATATCACATTATAGCAATATTTTTGACAAAATTTAAAAAATGAAAATGGTGCTGTAACCAAAGTGTTTAAGTTTCCAGGTTCCTTATTTGTTAGCCAATTATCAATGTGAGTTAATTAATCATGTCTTATTGCAGCAGCTGAAGAAATGTGTCCAGAGAAAATAAATTTGTTCAAGACTAGTAGCCTGGGGCAGCCAGGTGGTGCAGTGAATAGAGCACTGGCCCTGGAGTCAGGAGGACCTGAGTTCAAATCTGGCCTCAAACACTTAACACTTACTAGCTATGTGACCTAGCTGTGGGTAAGTCACTTAACCCCAATTGCTCTCCAAAAAACAACCAAAAAAGACTATTAGCCTTTTGGTTCAATTAAAATCGTACACTCATGGATTGATATCAGCGTTTAGCAGTATATGTCTGTGTGAAAAGATATTTTCAAAGATGAAATATGTAAAATCTTTACAGATCAACTTTAATAGATGAACATTTGCAATTGATTTTGATGGTAGGGAACAGTAACTTTGAATCTAAATTAAGTGAAATGTGACCTCCCGTAAAAAGATTTCCATTCTTCTTATTATAAGACCTGTATTTTTTAAAAGAAAGACATTATTATTATTATTATTATATTTTGATTTTCATCATTAAAAATCTATGGCAATTTGTTTTCTCTTGTTAGGTATGTATGTACACAACACCCTCAGTTGTTCTTAGTGGTCCACTAAGCCTAAAATATTTACTATCTGGTCATAAGCAGAAAATATTTGCCAAATCCTGGTCTAGAACAATGGGTCAAATTCAATATAAGATGAAATTTAAGAAACTTAAATGTAACATCTTACACTTAGGTACAGAAGACCACCTTTATAAATATAGAATGGAGGAAGGCACAGCTAGACAACAAATCTCATGAAATTAGACCTCAGAGTCATAGTGGACTTCTGGTGAACATGAGTCAGTTTGTATAGCATGGCACCAAAAAAGCAAAGGCTCACCTAGGCCACATTCATAGATGCATAAACTGATGAACAAGGAAGATAATAGATCTATAGTACTCAGGTCCCATGTCATCTAGTTTATCTTGTTTTAGGTGTGTGTGGGTACCACAATTAAAGAAGTATATTTTTAAAATAGACTATATACAGAGGAAAAGAATCATGGTGGCAAGAGAACTGGGAGCCAAACCACAGAAGTGTCTTAAGTTGTGGAAAGAAGAGGGCTGCTTAACCTGAAGAAGAAAAGATAATTAATTGGCGCATGGCGTCTTCAACCATTTGATGGGTTGCCATGAGAAAAAGGTTTAAACTTTTTCTTCTTGGCACTAAATTACAAGGAATAGTAAGTGGAGGTTAAGAGGAAAGCTGATTTTGACTTAGTACAAGAAAGAACTTCTTGACACAGCTATTGAAAAGTGGAATAGGCCACATCAGGAGGTAGTATGGGGGTGGGGGGTCTTGGAAGAGCAGGAACTTGATGTTAAGCAATAACTGGGTCAAAGCCTACTTTCTATACTGGCTAATGAGTCCTTAAATTCTTCAAACTTTTATTTTTTCATCTGTAAGATGGAGATAATAATACAGATACTAAATATCTCTCAGAATTATGAAGATCACAAGGAGATAATGTATAGGTAGGTTGTGTATATACATTGACTATATAACATGTGTCTGTCATATGGGCTGTCTAAATGCAGTTCAAACGGAGGAATTGATACATATCTCTGGAATCTTGCCTACCTCTCTAAGGGAGATTTCTATTTCTACCTGGTCACAGCCAAGTAAAGAGACCATGTTTTTCTTTGAGAGAGACTAGAATTATTTCCATCTGTCCCCTATATATTTCTGATCTAGAGGAGTGATTTTTTTTTTGGTGGGGGGAGGAATCAAGCTACTTTTCTGGTTACTGTCCCTTAAAGGGGAAAGAGTGGCTAAGTTTACATTTACAGGCCTCACTCCTTTCTATCAAATGCTAATTACACAAAAGGTCATTATAAATAGTGAATAGTGAGGAAACCTATTTATTTAAGCAGACAGCAAATAGAAATAAAAGAGGTTTTTACACATTAGAATATACAAGAAAATATACAGAGTTCATGAGCAATCCAACCAGGAGCAAGCTATCTCAGTTCAAGAGAGAGATATGAATGGGTAATTTTAATGAGACCTGTCAAAACGGTGTTCAGGTGCTCACTGGACTATATCACTTCTGAGGTAAATCCCACCCTAAAATTTTATGACCAGTTGACAAATATCCTAAAGAATTCTAGATCTGGGTCCTCTATTTCCTCAGTGTTGGGCTTTAATAATTGGGGAAAATAAACTTTCTTATGACATAACTCCATACCATTCACCTCTTCCAGCTTTGCCCTTACCAGTCAGACCAGAGTCTTGTTATGTCACATTGCCTTGCTAGTAACCAGTAGCCCCAACAATCTGGTTTCTATATCCTACAACTCTACCAAAACTCCTTACTCAAAAGTCATCTGCAATCTTGAAATCCCTAGGTTCTACAACATTTTTTTCCAGTTCTGAATTCTCCTTGAACTCTCCACAACATTTGACACTGATAATTGCCTCATCCTTCTAGATTTGTTATAAAATTTATATATTTATTATATAGTTAATATATATTATATATTTCTCTCTTATTATCTTATATTAACATCTACTTCACACATTTGCTATGAGGATCAGATGAGCTAATAAATATCTAACATTTTGCAAACTTTAAAGCCGTAAACTATTCCTTGCTTTCCCAAATTGCTTACAGTATCATCCTTTACACCTAGATCATGCACCCATTTGGACTTGACCCTTGATATGTAAGCTATTATTATTGCAACATGTACATTCCTACCTCTGCTACTTTGCTTCCATCATTCCCTATGCTTAGAATGTTCTACTTTCTCTCCATTTGTCTAAGTTCAACCTGAAATGACATCCATAACCTTCGTTCATCTTCTCTAGACCACTCTAGACCACTCCAAAGCACAACAAATGTTCGCTTCTCTGAACATCTATAGCATTTTTAATGCCCTCATTTGGCATTTAGCCTACGCATCCTTATTACTTTTTTTTTTTTTTTGCCTTTTGAAGGGCAATTCGGGCTAAGTGACTTGCCCAAAGTCACACGGCTAGTAAGTGTTAAGTGTCTGAGGCCAGATTTGAACTCAGGTCCTCCTAACTCCAGGGCCAGTACTCTATTCACTGTGCCACCTAGCCTCCCCTCTTATTACTTATTTTTAATGTATGTTTCCATCCTCCCAACTACATTTTGAAATCCATGAGAATACAGGCTTTTAATTTTTTTATACATTAAGCATCTTACACAATGACTTGTATATCACAGGCACTCAATAAATGTTGTTGTTAATGGTGATGGGAATGATAGGCATTGTGGTGATGCTAATGATACCACAGCCACTGCTGTTATTCACCAAGTGAGCCAACCATAGCCTTTAAGGACTATTCTGCTGCTCTGGGATAATTGATTGGTGAGAAGTAGAGTCAATATGCTCTTTAGGGGTCCTCAGAGGATGAAAAAGGTACAGGAAGGAGGGTAAGAAGTGTCAGCTCTTGGACATATATAGTGGGAAGAATTGGGAGGGCCTGAGGGAACCCAGCTGTTGGGTTGTTGATACCAGGACTTTTACATTCTCAGTGGATGAGTTGTGGGTGTGTGATGAGGAGTAAACTGTTCATGCTATCAAGGAAAATTGTTGACATTGTTGCTAATTATAGATACTGGAAAAAAATAAAAAGAAGAGAAAACTGTAAGAAATTGGTTTGGCTGTTTAAAAGTAATACTAATTACTGTCATTTACTTCAGCTACTTACTTTATGCTTAATTACTATATAGCAGTGTAGTGATTATGCATATCATTAAATAAGTACCAGATTGATTTGTTCAGTTGATTTGATTATAAGACCAAACTCTGTTTGTATATGCCCTGACTCTACTTCTAAAAAAAAAATAAATAACTGAAGGACGTTATTTTCTAGTTTTAGGTTGCCTAGTAACCTGACCAATAGGTCAGAAACAAAAGACTGCTACCAAAGTCTCTGAATTTCAAGAAAGAGGTAATATAGCTTATAATTATGTAGCACTTTAAGGTCTACAAAGTGCCTGATGTATATTGTGTTATTTTTTTTCTCCAGAAAAACAAACAAACCTATAAAGTATGTGCTATTATTATTATTCCCATTTTAAAGATGAGAAAACTGAGGCTGAGGGAGGTTAAGTGACTTGGCCAGCTAGTATTTGAGGCAGAATTTTAATTCAGGCCTTCCTGATTCTAAGTCCTAGACTCTATCTACTACTTTACCTATTATTGTCAGTGGTTCTGGAGGGATCTAGAATGGCATGAAAGAAGAATCAATGGATTTAGCCAGGGGGTTTGGGGGGATTTTTTTGTTTAATTTTTTTTTTTTAAGGAAAAGTCAACACCCAAGCTAGAGGAGTATTGCTGAGGACAAAATGTCAAAGACTAGAAAACTGAATTATGGAATTTAGGAGTGAAAGAGAAGAAAGAGATGGGATTGCTGCTAGAAGGTGAAAAAACAGTTCCTAAGGAATTAGCCATACCTGCCAGCAAAAGGAAAGAGATTTGAAGACAAGGAGCATTCTCTGAGACAAAAGATATCAAGGGTAGGGTGAAAGTAAGATTTATCTTTAATGTGAAAAAGGTCCAGGGTATGAGTTGAAGGGTCATCCTTTGAAAGCAAGAGCATTATCACTTCTGACATTTAAATAATGCAAGAGTAGAAGAAGGTTGAGGAGGAACCATGTCATATGGAATCCCGGGACATTTACATAGGATGTAATTCTGACTTAAGTCAGTTGTCCTGAGACTTAGCAACCATACATACAAGAAGAATAGCACTTGGAGAGAATTACAATAAATGAATCCCAAGAATCCAATTATTTGCTTCTCAGGTATGATTTTCCACCTATCTCTTTATATATAGTCTTTAAAATATATTGCCTCATTTGAGAGAATTAGATGTCTTATGGAAGTAAGTACTACCATTTGGAGTAAATTGGGGTAGAGGCAGATATGTGATTCCGTTGGTGTAGAAAATTTCTGGTAAGCAAACTTCCTCTAGCATCTGTCCTAGGATTTAAAGTCTCAGCTGTCTGGAGCACTGAGTGTTTAACTGACTTGTTCAGGGAAACTGAGTATTGTGTGTCAAGGACTTTCTCTGTTGGAGTAAGCTTTCCACCATTGAATACTATCTCTCAACAGTGTATTATTGTTGTAATAAACAGCATTGTTGTTGTTCAGTTGTTTCACTCATGTCCAACTCTTTGTGACACCATTTTTGGAGGTTTTCTTGGCAAAGATACTGGAGTGGTTTGCCATTTCCTTCTCCAGCTCATTTGACAGATGAGGAAACTGAGGCAACAGGGTGACTTGCCCACAGTCACACAGCTAATAAGTGTCTGACGCTGGATTTGAACTCAGGTTTGCCTGACTCCAGGCCTGGCGCTCTATCCACTGCACCACCTAGATACTATAATAGCATTACAAAAGGAATTTAAAAAGAAGGGAATCTACTTTATAAGTTTACGTCAAAGCAATTTCCATTGCAAACTAATAAGGTCCATTTTTTTTTTTAGAAATTAAGTGTTTTCTCTGTCCAAGCATTGGTTAATCATTTGCAAAAGTGCTGCCAAGTGTCTTTGCTCTTTTCCCACACAATCTACTCAACACACAGAGAAAAAGCATTATATTTTCTAAGGTTTTCATTTTTCAAATAAAATGCTTTCTCTTATGTATGTTGAAGCTGCCTTTATGCTTTTTAAAGTTTAGGGAGTAAAAAAAGTTTCAAAATCAGTCAAAAGTATAACTGTTCTTGTAGATCTATGTAGAAAAATGTGATACATTTTATATTTCTGGGGCCTGGGCATTTTGTTTTATTATTTATTGTTCTTACTTCCCAGCTTTTAAATTCTATGCTAAAAATGTGCTAAAAGTACATCTGTTTCCTTCCTTCCTTCCTTCCTTCCTTCCTTCCTTCCTTCCTTCCTTCCTTCCTTCCTTCCTTCTTTCCTTCCTTCTTTCTTTCTTTCTTTCTTTCTTTCTTTCTTTCTTTCTTTCTTTCTTTCTTTCTTTCTTCCTTCCTTCCTTCCTTTCATTCTTTCTTTCTTTCTATTTGGAGGGCAATTGGGGTTAAGTGACTTTTCCAAAGTCACACAGCTAGTGTGTCAAATGTCTGAGGCCAGATTTGAATTCAGGTCCTTCTGACTCCATTAACATAATTTCATCAATAAACACTTGCCATCATTCTCTCAGTCTAAACTCACAATATATGTATTAGATTATTCATTACATCACACTTTCATTTTTAAAGATTAATTTAATTTTAACAGGGTTAGGTTTACAATAAAAATAGTTTATCTCTTATGAAAATTGAGTACCTCTAGAGATATAGGCAGACAGAAGTCGCCTGATTGAAATGAATATGAGTGTATGTACATGTACAGTAAGAGTTCTGTGGGTAACATGGTACCCTAATGAAGGAGAGCATGGTACAGTAGAAAGGACAAAAGATTTATTGTAGAGGGCTCTGGTTCCTATCCTAGCTCTTTTCCTTACTACCTGTATGGACTTGGGTAAAGCTCTTAACCTTTCTGTGTTCATTTTCCTCAACAGTAAAATAAGGAGGTTGTATGAGAGGGTCTCAAGGTGCCTTCCAGATTGAGGTCCTATGAGCATGGCAAAATTATACATGTATTTATTCTAGAATAAATGTCACTTTAGAGATAGTACTAAGGAATGTCATTTATTTTCTATCCTGGGAAATCCCAAATAGATTTTGAGGATGTTAAAATGATTGATAGGTAGAGAATAGTAGGAACAATAGAGTTAGTTATTTGGGGGAAAGAAGAAAAATAGATAAGAAAGCAATAGTGAAAAAAAGAAGTGGGTTTATAGATGTGAAGATTTGGAAGAGGATCTAAGCCTTTATCCTTAAGTAACCTGATGCATTTCTTGACCTCCCTGGGGGCTAACCATATTTGTGGTGGACTTAGCTCAACAACCCCTTTGGATTTGTCTTACTGCAGTTCAAAACTCCTGACCTAAAGGGATCCACCAGCCTCAACCCAGTAACTGGACTCATAGGTATTCACCACGATGCCTTGTCTGGCTCTTTCCCCTTTTATTCTACCCAGTTGAGAAATTTTCAGTTTACCAAGTATTAATATGAAGTGTTTGCTTTCTGATTGGCTGGTTCTTCTCAGAACTTCCAGCTTAAGAAAGAGACCAAAAGATGTTTTTTTTTCCTCCCCAGGCTATACTGCTGATTCATCTCTATAGGACTTTACCTTCTCCCTTTTCTCTTTCCTTTTCAGTTCCTTTTTATGTGTTGGCTTCTCTATTGGAATGTAAGTTCCCTGAGGGCAGGGATTATCTTTCTGCTTGTGTTTGTATGCCTAGCAAGTAGCACAATGGTCATGATTTAGAAAATGCCTTAATAAATGCTTGTTGATTGATAACAAAAACAAAAAATTAAAAAAAAATAAAAGGGAGAGACCCATTTCTAGGAGTTTATAGACTGGATTTTTGGCTTGTTCTGGCTACTTTTATGTTATATTACAGGGTATTGACAGTAATCAATTCTATATATAATACCAATTAGCTACCCAAAGTATACAAATCACAGTATGTGTCTTTAACAGGTCTACTAGTAATTAAGGATAATGCCTATGGGTAAGGTGGGGTGAGTCGGTATTACTAAAAGAACCTTCTTTTGGCAGAGACAAGATGGTGGAGTAGAAACAGCACTTCCACAGTGCACCAGCCCACACCACTTCAAACAACCTCTGGAACTCCAGAACCCACAAACGACACAGAGAAGCTAACCTCCCACTGAGGACAGTCTGGCAGCCCGGCAGGGAGCAGCCAGCACAGTGCTCTGGGAGTCGAGGCCAGGTCCTCTTGAATCAGAGGTTTTAGCTCCAGGGTGGCTGGACCAGCAGCTGGCTGGAGGGACCCCAGAATAACAGCAGCTGTGGTGTTTCCAGATTTACCAACACATAGATGCCTAGGACAAAGTGAGGGATTAGTGCCTTATGGATTTGGGACCAGTATTTGGGAGCAAGTGGGAGTGGCTTCCCCTGGGGGCAAGAAGCCACTGAGGAGCTGCAGCACAGCTGCCATTTTGCAGCTTCAGTTGTAGCTTTAGCTCCTGGCCTACAGACTGTAGGGGGATCTGGTGATCAGTCTGGGGGGTAATCGTTCTTGCTTTAACCTTCTTGGATCTGGATTGCAGTCTGGGGTGGAGGTCTTGGGGTATGTGACCAGCTTGCCAGAGTGTGTGGGGGCTTCAAGGAAAGAACCCAACTAATACCTCCAGAAGGTGAGAAGACCCCAATGTTTGGGACGGAAGCTCCCCTGTCTGGTGGCAGAGTACTACAGTGGCAATGAGCCCAAAAAGTCAAGTAATTAAATGGCGACATACCTAGGCAAAGGAAACAAAATAAAAAGAAAAATGCAACATTAGACTCCTATTTGGGGGGCAAAGAGGATCGAAGAATGGAACAGGAGGAGGAGTGGGAGGTCAGAACTCCTGCACCGTGTAATGGAAATGCACATTTGAAGATCTTCCCTGCCCCTAGGCCCTTTGATTGGCTTAAGAGACTTTGATTGACTTAAGTGACTCTGAGAACCTTCTTTAATTTGAAAGTATACTCTGCCCCCTAATAGACTGAATGTGGTCACATGGAGCCTGTGGTAGGAGGCTTGGTTTTCAGGAATGACCACACCTTGATGCTGTGTGATTGGGCAGTGGGTCAAGAGGGTGGTTACATTCTCTGAGCCAGGAGAAGACTATATAATCCCTGATTTGAAGTTTTGCTTTGGGGCTTACTTTGAGAAGTGTTGTGTGATTTGACCAGATGAGACTCTGGGCACGTGTTGAGAGCCCCCCCGGCTTTGAAAACCCAGATATTGATGCTTCCCTCTCTGATTTAAGAACCTGTATTGGCAGCTACCCTGGGGATGTTGGGGTGCTTGCTGCTACACACCAAAAGCCCCAAATGAAAATACAAGCAGGTTACAGGCCATAGAGGACCTTAAGAAGGATTTTAAAAACCAAATAAGAGAAGTGGAGGAAAAATTGGGAAGAGAAATGAGAAGGATGCAGGAAAAGTATGAAATGAGAGTCAACAGCCTAACTGATGAAAATAACACCTTAAAAAATAGACTAACCCAAATGGCAAAAGAGGCTTAAAAAGGCAATGAGGAGAAGAATGCCTTAAAAAGCCAACTTTGCCAGATGGAAAAAAGAATCTCAAAAGCTCACTGAGGAGATTCATTCCTTCAGAATTGGACTGGAGCAAATGGAAGCTAGTGACTTTATGAGAAATTAAGATGCTGTTAAACAGATCCAAACAAATGAAATAATAGAAGGCAATGTGAAATATCTCATGGGAAAAACCACTGACCTGGAAAATAGATTCAGGAGAGATAATTTAAAAATTATTGGACTACCTGAAAGCCATGATCAAAGAAAGAACCCAGAAATCATCCTTCAAGAAATTCTCAAGGAAAATTGCCCTGATATTTTAGACCCAGAGGGCGAAATAGGGGTTGAAAGAATCCACAGATCACCTCCTGAAAAAGATCCCAAAAAGAAAACTCCTAGGAATAGTGCCCTATGGACTTTAGGACTAGTATTTGGGAGCATGTCAGGAATACTATAGCCAGGTTCCAGAATCCCCAGATCAAGGAGAAAATACTACAAGCAGCCAAGAAGAAACAATTTCAATATTGTGGAAACACAATCAGAATAGTACAGGACCTGGCAGCTTCTACACTGAGGGATTGAAGGGCATGGAAGATGATATTCCAGAGGGCAAAAGACCTGGGATTAAAACCAATAATCACCTACCCAACAAAACTGAGTATCTTGTTTCAGGGGAAAATATGGTCATTCAGTGGAATAGAGGACTTTCAAGCATTCTTGAGGAAAAAACCAGAATTGAATAGAAAATTTGACATCCAGATGCAAGAGATGCTTGAGAAGGTAAACAGGGAAAAGAAATCAAAAGGAACTTATCAAAGTTGAACTATTTACAGTCCTACATGGAAAAACAATAACTGTAATTGATGAAACCTTTCTCAGTATGAAAATAATTGAAGAAGGGTATATGGGCATATGAATACATATGTGAATGTGTGTATATATGTTTACAGGTATACATGGATAAAGGGCACAGGTCGAATTTGGTGGGAAGGGATGATACTTAAGGGGTGAAGTTAAGAGGTGAGAGACGAATGTGGCAAGAAGAGATGGGAAGAGACGGGAGGGTAAACTATCTCATGTAGAAGAGGCAATGGGAAGTGGTTGCAGGGGAGGGGAAGAACAGGAAGGCAAAAAGGCAAAACCATATTCTCATTGAATTTGGCTCAGGGAGAGAATGACATATATACTAAATGGAATATCTCACCCTGCAGGAGAGTAGGGGTAAAGGGGATGAGTGGGGGGATGATGGAGGGGAGGGCATTCTGGGGGGAGGGGAAGTGGGAGGCACCCACTTTTGAAGAGGGACAGGATCCAAGTAGGGAATGGACCAGGTGGGGGGTGGGATGGGTGGGAGGGAAATATAGCCAGTCTTTTACAATTTCTACTATGGTAATGTTTTGCATAGCTATACATGTACAACATAGATTCAATTGCTTATCTTCCCAGCCAGAGTGGGTGACAAGGGAGGAAGGGAAAGGATCTGAAATTCGAAGTTTTAAAATTAAATGTTTCAAATATATATATATATATATATATATATATATATATACATATATATATATATATATATATATATATACACACTATTATTAATACTATTTTGCATGTAATTGGGAGATAAGATGTGCAGGCATTGGGGCACAGAGATTCACATTGCCCTAATGGAAAAGTCGAAGGGGGTATGGAGAAGATATGGGAGAGAGAAGATTGGATGAGGGGATCTCCTGTAGGACTACTATTCTGGGGTGGTAGGTAGGGGAAAAATGGGGAAAAAATTGTAACTCAAAATCTGGAGGAAATGAATGATGTAAACCAGAAGTTAATAAAGCATTTGGGGAAAAAAAAGAAGAAAAAAATAACCTTCTTTTGAGTTGGTTTACATGAAACTTTAATGTTGGTTTATTACAGACTTTTGAAGGTCATAATGATATATATTTAGCCACTTACCCCTTTGTAATATAGTAAATCTTTAATATTATGAACTATTTCTAAAAAACTACTCTTTGAAAAATTAACTAATACTGGCCCTATATACTTGATCCTAATGGAAAAATGGTAAGACCTCCTATAGTATGTTTCCAGTTACAGGAATCCATGCTATGCAAGTGATCATTTAACATAGAAATAAACAAGTTCTGAGTGGCAATCAGGAAAATGCAAACATTTCTTGTTTTTCAAATAAACAAGTGGTCTCTAAGCATATGGTTATCACTATCAAAAGAAAACAAGAAGCCTTTGAATGGTAGTTAAATGCACCCTCTCTTGGACTTTTACTTTTAATTTCAAGTATAACGGACATTCCATTCACTTGCCCACAGCAGTTTATAGTAACTCTAAACCATCTGACTTTCACCATCTCCCATGAATCTCTTTAGGAAATTTTGAAAGCACTTTCTCACTTGTATTGCTGTATGTTATTTCCTCTTAATATACTTCCTATATTTTTTGAAAGTATGCTCTATCAGTGCCATAAAAATGTGATTTCCCTCACCTCCTTTCCATTATGTAAATTTCTTTAGATAATTCTTTTGGGATAGATGGTGACTCCAGATCCCTTTCAACTATATATTCTCATTAGTAGATAGTAACAATAGCTCTTTAGAGAGGTTTAGTGAACAAGTTTTACATATAGTAATTGTGTGAACTGTTTTCCACTCATCTTATCATTCATCTATCTATCTGTCTATCCATCTACCTACTTATTCATTTATTGATTCATTCATTTATTTTTTGAAACAGGCTATCCTTGTCTCACCCAGACTGGAATGAAGGACCACTCACTGACTGAATTCCACTACTGATCTGCTTGGGAACTTTGACATGCTCATTTCTAATCGGAGCTGGTTTACCCATTCTTCTGAGAGAATAGAGAGGAAAGAAGCACTTATATAATGCCTGCTATGTGCCAGGTCCTGTGTCAAGAAATGTAAAAATATATATTCCATTTGGTTCTCATAACTGCCTTATTAGGGAGGTGCTATTATTATCCTCATTTTACAGTTGAAGAAACTGAGGCAAATAAGTTAAATGACTTGCCTGTGGCAAGCCAGGTAGTAGCTGGCTAAATTTGAGCTCAAGTCTTCATGATCCCAGGCCCAGCAATCTATTCACTGTACCAAAATCTACCCCTAAGCCTCTATCTTCAAACAAGCTGGTCCCTTTCCATATTTCCCCTCTCTCAGAAGGCCGACCATATTGATGCTAAACTTAGTTCAGCAACCCCGGCACATTAGTCCAAATACAGCTCAAAGTTCCTGAGTTGAAGAGATCCACCAGCCTCAGCCTTCCTAGTAACAGGAATCATAGGTGTTCACCACCATGCCTTGTTTGGCTATTCCACCCATTTTAGAGGAATAGAAACCAAATCCAGTCAGTTTGGTAGGGTAGAAAGAATCCAAGATTGACCTGGAAGACCTGGGTATGAATCTCAGCTCTGCCACTTACTAGATCAGATTTCTGAAAGAGTCCCTTCACATTTCTGAGCCTTGGGTTAAATGACTTGCCCAAGATAACACAGCCATTCTCATCAAAGGAAGCACTTGAACCCACATCTTTCTTATTCTATGGCCAGCTCACTTTCCACTTCACTCCACTGACCCTTACCTTGCGATTGTGGTATAAATTACATAGAAAGTTCTTAGGATCTAGAGATGAAAGGGATATCAGAGGCCATCAAATCCAACACTTAACTTTATAAATGAAAAATATCAAAACAAAAAAAAATAACAAAACTTTTACCCATGGAGGTAAAAGTTACACAGGTGGTTGTAATAGTAAGCACCCTAGCATACCCAGGATGGCTGCTAGCACAGGTTCTTTGATCTGTTTTTCTAAAGGAAAACAACTTTAAAGAAGTCAACAATCTTACTTTTGTTACATATATATACATATGTGTGTTTATATATATATATATATATTTAGTTCAGGGGAAAAGTCAGCACCCTGAACTTCAGAGAAAATACAAACAAATTACAAACAGAAAAAAATACAGAAAGAGAAAATAACATGAATCCACAGACAGGGCTTCTAACTGTCTGACCATCACATACATATAGTTAGTTACAAGGGAGAGAAACATCAACATTTGGGTTTTCAAAGCCAAGGGGGTCCTTAACAGTTACCCAGAGTCTCATCTGGCTACATCAGTCGAAAACTCTTCCCATAAGTGAGCCCCAAAGCAAAATGCTAACCTCAGAGCATATATATACTTCTTTAGGGTCAGAGGGCATCACAACCCTGGTGACCCACTGCCTAATTACAAAGTAACAAAAGGTGAGGGCCTTCCTGAAGAATAAGCCTCCCCTAGTCAAGCTTTTCTTATTGGCTCCCTGTGAGGCCTATTAATGGGTGGGGAAGGTCTTCAATTCCCATTCACATTGCAGGAGTAAGTATCAGAGGCCGATTTGAACTAAAACCCTTACTCCAGAGCCAGTAGTCCTTTTATTTCTACCATAAAGAGAGAGCCCTTATCTTCTTTAAGGTGTTTCACATAGATCAAAGAGCCCAATATATTGGTATAATAACCACCTATTCAGATTCCCATTGGAATAAGTCCAAAGCTGAGGCCATGCCACTTTACCTTGTTAAAAAAGATATTATACAAATTAAGAAAGGTAAATACTGAAGATGATATTAATTTAGAAGGTTCTCAAAGCCAAAATTCCCTTTCCTATAGGGTTGACACAAAACTATGTGAGTCATAAACATTTAATAACAGTTTTCTCCCATAAGCATAATTCCAATTCAACAAGTATTTATTGAAAATCTAATTTAAATGTATATGGACAAGTTTTACATAATGAGTAAATGGAGTACAAGTGCAAGGGAGGTAAATGTGAGATAGTCTTCCAATGTGAACAGCCTCAATACAATGTCATGTCTTATGCGTTCGGCAACATACCAGTCACTTTCTGAAGAATTATGAATAGCATCTCTTCAGAAATGCTTAAACTGGAGGAATTATTAGTTCATCTAGGTGACATTGTAATCTCAGCAGACTCTAGAGAATATGGGTATTTGGTAAGGAGCAATGTTTGACTATCTTCTATTCTAGCCAATGTCTTACATATAAGGATAAGTTATTCTGTAGGGCATAGTGTGGGGAGACAAGGAATGATGTTAGGCCTTGGAAAATAGCCATTGTATAAATCTAAGAGCTTTAATTATTGGTCTTTTTTTGGTGGGTTTTCTAAATAGAAGAGCATCTTGTAGTTTCTTCTTGGGAAGGAGAGTAAAAGAGTTGACAGAATTGGTTCTACTGTACCCCCAATGGTAACTATAAATCTGATTTTATGGGATTACTTGGTTACCTTGCCTTGTACTTATGAATAGCACAGGCATCCTCCCCCCAATGGCTCTTATGGCAATAATTACTGTAAAGAATAGAGAATTTTACAAGATCCTCCAAACAAAATCTCAAAATACCTGGATACTTGGTAACTTAATGGTCAAAGCAAGGACTTAGAATGATAACAAAAAAAACTATGTTAATAAATTTCAATCAGTAGACAAGCTTATTTTCAGTGCTTACTATGTGCCAGAGACCATGATAAGGATTTGGGATACAAAGAAAGGCAAAAAAGATGGTCCCTGCACTTAGAAGGTTAGGGTCTAAAATGGGGTAGACCACATGCAAAAAGTGTACATACATGTACATATCAGATATAGTGCAAATGGAAGATAATCTTAGTGAGTAGACAGAGAGGAGGAAATTGAAGAAGGGGGATGTAGATATCAGAAAAAGGTGTTTTAGAGAATGTGGGATTTTATCTGAGTCTTGAAGTTGAGAGGCAGAGCATTCCAGGAACATAGAACGGTTGATGAAAAGCACAGTCAGTAGTTTGCAATGCTCTGAACAAAGAATGGTGAGAAGGGCTCTCTTGCTAGAGGGTGAGAGACCAAGAAATGAAAGAGGCCAAAGGCTTATAAACTACTCAGAAACCTCACATATTGACTTTATAAATACTTTCTTCAAGAAAAGAGTCAGAAGGTACAGAATCTGGAAAGCTCTGAATAACATTAAAAAAATGAAAATCACAATATTTAACCCCCCCTAAAAATTAACTGATTATAAACATTGCAGTCTTTTCCAAATCTGCTGTATGTAGTCAGGTCATTGGCTAGCTAAATCAAAATTCAAAGTAAAGAGCAAATTAAAAGTGAGTCAGTGTTAGATTATAGGAAGAACTAAGAACTAATAGATTGCTGGAAGAACTAAGAATTGGCCTAAGCTTTTGGGAAAACAATTTGGAATTATGTGACAAAAGTAATAAAACTGTTCATACCCTTTGGCCCAACAATCTCACTCCTGGCAATATAGCCAAAGTTAAAAAAACAAAGTAGCAGGTTTCCCCACCCATGATCTATAGCAATATAATAGTACAAAATATCTAATCTTATTTTTTTGTGGTCACAAAAAACAACTGGAAGCAAAGGAGTGTTCATTGGTTAGAGAATGTCTGAATCCATTTTGGCATGTAAATGTAATGGAACATTATTGTGTCATTAGAAATAAAGACTATAAGGAATTCAATGAAACATGATGCAGAACAGAGTATGTAGAAGCAGAACAATACTCACATTAGGCACAGCAATATAAATGAAAACATTAAAAGGCATTGAACTCTAATTAATTTTAAAGATAGATCTGTGTCCAGGAGAATTGATAATGAAATATATCTCAAAGTTGGGGACTCTGGTATATGCTGTTAGGTGAGATTGCTGTGTTGTTTGGTTTTGTCTTAAAAAGGCAGCTGGTGGCCCAGAACACTAAGCCTGGAGTCAGGAAGATCTGAGTTCAAATCCAGCCTCAGACACGAAGTATGTGACCCCGGGGCAAGTCACATAACTTTTGTTTGCCTCAGTTTCCTTAGCTGTAAAGTGGGAATTATAATACTTTGCAGGGTTGTTGTGAGGATCAAATGAAATAATAGCTGTAAAAATTGCTTAGCACAGTGACCAGCACATAGTAAGTGCTATAATAATTATTCCCTTCTCCTCCAATTAAAAGTTTTTCTTTGTTATCAGGAAGGGCTCAGTTGTGAGAGGGTAGTTAAGGGGAAATGATCATGATATAAAAACAAAAAGTCAGGATTTAAAAAAAAAATTAAGGTGGGAGGGAGAAATCTTAATGCAAAATTAACTTTAGAATTTAAAAAAGTTTAAAAAATTAAGTATTTTTCATCAAGGAAATGGGTTAATCCTTCCACATATAATAGGAGCTAAGAGCAGTCCTTTCATGGATCCATTTTTTAAAAGTTTTTTTTTTTCCTGATGCTCGAGGGTAAGAATTGTTCTTCATCATCATGAATTGGACTACATCAAGTTATTTTATGCCAGGCCTGTTTTATATAGATTCTGAATTATGAAGACAAGTGTTTTTGTCTCTGTTTCTAAAATGTGGAGAAACTGGTCATCTGCACATTCCATAGTATAATGAGTTGTGCATATTTTCTAGCATCTGTTCCAGGATCTCACAAAGATGCCCCAAGCAGGAGAGTCTTCCCCATGATGGTGAATTGAGTTTACTTAAGGCAGACTAGTCCTGTCATTGTCAGGCCAGATCTTTAGAACATTTGATAGTGGTGGTGATGGACAGTCATTTTTTCATTAGAAATTAATTTTATTAATTAGAAAATTAATTAGAAAAATTTTTCTGACTATAAAAAAATGTCTGACTCTTTGTAAACCCTTTGGGATTTCCTTGGCAAAGATACTGGAATGGTTTGCCACTTCCTTCTCCAGCTCATTTACAGAGGAGGAAACTGAGGAAAAAGGGATTAAGTGACTTGCCCTGGGTCACACAGCTAGGAAGTGTATAAGACTGGATTTGATCTCAAGAAGATGATCTCTCCTGACTCCATGCCCAGCTACCCACTGTGCCACTTATCTGTCCCCTTAGCACATACCATCAATAAATATTCAGATCCTATCTAGATGATCTGAGTCAATTATAGATTGATGCCTCTACCATTCAATTATTCTCCTTAAATATACTCATTTTTTTCTGGCTTCAGAGCATCCCAAGGTCTGACCATGGATTACACAAAACAACTTCAAGGCTGCTGACTTGCTAGAGGTAGTGAAATCAGGTGCTGAATGTGCAGTAAGACAGAGGAAAGAACAGGAGGGAGAAGCCAGCCCTCCACAGCTGAGCTGCTGGAAGCTCCTCAAAGCCTCATCTGCTGCTGCACCTTCCCCTCTCTCCCACCCAGAGGTAATGAATGTCAAGCAGGATGGGTGGGTCTGATAAGGGCTAATTTACTAAAGCAGTATGGGTGGAGTCCCTGAAACTCCTTTGAAGTGTATAGTTCCAGCTGTTTCTTGCACCCCACACTTAAGGCTAAGGCTTGATATGGTGATCTCCTCTACTTTCTTCTCCTACTCCTCCTCTTTCCCCTCCTTCCTTCTCCTTCACCTTCCTCCTCCTCCTTCTTCCTCTTCTTCCTCCTCTTCTTTTTCTTCCTCTTCTTCTTTTCCTTCTCCTCCTTCCTCCCCTCTTTCTTTTTCCTCTTCTTCCTCTTTCTCCTCTTTCCTCTTCTTCCTTGTATTTATTAAGTACCTACTATGGATAAAAACCCAAAAATGCCTTTCAGAAGCTTGCATTCCCTCAGGGGAAATCCAGGTACATATGTAAAGTAAATACAAAATATACAAACATTATATTTATACAAATATATAAAAGTAATTTGGAACGGGGAGGGGCTTAGCTAAAAAAGTGTCTGAGATGGGATTTGAACTCAGGTTTTCATGACTTTAATTCCAGCAACTGTATTTGTATCTACTTCCTTAATGGGGTTTGAAAAGTCACATCCTCAAAAGAAGACATCATTTGAAACTTCTAGTTTTGTGTTTTGTATGTGTAGCCTAGGCTTCTGGGCATGATTAGTTCTAACATGGAGTTGGCCTTTAGGGCTACATGTTTTCTACATTATAGGCTTAGGCCATGATTCTGTTTAATAACATAAAAAGTCCTGAGTGTATGATTAGAACATCAGAAATAATAAAGCTTGTTTCTATTCCGTCCTAAAAATTATACTGACTTGACAGAAGTTGTAATTTTCCTAAAGTGCAGGTCTGATCATGTCACCCCTACCCCTACCCCCCAAATTAGTAAACTCCAATGGCTTCCTCTTGGCTCCAAAAGAAAATACAAAATGCTGTGTTTGGCATTCAAAGCCTTACATAACCTAACCAACCCCTCCCCACTCTTCCCCTTTCCAGGCTCCTTACACCTTGGTCCAGAGGTAGGAAACCTGCCTCCTCAAGGTCAAGTGATCTTCTAGGTTCTTGGGTGCTGCCTTTCCCCCGAATCTAAGTTTATAGAAGAAATCTTTTTATTAAGGGGATTTGTTCTCTGAAGTTTGGATTCAAAGGGCTGCACTTGAGGGCCTAGAGGGCCACATGTGGCCTTGAGGCCACAGGTTCCCCACTCCTGCTTAGTCCATGACACATACTCTTCGATCCTTCAATCCTCTCCTGGCTGTTCCATGAACATTTCATCTTTCACCTGCAGGCATTCTCTCTGTCTCTACTTTGGAGAGGAAGAGGATGAGCTCTTCCCCAACTAGCTGGGTCCCCATCCAGGCAGCTCAGGCTACTCACAGATTGTGTTTGTCCTTTGTTTTAGAAGAGGACCATGGCATCAGGGAAATGATGACATGACTTGCAGTTGACATGGTCTTAGCTCATCCTCTCCCTTTCCCTTTCCTCACCAAAGGAAAGCAAATTTTGATGGCCAGGAGCTGCCCATGTAACTTGGGGTTTGCTGGATAGATTCCTTCCTTCCACTCTCCCACCCTCCCTCCCTCCTTCCCTTCCTTCCTTCTCCCAGTTCACTCTGAAGCTCATAGATTCGACCACAATGGCTTCCTGCCCAAGCTCCACTTAAGGGCTGTATTTTAGGCCCCCCTGAATTACAGTCAATGTCAATGGTAACTGTTTCTCTTTCATATTGCAGCCCTGAGGGTCTTCTCCTCCCAACTTGATTTTTTTTTTTCTAAATAAAGGGGCCATCCCTTGACTCATTTCTTTTTTTTTTTTTTTTTTTTTGCTTTTTGGAGGGCAGTTGGGGTTAAGTGACTTGCCCAAGGTCACATGGCTAGTTTTTTTGTTAGGTATCTGAGGCCAGATTTGAACTCAGGTTCTCCTAACTCCAGGGCCACTGCTCTATTCACTGTGCCACCTAGCTGCCCTGCTTGACTCATTTCTTAAAGAGGCCTCTTCACTGGATGGGCATTACCTCACTCTAAGTGAGTACCTAAAAAGGTCTTAGCCTAAAAGGACCAGGGTCTCCCCTTCCATCCTGGGTCATCTCCAGTCATCCTGATGAATATATCTGGTCACTGGATCCAGATGGCTCTGGAGGAGAAAGTGAGGCTGGTGACCTTGCACAGCCCTCCCTTACTCAAATCAAAGTCAACTGCAAGTCATGTCATTATTTCCCTGATGTCATGGCCCTCTTCAAAAATGATGGACAAACAAAACAACAGTGGCTGTCACATGGCCTCAGCTTTGGAAATTTCTATAAGGTCTTTACTAGTTTTGTCCAATTCCTGACTCCTTTCCCTCCTATTCCCCTGCCACCCCTCCCCCACCCTCTTCCCTAGCACACACACACACACCCTATAGTTTAGAGGAGTTCTGGAACCTAGCATTTAGACAAGTTTGTGATTCAAATAGGCTCAGTTTCTCCCAGGGATCTGGCTTGGGGCTCTGGTGTCCAAGGGATACTTGGGGTCTAGGACTCTGATGACAGATGTTCACTGTGTGCTACCCTAGGAACATAACCACCATTTATAACATCATTTCTACTTTTTAAAAATATGTATTTCAAATCCTAAGTAATCGGTTTTGGAATGAACTTTTGTAACACAAATTAAAATCTGACCTATAATTCAATCTCCAGAATGTATTCAATCATTTGCCTTAAAAATTTTTTTTTCTCCAATTTAAAAAAAAAAAATACCACAGTGGTAGCTTTTGAGGCGAGAAATTCAGTTCAATCCATTTTTTTCCCTGTTTGTTAACTGCTCTCCTAATTGGTTTGATGGGGAAGAAGGGTGAAGTTAGTGTTTAAATAGAGGGTTTTTTTTTTTTTTGGATTATCTGTGAATTTCCATTATCCATGGTTCACCTGGCCCCAATTAACACTAATAATTGAGTTAACAGAATAGAAGTCATTCCTCATCATATCAATTCTACTAAGGGCTTATTTCTTATTCCATTAATGGAGACCCAAAAATACAAAGCCCTTCTCTACCATGAGCAATCACAGTTGCATACCTCTATTTGTCATATTAATGCTTTTCAACAGCTAGGAGGGTCTTCATAATTAATTGCTGAGCATAAATGCTTTTCATAAAAAGACAGATTGGAATAGAAACTCAAGAAGTACTGAGTAGAATGCCAAGGCACTTCTAAAGTTTACCTTAATCAGTTTCTTCCAATATTTCCAATTCTGATTAAAGTTCTCACTCCTCTTTACATTATTCTATGGTCGTATTCTGTTTCCGTGACAACAAACATGTGGATTAAGAAGGGGTTTGGGGTGTGTGTATGTGTGGGGGGTTGTGGTAGCTGAGAAGGCTATCTTCCCTCTATATGGTAGATATAGCAATACTATTGCTTTCCCTAGTCTTCAGCAGTTTACCCATTTCCCAAAACATATTCAAATTGTGTTTTATTTATATTTACTAAGAACAATCCACTGATCTTTTAAGGGCTCAATATCTCTTCTTGGGTACATTTGTATTTATATTAAACACAATAAATATCTCCCATTCCAAGAGCCCCCTTTTGACCTTCTTTGATCTTCTAAGCCCCAACATCCCTTAACCTGACATATAAATTAGCTCAGCCCCTCCCTATGAGGCCTGGAGAGGAGGGTAGTGTTTTATGTTTTCTGCCTCCCTCTTTTTCAATCTGCAGCATCATGTTTTTCCATTGCCATGGAGATGCAGCTAAGTACACAGAGAAGTCAACAGACCCCCTGAATGTTAAAAGTCTGCAAAGATAGAATTACTAACTAAACACATGATATTGGCAATAGGGTATAGGGTCCGAGGGGATGGTGCTGCGGTTCTCTTTTTTTTCTCCTTGCAATGTAATTACAGGTAAAAGTGCAAACAGCTAGCTGAAAGCTGACACTGCCTTAAAAATATAAATAAATAAACAAATGATAGATAAATAAATAAATAAAAGCACAGGGAAGTATATTTGTATGTTACTGGTCCATGAAAAAAAGAATGCTTGGTACAGATCTCAGGGGCCTCATAGCAGCTTCTAATGAAAATATAGATGATTTAGTACTTCTTTGGTGAAAATAGCCCTGTTCTCAGATAGCTGTCTTGTTGTTAATGAAGAGATGGTAGAGCCAACAACTAAGGGCACAGTACTAGCAATGAATCAGTGAAGAGTTCTTTCCATTTAGCCTGATAACACTCTCCATATTGTTATGTGTGGAATGAATAATAATTGGTCCTTCACTAACATTGCAAGACAGCTACTCACAGGGGCAATTTCTTTCCCAAAATAATTAATTAATTAATACACAGTTCTCTTTATGGTTTCTAAAATCAGAACACTACCCATTTATCCAAATAGGCTACTAAGTTTTTACTTTTCTTAACATCTCTTATGTGTGCACCGGTGCCTTTAAGCATGGTCTTATTTTTAGTGAAAGAAACACTGATCTCCCTCCAAAGGACATTATCCAAAAAATCAAGTGAAATATAAATATTTGATAAAAAATTACAATGGAAAGTTCATACAAGGGAAGAGTCAGTATTTATAAAAAAAAACAACCACATTGAGCTATAATGATTTACTGATAGCAAAAATCACATGATCCCATTTTTGATTTCAGTAAATAGTGGCATCTGTCCTTTATTCGGCATGATCTGAACTTTTTCAAACAGAAACATGGTATTAGTTGGGTGATTATGCCTAGTGGACTCTATGACAAATCTCAGTCCCTTTTCCTGACATAATCTAATTGGAGTCTGTGTGAATTGTCACTCGTATATCACGAGTGTGCATTTTGCTGTGATCTCATCATCTTTTCCAATTCTATTTGATGTAAAGCCTGCAAACCCCAGCCAGCTGCCTAGGACAACCTCTTAGTTCAATTCAGCATCAGTGTAAGAGCATCAAGCACCTAGCTTCAGGCATCTCAATCATCATCTAATCACATTATTGTGTGTTAGACTTGACAGTTGTTGGATTGTACTGCTACTGATTTCATAGAATTATAGATATTTGAAATTTCAAAAAAGTCCCAATAGGGTCTTCTAAACACTTAACAAGAGTCATATTGTTTCCTACTTTACAATTCTTTGGTATTTTTTATTTGCATTTCAAAAAAGTAAAGTGACTCCACATTTATTTCTCTTCAAAGGTCATAGTAGTGTAATTACCTATGTAACTAGTTAGCTAGCTAGTTACCTAAAAATGTTTGTTGAAATCAATTTAATTGTTGTTTTCTTAATTTTATCCTTTGTCCCCAAAAGTCAAACAAATCCTCTTTATGCTAGCATTAATTATTTTTTAAATAAATTCTTCAATTCCATGAAACTATATATAATATTATTTTATATTCAAGCCTTTTAAAATAAAATTTATAGACTTCTGCCAAAACCATTTCAGTACTTTTGTTAATATCAAATTACATCTCCAGGAGGGTTCATCACACTCGTATGTGAGAGTACACACACACACACACACACACACACACACACACACACACACACTTTTTGGAGTTTCTATCTTAATACTGGTTTAGCTGACTTGAATCAGCAGAGATGGGGGTCAGATAAAGAAAAAAACTGATAAAAATACACAAATCCATATACGAATTTTTATGCTCAAAATATTCTTGTATTTAGTCACATAAGTCTCACAACAAAGTACTATTTAGGTACCTAACTTGTACATTTGCTTCATTTTTATTTATCCTTCTAAAGACAAATGCAGACAATACTTTTAATAAAATACTGCCCGTGTTTTGTTTTGAAGATATTAATAAGATATTTACTGGCCTGATTGAGAACCATTTGCAAATGGTTTCCATTCAAACATTTATGTTGTGTCTATTGTGTCAATTTCTATCTACTCAGTCTTCTAGGACTGACACTGCTTGCTTTCCAAACGTAGTGAAAAGGAAATACGGAAGTGACAGGGAACCTCACGTCACAGGCAAGTAGCACTTACCTACCTACTTGCGGTGCCTGAATAACATTTCCACTTAAATCAAATGCAGCTTTGAACATATGGAAAGGCCTCTTGATTACACATTCAAGGATCATAAGAACCGCAACAACAACAAAAACCCTCCCAGCATGGAGAAGCTGGCTGTACAGAGCCCACAAAACCCTTTTTGTGACATCTGCCTTGCTCTTTTCCATCCCCCAAAGCCTCCTTCCTCTTTTAGAGCTATTCTCTGGAACCTTAGCCTAATTTTAACTAGAGAATTGGAATTTTAGACTCCCCTAGTGTATCTTGCTGGTTAAAATCAAGATAGCTGTTCGATGATTTTTTCTTCTTTTGTTATAGTAATGATTATCAGTAGACAGCCCTCAGTAAATGCCGTATTAGTTTTAAAAGGTGCTTCATTAGAATCTCTGCCTCCCATGGCTATATATATCTAAATGAATTGAAAAGAGTATCTGTGAGGCTAATTTATATGTGGTTTAGGTTTCTCAGAGGCTATTAAGGATATATTGCTTTGGATTCTTAGAAATCAGTGGTATCCATTTAAATTGGCATTGTTATTGAAATAACAAAAGAAATCCCCTGGGGGCCATTTAGAAACAGTTTGTTATGACCAAGGTTCCCAAGCAGTTTAATTGTACTTTTCCTGTTAGCCTGGATACTGATATAAAGAATGACTAAAAAACTACTCTGGTTACAAATGTGGGGTGTATTTATCATATTTTATGCGTTTCATGTTAGCGTACTAGGAAGTGGCTGCTCCATGGAGTGACATTTGCCTACTATAACAATATTACTAACAGGCAAAGAAATCAGTCCCAACAAAGCACATTTTAAAAGTATCTCAAGGGTCTATTTATAGATCACAGTCAATGGAACAACATAAGAAATTTAAAGACAAGAGGATTATAGCATTTGCTAATCTGATATTTTTGGAAAGAAGTCTCATTATTGTGAGATAATTGACAGCCACATGTAATATAATAACACAAATATCCTTGTCTCTTATCTATAATGGGAAATCACTGTCTAATTTCTTCTTTGTAGCTCTTATACCTAGCATAAAGGTTTGCACATAGTAGGCACTTAATAGATGGTGAACTGACTTGTTGAAAACATCTTTTATTACAATTTTAAGCATGCTTTCCAATTAGATGTTATATCATGCTTCCTAAATAGTCTAATTTTTGTATACATAGGCAGCTTCTTAATAGGATGTCATGACTGAAAATTACCATATAATTCTTAAGGTCCACTGACAGAAAGAGGTTATTAAGCTCTTAATGAAAACATGAGATTGAACTGTGGTTAACCAGGGAAATCACTGTTTAAAAAAACAACACATTTTCTGCTCACTACAAGAAGATTATCATGATCTACTAGAAACAGTTAAATAAAGAATTTCCTTTTAAAAGTTTGATTCTTTCTGGAGTTGGATATAGGAAGGCTAGGAGATTCTTTTAGTTTGACTTGGTGGATAACTAGCTCTTTTTATTTCAGGGAGAAATTGGAGCCTCGTAGCCTTTTAAGTTAATCATTAATCTGACTGATATCTGGGTTTCATTTTAGCGGCAATACACATGTGCTACCTTTGTTGAGTGGTCTTTCATACAATTTTCTATTTTGACTCTCCAAACTAGCCTGATTGATGCATCATGCTAATGATCCATGTTGGGTAGGAGAATCAACCAACACTTCCTGTTTCAACAGAGAATTTGAGTTAAATAAGATAGGTTAAAGGCAAGCTGAATACCCTATTTGCACATTAAAAGCTGATCATTAATCCTATATTTTAACTCTACAACTGTCAAGGAGCTATTATTTCCCTGGGAGTCTGACAGTTCTAGGGATAAACTGGAGTGGGTTCCATTATAAAGGTCTATGAATAGATATCAGAATCGTTTATGCATCACCCTCCAAAGGCTATTAAATGATACTTTCAGAATCAATTCATTGCTAATTCAAGACTAAAGGATATGAATCCTAGAACATGGGGCTTAGTAAACCAAACTATGAAGATGCAAAGCATTAAAACAACAGATTGTGTGTGTGTGTGTGTGTGTGTGTGTGTGTGTGCTCTGTGATAAAACTTCAAACGACCATTGATTATTTCTTTCTTAATGTTTGGAAAACAGCAGTAGCTGAGAGATCAGACTGTGAGATGCTTAAAATACTGGTTTCCAAATTATGTTTTCAAGTGATTCTAACATAAATCGATATGAGCAGCATCAGTTTACAAGGCTCTGAGCAGTCAACAAATCAAATCAAATAAATAAAGCCAAAAGCCTGTCTGTGCAAAAGTGTAGCTTCTAATAAAGCTGCCTACTGAGTTTTAGCCATGTTCATTAGGCTTTTAAAGCTAGGTTCTACTAATTCTTATGTGAAAGGGAGCAGAAACTTAGAAAACTAAACAAAGGGCAATACTGTTCTTAAGCTTATTAAGTTTTAGTTTAATGCAAATAACTGTTCATAAACATGCATGGCACCCTTCAGAAAACCAGGCATATATGTCTACTTAGGAATAAAATCCCTAAGTACACAAAACTAGGTCGGAACCCAGTTCATGCTTTATTGTTAATTATCATTATTTTTTTTTAAATAGCTTAATAAGTATAATTTTCTCTAATTTTAAAAATATCCTCACAGAACATATGAATTTGAGGAAATATGCAGATGCTCAGTAAATATGCATTAACAAACTGGATTTTATTTTTGCATTAATTATCACTAATAAACAAAAGGACTATCTTTGTCTACCTTAAAACAGAAATCTATTAGTACTTGTCTGCAACCATTTGATTTTATAATATTTTTCATGTCTCTGAAATTAAGATTCTAACTAAGGAACAGTTTTATTTTTTTTTAAATGAAAATCATTTGTTTAAGGTAAGCCAGTCTCTCAGTGTTAAGGAGAACAATCATTTATTATACTGAGTAGGTTGCAGAAATAAAGCATAATATGTAATGAGGCCACAGATCATTTTAATAGCTGAAAATGGAACCCAACTCTTTACTTAGCCCAACAGAAAGGGAGGAGGGCAAAGGAAGGGAGGGCAACATTTATTGCAGCAAGTACTCATTCTTCATTATTATGTTTAGAGCGAGTTCAGAAACTAATGGAAACTCCATAAAAGCTCTACTTCATACAATACTCCAGTGATTATTATAGATTTTAATGCTTCATTTGGGACAATTAAAAAGGCTACTATTTCATATCATAAGAGTGAGTGAATTGTTTCTCTGTATTTGAGAACTTATTTATTCTTGTTTTCTGCAGATTTCAATAAATTAGTAACATTTAAAAATTCAGATATTTATTTCTCGTGTGTGTATGGGGGGCGGGTGGGTGGGTGTGCATATCAATGCATGTGGTCACTCTAACAGAAAATATGTTAACAAATCAAGGTCTACAGATAGCATTAATTACTGTAGTACTTTGGATAAAATTTTTTTTCACATTCTGGATTCACAGCAATGTCCATTAACTTCATGAAATGCAATGAATTGAAAATAAAATCTGAAACGCATATGAAGTAAAAAGTTCCAGTGAGAGCTAAATGAAAATGATAGTAAATTCTGGTAGAACAAAAGCAACAGACATCTCCAAATAGCGTGTAACTATTCTGTGTCTATAACCTTTTAAAGAGGAAGGACCTATTCTTAAAAGTTTGTCTCAGAAGCAAGTGCAATCACCACTAGAGGAAATGATACAACTCTGCTCAGCAGCAGCTACAGCAGGAAAGCAAATTGTGATGTGTACAAAATGTCAGAGGATCTTTGCCAGCTCTGTGGGCAAAGAGATTTGGATCAGCATTAAAACAACAACAACAACAACAACAACAACAACAACAACAACAACAACAATCCAGCAGAACTGGAGGAGAAACAATGCACAAGTGTATGTTTAGTTGGTCACCGACTTTACCACTCTGTCTCTCACTATGGAAAAAGAAATTTTAGTTTCATGAAAGAAACACAAATAAAGCTGGAAGCTAAATAATTAAAGACTGGCATTACAGGCAAGCCCAACTGGTGATTGTTAGCTGGAGAATATGCATACTTGACTGTCAAAGCTTATTTTGAGAGATTTAAAATGTTTTCCTCAGAGCAAATGTAGTTGCTTCAAGCATTTTCAAAATGTAATATGTAATATTAACTCTAAAAAGACTGAGTACATCTGCTTATCTGAAACCCAATACTGTTGTTATTGAAAGGTTTTGTATAACTCATTTCCTGTCTTTATACTTACACAACAGGATATTTAAATTACAAAAACAATGACAAAGCCAGATAAAATATTCTCTGAAAATCAAATAGACATTTGCTGATTTGCTACTCCAATTCTGAAGTATTCCTTGCTGCAGAGTGAGTTAATTAGGCTTAAAATTATTAATGTTAGCCAGCCTATGTAGACTTACTGGTTATACTTGTCAATGACCACAGTTTGAAAGGCGTGTTTCCTAACAGATATTAATAGCTCCTCACACCATCAGAGCTAAGGGTCTAGTGAGGCCTTACTAGATTAAGTCTAGTTTTCTAGTTATTATGTCATGGATACATCAAACTAGAAGTTCATGGGTTAGTGTGTCCTTTTCATGTCCCCAAACTATTTCAGTAATCATATTTAATAAACTCCCCAAATTTAATGTTTCCACTTATTTATTAAGTTACTCTAATTGCATTTAAATAGCAGAAATTAAAATGTTATTTTCACATTGTGTACAAAAAAGAAATCTTTTTGAGTTGAAGAAAATTTTATCCATATCTCTGAATTCAGTGAATGCAGATAACAGTTTCCTAATAAAATAACAAGAAACATGTTTAAAAAGCCCCAAACAACCTCAAAACTCTATCACTTACTAGTTAGGAAGGCTTAGGACTATTGATAGCATATTAGCTAGTGATCTCTATATAAAATGTAAATTTGTAGTTACCCTAAGACTGGGAAATTTAGGGGAAGTCTTGCATAGCAAACCACAGGATCAAGTCCTCCTTTCCCTTATTGAGATTTTTGGGTTTTTTGTTTTTATTCTGAAAGAGACATGAAACTTCTTTTTTCCCTAAATGTGTCCATGTACATTTAGTTAGGACATACATACACATTATAAAAATCAAAGGCATGTGCTTCTTACAATTGAAAATACAGAGAATATTTAAGCCTGGGGAATTTAAGTCTTTACAAGAGAGGTCCTAATTTAAAACACACACACACACACACACACACACACACACACACACACACACATTCCTAACTATATACCTATATACCTATCTTGTCACCTATCTTCATGCATATTGTAAACAGTTTGCTATTATTAATGGCTTGATTAATAGTATAGACTTTATCAGGATTTCAGACAAGTTATTATGTTTTAACTCATAATATATTAAATGGAAGAAGTAGTAAAATAATAAAACTGATGTTCAAAGGGAACTTAAAGCTCATTTGAGATCCAATTCTTCTTTTTATAGATGACTAGACAGAGCCTCAGCAGTTAAGTGGCTGGCCCCAGGCACAGCTGGTTAGACTAAGAGCCCAGATCTTCTGACCTCCAGCTTTGCCCTGTACTATAATGCCTACTCAATATAACTAGATCAGTTATTTTAATCAGAGGACAATAGATACTCTGCATGTACAAAAGAAATGACACAATGGAGGGCAAGACTTATGGCTATCAATTATTATAATCTGATCTCCCTAGTCTAGCATTCCAAGTTATTTCTTTACTACGTGATGTTAAAAAAAAGTTTAAAAATATAGTTTTACAAGAGAAGAAACGTGACACAGAGGAAAGAACACTGGCTCTGGAGCCAGAAGACCTGCATCGATCCACCTTCTCCCTACCAACCTGTATGACCTTGGACAAGTTGGTCTCATTGTCCTTATAAAATAAAGGGGTTGAATTTTGAGCCCTCTTCAATATTTAGAGTTATGATTCTTTTAAAATAATATTTGGGAGACCAAATGTTGTATGCATGTGTTTTTGTACAACACAAACTAAAATGAAATAAAGGAAAATGGGTAACCATGGGGTTTTCACTGTCAATCTATTAGAGAAACAGTGTGGCATGAAGAAAGAGTGCCACATTTGGAATCATAGGACCTGCATAAAAATTCTGCCTCTGTAACTTACTATCTGTGTGACCTTGGGCACAGCAGCTTACCTCTCTGCCTCAGTTTCCTCATCTGTAAAATGAGGGCATTTGAATTATATGACCTTTTAAAGTCCTTTTCCAACAGCAAATTGATGATCCCATAACCTAGATTTAATAGAGTAAAAAAAAATATGGTAATGTTATTGGGAGGGATGGTACAGGCAAAGAGGAGATGACTCCCAAAGCACCAATAAAACATTTTCTTTTACTTAAAAAAAAGAGCTAAATAATTATCTCTACAGTAATGTTGCCATGTCATTTTTTTTTTACTATTTCATAAAATCACAAATTATATGACACTCAGAACAAGTCATAAAACTGTTCACAATTACTCATACCCCATGACCTGGGTCTCCTTACACCACCTGTTGAACAGAGAGGGTGGAGTATACAATTTAGGTACAATTTAGGAATTTTCATCAAATATTTCCCAGTATCTCCAGATGTATGAATCATAGTCTCTAAGGACTGTCTGGATGGCAACAATTTGGTCAAACCAGTCAACAAGGTTTATTTATGTACTGATAGGATCAGAACAACTAGTTCTTCAATGTTAACCAATAAGACTGACTCTTGATTGGTTTGAACAATAGTGATTGTTGAGCTCTTTGTCAAAAACCTTTTGCTGCCATGTATTTAGATGAAATATAAGAAAATAAATTGATTACAAGTTATTTTGTATTTCCACTGGTAATAAAAGAACATATGAACCTAAACTGTAGCATAAGATATTTAAAGAAACCATTGGGAAGAATTTGCTGTTAATAACTAGTATTAAATCTCATAACAATGAGCCATATTCTCCCTAGTGTCTCAGACATTCACTAGTAGTTGCAACTTCTCTCTCAGGTCACTTAAAAGACAGGATGTTTTTAGTGCATTACATTACTGAAACAAAGTGCATGAGCTGCTGACTGATCATTGTTGCTAATTGTTTCATATAATGATCAGGGCTTTAAACTATGGTCAAGGCATGACTGGAAAGTGATAATAAAACAGCTGTTCAAGAAACTGAATATAACATTAGAGTCTGGACAGATGGCATAGTGTATTTGTCTTTTTTAACTTTTATAAATTATTTTTTAGCATTTTTCTTTTTAAATTTTGAGTTACAAATTTTCTCCCTCCCAGTACTCTTCATCCACTGAAAAGGAAAATAATATGATATCAATTATACATGTAAAATCATGCAAAACATATTTCTACATTAGCCATATTGGAAAAAAAGTGAGAAAATTATACTTTAATTTGCACTCAGAGTCCATCAGTTCTCTCTGGAGGTGAATCCTCGGGAATTGTATTGGATCATTGTATTGAGAAGAGTAGCCATGTCTTTCTCAGTTGATTGTCATTACAACATTGATGTTACTGTGCACAATGATTTCTTGGCTCTTCTCACTTCATTTTGCATGAATTCATGTAAGTCTTGGCATTTTTTTTCTGAAACCACCCCCTCATCATTTCTATTAGCACAATAGTACTCCAACACAATCATATGCCACAGCTAGTTTAGTCATTCCTTAATTGATGAGCAACCTCATGATGTCCAATTGTTTCCCACTGCAAAAAGAGCTGCTGGTCCTTTTCCTTTTTCTTTGATTTCTTTCAGATACAGACCTAGTTGGGATATTGCTGGGTCAAAGGATATTCACATTTTATAGCCCTTTGGGCATAGTTCCAAATTGTTGGAATAGTTGGACCAGTTCACTACTCCACCAACAATTCATTAGTTTGTCTATTTTGCCTCATCCTCTCTAGAGTTTGTCATTTCTGATAGGTGTGAGGTGGTACCCCAGAGTTGTTTAAATTTGCATTTTTTGGAAGGGGAAGGGCAAGGCAATTGGGGGTAAGTGACTTGCCTAGGGTCACACAGCTAGTAAGTGTGTCAATTATGATACACATAATAGCTATGCCTCTCTTTTATAATTGAACGGGATTTGAACTCAGGTCCTCCTGATTCCAGGACCAGTGTTCTATTCACTGTGCCACCTAGCTTCCACTTTTTGCATTTCTCTAATTAATAGTGATTTAGAGCATTTTTTCATGTAACTATAGGTAGCTTTGATTTCTTCTGAAAACTGCCTGCTCATATTATTTGACCATTTAACAATTGGGAAATGGCTTTTATTTTTATGAAGTAGATTTAGCTCCCTATATATTTGAGAAATTAGGTCTATATGAGAAATTTACTATAATTTTTTTTACTATTACTTCATTTTCTATGGTACCTTTTAGCAAAATATATATTCCTTGATTGTATTTTTTAATTAGGTCTATTTTTCCTTTTGCTTTAAAATAGTAATAGCTATGCCTCTCTTTTATAATTCAATAGAAGCATGTTAAATTCTGCTCTAGCCCTTTATTTTAACTCTGTGTATCTTTCTGTTTCAAGGGTGTCTCTTGTGAACAACATGTTGTTGGATTCTGTTTTCTAATCCATTTTGCTATCCATTTCTGTTTTATGGGGGAGATCATCCCATTCACATTCACAGTTATGACTACTGTGTATTTCTCTCCATCATTTTCTTCTGTTTATTCTTCTCTTTTTATCTTGTCTCTCCTCAAAAGTCTATTTTCATCTCACCACTGCCTCCCTTAATGCATCCTCCCCTTTTAATGTATTCCCCACCTTTTCTCTTATCCCCTTTTCCTCCTGTTTCCCTATTGGGTAAGAGATTTCTATACACAACTGATTATGTATAATATCCTTCCCTCTTTGAACCAATCCCAGTTCAAGCATTGCTTGCCTCCCCACCCATTTTCACCTCCATTGTAAAAGCTCTTCTCTTCATGCCTTTTTTGTGTAAGAAAAATTTTCCCCTTTGTAATGGTAATGGTAATTTGAAGATCTTCCCTGCCCGCTAATAGGCCAAATGTAATCACGTGGAGCCTATGGTGGGAGGAGTTTGTTGAATGGGTAGAGTAGGAAGGGTGAAGGAGAGCTGGGAGTCAGAGCAGTTAGAACAGAGGGAGGACACAGGCAAGGAGACAGGCTTGTAAGAAGGCTTTAGGATGGTGTTTTCTACAATGTTATTGTGTATAGATTTCTTTGTTGTTATGATGAATTTGGTTACCTGGTGTTGGAATTTGGCTTTCTGGTGTCTGAATAAACATTTTTGCTTCTGTCTTCTATGTGGAGAGTCTGTTATATTTTGCAATTCAGAGCTATGCCATTGGTGCTGTGACTATCACTTTGGCGCTACACCCTTTTACCTCTCCCTTTCCTCTTTTCCTAATGCATCCTTCTTCTTCACCCCTTCATTTTTTTTAGAGATCATTTCAACATAACTCATACCCATGCCCTCTTTCTATGTAAACTCCTTTTAATTGCCCAATAATCTTCTCATATAGGAACAGAAACAGTTTAAGCTTATTGAGTCCCTTATGATTTCTCTTTCATGTTTACCTCTTTATCTTTTCTTGAGTCTTGAGTTTGAATGTCAAATTTTCTACTCAGTTCTAGTCTTTACATCAGGAATGCATGAAAGTCCTCTATTTTATTAAATGACCACTTTTTTCCCCTGAAGAATTAAACTCAGTTTTGCTGGGTAGGTTTTTAGTTGTAATCCTAACTCCTTTGCCTTCTAGAATATCTATCATATTCCAAATCCTCCATTCCTTTAAAGTGGAAGCTGCTAAATCTTGTGTGATCCTGTCTGTGATACTATGATATTTGAATTGTGTCTAGGGGCTTACAGTATTTTCTCCTTGACCTGGGATCTATGGAATTTGGCTATAATATTCCTGGGAGTTTTCATTTTGGTATTTTTTTCATAAAGTTGTATCCTGAAATCCATTGTATCCTTTCCATTTCTATTTTGCCCTCATGATCAAAGATATCAAGGCAGTTTTCTTTGATAGTTTTTTAAAGTGGGATGTTTAGGTTCTTTCTTTGATCATAGCTTTCATTTAATCCAATAATTTTTACATCTTCCCAATCTGTTTTTCCAGCACTAGTACTTTGATGGATCTATTATCTTATTGATGTGGCTCCTTCCTCCACAAGTACCAATCATAAGTTCAGAACTTTGAATCCTATGCTAGTTTTGTTTATGCCTTCCTATAAATTAGTCTTTCCAGCACTTGCCACAATGACACTTAATAAATGCTTGTTGATTACTTGACTACAAATAATCTATAGGGAATCTACTAGTGTGCTGGGGCTTTTCTGCTGTATTAGGAGTCACCTTCTGATAACATATGAACTACTTATTGTCTAATGGGTTCATGCTAACAATTCCTTGATGACACTTTAGCAGTAAATAATTATTCAGTTATTTCACAACTGCATCTTTTTTCTGTGACAATATAAGCAGTGCATATTTAAAGCATTATAATTTTGTTTATAAAGCAATTCAAAACTGTCATGATAATGTGCATATTAATTTTGGTGATCATGTAGTCATTACATCAATATCTGACTAATTCTATGAACAAAATGTTATTGCAGTTTCTCAACCTGTCATCAAATTGTTTTCAAACTTTAAACATAAATGGAATCCCAGTGGGTGGTCAGACACACATGCATTCTCTCATTTGTATTCTGTATAGTACACCATTGTAGCTCATTCATTCTCCTCTGTTACTTTGTAATCATATTAGCTGTATAATCATGTAATCGAGATGTTACAAATGTCTTTTTGTTCTTGCATCAAAAATGTCATGCTGTTTGAAAATGATGACTACTGAACATGTGCATTACATGGCACCTTGAAACTATAACAAAAGTCCTCCAGAAACAAACTTTATATTTCCTCTCCTTGCTGTATTAAGGCTATTTTCTGATTTAAATTTATCCTTTGCTTATGTTACTATTCTTATATATGGCAGTTTTTTAAATGAACTGGATGGCCACACTGGTATGTTGTTCAGTAGAGCTTCTGTGAGAGTGAAGCCAGGTGCCAGTGTTAGAAAAGAAGACAGTCAGCTCTGAAAAGTTCTTTTTCTACAAAGGTTAGTTTATATGGAAGCATTGTTAAATATGAAGCAATATATGTAACTAAATGTAAAGTACATTTATCATTTGATACAGCACATGTCATTAGTCAGAAAAAAATATTTTATATTATATTCATTTTCATCAATTGGTTAGGTAGCTAAACATAAAAAAATGAATTTTCATCTCTCAGCAAGAGAGCTTGTAAAATTCTTCTATTTTCTATCACATATCTGTATGAGCAATCATTTTCACATTATTCTTGTATTAAATCAAAATACAGAAATCAACTCAGTGCAGAACCAGATTTAAGACTATTTTTCTTATATTGAGACAAATATTACAAACCTCTGTTCAAATAAAAGAGTCTAATGTTGAAATGAAGTTATATATTTAGGCAGCTAGGTGATAGAACAGATAAAGTGCTAGCCCTAGAATTTAGAATCTTTGAATTCAAATCTAGCCTCAGAGACATACTAGCTGTGTGAGCCTGGGCAAATTATTTAACTTCTGTTTGCCTCAGTTTCCTCAACTGTAAAATGAGGATAACAGTATCTCCCTTGAAGCAACTCAAATGAGATGATATTTGCAAATCACTTAGGGCAGTGCCTGGCATGTAGTAGGTGCTATATAAATGCTTTTTGCCTTTTCTACCCTTCCTATATGTTTATCATATTACATTAAACATTTTTCATCTTATAACTTATTTCACTGAAAATGTGGTTTACATTTAACAAAATAAAATATGAAGTCTTACAGATAAGAAATTGTAAGCATAAGACTTGCTGGATTATTTCTTTTAATTCTCACAGTATTTGACAAGATATTTATAATTATTTTATAATTAGTTTTATAGCTTTATATTTAGAATTATCAAAATCATAGGTAGAATTGAATTTTATATTTTATCATCATAATCATATAAGGTAAATTTTAATTTGGATCTTTTGGGGACCAAAGTTATCACTGTAGTCATTGTAAGCACTTAATGAATAAACCTAAATGAATATTATGTATAGTACATTAAATTATCCTAGGGATTCACAACACTTTTTTTTTTTTGCTGTTGTTGAAAGGAACTCATGGAACAAAAAATGTTAAAAATCACTGCCCTGGATCACTTGACATTGTGCTGTCACCAGTAGAGTATGCAGGCTATCCTCTGGTTATCTTTAATTTTCTCTATATGGGTAGACCACCACTTTCTCCAGACACATATTTCTTCTTAGTGTCATTTTCACTACTGGTTCTTCTTGGGTAATATGCTCTTCAGGGTGAACTGTAACATTAATTCTTTGGAGACTTACCATTCTTTGCTTCATAGTTATCTGTATAACATCATTGGAAAAAATGGCATTAAAAAAAGTTGGTCTTTGTTTCAAAGAAATCTTTCGGGTCATTGGGACTTCCCACTGTTGTTTTAGGGCTCAAATGAGATTTTATATACATACATACATACACACACACACACACACACACACACACACACACATATAGTACACTGCAAACTTTAAAGCATGACATAAATGTTAATTATTGTTGTTCTTTTCTAATTTTTAAAAAATGGAATATAGGTAGAAATGGTCCAGGATGATATCATTCTCATACTATTTTTTAAATATTTAATTTAATTTATTTATAGAAGAGAAGAGAAGAGGGCCCAGGAGAGAACCCTGAAGGACAACTATGGTTACATGGGACAATCTGATCATCAACCATGTTAAAGGCTGCAAAAAAATCAAGAATAATGAGAATTATGAAAAGGCTATTGAATATGGTGACTAATAGATCATTAATAACTCTTTGAAGAGAGCTTTTTTGGTGGATTGATAGAGTCAGAAGCTGGAATGTAAGTGGTTAAAGAGAGAGTGAGAAGAGAGAAAGTGGAGGCACCTATTGTAGAGGGTCTTTCTGAGGAGTTTAACTACAAAGGGTAGAAGAGATACAAGATGATAATGGGGATGGAACAATAAAATCGAGTTTTTTTCCCCTCAGAATTGGGGGGACATGACCAAAAGGGAATGAATCAGTAGACAGGGAGAGACTGAAAATAAATGAGGACACAGAGATGTAGCAGACAAGATGATGTTGATAGTATATATGTACGTTATCCTTTTCCCATACGGTTTTCATGTCTTCTTCTAGGTCTCTATATTTTGAAAGTTTTTCATTCTATATAGTTTGGAGATTTTGAATATTGGTTATGGTTACATTTATTAAATATATTACTATTAAGATTTTTTGGATTAGCATTATGTCCAGATAATAGTTGGCAACGATTTTGCATGTGATAATGCTCCAGTTCTAATACAAATTATCTGTTGAATATTTAAGGAAATTTTGGGGTTTGTATTTGATATATGGGGATTTTTCACCTGCTTGTTTGTAAAACAAAGCAAGCTTCCAGTGTATAATTCAGTGAATAGATGTCAGGCAGCCCTTAAACTTGGATGGGAAAATATGTATCTTTATTTTAATAGAATTTATTTCCTTTGTAATACTTAATATTTTATTTTATGCTTTTAAAAAACATTATTCTTGGGGCAGCTAGGTGGCACAGTGAGTAGAGTGCTGGCTCTGGAGTCAGAAGGACCTGAGTTCGGTTCCAGCCTCAGACACTTAACACACACAAACAAAAAACCCAGCCGTGTGACCTTGGCAAGTTACTTAACCTCAATTGACCTCCAAAAAGCAAAAAAACAAAACAAAACAAAAAAACAAACAACAACAACAAAACATTATTCTGAGAAAGGGTCCATAAGTTTTACTGGATTGTCAAAGGTTTCCATGACACAAGTAAAAATAAGAATCTCTGATGTAGACACATGATGGTAAGTGATAAATTTTTGCAAGTGCAGTGATATGTTGCAAAGTTCCTACCATTTTCTTGCATAATCTACATCTATTAGTAAATCCAGGCTCCTTGAGGATAACTTTTGGAATTTGTGATGGTCACGTTTTGGTCTTGTGTACTATCATACAAACATCATTTCTATAAATAACTTAGTTACTTGTTCAACTCTTTTTTATAAAACACTATTTCTTGGGTTCACATGGATATTACCCATATTAGGCCTTTGGAGTTCATTCTGCATTCTTAACTTTTTTTGTAGGCTCCATCTGGAGTAGTTCCAGTTATATTTGACAAATTCAAAGATGCATACACATTTTCAGCCTTTACTATTATTCTGTGAAAAGTTGTCTGGTTATTACAGAAGTGTTCCTTCACATTTTAAACCTGTTTATTATATGTATTGACAACTTCTACTAATTTGATTTTTCCTTTTTTGTTGAGAAATGTTATTCTTTCTCTAGATTCTTTGCGGTGATGAGCCCTTTATTTTATTAATGTTTTATGGATTTTAGTTTGTTCATTTTACTATTGTACATTTTACTACTTCAAAACTATATAATATGAACTGGTTGAGTGTTCTAACAATATTCTCATTGAGCTTTGATTTCAGGCTGCCATTAAATTTTTTGACATACACAGAAACATCTTTCTCCTTCATAGTTTTATGCTCAATGAATAATGTGAAAGAAGATGTTTGCAAGTTGTTATCATCATACTTTTCTCATCTTTTTCCATGGGGTTCAGATAGAAGTGATCCTGGAACAAGTTGATAGTCTTATATTATTCCCTTATGCTTGATGTTCTATGAACTATCACATGGATAAAATAAATGATTTTTATACTTGAATAAAAATATTGACATATAAGCTCATCTTCTGTAGGCTCACTGGAAGAATCTTTGATACAAATGACTAAAGTAGTAGACAGGACAAGAAGTATCTTTACCTCATCCTGCTCCCATATGATTTTGACCTTTTCAACCTGATTTTTTTTACTTTGAAAGATTTTCATTCCATGAAGCTCAGAAATTAGGAGTATATGGTATGGCAACATCTATTAAGTATCTTATTATTATGGATCAATGTCATATTAGGGTGATTAAGGGTGGGAGTTCACTCTGTGGTAATAGTTTAATAGTTAAATTTTCCAGAATTTTTGAGGTCTATATTTGCAATTTATTGATTTATCATGTTAATCAATAAAAGATTACAGGCTTCTGATTTATTAATTTAACCATGTCATATCTTACCAGTCATTCAGAAGGCATTAAATTTGTATCCCTTACAGTTATATATTGCATTATCGCCATCATTACCTTAAATAATCTAAACTGATCACTAAGTTCATGCCTCATAAAAATAAACACTTATGCAAATTGCTAATGGCAGTAGCCTAACCTTAAATGGCCACCACCAACTAGGCAAAGTCTACATAGAGTGCTGGGCCTAGAGTCAGAAAAACCTGAATTCAAATCTGGCCATGGATACTCACTAATTAGGACATCCTTTGCAAGTAACTTAACCTCTGTTTGCCTCAGTTTTCCTCAACAGTAATATGAGGATAATAACAGCTCCTACCTCAATGGTTGTTGTGAGAATCAAATGAGATTGTAAAGTACCTGAAATACAGCAGGTGCTATATAAATGCTTATTCCCTTTCCTTTACCCCTATTTTCATTTTCAAAAAATGTTTGATACTTCTTTTGTAAAAAATATTGTTGCCTGAATTTATGCAAATATATAATGGGAATGGGAATTTGAAAATTTTCCTTGCCCCTTAATAGACCGGGGGGGGGGGGGATTTGAAGATTTTCCCTGCTTTGAAAGTAAACTCTGCCCCCTAATAGGCTGAATGTAATTACATAGAGCCTGTGATGGAGGGAATTTGCTAAAGTGTGCAGCAGAGCCCACAGGAAGCTTCCCTGCTGTGAAGATAAACTCTGCCCCTAATAGGCTGAATGTAGTCACACGGAACCTATGGTGGGGAGGAGTTTCCTGAAGGGAAGCAGAGCCCACAGGAAGCTGGGAGTCAGAGCCAGAGAGATGGTGGGAAAGAGAGGAGATTCAGGAAAGGAGTCGGATAGGTTCCTGAGTAGATATTAACCTTGTATTGGTTTGTGGAAAGGCTAAAGGATGCTGTGGCTCTCAGTGTTATTATGGCTTCTTAATATCTTTGGTGTTATGATGGAATCAGCTTACTGGTTTTGGGATTTGATTTTCTGGTGTCTAAATAAATGCTTCAGTTCTGTCCTCTACCTGGAGAATCTGTTATATTTAGCCACTGAATATCATGCAGTATTTATAGTTGTGGTCTTTATTGTGATTGTGAGTAATGTGAATATTGCATTGGTGCTACAAAATGTCATAAGGGCATTCTGATTCCACTCTAGGATTTTAGGCATTTCATAAGCTCCACATGAAGGTAAACCCTCTCTGGTTACATTTTACCAAAACAGCGTACCTGTCATGATATTATTCTTCAATTACGTGTTTTCTGCCTATTTCAAGAGTATTTTTGTAAGTTTTTTTTTAGTCTGCTAAGCAAGTTTGTTAAGAATGTCTATCAATTCTCTTTCTGCATTTTAGATTGAAGGTGTTAATCTCTCTATAGTTGTTTAGGACAATACCTTGATGTCTTGTTAATAGTATATGGGTTTTTATTAGGGCATTTTTCAAGTTTGCTATAATCTATTTTTGTAATTTCAAAAATGAACATTAAGACTGATATTATATAGGTATTAGATGCTTTAAATATATATTTCCCCTCCATTTTTCCCCTCCCTAATTGAGAAATAAAGAAAACCAAAGCTCATGATAAATATATATAGTCAAGCTAAACAAATTTCCACAATTGCCTCAATTTGCATTTAGTCCATTACCTTTCTCTCTGGAGGTGGGCATACCATTTTATTCACCATAAGTCCCCTGTAATTTTGGTTGATCATTTTCTTGATCAGATTTACTAAGTCTTTCAAAGTTGTTTTTCTTTATTATATTGCTGTTATTTTACACATTGTTCTTCTGGCTCTGCTTACTTCACTTTGCATCAGATATTGCAAGTCTCCTCAAGTTTTTCTGAAATCACCCTTTCATCATTTCTTACAGCAATATACTATTCCATCACATTCATATATAATAACTTGTTTAGCCATTCCCCAATTTATGGGGATTCCCTCAGTTTCCAATTATTTGGCAACAAAAGAAAAGCTGCTATAAATATTTTTTAATCTAAGGGTCTTTTCCCCTTTTTCCTTGATCTCTTTGGGATACAAACCTGGTAGTGGCTATGCTAGGCCAAAGGGCTATACAGAGTTAATGGCTTTTTTGGACCCACTTCTAAACTGCTTTCCAGAATGACTGGACCAGTTCCCAGCTTTATTAATAGGGCATTAATGTACTTGTTTTCCCATAGACTCTGTATTTGTCATTTCCCTTTTTTGGTCAGCTTTGCAAATCTGATGGGTCTGAGGTGGTACCTCTGACTTGTTTTAACTTGCACTCCCCTAATCATTCGTTATTTAGAACACCTTTTCCTATAGCTATTGATAACTTGGATTTTTTCCTCTGACTCGTCTACCACCAGCTGTATCCTTTGGATTCAACTCTATCATCATTATCCTCCCAGGTAAAATTCATCACCAGAAAACTCATTATTCCAGAGACTACATTAACTTTGATACTCATACCTCATGAGGATGCTCATTAACCTCTGCCTCTCTGGTTGGAGATCTGACTAGAGGAGAGAAAAAAAAAAACCAACCTCCCAAAGTTTCTATACAAAGAGGGTTAAGAAGGCTTACTGTCCAACCATTTCTACCAGCTACATTCTTTAGAGTTGACTCCACCATTATCTTTCCCTTTCCTTCCTGCCTACTCCCTCCCCAAACCTTCAAAGTTTCCTTTTGTGACTTATTGTAAGCTCCTTGAGGTCAGGGACTGTTTTTGTTTTTCTTATTTGTATCATCAGTGCTTAGACCAATGTCTGGTACATAGTAGTAATAACTGTTTATTGAAATTTAATGCTGCCTATTCATATCCTTTAACCATTGATCAATTAGAGAATGGCTCTTGTTCTTATAATTTTGAATTAGTTCTCTATATATCAGCAATAAGCTCTTCATCAGAGAAATTTGCTGGAAAAATTTGCCCCTCCTCCCTCATTTCCTTCATCTTCTAAGTTTAGCTGAATTGGTTTTACTTGTACATAAATTTTTTAATATTATGTAATGAAAATTGTCCCTTTTACCTCCTGTGAAACTCCATCTCTTGTTTGGTCATATGAACTCTTCTCTATTCTTATATCTGACAGGTAAATTCTTCCATGCACCTCTAAATATTTTTAATGATGTCTTTCTTTAGGTCTAAATCAGGGATTCACTTGGTGCTGTCTTGGTTCCTTGAATATCTTTATTAAAATATCTAACTGTGATTTGACTGAAAAAAACCAAGGCAGTTATACATACTGCTTTCATCCATTGCTTCAATGTGTCTCCTGAATTTATACTCAAAGACTTTGGAATCTGTCTTTCTTTGAGCTATATTAAAAATATGACACTAATCAAGTCAAAATAAAAATTGGATATTATTGGAGACATATTATTGTTTTTTGTGGATCCATATACCTTAATGTCATCCATATATAGCCATATACACCAGGTTATTAGTAAGATTTTTTGACACCTTTAATTTGGAAGCCATACTTCTTTTTAGGAGAGAGAATAATGGATTAAAAGCTAGGCAGAACAATTATGGACTTAAATTGTCCCCCTGAAAAATACCATAAAATAGAATTTCAATTGTTCTTGGCGTTATCTTGTTGGCATATATACATATTTACATATGTAAAATTATTTTTTGCTTTTTGGAGGGCAATTGGGCTTAAGTGACTTGCTCAAGGTCACATGGCTAGTTTTTGTGTTAAGTGTCTGAGGCCGGATTTGAACTCAGGTCCTCCTGACTCCAGGGCCAGTGATCTATTCACTGTGCCACCTAGCCATTTTTGGTATATTTTAAGAGAACTGTTTTCTATGTGGATTTCAAATACTCTAGAATCCCAACTATACCTAAAGATTTTTTTTATATATTTATAGTACATGAATAAACAATTAGTGTGGAACTGAGCCAAATGATCTGGCAGTATTTGTGTAACAAAGATTCTACTCTATGCCTTGCCTACTTCTGGATCACCACATGTGCTGGCTCAGCACTGAAGGAGTTAGGTGCTATGGGATGACAAAGCAATCCTCTTATTCATCCCTCAGCCCCATGACGGTGGCAGGGGAGGAGCTACATGAGTTTAAAAAAGGAAAGAACATGAACGAAATACCCATTTTGTAGTTAAGTAAATTGAAGCAGAGACTAAAGCTAAGTGATTTTCCTAGGATCACATATCTAATATGTATCTAAGGTCAGATTTGAACTCAGATATTCATGACTCCATGTCCAGAGTTTTCTCTAGCCACTGTGCTATCTAGATGCCTCTAAGGAATAAAGATATTTGTAATTATTTCCTACACTAACTAGTACACAATATGTTGTTGCTAGATTTTGAGCTGAGGGTACTATTGACAAAAAGCCTTATGAAACCCTTGCTTATAAATGATGAAGTCTGATTTCAGTGCTGTTTCAATATGGCATGAGTAGTGATGTTGCATGTTTCACTGTCAGTGAACTGTTAGTGTTCAACAGTGGACCTTTGCTTTCAAAAGAATCTTGAAATCAGTAAAAGACCTTGGTGATTTCCCAAAAGCAACTCAGTCTATTCCTCTCTATATATACAGTTAGATAGTCCTTTAAGGTGTCCATCTAAATGTATGTTGAAACCTGGAAAATATTCTCCAACCATTTAGTCTTGGCTCTGTGGAATAATAGTCTAAACTCCTTTGAGTGATTACAGATCTCTTCCAGAAGCCTCATCAGTGTCTTAGGGTTTGAGGCAGTTGACACAATGTTATCCACAAATAGGAGCATCTGGAGAATCTATCATCCACTAGGAATGTCTCCTGGACCTGGACTCCCTGCTGAATCTCTGAAAAATTAAAAATGAACATCACACAAAGGGAGTGGACACACACGTAGTAGGTGTGAGCAGGCCTCTACATATAACCAGTGAGGAATCCCAAAGAATAATAGGTGTAAATGTCATAATCAAGAGATCATATAAAAGGAAGAGAAGATGGGCTGGTCACTTAGTAAGATTAAGAGATGAAAGCTAGATAGCTATAGTGCTCCAATGGTAACTTCCCAATGTTGGGGGAAAGAGAAAGGCTTCTGGAACACTGAGTGGATCCTTTGTAGCAATTTACAAAAATATATATATTTTAAATTTATTTGCCTCCAACTATATGTAAAAACAATTTTTTAACATTTAAAAAAGGTTTTGAGTTCCAAATTCTATCCCTCCCTCTCTAATGCCCTCTTTGAGACAGTAAGCAATCCAATATAGGTTATACATGTCTAAATGTGTAAAATGTTTTTAAATAAGTAATTTTGTGGAAGAAAACCAAGATAGAAAAAGAAAAATAGCATGCTTTGGTCTGCATTCAGATGCTATCAGTTCTTTCCCTGCAGGAGGACAGAATTTGTCATTTTGAGTACTTTGGGATTCTCTTTGGATCATTGTACTGCTGCGAATAGCTAAATCATTCACTCTTCTTCATTGTACAATATTGTTGCAACTGTGCGCAGTGATTTCCTGGTTCTACTCACTTCGTTTTTATTAGTTCGTGTAAGTCCAGGGTTTTCTGAAATCATTCTGCTCATCATTTTTTTATAATACAATAATATTCCATTACAATTATATACCACAACTTGTTCAGCCATTCCATAATTGATGGGTTTCCCCCTCAATTTCCAATTCTTAACCACCACAAAAAGAGCTACTAGAAATATTTTTGTAAAAATAGGTTCTTTTCCTTAAAAAAAAAAAATCTCGAGGGGCAGAGCCAAGATGGTGGAGAAGAAACAGCACTTCCAAGGTATTCTCCCCCACACCACTTCCAAACCATGTAAAAGGGGACTCTGAACAACTTCTGGAGCTCCAGCACCCACAGAATGACACAGAGAAACTAACCTCCCGCTGAGGACAGCCCAGCAGCCCAGCAGGGAATGGCCAGTGCAGCGCTCTGGAAGTGGCCAGCCAGCGCTCTGGAAGCGGCCAGCACAACACTCTGGGAGCCAAGCCCAGGCCCCTGTGTGCCGGGGTTTTAGCCCCAGGGTGGTGGGGCCAGCAGCTGGCTGGGGGGACCCCAGAACACCAGCAGCTGTGGTGATTGCAGAATTATCAACACAGATATGCCTAGGACAAAGTGAGAGGTTAGTGCCCTATGGACTTTGGGACCAGTATTTGGGGAACACGTTGGCTTCTTCCCCTGGGGGCGAGAAGTAACTGAGGAGACACGATACAGTCGCCATTTTGCAGCTTCAGCTCCTGGCCTGCAAACTGTAGGGAGATCCAGTGATCAGTCTTGGGGGGGTAATCGCTCTTGCTTTAACCTCCCTAGATCTGGATTGCCGTCTGGTGGGGGAGGTCTGGGGTGGGTATCCAGCTTGCCAGAGCGTGTGGAGGCTTCACAGATGCCACCCAAGTAATACCTCTGGAAGCTGTGAAGACCCCAACGTTTGGGATGGAAGCTCCCCTGTCTGGTTGCAGAGTGCTACTGTGGCAACAAGCCCAAAAGTCAAGTAATTTAGTGGTAACATGCCTAGGCAAAGGAAGCAAAATAAACAGAAAAATGCAACTTTAGACTCCTATTTTGGGGGCAAAGAGGATCGAAGAATGGAACAGGAGGAGGACTGTGAGATCAGAACTCCTGCACCAAAAGCCCCAGATGAAAATATGAGTGGCTTACAGGCCATAGAGGACCTTAAGAAGGATTTTAAAAACCAAATAAGAGAAGTGGAGGAAAAATTGGGAAGAGAAATGAGAAGGATGCAGGAAAAGTATGAAATGAGAGTCAACAGCCTGACTGAGGAAAATAACACCTTAAAAAATAGACTAACTCAAAAGGGCAATGAGAAGAATGCCTTAAAAAGCTGACTTTGCCAGATGGAAAAATAATCTCAAAAGCTCACTGAGGAGATTTGTTCCTTCAGAGTTAGACTGGAGCAAATGGAAGCTAGTAACTTTATGAGAAATCAAGATGCTGTTAAACAGATCCAAACAAATGAAAGAATAGAAGGCAATGTGAAATATCTCATGGGAAAAACCACTGAACTGGAAAATAGATTCAGGAGAGATAATTTGAAAATTATTGCATTACCTGAGAGCCATGATCAAAGAAAGAACCCAGAAATCATTCTTCAAGAAATTCTCAAGGAAAACTGCCCTCATGTTTTAGACCCAAAGGGGGAAATAGAGGTTGAAAAAATCCACAGATCACCTCCTGAAAAAGATTCCAAAAAGAAAACTCCTAGGAATATTATAGCTATGTCTAGAATTCCCAGATCAAGGAGAAAATACTACAAGCAGCCAGGAAGAAACACAATCAGAATAGCACAGGATCTGGCAGCTTCTACACTGAGGGACTGAAGGGCATGGAAGATGATATTCCAGAGGGCAAAAGACCTGGGATTAAAACCAAGAATCACCTACCCAGCAAAACTGAGTATTTTGTTCAGGGGAAAATATGGTCATTCAGTGGAATAGAGGACTTTCAAGCATTCTTGAGGAAAAAACCAGAGTTGAATAGAAAACTTGACATTCAGACACAAGAAGCAAGAGATGCTTGAGAAGGTAATCAGGGAAAAGAAATCAAAAAGAACTTATCAAAGTTGAACTATTTACATTCCTACATGGAAAAACAACTGTGACTGATGAAATCTTTCTCATTATGAAAATAATTGAAGAAGGGTATATGGGCATATGAATACATATGTGAATGTGTGTATATGTTTACAAGTATACATGTATAGAGGGCACAGGTTGAATTTGGTGGGAAAGGATGATACTTAAGGGGTGAAGTTAAGAGGTAAGAAAATAAAATGGCAAGAGGTGATAGGGAGAGACAGGGTAGGGTAAACTATCTCATGTAGAAGAAGCAAGGGGAAGTGGTCGCAGAGGAGGGAAAGAACAGGAAGGCAAAAAGGCAAAACCATATTCTCATTGAATTTGGTTCAGGGAGAGAATGACATACATACTAAATGGGATATCTCACCCTGCAGGAGAGTAGGGGTAAAGGGAATGAGAGGGGGGATGATGGAGGGGAGGGCATGCTGGGGTAAGGGGAGGTTGGAAGTACCCACTATCGAAGAGGGACAGGATCAAAGTAGGGAATGGACCAGGTGAGGGGTGGGATGGGAAATATAAGCAGTCTTTTACAATATATCTACTATGGTAATGTTTTGCATAGCTATACATGTACAACACATACTGAATTTCTTATCTTCCCAGGGGGAGAGGGTGACAAGGGAGAAAGGGAATGGATCTGAAATTCGAAGTTTTAAAATTAAATGTTTCAAATATATATAAATACTATACTATTACTAATACTATTTTGCATGTGATTGGGAGATAAAATGTGCAGGCATTGGGACACAGAGATTCACCTTGCCCTAATGGTAAAGTCGAAGGGGGTATGGGAGAAGATATGGGAGAGAGCAGATTGGATGAGGGGATATCTTGTGGGACTGCTTTTCTGGGGTGGTGAGTAGGGGAAAAATGGGGAAAAATTGTAACTCAATATCTGGAGGAAATGAATGATGTAAACCAGAAGTTAGTAAAGCATTTGTTAAAAAAAAATAATAAGGGGGGGCGGAGCCAAGATGGCGGAGTAGAAACAGCTCGTCCAAGCCTCTCTGCCCCCAGATTCTCCACAAACTATGTAAAAAAGGACTCTGAAAATCTTCTGGAGCCCCAGCACCCACAGAACGACACAGAGAAGCTAACCTCCCGCTGAGGACAGCCCAGCACCCTGCAGGAAGGACCAGCGCAGTGGTCTGGGAGCCGGCAGCGCGCAGAGCGCAGGAGCCGAGCCGGGCCCAGGTCCACGTGAGCCGAGGTTTTAGCCCCAGGGCGGCAGGGCCAGCAGCCGGCTGGAGGAACCCCAGAACACCAGGAACTGTGGAGACGCCAGAATTCTCAACATAGACTTGCCTAGGACAAAGTAAGAGGTTAGTGTCCTATGGACTTTGGGACCTGTATTTGGGGAATGCGTCAGCTCCCTCCCCTGGGGGCTAGAAGCTCCTGAGGAGACACGCCACTGTGTAGTTTTCAGAGGCATTTCCGGCTCCCAGCCTACAAATCGTGGGGAGATCCAGCGATCAGTCTTGGGGGGTAATCGCTCTTGCTTTAACCTCCCTGGATCTGGATTGTGATCTAGGGTGGAAGTTGTGGGTGGGTTTACAGCTTGCCAGAAACGGAAGTTGCCCCCCACACGTTCGGGACGAAAATTCCTCTATCTGGCCTTAAAGCCATAGTGTGGCAACAAGCCCAAAAGTCAAGCAATTAAGTGGCAACATGCCAAGGCAAAGGAAACAGAAAAATGCAACCCTAGACTCCTATTTTGGGGGCATAGAGCGGGAAAAGGACTGTGAGGTCAGAAGTCCTGCTCCAAAAGCCCCAGGGGAAAACATGAGCGGGTTGCAGGCCATAGAGGACCTTAAGAAGGACTTTAAAAATCAAATAAGAGAAGTGGAGGAAAAATTAGAAAGAGAAATGAGAAGGATGCAGGAAAAGTATGAAATGAGGGTCAACAGCCTGACTGAGGAAAACAACACCTTAAAAAATAGACTAGCTCAAATGGCAAAGGAGGCCCAAAAGGGCAATGAGGAGAAGAATGCCTTAAAAAGTCGAATTTGCCAGATGGAAAAAGAATCTCAAAAGTTCACTGAGGAGATTCATTCCTTCAGAGTTAGACTGGAGCAAATGGAAGCTAATGACTTTATGAGAAATCAAGATGCTGTTAAGCAGATCCAAACAAATGAAAGATTAGAAGGCAATGTGAAATATCTCATGGGAAAAACCACTGACCTGGAAAATAGATCCAGGAGAGATAATTTAAAAATTATTGGACTACCTGAAAGCCATGATCAAAGAAAGAACCTAGAAATCACCCTTCAAGAAATTCTCAAGGAAAACTGCCCTGATGTTTTAGATCCAGAGGGCAAAATAGAGGTTGAAAGAATCCACAGATCACCTCCTGAAAAAGATCCAAAAAGAAAACTCCCAGGAATATTATAGCCAGGTTCCAGAATCCCCAGATCAAGGAGAAAATACTACAAGCAGCCAGGAAGAAACAATTTCAATATTGTGGAAACACAATCAGAATAGCCCAGGACCTGGCAGCTTCTACACTGAGGGATCGAAGGGCATGGAATATGATATTCCAGAGGGCAAAAGAACTGGGAATGAACCCAAGGGTCACCTACCCAGCAAAACTGAGTATTTTGTTTCAGGGAAAATATGGTCATTCAGTGGAATAGAGGACTTTCAAGCATTCTTGAGGAAAAAACCAGAGTTGAATAGAAAATTTGACATCCAGACGCAAGAAGTAAGAGATGCCTGAGAAGGTAATCAGGGAAAAGAAATCGAAAGGAACTTATCAAAGTTGAACTATTTACATTCCTATATGGAAAAGCAATATCTGTGACTGATGATATCTTTCCCACTATGAAAATAATGGAAGAAGGGGGTGTGGTCATACGAATACATATGTGAATGTGTGTGTATATGGTTACAGTTATATATGGATAGAGGGCATAGGTTGATTTTGTTGGGAAGGGAGAGTACTCAAGGGATGAAATTATGAGGTGAGAGAGGAAAGTGGCAAGAGGAGATGGGGAGAGACATGGTAGGGTAAACTATCTCATGTAGGGGAAGTGGGTGCAAAGGAGGGGGAGAATAAGGAAGGCTAAAAAGGCAAAACCACATTCACATTGAATTTGGTTCAGGGAGAAAATGACATACATACTAAATGGGATATCTCAACCTGCAGCAGGATAGGGGGAAGGGGGATGAGAGGAGGGATGATGGATGGGAGGGCATCCTTGGGGTGAGGGGAGGTTGGAAGTACCCACTATAGAAGAGGGACAGGATCATGTAGGGAATGGACCAGGTGGGGGGTGGGATGAGTGGGAGGGAATTATAAGCAGCCTTGTACAATATATCTACTATGATAATGTTTTGCATAGCTAGACATGTACAACATATACTGAATTACTTATATCCCAAGAAGGAATGGGTGACAAGGGAGGAAGGAAATGGATCTGAAATTCAAGGTCATAACATTAAATGTTTCAAATATATATATAAATACTATTATTAATACTCTTTTGCCTATAATTGGGAGATAAGATGTGCAGGCATTGGGACACAAAGATTCACCTTCCTCTAATGGAAAAGTCGATGGGGGTATGGGAGAAGGTATGGGAGAGAGCAGATTGGAGGAAGCGATATCTTGTGGGACTGCTATTCTGGGAGGTTGGGTAGGGGAATAATGGGGGGAAAATGATTGTAACTCAAAATCTGGCGGAAATGAATGATGTAAAACAGAAGTTAATAAAGTATTTGTTTAAAAAAAAATAATAAATTGGTAAAATTTATTGGTAAAAAAAATCTCTTTGGGAGATAGGCCTCATAATGATATTTCTATGTCAAAGGGTATGCACGGTTTGATAGCTCTTGGGCATAGTTCCAAACTGCTACACAGAATGTTTGGATCAGTATATAACTCCACCAACAGTGCATTTGTGTTCCAATTTTTCAGTATCTCTCCAACACTTCTTTTCCTTTTCTGTCATATTAGCCAATCTGGTAAATATAAGATGGTACCTCAGAGTTGTTTTAATTTGCATTTCTCTGATCAATAGTAATTTAGAGCATTTTTCATATGACTATAGATAGCTTTGATTTCTTTGTCTGAAAATTGCTTGTTCATATACTTTGACCATTTATAAATTGGAAATGACTTGTATTCTTATAAATTTGACTCAGTTCTCTATATATTTGAGAAACAAGGCTTTTAGCACAGATTTTTACTATAAAAATGTTTCCCCAGATTTTTGCTTTCTTTCTAATTTTGGTTATATTAGTTTTGTTTGTGTAAAAATATTCTAATATTTCCCCTAATTGATAAATGATCAAAGGATATAAACAGGCAGTTTTCAGAGGAAGAAATTAAAGCTATCTATAGTCATGTGAAAAATGCTCTAAATCACTATTGATTAGAAAAATGCAAATCAAAACAACTCTTAGGTACCAAATCATACCTATCAGATTGGCTAACTTGACAAGACAGGAAAATTATAAATGCCGGAAAAGATGTGGGAAAATTGGAACACTAATGCAGTGTTGGTGGAGTTGTGAATTGATCCAACCATTCTGGAGAGCAATTTGGAATTATAAAGGGCTATAAAACTGTGCATACCCTTTGACTCATCAATGCCACTTTTAGGGCTGTATCCCAAAGAGATCATAAAAACAGGGAAAGGACCCACACGCACAAAAATATTTATAGTAGCTATTTTTGTGGTGGCCAAGAACTGGAAATTGGAGGATTTCCATCAAATGGGGAATGGCTAAACAAGTTGTGGTATATGATGTAATGGAATATTATGGTGCTATAAAAAATGATGAGCAGGCAGACCAGAAAAACTAGGAGAAACTTATATGAACTGATGCTGAGTATAAGTCAAGTAAGCAGAACCAAAAGAACATTGTACACAATAACAGCCACACTGCGTGATGACTCTGATAGATTTAGCTCTTTTCAGCAATGCAAGGATCTAAAACAATTCCAAAAGATTCATGATAGAAAATGCCATCCACACCTAGACAAAGAAATATGGAGTCTGAATGTAGATGGGAGCATATACTATTTTCTCTTTTTTGTTTTTTCTTTCTCATCGTTCCTCCCACACATTCTAATTATTCTATACAACATGACTGATGTGAAAACATGTTTAATAAGAATGTATATGCAGAGCCTATATTTGATTGCACGCCCTCTTAGGGAGGGTGGAGTGGAGGAAGGCAGAAAAATGTTAAAACTTATGGAAGTGAATGTTGCAAACTAAAAATAAAAAAAAATTTGTAAAATAAAAACTTCTTAATTTTCTATACTCAAAATCATTAATTTTACTTTTCATAATGTTCTCTATGTCTTGTTTGGTCCTAAATTCTTCCCTTATCCATATATCTGTCAGGTAAACTATTCCTTGCTCTCCTAATTTGCTTATAGTATCACCCTATATGTTTAAATTATGTACTCATTTTGACTTTATCCTTGTATACAGTTTGAGATGTTGGTCTATACTTAGTTTCTGTCAAGTTGCTTTCCAATTTTCCCAGGAGTTTCTGTCAAATAGTAAATTCTTGTCTCCAAAACTGGGATCTTTGGGATTATCAAACACTAAATTATTATGGTCATTTAGTGCAATGTATTGTGTACCTTATATGTTCTGCTGATCTGCCATTCTATTTCTTAGCTAGGACCAAATTTTATTCAACAATTAGCCCTTGCTTGTACAGTTTGAGATCTGGTCACCTTCCTTTACATTAATTTTTCATAGATTCCCTTGATATTCTTTACTTTTTGTTATTCCAAATTAATTTTGTCATGTTTTTCTAGCTCTATAAAAATATGGTATGGCACTGAATAGATTAATTTAGGTAGAACTATAATTTTTATTATATTGATTCAACCTACCCATGAACAATTAATATTTTTTCCAATTATTAAAATTTGACTTTGTGTGAAAAGGGTTTTGTAATTATGTTCATGTAGGTCCTGGGTTTGTCCTGAAAGGTAGACTCCCAAGTATTTTATATTGTCTATGGTTATTTTAAATGGAGTTTCTCTATTTTTTGCTGCTGAACTCTGCTGGCAATATATAGAAGTGCTGCTGATTTACATAGATTTATTTTGTATTCTGCAACTTTACTAAAGTTGTTAATTATTTCAACTAGTTTTTTAGTTTATTCTCTACCACCCTCTAAGTATACCATCATATTATTTGCAAAGAGTAATCGTTTTGTTTCCTCATTGCCTATTCTAATTCCTTCAATTTCTTTTTCTTCCTTTATTGCTATAGCTAGCATTTCTCATACAATATTGAATAATGGCGGTGATAATGGACATCCTTGCTTCACCCCTGATTTTACTGGGAAGGCTTCTGAAGCAAACTTTTAGGAGAACATGAGAAAGAGTCATATGGTACAGGCTTACATAGTTGGATTTCAATCCGTATCACTGAAGGAAAATCTCTAAATGAGCCACAGATATATTTGAGTATTTCAATATAGTACTGGCACATCATGAAAGTATTCTTGTCTTCAGTCCATTCTGTGTACACCTATGCTTTACCACTTTAATGCATTTCCAGCAGGTAGAATATTGGTATTTGTGATTTGTTCTAGTGTATCTTGGCTTATGGTAACAGAACCTGAAGCAGCAAGAAAGACATTGTTACTGTCTGTGTCAACTGGATTACCATGACAGTTGTGACTATAACCAGACTGTAATCCTATACTTTCCTGTTTACTTCTTTGGCTCTTAGAAGCAGTTACAGCACACTAAGTTGAGTGCTTACCCAATCAGTGGTAGCACTAGAGCCTAATTCACTAGTGTTTCACAGTTCCTGCAGACCTTTACAACTACCGTAATGATCTCAGGGCTCATAAGGTCCCCATTATACATCACCCTGGCTGGTATGCCCCTATTTGTCATTGTTCCCCTCAGAACATGGGCAGTAGGTTAAATTTTGAAAGGATTATCATTGTTGTTGTTATATTATTATTATTATTTAGCATTTTTATTTATACTAAACAATTTTCCCAAAGTAATTTAGCCAGCTGCCTTCCTTCTATTTAATTCTGGCCCAAATTCATTGTCTATTTTTAGTGGCTAGCCAAAACATATATACTCATGGATCAGCTCAATGGACTATCCATTTAATTGTGTGTCCTATCCTAGATAATAGATTTTTGAAATCCAGTTTTGTTTTCCCTATATACATAGTTAGGTCCAAATCTTTTGAGTGATTCTTATTTGGTAGGCTTTGTAAAGTCTAGACTTGATATAATCAACATAATGTCATTAGCAAACAGAGAATCTCATGGTCTTTATGGCATCTCTCTTCGATTTGGACTTTTTACTAGATATTTTCCATAACAGTAGCAAACTCTTTTTTCCCATTGTTTTCAAGAGTTGTTTGATATTTCTAATTAGAGGGTCTTCAAAGTTTTCTATGTTCTTATGTCTTTTAAGAAATTTCATAATTATTTGGTGAGGGGTGTGTTGGTAAATGTTTAGCAACTAGTTCTCCAGGAAAGAAAATGTATGCAATTTACATTTTAAAGTTAAATCTGCATTATTAATACATTCTCCATAATTTTCTTAGATCTAGGCCATTAATAAAACAATAAATAAAACCCTGATTTGTAGCATTTGCTGATTTGCAAGGGAGAAATGCTCATATAATTTATGAATCAGCCCTCACCAGCCAGTACAAGTTGGCTTTAGCACATTCCTGGATTTATCATATGTATAGAAGACATGTAGAAAAAGTTTCTCCATATGACTGGCCAAATGATAGTCAAAAGTATCCTATACAGGGGCAGCTAGGTGGCACAGTGAATAGAGCACCAGCCCTGGAGTCAGGAGGACCTGAGTTCAAATCCGGCCTCAGACACTTAACACAAAAACTAGCTTGTGACCTTGGGCAAGTCACTTAACCCCAATTGCCCTCCAAAAAGCAAAAAAAAAAACTATCCTATACAAACCATTTTCTACTAACAATAAACATAAAAATAATTGTATAGCAGAGTCAGTTTTAGTAATGTATTTTATGTAGATTGAAATAAAGAATTTGAAAACCTATTAAAACCTATTTCCCAGTCTAGAAAACACTTCCAACTTGATATCAGCAAAGGTCTCCTGGAGCTTCTGTAAACTGGTAAATGGACTCCTAAAGTCTACCTATTAAAAGACATGCTTAAAGAAGGCATAGGCATAGAAGATTCTGGTACGGTGGATAGAGTGCTGGACTTGAATTCAGGAATCAATGAGTTTGAATTCTGTATCATATATTTGCTGTGTAACTCTGAGCACTCACATAATTTCTCTACCTCCAGTTTTTCCATCTATAAAATGGAGATGATGAGAATAGCTCGCTTAAGAGCTGTTGTGAGCACCAAATGAGATAATGCGCAAGGCACTTTGCAAACTTCAAAGTGCTATATTAGCTATCATTAGACTGCTTTGGAAAGCCAATAGAGCCTTTAATAGGTTATGCCACCAATAGAATTGTGACATAGTCACAGGTGACCTTCCCATCAGTAATCTCTCTCCTGGTATACTTGCCCTTCTGTCCTCAAGCACCTCCTTCCATTGACTCATTTTATGTGTTTTATTGTTGTAGGACCAGTTTACTGTCCATTTAGTTTCTAAGATTGATGTCTGACAATCCTCCCACAAAATGCTACAGGATGATGAAAGTTGGAGATAAAACTCATGCATGTTTGCTTTTATACTGGAATGATGAAAAATGTTCAAGAGACAAGGGAATAGCTTTCTAATGGTTGGATTTCAGGCACTATGATAGGCTACTGAAGGAGATACTTTGGATCAAGGAGTCTTACCTTATTGCTCATAGCTCCTGTCTAGTGTGTTCCCCTTTGTATCAATTGATCAGTTAATATCTCCCCAGGATCATTTAAAATCATTTGATATCAATTAGATTTTACAATGGACTATTTAGTATGACAATAACCAGAATTTAATAATTTCCTTAACTGGGAGACTACTTTCCTCTATCATCTAAGTCTCTGCAGGCTCAAGCTTAAAGTTGTTGCTACACAAGATTCTATTTTCTGTAGGGGCATGGGAGGGGGGAGTGGAAAAGGGAGGAATTTTTAGAGGAGAAGGTGAGTGAACAGGTAAAAGAGGGGTATAGAAGAGTTAGATTTATGGGAATGGGAGGATAAAAGAGGGATCCTTGGAGGGTGTTAGGCAAGTAATAGAAGGGCAAAGTAGTGGGTGGAAGTAAAGTAGAGGAGGCAGGAAGGATAGGAAATGAGGTATGTACAAACAAAAACAAAGATCAGGAGTAGAGTATGTTTGGGAAAGTACATGTCTATATACGTATGTATATGTGTACATATATATGTATATATATATATGTGTGTGTATGTGTGTGTGTGTGTGTATATATATTCATAGCTATAGAGAAACATACCTAATCTTTATTGTAGTCTTCTGGGGGGGATGGGGAGAGGGAAAAAATAACAAAGTAAAAAAGTGCATAGCAGAGAACAAAAGAAAACTTACAAGGAAGTAAAGAAAAGATGGACAATTCTCAACACCATATGTATTATTTATCATACAGGCTTTCTTGAAATGAAAATTTGTTGTTATGTATTTTGAATCCTTTCATGTTCTGTGATGCACATGATATGCTTTTTTTCTTTGTACTTAAATTTCAATATTTAAGTTTATGATATGTTTTTGTTTCTTTTCTGTATTCTGTATTTATGTTCTGGCCTTTGAGTCTAAAATAAAAAAAAAAATTCTGTTTTCACATCCACCCCCAATTCCTAACCCCCCCCCACCCCATTCCTTACCCCTTCAGTTTATTGTTGGGTGTGGCATAGCTAATTGACAAGTAGTTCCCTTGTTTGCAGCTACTGGGTTAATTCACACCAGGCTAGATCTAGTAAGTCACCCCTCAAGTCTAGCTCCCCACCAGACTTATCTTCAGTTGCTCAGAATAAATTTGATTGCTCTTCCAACCTTTCAAAGCTCACAAGGTCATAATCTGGTCTATTCTTTCTCAAATACACATTCACCCAAGATCAGAAAAGACAGAGACAGAAAAGAAAAAAAATGGCATCATGCATTCATGGTAACATGGTGACCAGAGGAATCAAAGACAGCCAGCAGCTGTAGATTGTTACTACTTCTAACACTGGGCCACCCTTTTCTACCTAGAAACCTTCAGTAGTTCTTGCCCCATTTGCTGCCAGGAAAAAGAGTAAGATTTTATCTATTCTAGCCTTTTGTCTGCACACAGTTCTGGCTCAGTAACCAATTAAAAGATTTTTCAGGCCATGCTGTAAGCTAACAGGAAACTGGAATACCCATGCCTGAGGGCAAGGAAAGAGTTCCTCCTTCACACATTTCTGGAAGCAGGTTCAACCAAACTCTCAATGAGGTGATACCAGGAAGACTGTGCATGGTCTAAGGGCTCGACCCTCACTGGTCATTCCCTTTCTTCCTCTCTCCCTTCCTCCCATCCTTCCAACATAGTTACACACACACACACACACACACACATATATACACACATATGAACTAATATAAATATCTATATGTATATCCACCAGATTGGCAACTTGTCTGTAACTTATAGTACGAGAGAATTTTTTTTGGATGCCCGAGAAGCTAAGTGCTTAGGTGCTAATGTTTACAAACATACTACGTGTTAAAGGTGGAACTTGAAAACAGAGGTCTTCCTGCTTATAAGGCTGATCTTGATCTGTCATTCCATCATTCTTCTTCATCTTTCCAAATATTGTTCATTAGTTAAAATATAATTCATCATTTAAATATGTATTTGATTTTAAAAGTTACAAAATAATCCTTGCAACTGATTCATTGCTGGACAGAATCAAAGTCTATCAAGGGAGTGTCACACATTTATAGTAAATCACTACTTTATTTTGCTCTCAATCTAGGGTCAAGTAGAAACTATCATCTTGATTAACATTTATTGAGTACACACCATATTTGGGGCTCTTCTGCCTTCAGAATTTATAACCTAGCAATATGAAACTAAGGCAACCAGATAGTAAACTATTAGCTCCTTTTTAAAAAGAAACCAAGTGAAAAAAAAATTATCCCAAAGCACTATCAACCTAAATCAAATCAATTTGTTTAGGGAGCATTACAGCAAGAAAATCTTTAAATACAATTATTTCATGTCAAATAATGTAAATTTGTGTAACACAGCTATTTTAAATATGGAGATTATATAGATTTTGTGACCCAGGCTTTGAAAAGAATGGTAGAGAGACAGAGTTCATTGTGTGGACTAATGTCGAACTCATACACCTGTCTGTAGGCATCCAGGCATTTTTCCATGCATAATTTATACTTCTTCTGACTGTGTGGCATGAGAAAAATAATTTAGATGGTCTATGTGCCTTTTACAATAAAACAGGGATAATAATTTTGAATTACTTTATTGAGTTATTGTAAAAAGAAATTAAAGAAAGTACATTAAAATATAGTATATGTTATATGGATAATTATAATTTCATAGGAAAAACATATTAGGCAGATGGGATCAGAGGAATCAAGGTAGAGCTGTGGATAGAGTACTGGACCTGGAGTGAGGAAATCTTCAGACATTTACTAGCTGTGTGGCCCTGGGCAAGTCACTTAACCTTTCTCAGCCTCAATTTATTCATCTGTAATTCAGAGTTAATAATAGCACCTACTTCCCAGGTTGTTGTGAGGATCTAATGAAATATCTGTAAAGTACTTTGCAAAATTTAAAGTGCTAAAGTATTTTTCAAAATTTAAAGTGCTATATAAATGCCAGATGATAACCATGATGGTGATAATCCTCTGTGAAAATCACTACTAGAATTCACCCTGCAATCCACATGGGTTACAGAATTATTTTAGATATTTCTAAATGACTAACGGAATATACGGACACATTAGTCAGTTAGACCTTATTTTTAACTTCCAACTCTGCTGTTTTTACAAATTATTCAGTTTTATCCATAGCAAATATGTCCCCAACTTTCCAGGAAGTTTCAAAATTTTGTATTTGAATTTAGAAATGAGCACCTAGATATTCAAATTAGATAGATAGCTGATTGGATCTCACAATGTCATGATAATTAACATAGATGTGCTAAACACATCTCATTAAGAAACACCATATTTTTAAATGACAATTTAAAATTTCTTATTTCATGTTTCTCCATTTCACAATATCGTAAGAACTTCACTCCAGTCTTTCTATAGTCATCTTATAACACTGCAAACTGTTTCCTTTTCAGGTTGTTTAGTTAATAAGTAGAATGGCATTAAAATAAATGAGATGTTGCACCACTGGCTTCCTGGTAATTTTGCACAGCAAGAAGAGGATGAAGTAATCTTACACAATGACATATAATGGGGGAAAGATATTCCTAGATGAAAGTGATACCAGTATATGTTCTTGCAGAAATAAATTTGATTTTTCTGCTGTATTCTTTGTGCTTCCATTCACTGCAGATCAGATTCACTGCATTTTAATTTTTACATATTCATCGTCATAACTAATATTAAGCTTCCTGAGACTGAATAGAGAAGAAAGAATGGGCTTGGTGTTAGTGAAATAAAGGAAGTTTGCTAAGGGTATCATATGCATTTATGTGATGTTGCATGGATATATCTTTCATGACAAATAAAGTAAAATTATAGAGCAAAAATATCTCCGATATTATAAATATTTTACGATTGGAAGGGTTTGTTCCTCCTCCACAATAATTTAGTTACCCTCTCTTTTCTGTGTTTATAAACTTCTAATATCATTAACAGTATAAAATAGAGAATGATTTGGGTTTTTTTTTGAAAGGGGAGTTATTGTTGGTTTTTTGCTATATATGGCATGTGATTAGTTTATCTTTTATAAGCATATGCTATGTCGTTTTCAGTCAACAGATAGCTATATAGAAAATTAGATTGTTAAGATATTAAAGTTAAGGCTTCCCTTTTAACCTTAAGCAACCTGATTTTGCTGAGGCGTGTCATTTCCCAAGTGTGGGGAAAGAAAAGGAAATCCACAGAACATCCTTCTGTTGATCGGTGTCTGACGACAGAACTATACCTAGGAGGAGCAGAAAGACACATGAATTGAGTGGTTGCTCCTCCTACTTGAATTTTCTTGCTTTTGTGAATTTGTCATTCCTTGGTGAACCTCATTTGAACAGTTTTGTACTTAATGTGTGACTGTTATTATAGTCTGACTCAGAGTGTAACACATATTTTCTGTTTTTATTTTAAAGAAAGGTTGCATAGAAGCCAAAGGACATAAGTTGTAGGAAATAAAGAAGTAAAAGTGAATATTCAGACTCTGAGTATGCTGCATATTACTAAAATATCTTTAAATCCACACCACAGAAGCTTCTGAAAGCCTAGGAGTCTCTAAGTAAGGCCTTTGTTGACATGAGTGCCTCACTTGTTACAGAATGCTCTGGGTTTATTAGCTTTGGAGTTTAACAGGGGAAAAAGCAAACTACTTACAAATTCTGTAACAGAAAGACTTTAATATCTCACATCTGCCATTCAAAGCTAAATCAAAACTATAACCTCAAAAATCCTCTGAAACCTCTTTTTAGTTTTAGGATAATTTTTTTTGGGGGGGAAGGGGAACGTGGTGGTGGTTAGGACTTTCACAATCACAATCCATGTCTCTTTTCTAATAGCCAGGGGGAGCCTCAAATAGGTCTTGAATTGGAACAGTTTAAAAAATTCATGATTTTTGGTGTGATTTATGTGTAAATCAGGAGATTAGTCTTTTGACATGACCATACTGAAAGAAAAGAAGTATATTCCGAAAGGGAGAGAGTAGAGAGTGAAGAGAGGGAGAAAGAGAAAGGAGAGGGGGAAAGGGAGGGAAACAGGGAGAAAGGGAGAGAGGGAAAAAGGAAGGGGGAGGGGAGCAGAAAGGCAACTCTAAGGAGGAGGAGGGGTAGGGTAAAATAAAGGGAAAGAGAGAGAGAGGCAGAAAAATATAGGGAAAATACAAGCAATTAATGATTCTTGAAATTTCCCAAGGTTGAGAACAGTATTAATTAAGAATTTGGCTGACATTTCTCATGATCCTAATTGCTTTTATCCTAAAAGAATATTTTCATATCTGAAAAATGTGTTATATACACTATTATCTAGGAAGTTAGTGTTCTAGAAGGGGATCAGCAATGGGATACAATGTTTCTTTCTACATGTTTTTATAGGAAGAGAAGAAAAAAAGGAAAAAGACCAACAACTTGACTCAGAGAAAGTTTACCACACTCTCTTGTTTTCTGCAGGATTCTTCATGTGGTTGTAGTACAAGAATAATTCACAGTTTACAAATGAGAAAACTGAGTCACAAATAGGTTATTAATCAAAATAAAAATGTATTGGGCACCTACTATGTGTAGAAGAATGAAGTTTAAGAAAAGGCACACAGTTACTATCGCAGGGTATTAACCTTTTAGAAAACAAAATCAACCAAACAAATTCACAGATGTCAGGTTAAGAACCTCTGCTATAAATTAAGACAGACAGACAGACACACATATACATAGGGGTAGACAGATAGCCATACGCAGGAGTATATGTTAAGTGACAAATTGAATGGTCTAGTATTATAGACTGAGGAAAGAAAACTGATTTGTCATAGCTTACAAATATTGAATAACAAAGAATGAATTAATATGTACATAAATCTATGTGGACTAGGTTAATCCAAATACAAGAACAACAAAATTTGATTAATACTGTTTAATAATTCCAGATGTCAACACCTCCTAATAATAAATATTGCTTTTGTTGTATTTGCTTGTTTCATTTGTGTCTAACTTTTCATGACCCCCCTTTGGGGTTTTCTTGGCAAAGATAAACTTCTCCAACTCATTTTACAAATGAGGAAACTGAGGCAAGGAGTGTTAAGTGACTTGTTCAGGGTCATACAACTAGTAATTTAATGAGGCTGGATTTTAGCCAAGATTTTCCTGACTCTAGGTGTCTAGGAAGCTAGTTGGTGCAGAGGATAATGCTGGACCTAGATTAAGGAAGATGTGAGTTTAAATCTAGCCTCAGACTCTTACTAGCTGGGCAAGTCACTTAACCTCAATTAGCCTCCATTTCCTCAATGTAAAATGGGTATAACAGCACCTGTCTCACAGGATTGTTGTGAGGACCAAATGAAATTTTATTTGTAAAGTGCTTAGCATATAATAGGGCACCTGATAAATTGTTGTTCCCACCCTTACCTGTATAAACTTTTTTGATCATGTGCCCTATCAGTTGAAAAAAAACATGTGCATGTAACCATAACACATAAACACTATACTAAGACCAGATCTGATGAACAATTCACTTTCTATTAGACAATACCAATTCTGATCTTATCCTTGTAATCAGCAAATTATCACTAAAATAATAATCATGACATATACATATGTGTATATGTAAATGTGTATATATACATTTATATATGTATATATGTGTGTATACACACACACACACACACATATATATATATATATATATATATATATGAATAAAAACAGACTTTTAAAATTTGGAATTCTTTTAATCTGATGGTGACATTATATCCCACAGGTTGTGATAGCTTCAAAGGCATGTAATTTTTTTATTTTTTGCTTTTTGGAAGGCAATTGGGGTTAAGTGACTTGCCCAAAGTCACACGGCTAGTAAGTGTGTCAAGTGTCTGAGGCCAGATTTGAACTTAGGTCCTCCTGACTCCAGGGCCGGTGCTCTATTCACTGCTCCCTGAAGACATGTTTAGATCCGCAAAGATTTTTTTCTAGTCTGAAAATGATTCAATATCTTTTTGCATATTTCTAGTTACAGCGATCATAATGATGATTCAATAAGAAATGGACATTAGGGGGCGGCTAGATGGCGCAGTGAATAGAGCACCAGCCCTGGAGTCAGGAGGACCTAAGTTCAAATCTGGCCTCAGGCATTTAACACACTTACTAGCAGTATGATCTTGGGCAAGCCACTTAGCACCAATTGTCCTGCCTCCCCCCCTCCAAAAAACAAAACACACAAAAAAAAAGCAAGAAGAAGAAATAAACATTAAAGGGTGTGATGCTCTGTAGGTTGTAAAGGTAAGGCTAATTACACTATTATTTGTCAAGAAGTAAGGGAAAGGGATGTTTCTGAAATTTTTGCTTGGGGATACAGAATTAAACTTTTGTCGAGCTAGCTTGTTTATTTGGCAGGTACTTAGCCCTTCAAATCCCCCTAAAATCAAATTCCTGCTTCTAATATTTTATTAATAAGCAATTGGGGTTAAGGTTACACGGCTAGTCATTATTTGTGTGTGGGTGCTCATTTTCTGAGGCCGGTTTTGATCTCGGGTCATCCCAACTCTGAGGCCGACCCTCTTACTCACTGCGCCACCTAGCTGCCCCTCCTGCTTCTAATGTTACAAAGTTAATTAAATTATCCCCTGCCCCCCCAAAGCAATCTGCATTTACTAGTTGGAAACACTGCCCAAGAAATTGAAACTTTACCAAGAAATCACAGTATTTAGGATCGGAAAGTGACCATCATCTAGTTTTATTTTACAGTTGAGGCAACTGAAACTGAGACAGGTGAACTGACTTTCTCCAGTTTACAGAGCAGGTTGAGTTCAAACCCTGCCTCAGATACTTACACCAGGCTATCAGGGTTGGAACTCAGTAATTCTGTTCTTTTTTCACTATTCTAGGAGATATTTTACTACTTTTCTACTGCCAATTATGGATTTCCATGCTGTTGATTATTTTTCTGTCATAGTTCCTTTCAGGATAGTGAGATGGACCTTAAGGCAAACTAAACTGGAGAATCCATGCAATTATGAGCATAATTTAAGCAGAACATTCTGAAGACTGAGGAGAGAAAATGGATTGGTCATAGCTTACAAAGATTGAATAACCATACACATAAATTTAAGTGTACTAGATTAATCCAACTATACAAACAAAAAATCTGATTAATACTCTTTAATAATGCCAGCTATCAACTCCTCCCACTAATCAATATTGCTTTTGTTGTATTCACTTGTTTCAGTTGTGTACAATTCTTCATGACCCCATTTGGAGTTTCTTGGCAAAGAAATTGGAGTGGTTTGCCATTTCCTTTTCCAGCTCATTTTATAGATGAGGGAACTAAGGAAAGGAGGGCGAAGGGACTTGTCTAGGGTCACACAACTAGTAAGTAGTCTGAGGCTGGATTTGAATTAAGATCTTCTAGACTCTAGCTCTGGTGCTCTGTCCCCTGTGCCACCTAGCTATCCCAAATATTGCCTTACTTGGAGGCAAACATTGCCACACCTCCCATTTACCTTCTTAGGGTCATACAATCTTTGATTTGGAAGGAGAACTAGAAATTTTTATCTAATTCAATAAATACAACATCTGGATAATGAATCTTCTCCTCCAGCTTCCATCTGGAAATCTGTTTCAATAGGGAATTGTCAAACTTATAAAGTAGTCCCTTCTCCTCATATTCTAACATTAGATTTGAAAGGGCCCACAGGTAATACCTAACCCATCCTCCATTCCATATAAAAATTCTCTTTCTAAAACATGACCATACTCATAAAATTTCAGTAATGGAGAATGCTTTACCTCATAGGGCAACCTGTTCAAATTTTGGATAACTTTATTAGCAAATTCTTTCTTATATTAAGTCAACTCTGTTGATGTATTAAGTCAGTATCTGTTTTCTTATAGGATCTACTGATCCTATACAAAATGACTTCTGGCTCTAGATTTCAGACTTCCCAAATACTTGGAAATCACAATCAACTATAATCTTTCCTAGAATGAACATTCCCAGATCCTTCAAATGATCCACAAATGGAATGGTTTTGAGACCCTTGTGCATATTGAGTCCCTTCTGTAGGTTGCCTTCCTCTAGATGTGGTCTAATTTATCATTGTTCATCCTCTTAAAATGTAATGCCTAGAGCTGAGCATTATGATCTGGGTTCGATGTGACCAGCTCAAGAGAACAGTGACTGGGATTATTACCTTGCTTTTTGTAGCCATTATGTTTTTTCAGTGTAGCCTTAGATACATGAGCTTTGTTAGTAGCCGTGTAACACTGTTGACTCATATTGAGCATATGGTCAACAAAAATCCCCAAGTCTTTTTCCACATGAACTGCTCTTAAACTAGATCTCTGACATCCTGTACTTGTACAGATGATTACATGATCTGTCATCTAACAGAGATTCCCTCAGAAGGAACTTCAGCAATTCTTCTCCTGCTGAGTTTCATTACAAGTGTATTTGACATATCCATATGTCAAATAAAGATTGTTACTTCCTTTTTTCCTTATTTTCAGTTCACTTAGAAAAGTTTACATAAAAATGAAATATAATCATTTGGGCATGACCAAGATCATAAGATTTTAGCATAGGGAAACATTAAGTTGTTTCACTTTTATGAGAATTTGTAGTGTTTAATAGGTCAAAATCTATTTGGTTGGAGATAAATTTACAGTAGTTCTATAATGGGAAGTTAGTATGAAAAACAGGCCACGAAATATATCTTACTTAACATGGGAACCCTTTCAAAAGAGGCATCCTTATTGAATTTGTCTATCTTAAAATTAATTCTACTCAGTGGCCTAGTTCATTTTATTTCTAAAACTATTATGAACCACATCTGTGCAATTCTGTATCAACTATTCTGAAACCAGCTGCTTCGGAGGTTCTCTCACTTAACTTGAAATTAAGAACAGATTTGTGGGTCCCCTACTTACTGTGAAGTCCTGATGCAGTTACCAAAAACTACACAAGGGTGAGAAAAAGTGGCTACAGTCATTTGAATGATTAGTGTTTTTCTATGGTACCTTTGTCTCCACTGGAAAGCTACAAATTCATATAGTTACATTATTTGTAATATTTGTCATTACATTATTTTGTCAACCTAACCTTTTTTCTGTCACCCTAAAACTCTCACAGAAAAGGTGCCAAAAGATAATCCATGTAGAAATAGAAAGATTTATAAGAATCACTATGTGGTGTAAAAAAAAAAATGTCAGGCATTTCTGTTAAAAATGCTGACTCAGTGAAAAAGTTTGCAAGATTATTTCTGCCATGAAGAAAAATGAGTTGAGGCATTCTATGGATCATACATATGGATATATTTTGCACAGAATCTTGAAGTAATAACTTGCCTGTTATTAGACTCACCAAAAATTCTGGTGTGGTTGCATCTTGAAGGTATCTTTGGATTCTGAAATGGTAGAACATGAATTTTTATTGTTTGTCTGATAAAAAAGTATTATTTCAAAAAGTGCATTTGATTTAGCCATGACTAAGCAAAAAGACTCTCAGAGCTTGACCCTAAATGTAGAATGACAGACATGTTTGATTAGGACTTTTCTCAGTGTAAACACTGGAGTATTTTGATAATGATTGGCATAAACAGTGCACGTTTTCAAAAATTTGAACTCTCTTTTGTATTTATAAGATTTTAAAAGTGCTCATTGACAAAATATTCTTTATCTTCAATGGAATAAAATTTATAATGAAGTAAAATTGATTGGTCAAGGGGGAAATATTCTGTTAGCTTCTTACTCAAGTAATCTAAAATCATTTTACTGAAAATTGTATTTTAAAAATAGTCAACCACATCTCCATAGAACACCCTATGCTGGGGTTTACCATATGCTAGGGTCTATGCTGATCCATAGATTAGATCTTTTTCTCTCTAAATCCTAAATACGACAGATTTCTATGTGTCTATATTTTACAAAAAAGAAAAAAATTTAAAAGTCAGACTATGGATATTGGTAATGTCCTTTGAAATGATTAGTTATTAAACATAATCTTTAAATTTTAATTACTGTTTTTAAACAGTTAGCCTTGGTTAAATCATTATATAAGCCACATATATACTCTCTGCTATATTCTTGAAAAGTCTTCATCCATGAATACTTCAGACTTGCCATCAAATTTACTCTCCAGACCCCTAGGGAAATCTGCCAAGTTAAGTGAGTTCTGAGATATAAAGTTAAGATTTGTCTCAAGATTTCAGGGCCTAAGGTCACCCTTTTTAGTCTATTTGAGAAATTTCTGGTAAATTCAAACAGTGAGATAATTTAAATGAAATAATCACAAATTAACAGTAGCAGGCCAAATTATCTGACTGTTCTATTTACAGTTTTATGAAGATGAATATAGGTGTAATAGTTAATCAGAGCTTCTTTGGTTTGACTGTCTAGGAGTTTACTATGTGTGTTTTTACCTCCTGCTCTCAGAAAGACATTGCCTTTTATTCTGAGCTCTTCTATTATGGTGTTTCTCAGGAACCTTTCTTATCTAAACTTCCCCACCAATCACTCCTAAAGCTAAGTTATGCAGACAAGCCATTGCACAGATTTTCATCAAAATGCCATTTTCCTTAGCTTGAGAAAGCAGAGTTCCCAAAGCTGAACAAATAATTTATTAGATTATAGCAAAGGAAAATAAATGTTTCCTGTTCCATATATTTCATTAGCCAGAATTATTATATGAACAAAACTATAAATAGCCAAACATGTATCGAACCATCAATATCACTGACATTCTCTCACCAAATACTGTAATTTAACTAAAGGATTTCAAAACAGGAGTGCCTCTCTTGGAAGATTTCAAGGATTTATATAATGGTGTTCCTTAATCTTTAATAGGCTACTTTAAATGTATGAAAATATTAAACAGCTGAAATTTTTGCCAATGCTGGGTTTGGTTATGTGAATTAAATCTAAAATCTTATTAAATATTTAATTTTTTATAGTGACTTTACAGAGTCTATTAGGATGAGCTTCAACAATCTACCTTTTAATGTTTCCTAGAACGATAAACAGCTACTGTTGACTTTCTGTCCAAATAATGGTAAACATGCTGTGGTGGTCAGGGATGAGATTCTCACTGAAATTACAACAATGCTGAGCTCTTGCTTCCCTTTTCTAGAGTTTTGGCAAGCCAATGATTTGGAGTTAACTTTTATTTATCTATTACGTTAATTTTCCTGATTTTACTTACTAATGAAGGAAATATAAGGAAAAATATTTTAGAAGTACAAAATTATTCAACAACAGGGACATCCTTGAGTGAATTCACAAGCAGCTGTCTTAAGGAAATACCCTATGTTGGCTATAAAAAAGAGGCAAGCCATGAAAATCACAGGTTGTGGTTGTTGTTTGTGGTGTGGTGTGGTGGTGGTGGGGTGTGTGTTTATGTGTGTGTGTGTGTGTGTGTGTGTGTGTGTGTGTGTAGGGACTTGGAAGCTTCACTCACCTTTCATTGCTCTAACTTGACAATTTTCAACATGTGGAAATTATTAGTGGATACTGTAGTTTTAAGTAGAACCCAAGAATGCAGATGTATAATGGAGTTTTTTAAACCTTCAATACAAAGGCATACCAAACTACTACTAAAAATTAAAATTGCAAGTAATGCAACATGCACATGCAACTTTTACTTTTCTGGTGTATGAAACAAATATTTGTTATAAAGACTATAAAGACATGCATTTGGTGTTGAGTTTAAAATCTTCCAAAGTATATAATTTTGAGTAAAGGAAACTGTCCATTCATTTTCCTATCTGTGTAATTAGTTGAACTTCTAGTGGAATGTGAGTTGTATATTTTTGTATTTTACTGTGCATTTCAATGGACTGTGTGCACTTCAATACTTTCCTGTGAATTAGACTGAAATTTGATTGTTCAAGAATACATCCCACTCAGGCATTCATGCTGAAACCAGCAACAATTGTCAATGACCTTTAACATGCCAGCTTTCCAAATTAGTGCAGATCATTAATCACACATAGCTTACTTTTTATGATTCGTGTATCCTTCATGGCGTCTCTGTCTCTATCTCTTCCTTCCTCCTTCTTTCTCTCTTCCTCTCCCTCACTCCCCTTTTCCCTCTCCTTTTCTTCTCTCTCTTCAACTAATCTTTACTCCACTCCCCACCTTTAACTCCCCTCCAGACACACTTCCCCAGATCTTTGAGAGTATTGCTTCTACAGGCAAGAGGACCTTCCTTTCGAGTTTGACTGTAGTACTTCCCGTTGCAAGTGCCAGAAGTTGGAGGGCATTCCAGCCGTGCTTGCCTGTTATGCGTAGAAATACCACATCGTGCTTGCCTGTTATGCGTAGAAATACCACATCGCTAGGTAACCATTTAGACTGGAGGGCTAGCAAGAACTACTCAGGGTTCTATTGGACAGTGACTTTTTGGATTCCGGAATTGTCATAGGGAAAAAGACCTGGAGGGAGAATATAATATTGCCCTTTCCAAAATATATTCATTTCGGTTGGGGTTTGGAGGGCTCGGCTAGGTGAGAGAGACACAGAGGCATAAGGGGGGGGGGCGGGGTGGGGAAGAGTGAGAAAGACTTCTTTCACATCCTTGATAGCACCAAAACTCATGGAGTTAAATTACAATGTACAGTGCGATATAAGCTGTTCTGCCTTTGCCTAAATGTAGTCAGAGTAAGTTGAGTTCTGAAAACAGAAAAATAAGATTTGAACTTTTGAAGGATGAAAGTTAAAAAAAAAAAGCCAACCAAACACAACACTGCGAAAGCCATATGGCACAAATACTGTTCAGAGGTCTTTCAAATAAATATTCCAGTGTAACTGGTGGACTCTTTGATCTTGATTGAGGACTTTAATGTGTTGTTACTGTTCATTTGAATAAATCTATAAATATTTTACCAGGGAGTTAACACACACACACACACACACACACACACACACACACACACACACACACACACCCCCAAACCATATCTAATATACATGCATCTGGGACATGTTGAAACTATATCCAAATTTAAGCAAACATTTCTGGGCTCTAGAGAATGTTATCAATGCCCCAGTGCCCAAATTCTCTACAAATGTATAACCGACCTGTGTAGGAACATACGTGTGTATGTGTGTCCCTACATGTGTCTGTCTGGTGCATCCAGCAGTTGAAACCCGAAGTAAGGCAGGGCTAGTCATCTGAAAGAAGGTAGAACAAATACAAGATCGGATAATGATTCAATGCTATTAGTGGAACAATTATTTGTTTATGAGTCATTTGGAGCATCTAGACTTTCCCCGCATTGTAGCAGAACTTTGTGCTGATGAGACAATAGTAGATAGTGTGTGCATTTAATATAGGACAGACCATTTCTCATACTGGGGGAAGACACCAACCTATACATGTGGGAAAGGCTCCAGAAAACGCCTTGGATTGGAGAAGTCCTCTCTCACACCTTCGCGTGGGGGCCACCGCAGTGACTCCCGGTCCCGAGGCCAGGGGAGATTCAGTGGGGAGGGGCCCCTTGGCGGGGACTGCGAGAGGCTGGCTCACTCGGCGTCCCCCCTCTGCCCGAGTGGAGCTGGCGCAGTCAATCATGTGCAGTCCTTTCCTTCTTGCATTCAGCGCATGGTTTCACCTTCAGATTCTTCTGTTTGTCTGCGTCCTTCCAAAAATAACATTACCTTAACTCAGCAAGGTAAGGGGCCCGGAGAGATCTCAGCACTACTCTTCTTTGGGGAGAAGGAAGAGGTGGAGGAGAATAAGTAGGGGTCGTGGGGGGTACTCAAGGTAATGGGGATCCTGGTGTGATACGCCCGAGGGGGGGGGGGCTGGATATGGGGGGGGGCGTGGGAGGTGGGGAGGGAAACTTCGCTTTTCCAATTAATAGTTAATCTGCTGAGTAATTTGAGGACTTAAAAATGGAACTTTGGGCTGTTTGGCGAAAAGGAGATTTTTTTTTTTTTACCGCAGTGGAGGGGGGCGGGGGGGGGGGGACAGGACTCCGGGCTTGAAGAAGCCTTTCGCTTTGTATACTTCGTCAAAGGCGACTGGGGAAGAAGGGGGTGGTGGTGGGGGGGAAGGCTTGGATGCAACATTCATCCATTAAGAAACAAAGAGCAAATTGCCTGACTTTAAAGTAAAATGCTCAGGCTAATGAAGGTGGGTAATGGGGCTCCGAGTCTGGAGTAACCACTTAAATTATTAAGGGCTTTGCTGATAGTATTGATTCAGTGTGTGCATGAATCGCCTGATGTCCTGTGAATGTGTTTGTGGGTGTGGGTGTGGGTGCGGGTCTTGTTTTTTTTTTTTACCCCTTTTTTCCCTAGTTACAATCCCATCAGCTGAGAGCACATAACTGAAGCAGACATTAAAGTAGTGTACGGCTTATTAAAGGGAAGTTGGGGCAAACTGGAGGGGGGTGGTGGTGAGTCAGGAGTAGGGAGAGACAATTATTCATGTAATGACTCTGAAATGCTGAAAAGGGCTTGAAGGACAATGTCTGGGTGGCAATTACTACTAGAAGATGAAAATAGCCCTGTTTGGAGGGTGGGGATGGGAGCTGTTATTTTTCCTAATATAGATACTGTATATAGATAACATGGAAAATAAAAAATACAGTGTTAAATAATGTGAGGGGGGCTGGGCGCATGTTGGAAAAAAATGCCTCCTCTTTCATTTCAAGTGAGAATTAGCATACTAAATAGTTGCGATCCTCATTTGGATTAAACCACTTTTTCAAGTTTTAAGAAACTTTGTATGGGTAACTTTGTAAAAAGCTAGCCTAGTGGGGGTATTTAAAATGAGAGGTTTGTGATGGTGGAATGACAATCAGCCGTTGTTTTCTGAAAAACTAGCTAACCTCTGCAATTAAGGACCATAGAGACCCAGTATTTTAACTGAAAAGTGTGGGTCTGTAGTCAGCACCATTTATTATGAGCGTTAATAAGCTCCCAGCAGTAGACTAGGATCTTCTGGGGAATGTGCATTGTGTGTGTATATATCTTACTCATTTCATTGCGCATATTGATAAAGAGTCACTTGGACTATAAATGTGCAAAGATCAACTTGCTTGGACCTCTTTCTAAACATATTCATTCTGCGCTTTATTTAATCCAGATGCACAAAAACCCATTTGCTGCCTTATTGTTGGTTTACATTTTCTGAAAAGGCGACTGGTGTAACCTGTGGAATTTGAAATGCAAATAAAAGCCTGTGGGAGTTGAGGCAGAACAAATCATCATTTATAAAGTGAAAAAGATTTAATGTCTTTGAAATCATTGCAGGGGGAAAAATTGGGGGAGTGCTTTTTTAAGGAGCCGAAATGTGACGTCAACTCTTTTGGAAAAGATTTTATTTTTAATGTCTGAAACGCGGGTATGTAAAGTGCTTACAGGAAAAACAGATTACAAGATTAACATCTGTTAACATGATCGTTTATCTCCAGCCAAAAATAGGTCAGTTCTTTCTTAAGGAAACACGATTGCTGGCGCATGATTAAATAATAAAATTAGACTAATGAGTTCATAAATTAGAGACAGGCGTGTGTTATAATCTGACCTGTGACAAAAATATTTAATTCGGAAATCAATGAAAGGTCAAAGTCTCCCTTTCGGGTAGAGACCCAGCTATTCACCCCTCCATCGACTGCCCCTTCTCTTATGTCCCCCTAGTCCCTACGCACCCCCCTCCCCCCGACCCGCCTTAGTTATTGCTAAATTGTCTCCATTTCCTCCCCTGTGAAGTAAAAGATTATTGACTGACACCCTACTTGGTACGGGAGGCACACACTTTCCGTGCAGATGCCTAAGTTTCTGAGGTCTACAGTTGTTTTATCATTAAATGGAAAAAAAAAGTGGCAAAGAATAGGAAACGCCGATGCAAAGTATGCCTTGATTTGCATCTGACTGCCCCCTCATTGTGACTGACAGCTGAGACATCCAATACGGAGCCTCTTTCTCAAGCTCTGAGGTAATTGTGTGTGTGAGTGAACACTGTTAAATCCTCCTAGCCCCGTGCTAATCAGTCAGGCTTCTGTATTTACACAGATTTGTTCATGAATGTGTGTAGATATTGCTGTACTTTCATCTATATAACTGCATGTAGATGTCCAAAACACCCTGTAAGATAACACTGCAACTATTCAAACATGTAATAATTAAACACATAGGCATATGCTCTGCTTTCAGATTCAAGCAGAAACCTGTTAAAGTGGGAGAAAATAGGAGTGATTTTATTATGTTTCACAGTGGCCCTGTGGCCTTATTTGAGGAAAAAACGAGGAATAGACATCATAGTGTATCAACCATTTTCCTTCCCATGTTAATAATTATTTTGTTGGTCTTAAGGGGTTTAAGATTCTGATGTGCCACCCAAGCTTAGTAGTCTGTGGCAAAAAAAGTGCATAAAATCAATTGTTTAAGGTGGTGAGAAAAAAAGTCATAGTTACAAACTTCCTTGCCCCACCCCCCAAATCAATGTTGCATATTCTTAAACTTAAAAAGCTCATTGGTGGGTAAAAAAGAAAGTGCTGCTGACCACTAGACCTATGAATGCTATGAATAATGGTCATTTCTGCCCAACACAATAGGCACATTCACTGAAGGAATGCCTGCCATGAACCATGCCACATTTTGTGCTAGTTTAATCCAACACCCAACTTCACTCTAAATATTGATGTTGTAATTGATTTTTTTGTTGAGTGTATAAGACATGTTGTTTGGAAGTGTTGATCGAAGAATACAGTTGCAATTTAGCATTTTTTTTTCTAAGACTTGATTGTCACAGATCTCTGGGGTTCCTTTGTGGTATATTCATATTTCTGTGTGTATGCCTCCATGTATGAATGATGATATAGATTAATTAAAGGGCTAAATACCACAAAGTACAGGATCATTCCACATTAGCTGCAGATTAACAAGGAGTATGGCCTTCCTGACACACAGGGATCTGAGTCTGTCCAGAGAAGTATCCCTCTGCCTTTGGCTTTGTGCCATACATTTTATTGTGTGCCCTGCTGTTGGACTAAATGAGTTAACTATCGAAGGGGTTTTCATTAACTGGATTTGGCAGCCATATACTTAACTTCTCCCCCTCCCCCCTTTAGCAGCATACATAACTTAATTAAAAGATGAAGTGAACGAATACTTAGGTGTGTAACCACTTCGACTCCCACTCAAGCCATCTTCAAAAGACTAGACCTCAGTCTGAGCTCTCTCCTGGATCCCCCCCCCCCCAGCTTCCTTACCCCATCCATTCTTCCTTTCCTGACTGGATTCCTGTGTATCAGAGAAACTCACCCTCTATGGGAAATGGATAGTAGTGGGTAGGTATTATTAGACTCCCTCATTTCTATTTCTACATCTCTGGAGCTTATGCGGGAGAACTGTTGTGCCTGTGATATACATGTGGTGAGTGGGGGGTGGGGGGAGGGAGAGTTACTGGTGCTGGGGAAGAGATGGATGGGAGGGGGGAAGGCTAAGAGAAAGGTTTTTACCTGACTGGCCCCCGGGAAGCGGCCACAGCTTGTTGCTGTGCTTTTTAGTCAGAGGGAGGGCACAAGAAAGGAGGCGGGAAAAGGGAGGAGTAGGAGAAGGAGGAGGGATTTGGCTGAGCACTTACACTCAGTTGTCCGCCCTCACTCTCCCCCCCCACCCCCCCTAATGTAGCAAGGACGTCACGCAGCCTTGTACTGTAATACAAGAAGTGAAAGAGCAGAGGAAACAGACAGAGCTCAACTTCTAACCTTAACAAAGGCAGGGATCTGTCAAAACGACTGGAAAGAGAGAAAGAAAGAGTGAGAGAGAGAAAGAAAGAAGGGGGGGAGGAGGGAAAGAGGAAGGTGGGGGCGGGAAGGAGGAAAGCAGGGGTTGGAGGGAGAGAAACCCAAGGAGAAGAAGAAAGTCCTCTCGTAGCGTTGTAGAAAGTGAAGCATGGTTCATGGAGGAAGGTTTACGGGACCGAAGTGGGGGAGCTTTTAAACCATTGCCTTCTTGGATTATGTTGGGTTCTTGGTACTGAAGCTTAGTGGTTTGGTCAGGTAATTGTTTTTCTATTTTAAACTTCACTTTGTTATTGCTGAGGTGGGGTGGTGTAAAAGGCGTGGCACCAGAGAATAATTACATAAGTATTAAAACCTGATTTGGGTACTGGGACCAAAAAAAAGGGGGGGAGGAAGGGGGCACCAGGGCAAGGAATTTGGTGCTGCTGGTGGGGCTAGAGTTAATTTCTTGACACTTTATGGCTTGGAGACCTTAAGGTGGGTTTTTGTTTGTTTTTGTGTTAAGCAAGAGAACTGGTCACTCGCTCATAAAGCTTCCTAAAGTGTATAATATAGGAAATTGTTTCTAGAAACACAGATGTATTTCTGGGCGTGGAATAAAGCATTAAAACAGTACTCAGTGCATAACAAAGGACAGAAGAATGGGAGTTGGAAGCCGCTTTTCATGTACTCACTGTACTGATTTAACCACTTAAATGCTGAGAATTACACAAAACAGAATTATACTTTTTTGTTCTGCTTAACCTGGAAACCACAATGTGAACTTTATTAAAGATTGTGGTTCTTAATTAAAACTAAAACAGTCCATATACATAGGTGGATATATATATATATACATTATGCATGTGTATTTATGGATGTATGCTATACATATATGCATATGAAGGATTCCCTTGGATATGTTAGGAAGTCTCTACTCCTGGGAAAAGATTTAATAGAAATCTTGGTGCCTCCATATGGCTATGGATATATCCAAATGCTATTAGAACATTGTCCAGGATGAGAGCTGCCAGTAGGTTTTACTTCATGGAAGTTACCAAGATAAAAACAGGCAGTTAATGTGGTAGAAATATTTTCACCCAGAAATTTGAGTATTTGTTATTGACTGTGATAATATAAAATCAATTACCCTGCATGCCGCTCCATTTGCTTAATGCTACTGAGTTTTGTCAAATTCTTTAGTTGTGAAAAAAAAAATGGCTTTTTTGTTTATATTTGTAGGTACAAGTTATAATTTGAAATGTAGCAGGAGCTGGGTTGGGAATGAATCTCAGTACCCCTCCTCCCCCCTTCACCGATGAAGTTGCTCAGTAACTTTACCTATGGTGTAATCACTATTGGAGTTTGGTTACTCAAGGAGACATCTTTAGTTTCACAAGAGTAACCATCATGGCCATCTTGAATAATCTTTAGAATAAAATGTCCAGTATTATTTGGTTAACTTGTAGAATCAGTAGTCTTCTCTATATTTAGTTAGACCATTACATTTTGGAGTATTTTTTTTTCCACCAGTGTGGAGAAAAAAAATTTATTTCTTGATAGAACCCTCCCTCCCCCCCTTGCTAATGCAAAACCAGTCTAGAAAATTGTATAAATTCTAAAAATGATAACTTTGAAAAGTAACATGAAACATTCCAATCACATAAACCATTCTAGAAACTAATCAGTATTAAGACAAATGTATTGCATATGAGGCTCACGAGTATAATGCCTTTCCCAGACAATAAAAATGGCATGGTAGTTATGTATTGTATCCATTAGTTAGGTACACAGAAACTGGCTTTACTTAAGAATTAGTTCTTTTTTCATTTTTCAGTATTTCATAACTAACTATGACCTTTTAAGTTGTTTAACATTATTGAAATCTGTGGATCAAGAACTTTTGATCTCAGAAATATAACACTGTTAATCATTACTAATGAATATGGTTTATCTGCAAAGTATTAATCTTGACTATTCAAGTGGTCTGAATTCCAGATTAGCTGGTTAATATGTTTAATTCAGAGATTCATAAAGTTTTTCAGTCACTTTGAAGGAGGTCAATTTTTCACTTTAGGAGGACATTGTGTGTAGTGGAAAGAAGCTTGTATTTGAGAACTTAGAAATTGGGTTAAAATTCTAGCTCTGCTCCATAGAATTGGTGTTACATTGGTCAGGTCACTTCATCTTCTTGGATCTCAGTTTCCTTACTCTGTAAAATGCAGAGGTTAGACAAGATAATCTCTTATGGTTCCTTCCAACTCTAAATCTAGGATTCTTCTTTTGTTTGTTCATAATGAATTTTTAAAGTATTTTCATCAAAACTAAATTGTTTTGGTGAAGAGAGAAAAAAATGAATGCCACTCTAAATCTTTTCCTTTCTCTCTTTTTTGAAACTTCAGATTCACTTTTTTGACTTAATTAATTAATTAATTAATTTTTGCTTTTTGGAGGGCAATTGGGGTTAAGTAACTTGCTCAAGGTCACATGGCTAGGTTTTTGTTTGTGTGTGCGTTAAGTGTCTGAGGCCAGATCCGAACTCAGGTCCTCCTGACTCCAGGGCCAGCACTCTACTCACTGTGCCACCTAGCCGCCCCTTAGACTTAATTTAGATCAAGATATTTGGGGGGGGGTGTAATAAATTGAAATGTGTTATTTATAAATGACTTCGGAAACAGCTTTGTGAAAAATGAGATATCTTTGAAGTAGGTCTTTCATCTACACAATGATACTACGTCAGGTTGATGTTCTAATGGACATTTCTAACATGGATATTTAGTGTAGTAAAGGCAATGTAGAGTAGTGGAAAATGGTCTGAACTTCAGGTCCTCAGATACAGAGCTTAGAACCTCAAGTTTGACACTAGCTGGATGGCAGTGTGCAAGTCATTGAGTTTATTTCCTCATTTGTAAAATATAGATAAAAATACTTGGACCCTGTACTTAAGAGTTATTATGAGGATCCAAGGAGATAATATCTGTGTAAAGTGCTTTACAAACCTTAAAACACTATAAAATATGTGTTTCTATTCATCTGGTGAAGGCTTTAAAAAATCAGCTAAATTTTGGTGGGTTTCTGTGGGTTTTACTTATTTTAGAATGTATTTTTTGGTTTGTATAGAGGAATCATCTTTTAAAAATAGTTATGGGAGTGGCTGAAAACTGACTGGAAATTGTGTTTAACGTTTCTAACTACATTATACTTTCACTCCATAGAAATAGGAAGCTAAAATATAAGCTGATTATGTTCAACAGGAAGGGGCTTGTCTGAACCTGTACACTTTCCTTGTATAATGAATGTGCCTGCTCAAATTTGTAAGACCATAGAGTAGGATGATTTTTAGAAGTTTATTTCTTAATGCAGGATAAAGAGGGATGTTACTTACCTAGTGGAAAATAATGTTTTAATCTTCCTGTAACTGGATTTTCAGTGAATGAAGAATTATTTTAAAATTTATAGAAACTATAACTGCTATTTTAGTCGTAGACTTTTAGATTAAAATAAAGGAACTTAGAGATATCTAGTGCAACCACTTCATTTTATAGATAAATAAGTGAGGTTTTAGATGGGTGAAGACTCAGTGACTTGTTGAGTGCCCCACTAAATAAATGATAATTCAGACATTCTCAGTGGTAGCATTCTGTCGTCCCCCCCCCCCCCCCAGTTATATAATTAATGACTGGATGGCAGAAAGAAGCAGAATGTCAAATTTATTTGATTAGATATCTGAAATATAAATATTTGAACTTAGAAGGAACATTCCTTTTTCAAAGCAGACATTTTACATGCTGTAAATGTTTATACATTTCAGTTCTTGGATAAAGCTGAAATGACTCAGTCAATTAGTTCTAAAAACACCCCACATCCATTCCTATCCTGCAAACCAAAAAAAAAAAAAGTTCTAACAGTTGTCCCCAAGAAAAAATAATTAATTAGCCTTCATCTTGAGTTTACTCCATGAGTGGATTAGTGTTCTTATTATACTCCAGGAGTTTAATGTGTGCTGCAATGACTTTCATTAGTCTAGTATTACTTTGTAGAGTTTGTAGACATTGCATAACTGTTTTGACCCTAGAGGCTGTCTCCAAACTCTTACTTATCTAGTCATATGTTGTACTTGTTTCTGTACCTGGAATAAAGTGTTAATTCTATTCTTTGGCTTTTGTGGTATTGGGGATGTTCCACAACCACAGTTAAAGCTGTGATAGAGCCCTTCTTTATATATTGTACCCTTTGTGTTAAATTGAACTTATATTCCTTAGCGGAAAGATAGCTGTAACTGTTGCTTCATTCTAAGATCTGAGTTTGTTCTGAAGTTTGAGTACAGTGAGGATGGATCGTAGAAGTAGGTCTCAGATGGCCACCCCAGCGTATTTAATACCCACTCAGTTTAACCATGTATTTTTTTTTTTTTGGTAGCAGCAACCTTCAGTGGTTCTGCTGCTGTAAACTAACAAGTGGTGTGGCTTTTGGAAGAGTGTGGCCATTTCACCTCTTTCTCCTCCTTCACTTCTTGCTTCCTAGTGCTCTCTTACCCCCAACCCTTTGACCTATGTGTCAGTGAGTATAGTCCCTATAGTATATTAAGTGCCTCAAATTTAGCCAGGGGCCACAGGGCCAAAAGTGTATGCTAATCCCACCACTGGTCTCAATTCTGACTGGTCACGGGGCAAGTGGAGGTTGGTGGTGGTGGTGGGGAGGTGGGACAGCTCTTGCAGGCATATTGACTTTGATAGACGAGGGACCTCTTGCCCTGAGCCAGTTAACATCATCCTCATCCCCATCCCCCTCCTAAAAGGAGGGAGGGAATGGAGAGACTTACAGGATCGAGTATGCTCTTTATGAAGAACATAATTATGAATGCTCTTAGTTTTTCAGGAATATTGGCAAACTCACAAATTACCTTTTTTCCCTGTTTGATTTTGAATTAATTAAAAAAATTTAAAACCTTTTGGGTTGACTGAAGAGTAGCTTTTACTTATAGACAACTAAGTATTTCAAAAGTACTTTTATGACTTTTAATTTAAAATCATCACTTACTGGACAGAATTAAATTACTACCAAGAAAATGTTGTGTATTTAACATTGGGTTCACAAAGTTCACATTTTATTTCCTATGATTATAAGAACAACATTGTTTAACTTCTACTTGAAGTTTATAGTCTTGGCCCAGGCGTATCAGCAATCAAATATATTTAAGAGAAATTGGCATAAATTGGTTATTGAATCTAGCCATTTCTTCCATTTCTCACTCACTACATCTGGCTACATGGAATTTGAACAGAAAGAAAGTTTTTCTTTCCAAAGCCATGGCTGTCATATTTAGGTCGAGAATGGAATGATTTCAAGCAGCCCACACCAAATAGTAAAGAAGTATAATTTTGTGGCTCCCAGTGTTTTTTTTTTTAAGGCAGTTTTCTAAAAAAGATTCAGCTTTTAATCTTCATTTCAAAGTGAAATGGAAGCTACAAAGCATGTGTAATTACAATTTGCAACTATTTTTAGAAATCAGACACATTTGGTATATATACTATGATGATGAAAACAAATACTCAGCACACAGGGGTAATGGCTCAAAAGGAATCATTTTTAAATCAACTGGATTCATTTTTGATGCACCGGATTTTACACAGGTTCATTCTGGTAGATTGCTATATCTCCTCTCTGTCTCTTTCTCTCCCCTCAGGAATATAATGAAATCTTATGTTCCCAGGAATTACTTCAAAGGATAGGAAGAAAACCTAATGCTTCTGTGTTTCAGACAGTTCCTGATCAGATTACATGTTGAAAATAGGATGAGCTCTTAATGTATTTTGTTATTTTCTGAGTAAATGTAACCTGGGGTTTTCCCCCTTCAAAAGCAGGTAAGAGAAATGCAGAGTTGATGTGCTGCAGTTTCTTGTACCACAGGGAATAGCTGATGTCAAATCATCCTCCTGGATACAGCTGTCCTGTTATTTTCTTGCTCATTTAAAAAAATGGTGAGCATAGACTAGCATGTGGTGTTAGTTTTCAAGAAATATTTAAAGAGAGACTAGTGAAAATTAATGTTCTTTGTTTAACATTGTGATTTTTTTTTAAGCTTGCAGATTTACTTTTTAAAAAACTTATTAGCAAAACTCTATATTTTTCTTCAAAAAAATTAATCCCCAATTCTTATCATGTGAAAAGAATAGAAATTTGCTGAAGAATTTATGTTCTTTGTTTCAGAAAAGGGCAACATGTGTCTGTCTTTACCATATGGTAGTATTTAACCTATATTGCATGAGCTGACTAGGAGTTGCATTTAAGCATTGATTTATTTCAGCATTTCAGAATGTTCTTTGAAATTTAGTACAGTAAATGATGCATTGAGAGTTGTGTACCAGATCTGTGGCTTTAGCAGTTTTTTGTTAGGTTGACTTTAGGGTCAGAAGCAGCCATTTACAATTTTTTTTTAATATGTAAAATTGTTTTCTTTGGAAATAGTTTAAGTACAAATCTTGAAATGAAAGATAAGGGACCTTCTTCTGGAAAACCTGCCATGGAACCTAGGTTAAATGGATTCAGCTTTTTTTTTGCATGCAATAAAGCAGACATCAAGGCTGATAGAAGAGCAATGATTCCAGTGGTATCTCTCCATTTCTTAGTTCGAATGACAGTAAAAGGTAGTATGATTCAGTGGAAAGAATTCTGGACCTAGATTCAGGAGAGACCTGATTTTGAATATTTATTTAGCTGTATGCTTCAGTTTTCTGACCCTTAGTTTCCTCACCTCTGAAATGGAGATAATCAAACTCATAAGAGCAGTCTCACAGGGTGGTTCTAAGGAAAACATGTATGTCAAGTACTTTGCAAACTTTAAAGGGCTGTACAAATGTCAGCTCTTCTTATGAAAGACTTTTTCCTCCCCTTTGCATTTTCTGTGTGCATCCTTTAATGTGTGAGGTCTCATCATATTGTTTTCATATATTTTTGTGGTGGCATACTACCACATTTAGGTTTGAAGAGAAAAAATGAGATTTCTTGATTTAATTTTTACTTCATTAAATTTTGTTTTTCTTTGTATGTAGGGATAGATATACATTTGGTAAACATAGGTACACATAACAGGGATTTGTTAATATTGATAATGTCTATTTTAATCCTTTCCCACTTACTTTCCCTGTTTATGGTTATACAGTCATCTTAACAGTTGATATTTTTGTATACACTGATATAGACTTGACATCAGACTTAGTATCTTTAATGTATGGTATGCTCGAAAGAGCACTGTTTTTAGAGTTATAAACAATGAATTTGTGTTTTGGCTCTGGCTACTAGCTGTATGACCTTGAGTAAACTCCTACCATTTCTGAACTTTTGCTTCTTTTTGTATGATGGAGATATTAACACTTGGACTCAACTTTGTAAACTGGAAGGCATAGACTATACAAGGTATTATTGTTATTACAGGCATTATTTCTCCAGTTTTAAGGAGAAAAGGAAACAAATTGGACTTATTTTCCGCGTGACAAGTAATCTCTCTAAGGCCAAGTGGTGGTCCTGGATGAAATATTTCTCATTGAATTTGAGCAATGTAAATGAATACTGCCTTTGGTAATGCATAATTTATATTGACATTAACACTGACACCAAGAGAACATTTTTATTCCTGTTAGAGAAAATATCATTTATGTTGGTAATCATATTCCCATCAGATACAGACTGATCAGAGCACAGCTATCTATGCCTGTAGCATGGCCAAAATCATAATGATGAAATAATTTTCTCTTTTTGAGTAACAACAAGCGTACTTGGAGCTAATGTCATTATAATCAGTGCACACCAGGTGTTAAATGGCTTCCCTTGTGTGCAACTTTATTTCAGAATGGCTACTTTAAAAAAAATAAGTTTTAAAGAGAGAGGGCTTTTAAGTATTAACTAAAAATTGCTTATAGTGAGTTTTTGATGAAAACCCTTTGGTACTAGGTATTGTAAAGTTGGGGAAAATGCTATATCAAATTCATGTGATTGGTACTTTAAGGGAAGGATTAAATATGATCAGAGTAAATTACCCTGGTGAATAGAGAGGCAGACTCTATTAATGGTTTTACAGGAACTTTGCTTATCAGTTACTTTTTAGTTTGATTAGGGATTATAGGTTGCTATATGGTTATACTTTAGGAAGTCTGTTTAATCTTGTTTAAATCTAAAAAAAATTAAGTAGCTTTAGTTATTTGCCCAGAGAAACAAGGTTTCTGAAGATTTATATTTGGAATTTGATATGCCTATACATGCACATTACATCATGTATCTCCTGTTTTGCCTTTTAATTTGTCCATTTTTAGCTCTAAAAGTTTAGTTCTCTAACTCAGAAATGAGTGTTTTTGTCATTCATAAATTAGATTCTCCAAGTGCTCAAATATTCCATGAGGATGAGTTAGGCAGTTTTGGAAACTACATTAATTTTCTTGAACAATCGTCTCTTGGAAAAAAATATAAAGGCCTCAGCTTGGCATTTAAAGCCTTTCACAATCTGACTCCCACCTACCTTTCCAGTCTTATTTCATATTACTGCTTCTTAGGCACTTACCATTCCAGTCAAACTGGCCTGCTCGGTCTTCTCTATACATGATATCCCATCTTCTGTTTTCATGGATTCTTATAAGTAGATCCTCCGTATCTGGAAGGCCCTTTCCTTCTCACTGCTGCCTCATAGAATCCCTAGCTTCCTTCAAAGAACAGCTCAAGGGTCACCCTTTTATGTAAGGCCTTTTCTCATCTCCTATCCCTACCTCAATTAATAATACTTTCCTCTGCCTTAAAATGACTTAAAAAAATACTCTGTGTTTATTTGCTTGTATTATATCTCCCAAACAGACTGTAAATTCCTTGAGGGCAGGGGCTGGTTGTTTTTTGCATCTCTAGTGTTTATCATAAGGCCTTGTACATTGTAGGCATTTAATAAGTGTTTGCTGTATTGATTTAAATGGAATCAGAAAAGTGCCATTTATTTCACTAAAGGTAATATTTATTATTTACTTTTATTTTTGGTATTAAGGAGTTAAAGTAGTTTCCACAAAGCCCTTACTTATTCTTAAGGAACAGTGTTCATAACCACTGGGAAAGCCATGAAAGTCTTCATCTTCACATTTCTTTAGACATTTTTGTAAGTATACTCACTTTCCATTCATCTTTATTTTTAGGCTGTGAAAATTTAAGACATGTAGTTTATAGGAGCTATAACCAAAGAGCTAGAAGTAATTAGGCCACTCTAGCGCCTTTATTTTACAGATGATGAAACTGAGGAGAAAAGGTAGGTAACTGTTCCAAGATCACTCAACTAGGACCAGAATCCTGGTCTTCTTATTCTCTCCCCAGTCTTTTTCCTAGAAAACCATGCTGATAAATACACACAAAAACATAGGGTACTTTCCCAAAGGTTCTTTGCAAGTCCTAAGCTTGTTAAGATTACTTACTAATTTGGAGCTGTAACATGAGGTTAATATTCGGCCGATAACCATTGAATTGAGGCTATGTCAACTTTTAGATCCCTTTCGTTTTAATAGACCTGGCTTCTTTTGAGAATGAGAGAAAAATAAGGATGAGAAAGAGTAGATTAGAGTCTTATTTGGCTACTCAGAGATAACTGACAAAGTACTGTTTCATAATGAAGTCCCGACTCGTATTTTCAAATCCTTTAGAGGTAGCAGTGTGGAAAGCCCATTCCAGGCAAGTATGGAGTCAAAAAGGATGAGTCACTAAATCCCAAGTAACTTCTAGATCCAGAAACCACGAACGGCTCCCAGAACAGATTATCTTCTTGGTGAACAAAACGGTAATCATCAATATGAATATCACTGTCTGTGACTTAGTAGGCCACACGCACACACGCACACACGCGCGTGCTCTCGACCTTGCACATTCTTTCACATACATCACAATGTGTGTGTGTATACATATATATGTATATATATGTATGTATCCAACATAATAAATGCTTGTGGAATCTGTTCCAAAATTTTTAATTAGAATAAAGGTCAGTAGAATGAAAGAAATTCTACTCCTCAGATATTGCCACTTATCTTCTCTTAAAATTAATAACCCAAATCATAATAACCAACAAAAACCCTTAAGGATGGGAAAAAAAGGAAAAAAAAGAAAATACAGTGAATAGTGAGTGACCCAGGCAAGTTAATCTGTTGTCCAAATCTTGTAGTCATTGCTGTTCTTTAGCTGTAAAGTGAAGCAAAAGATAATTTGAGGAAAAACTGCTTTGTGTCAAAGTAACTTCTGTCACATTTAAGGCAGATGCACAAAGGTAGGTAAATAAGTTTCTATTGCTTTTGAGAAGGGATTGCTGAAAAGAACAGAGCAGAAAGGCAATCTAATTTTGATAACTGCTCTCTTGGAGTTCTCTAGCTATTCTCCCTTCTCTGTGCCCTTTGCCTTCAAAAATTTTTATGAAAGTTTTCTTCATCTTTTTTTTTTTTTGCTGTAGCTTTCATGTTACTTTTGAGAAGAAGTGAAGAAAATGGAAGCCAAGTGCCTCAGATGACAACCAGAAAACATGAGTTTCTTTGATTTCTTTATAAGTGGTTGTAAATGTTGGCAGAATCAACAAGCAGCATGGCAGAGGGTCATAAGTCACAAAGTTATACATTTAGAACTAGAAGGAATCTCACAGGCCATGCTAATTTTAGAGATGAGTAAACCCAGGGAGGTTAATTGTTTTTTGCTCAAGATCAAGAAAATAAGCATCAGAAACAGACTATGAAGCCCAGGTTCTCCAACTCCAAAGTCAATGTCATCTCCACTGTATCATAAGGGTTTGTGATATTATGGAGGGAACATGAGATGGCAGGGTCAAGATACTTGGTTACTGATGCCAGCTATGATGTTAGTGTATATATAGTTATTACTATGTAGTGTTTTAAGGTTTACAAAATATTTTTTCCCAAAACAATACTTGCCTTGAGCTAATGCAAGTTGTGTAATTATCCTAATTTTATAGATAAAAAAACCAAGCCATAGATAAATAAGATGACTTATCCAAGGTCATAAAGCTGGTGAGTAGCAGAGACGGAATCTGAATGTAGGTCTTGTGTCTGCAAGTCTAATGTTTTCTACACTATTCCAGGGTACTTTCTGTGGCTGATAAACAGGACAAGTCACTTAAAATATATGGGCCTGAGATTCCTCATAGCTAAAATAACGAGGTTGGTAGAGTTGATTTTTAAGGCTCTAACATTATATATTTTTGTGATATGAGTCTTATCTCTTCTAAATTATTATATAAGCTTATGGAGATTTTTACAGAACACCTGAATCATTCTGCATTCCTTCAGCCAATTCCAGTGAAATTGGGAATTGTGCAAAATGGTACAGTTAATTTTTTTCCTTGTAGCGTGAGTAGCTGGAGGACTTAACTTGACAAATTTCCTGTCATGAGAGAACTAGAGCCCAAACTCTAGATTTTTTTTTAAGAGAGCAGAATAGATGACGAATATTTTGGCAATAAAGTAGTCTTTTACTTGTAATATTATTGTTTAAATGTATTTTTGTTCATATTTCTGTTTTCATAAACAATGTATGTCTGCATACATTTTCTTTTTTCTGACAAATGATAGATGACATTTGTATAATATCTATTGTCCCATTTGAACCTATTCAGTACAATAGCTAAAGTATTATTTTTTGAATTTTAGAGATTAGGAAACTGAGGTTCACAGATATTGAGGATAAATTCAAATAGTAGTAATAGCAGAGCCATACTTTGAAGCCACCAAGTAAGACAACTCATTCCATTAAGTCATAATCATTACTTTTATATCAGAATTTGTGTTCTGGGTATTTTGTGTAATTTTTTGGAGATTTATCCTTTTTTTCGTACTCTTTTTCTTTCTTTTTCTCCTTATCCTCATCAGCTTCTTGAGGTCAGAGACAGTATCATTATTGTTTTTGTTTCCCAGTTGCCTAGTACAATTCCTGGCACAAAGTAAACACTTAATAAATGTTTACTGATTGACTGATTGATCATCATCCCATACATTCTTATAACAAATTACATCTTGGCCAGAATTAACAAAACATTACAAAGCTTCTTTTGCTCATTGAAATAATTTATGGACTTTATTCTGTGTTCCCATGTACAAGGATATTTTTGCAACTTTCTTAAAATAGAGTATATTGTAATTCTTTAAAATATAATTGCTACCATGTTGAACTAGTATTGCCAGGTTATTTCTGGTGGCATTTTAAAAAAAGTGCTGGCTGGTGGTTTTGCTACCTACAGTAAGGTGTCTTCATCTAAAATCCATAAACTTAGTTTTAATATATTTTGATAACTGTATCTTAATATATTTTTTCTTTCTGTAATCTTATGCATATGTTTTATTGAAGGGGTCCATAGGCTTTAGCAAGCTGCCAAAGGCATCCATCTTTCTCTCTCTCTCTCTCTCTCTCTCTCTCTCTCTCTCTCTCTCTCTCACTCTCTCTCACACACACACACACGCACGCACGCACGCACATATACATGCATGCATGTGAGTCTTAATAACCTCTGCCCTACAAGGTTGTTTAAACATTTATTGTTTTTTATTCTTCTTATCAGTAGAATATGACTAATGGTATATCATTGAGTCAGATTTGTTAAAAACCTAATTAAAGTAGGTTTACTAAATAAATACTTGGAAAAGTAGTCTTTGTTTTAGACTTTTGGATTAGTACTAAAATTTGAAAGATTCAAGTAGCTTGTGAGTATTTAGTCAAGAGCATTTGGGCATCATTGTGAAGAAGTAAGCTTCCTTTTTCACTTCAATGAAAATTTTGTTTTTTGCCTTTTGTATGTTTAAGGCATGTTGGTATTTTACAATTCTGATTATAGGATTCTGCATGACTATTCTAGAAGTCAGTGAGCATTTAGGGATGATGTTCCTCTTGGAAGGGAGTCTGCAGTAAAGTACTTAAGGGATCTATACCTTGTTATATGCTCTTTGACATTTTACCATTGATTTGGGGAAAGAAATAAATGCTGTCACTATCAAATTTGTAGGTGACACCAGGCTAGAGGGTTAGCTAATGTGTTGAATGACACAGGATTAAAAAAGATTTCAATAGACTGATGTTGGGATGAATCAAATATGAATATATTTGATGAGGATTAATGTAAATTCTTATATTTGAGATTTTAAAAAGTTTCAAGGATAAGACAGAGAAGTAAAGCAGTAAAAATATTAGGCTTTTTAGTGATATGGCAACCGGAAATGCTAGTGTACTCTTTGATTGCATTAGAAGGGGTCATCACGTCTTGTTACAATCCAACTGTATTCTACCTTTGTTGGATCACATCTGAAGTATTTTATTTAGTTCTGGGCACTAAATTTGAGGAAACAAAATGATAAGCTGTAGATGATATAGCCTAAGTAAAGCAGGATGATGAAGAGGTTTGAGATGATGTTAAATGGGTACTGGTTAAAGGTACTGAGAATAGGAGAGTCTAGTGAAGAGAAGATATAAGAGGCGTATGGTGACATACAAGAGTGATTATACTTATTATGGCTGTTCCTAAAGGGCAAAACTATGTGGAAATTGCAAAAAGACAAATTTAACCATGATGAAAAATTTCCCAGCATTTAAACCATCCAAAATTGGGATGGTCTGCCTTTGGAGCTGGTAGGTTTCTCTTCCTGGAGATCTTCATGCAAAGACTGAATAAGCACTTGTTGGCCATGTTATGGAGGGAATTCTTGTTCAGGGATGGGTCAGACAAGATGGCCTTTGATGTCCCTTACAGCTTTTAGATTTTGTGACTTGGTAAATAATAAATTGTTAAAGAGAAACTAATGAAGTGGGCAAGGTTGGTAACTCATGCCTACAAAAGTTTGATCAGTTATGTTATCTATCATCTCTGCATTTCAGATGCCTAAGAACTAGATGTATCATTCAGGTTAATAATAATAATAAGTTAATGGATAGAACTAAAAGGGATGTGAGTTTACTAATTGGAGGTGTTATGAAGGCTGCTTCTGACTATTGAAGGTAGGGAATGTTAGGCAGTTACTAGGAAGAAGTGGAGGCCACCATCAAAGCCACCTTTCAACTAACATAGAGTCCAGGGATTGACTTTGTACAGAAGAGCAAGAAAAGGATTGCTTAGTGAATATTGGGGATTAGAAAGTAAAGAAATGATTTGAGGGCAAGAATATGACTTCCAATGGTTCAGAAGCATTAGCAACTGCAGATTTAACCTGATTTCTGTTTTTTTTTTTTAATTTCCTACACCAGTTTTATTTAAAACACAAAGATATCTTCCTCTGTAATGATGAATGGTTCAAATGATGCTGAACATGAATGATTCAGGTGCTGATTAATAATACAAGTACCTTAAAAATAGGATATAAACAAAATCATAAAAAATGAAAAGAATAAAATGATTATTTACAAAAGGGATTAGAGATCTCTGGGTAGATCTCAAGAATAAAAGGGGAAGGGGAAGAGAGAGGAGGCAAATTGCAAATGGAGCTAGAACATTCTGTGCTTGGACTTGTGGAGAGGTCCTCATATAACAAGTATTTTCAGTTGTAGATGGAGGGAGTGGGGATTGTGTTTATTTTAATTTTTAAAAAATTTATAAATTTCTCCCATTACTTTTGTTTGTGCATAACCATTCAGACTTTAACAGGGCCAAACAGATAGTCTTCTGGCATTCTTCATCCTTCCATGAAATTGCATGAAATTCTTCCTTTGATAAGCTGCTTACAACAGCAATTCCTTAGGAGTCAATAATTTCCTTATAAGGAAAGTGATGGGATTGGGCTAGATGATCTCAAACTTCCCTTTCATCTGTAAATCCTATGATCCTAGATATGATAGAAAAGAGTGTGATCTGGGTTTGTAGCAAGAGAGAAATAACAACTGCATTGATAATTCATGAGTATTAAAAGAGCCAGAGGAAAACCTCCATTGTATTGGGTATAGATTCTATTGAGTATTTGTGGAAGGACACGGCAAGAATGAGTCATCATGGATAGTTTGCAATCTCCTTTGCTGGAAGGAGAAGCCAAATTGTTGTGATTATGGAGTCACTGAAATATTAAGGTATTAGATTCCAATTTATTATTTTAATGTAACTTTGATAGGATTAAAATGAATGAATTCAGGTGGTGGGCATTAAGATGTTTTTTTGGAGTTTCTTTGAAGCATTTTTTCGCTAGTGACCTAGTGGAGCACATTGTTATATGAGTTAATTTTTTCTAGACTCAGATTAATCTGTCAAGGAAAATGAAATATTTTGTAGATAGACTGTCTTTTCAACTCATTTTGGTTCAATGAGAAGATATGGTATAGCTTAGAATTCAGGGGTGGGGCACCCATGGCCTCGAGGTCATATGTGGCCCTCTAGATCCTCAAGTGTGGCTCTTTGACTGAATCCAAACTTCATAGAACAAATCCACTTCATAAAAGGATTTGTTCTGTAAAGCTTGGACTCAGTCAAAAGGCTGCGCCCAAGGACCTAGAGGGCCACCTGTGGCCTTGTGGCTGCAGGTTCCTACCCTTAGCTTAGATTTAGTAGGGCAGAAAAAACAACTCTGCCTTGTGTTATTCTACAGGTAATGTGAGCTTTCAGCTGTTATCCTCTGCCGTTTTGTGTATGTACACTTTGTTCATTTCTGCGTAACAATTTTGTTGCCTTACCAAAAAGGATATGAAGACATAACCAAAAATACCACAAGGGATATGAGGACATGACCATAAACACACAGATCTTGCTTAAGCTAATGATGATAATTTGACTGGTTATCTTTTTGTGACATCTAGAGTTTAGAGTAAACAAGATGTCTCAGTGATTTTGCAATTTGAAATGACTATGGGTTCTATTTTCTATCTTTAGTTTTGAAAAAGCTTGGGTTCTTTCTGGTCTCTGTGTAGATGCAATCTATGCCTTCTAGATATGCAAGTGAGAATTTCACATTTAGAACATAAACATTAATTCTCTAAATTATATTCTTATTTTGAAAGCTTTTACAATTTCTTTATCTTTCAGAAAATACATTTTAAATTGGTTGTATATTTTAAACATTGTACACACAGTATATTAATCTTGTTTCTGACTTACATGTTAGCATATTTGTATTTTTTAAATTTATGAATTTAAGGAATTTTAACTGGGAGTAAATTTTGATTATATTTTGAACTCCACAATGAGCGGGTTTTTTAGATGATCATTTCTGAAAAGACTCCATTTTATAGGTAGCTTGCCTTTGAAGTTATTTTATTAGTGAGACTTAAACCACTTAATTGGGAACATTATAATTTTTTGTATTTCCCTCTTATTTGTTAGGGATTTTGCCAGGAGCATACTTTTTTTGTGTGTGGTGGAAAGAGAATTAAAAAGGAAACTTGTAGATTTGATAAATACTTTTAAAATCAGAAGGAAGCAACTTTCAACTGTTGCATTTATGTAAATGTTCAGATTTTGCATTTTCTTTGGAGAAAAGCAATATTTGCAGATATAAGCATTATCATTAATATTTTTTGTTTTAGAGATTCATTGTTTTAAAGATAGTTACAAAAAGTGGCTGTCATCAGTTCTTTCTCAGTAGACTCTATTCTTCAAAAATGGACAAACCATATTTAGAAAAATTACTCTTTTCTGCCAGAAACAGACTTTGCTTTAAAAATGAAGAAAAACACCTTTGCTTGTGGTAGATTTCAATATGAATAGTTCCTTCAGAAAAGTCTACTGAAATAAAGAACAAAAATGGTTTTGTAAGACAAATAATTTATTTCAAAGAAACTTCACTCAAGTTTTACTCTAGTGTCTTATTAGTTGGAGGTGACCATGGACTCTGGAAGGCTTTTCCAGGAGAATATGATATGACAGGTCTCAAAGCTGGAAAAGCTTCAAACTAAGGTCCTGAGATAGTCTATATATCTTTCATTTGAAGTTCTGCTTAGCTGAGTGTGAAGATGATCGGCAGGAGTTTGGGCACCAGATGGTGATTTAAAAAAAAAATTTTTTTTTGGCCCACAGTAATCAGTCTCCCTGTGATGGACCTAGGATCTGTCTCCATGGAAGGGGTAAAGGGATATACTAAGTCCTAAAATTATAGATCCTTTGAAGTATGGATGTTTTTCATTGACAAAGTAGGAAAACCAATCAGATTAAATTAAACTCCCTTTGAGGTTATGATTTTCTGAAGGCAAGAAGTATATTTTGCCATCAAATAATTGTACAGTTTGAAATTTTTCCCTTAATTTATCTATTGCTTTGGTTTTCTAAAAAGCTCAAAACTGTTATTGTAGTTAGAAAATTGTTTTAACATAATACATTTGTTTGCTCACATTTCTAGTTCCAAATTTCTTGAGTTGCTTTTTTGGGGGGATTAGAGATATGTGAAGAGAAAGGAAAAGACTAGAGTAAATTCTACCAAAATATTTTATAATCTTTTCAGGGGGAATAGAATAAAATTTATTTCTCCCCTCACCCCAACTTCCTTACACCCCTGTTCTAGGCAATATAAGGATGACCCATGTCTTAGTTTTTCTATGGTCTTATTTATTATTGCTTCATTATGTATGTTATCCAGGCAAGTTGGAAATAATTTAGTTCTGCTTGTTGAGGAAATAAGTTATTCATGAAATTATGTCATTCTCTTTATGTTTAGAATATGAATATTTCGCAAGTTTGTTATTCTGTTAGTATACCAAATTTACTCTTTTACAATTCTTAAGATATAATCACTGAGGAATTGTGTTTTTTGTTTTTGTTTTTGTTTTTGTTTTTTGTTGTTGTTTTTTTGATGGTTCTTATGGTGCACTCATCCTGAAGTCAGGAAAACCTGAATTCAAATCTGGTCTCAGACACTTAAGAGCTGTGTGACCCTGGGCAAATTACTTCACATGCTTGCCTCAGTTTCCTCAATTGTATAATGGGAATAATAATAGCATTTGAGTCTCAAATGAGTTCATATTTGTAAAAAGCATGTAGTACAGTCCCTGACACATAGTAGGTGCTATAACAATGCTTATTCTTTTACCATTCCCCCTTAATTTGGTATGAAAGGAATATAAGATTTAATTTGCTATATTTTCCTATGGAGCCATCATACTGACATCAAGACAACTTGTCATATTGCTTTAATAAGATGACTTCTCACAGTAATAGACTTTGAAATTCGAGTGAAATGAATATGAAAACATTAAAATCTTTTATTATTTGCTCTGAAAAAGTACAGTTTATCCTTTCACATTTCAGTGGCTTCCGCAAAACACTTTCATAAATACATAGTATATGCATATATATGCATGCATACATAATATACATGTACGTGCCTACTATACATCTATATTCATGAATGTACCTGGTGTAAATAAAATACAAACTTTCAGTTATCAGCTTAATCCTTTCATTAGTTTATGGACCCAAAATTCTCTTGAGAGTTTCACAAATCCACATGATCTCCCAAAGTGTTAGCTTTCATATGTGAATTGTTAGCTTAAAGATGATTTAAAACTATACCCAGTCAGCCCCCTATTGGATATACATCTGAAGAGGCTTAAGAGCTTACTTTATTTCTTCTAAAGTCATTTGTAATTTATGTTTATTCAATTGCCTTAGGATCTGCTGGTCAGATGGCACTTCTGTATCATAATAAATTAAAGCTTTCTGATTAAAACATCTTTTTTCTTAGACAAACTATAACCCTGGTTCTGGAGGTTAGTTGAAAACAGACACAAGAGTATAGGTCTTAATTTAATCATTCAGAGAAGAAGCCTTTTTTTTTTCTTTTGATATTTCACTTACCTAATATTTTAAGATCTTTAAAGTAGGAGCCTGGATTTGGAATATGGGTTATTTTCAGATAAGAGGATTGTAGTAGCTGAGAACAAATATAGTTTCCTTTCTTTAAACCCCTTGATGTTGAATTATCATTTGGGGCAGAAATTAATATCAATTTATCTTATTCATTGAACCAAAATAATCAGTATCAATAGTAGTAATGTACCTTTTTTTAAACCCATTTCTTCTGAAATTAGAGAAAAATATTCTCTGATGTGGGCATAAGACTAACTGATTAGCATAATAGAAAGAAAGGGCCCTAGATCTGGAGTCTGGAAGACCTGAATTCAAGTTATTTCCTTTGATAGACACTAACTGTGTGGCTGTAAGCAAGTTGCTTAATCTTACATTCAACTCCCCACAACTCTTTGGGACTGGAAATTTTAAAGGAGCTGCTGATCTACCTTGGTAGATAGAGTTTCCTCATGAAAAGTTATCTCTGTCAGTGAAATTAAAGGTCTGGGCCTGAAATAAATTAATAGATAGGAAGATACACACACATATAAATGTTTGTTTTTTGAAGTATTGAGAAAATAAGGAGCAAGGAGCATTAGTTTTGAATTGAAGTAGCAGCATTTATAAAATTTTATACATGTAACACTTTTTATTATCATTTCAAAAAAACCCTGTGGATAAATACTACTTAATTTTTGAACTGTATATTTATTTAGTCATACTTACATTTAATTACTGAGTATCTGTCTTGTCTGATTTAAATTAAGCTTACTTTTTGAATCATCATCACTAAAGCAAGTTTTGCTGTAATGAAGTCAATCTCTTTTTTGGAGTAATTTACAGTTTAAATGGGATGGTAGGGAAATGTAGTCAATAAACATTCACTTAGTGCCTACTTCATGCTTACACATATCTGTTTATTTGGCATATTTACACTTTTAATTACATTAAGTATACAGAGCTGTACCTATATGTACAAAATATCACAGCTGAATGAAGGACTATGTATATGTGCTGATGAAATGAGTAGTGTAATTTTGTTTGTAACATTGGACCATAAGAATTCTCATGAAAGTTAGTCATATGGGGCCAAATAATGGTGGTGCATAAATGGAATGCTTATGTACTTGAGACGTGTCATCTATCATAGTATTATGCATGTAATAAAAATTCAACACATATTTAATGAATAGATGAAAGTACTTATGAGTCACAACTCTGGTTCTTCTAGCCCAATGTTATCTATCTGTGACAGGGACAATAGATCATTTTGTGGGAGAGTCTAGTAGTGGCTTTCCATGATGCTTACCTCTGAATTTTAGTGGTGTACCCCGAACACCCATAATTTCACTTTCACAACCAAAGACAAATCTGTTTCAAATATTTGCCTTTGCCATCTTTGAACCTTACTTGCACAGTAGTTCGACTTTATTATTTCTAAGTTTTCTCAAGAGTTGAGAGTGATGTATTTCCTGTTAACCTACAAAGGAATGTACTGGCTTTTTTGGTCTCCTAAGATTGCTGCTTAAGTAATTTCGTCTATGACAAATTTTCAATGCTGTGGTCTTCATGGATACTCTTTGGCTGAATGGGACTTATAAATGTTGTTAATTAAATCTATAACTTCATTTTCCTCTAAACTGATTATTATGGTTTGCTTAATTGGAAAAGGGTGCATAGATTTGTTAGAATCTGAATAATTTTCATACAGATGGTAGAACTGCTACCAGAATATGGATTTCTTTACTCCCAATTCAGTTCTCTTCTCTTGACATTGCCAAGTGATTCCTTAGGAAGAGTAGTATTCAACTATACTGTCTTTTTCCTGCTAAAATGATTATAATAAGCTGGTGGTGTCTTTGAAAACCTTTTGTTTCATTTGCATTCTCAGTATTGTGAATTTGACCCATCTAATAGACAATTCATATGATTTAGGTTTTATGCACCCCTAGGCCAAGTTTATGAAAAAGCTTAATTTTGCAGAGGGGTGGGGATGGAGAGACAGCATGGGAACCAGCAGGTGGAGCCCTGTAAAAAGACAAATTTATTTCTTTGATAGGTTTCATAAAACTTTATTAGGACCCCCTCCGCTCTTTAAGGAATGAGGTTCTAAAAACTTTTTCACACAACCCTTCATGTGGAAAAAAGAAAAATCTGTTTTGATTGAGCCTTAATAGAAAAATTATTATTGTATATAGGATTTCGTTTTAAAAATAGGGGAGGCTGAGAAATTCCTTGTATGAATTAGGTCAGACTATTAAAAATGCTGGTTAATCAGAATGTTGGTTAAAGGATGTTGCAAAACATCTAGGATCGGGACTTATAGGTTGTACAGTACTCCAGGAATAGAATTGCATTGAATTTCTGAATACACAAATATGGTACTTTCCAAAATTGGGTTCTTATAAGAAATCATCAGAGGAAAGCATTACCATGTAAATCATAAATGCTGAATTTTTGAATTCAAAAAGCCTAGACTTTTGAAGGCTTCAATGCAGAGAGATTCTCTAGGTTATGGTGATGTTCACGTCCTACTTTGGTGAAATTGCCATTAGCAATCCAGGAAATGTATAGCTGAAAAAGATTGTTTTAAAGGCTTTGGTGATTGTGTGCTGGAATATATGCTAATAAGTCACATATCTTGTTGAAGATTGTAGGTCAAAGTAAAAGATAATGTTGAAGATTATCATAGCTCCACAAATGTAGTTTCACTGAGGAGTCCTGTGGTAGCTGCCATCAATCATGGCCATTGGTAGTCTGAGAATGTATAGCAGAAAAGGCTTGCATTATAAGCTTGGGAAAGCTCAAATTGACCAGGTAAAGTGATATAATATCACTTTCAATTGACTATGCCTTAGTATAAGTTCCTCTCTACATAGATTTCTGGTTTTCAGTCAAGATACTTACTTTTATGTGGTGATAACTTTCTGATTACAAGCTTGGAGGAGTACATCTCTGGGGTTAATGTTACTAGAACTAGTTTAGATAAAAATAGCACTTGTTTACTTGAAGATATTTGTCAAATTGAATGTTACATACTTTTTCCTTTATGATGCTTTAAATGTATCTCTTGAATTTTGACATCAGAATAATAGTGATATTTCTTTTAAAACCTCTACAAAATAGAATTAAAGTTATGTTGAGAGCAATAATTTTTGTCCAAGTCAAGCTGACATATTAACCCATTCGGGCACTATGACCTTTCTGATGTAGGAAAACAAATTCTCTTTGTAATCTCAATGTGAAATGAAAAAAAAAGGAGCCTAAATTAAAATGTAGGTCAGGGACTAAGTTACTCTCTTACCTGATAATGTAAACAGTGTCTAATTAAGCAATTTCTTTATACATTTTTTTCTTCCCAGTAGTTGAAAGCACTGGTTGCACAGAACTAGTTAGTATGCAATGGAAAATATTACACATGTTTTTGGTTGAGGGTACAGGAAAAATGTGTAACATAAAATCATGACTACACTTAAAAACACCAAAACTTCTACTTAATACAATACATTACCTTCATAAATATTTACCAAAAGATATTTTCAAAGAGGTAACTAAATATAAAGAAATGTAATGGGTGTAACTTAGCAATGTAAAAAATAGAACAGCAGATCCTTAATAATAATAAGTTTGAGTTATAATTTTGTACTGCTGACTTCACCATGTTGCATGATTTACTAATTTTATATGGAGCCTGGGAGAAGGATTAAAGTTTTTTCCAGTGCTGGGAACTTTAGCACACCATAATTTGAGAATATCAATAGTTATTTATATTCAGGCAATATAGCTAAACATGTGGAAATCTTATGACTTCATCTTAAATTATTCATAAAAGAACTTTAAATATGACCTTTACATATAAGGACAGAAATATGAGACAGTGGATGGCACACACATGAAGTAATACACATTCTATATCACCATTCTTTTGGTTTTATCAGTGTTTTCTGATACAAGGAGTCTATTTTTATGGTTTTAGATCCTTTTGCTTGTTGAGAGGAAAGGTCCTTCTTAAGTACAAAGAACAGTTAAAACTCTTTAATTACATGAAAAGTCAGTTTAAAGCAAACCCATTTCTTCCTTCAATACTGTCATTATTTTCTGCTGTAAAAGTCAATCAACCTTATGCCCTTAATTGGAATCTATTTTGTATTAAGTAACTAAAAAAATTTTTTTTCCCCTCACATCAAGTGAAAGTAGGCTTGTGTAAATGCAGACATTTAGGGGGCATTCAAAATCATTGGGATTGATGGCTCTAACTTCTGATAAGAGGGGGGCACAAACCCTTGGGTAAATGCAAGCTAGTTCTGTATTTCTGTCTTGATTCACTAAAGCCAGATTCTCCAAGTCTTAAGAGTCTCTGGTACTCTCTAATGGGCTTCATTGTTTTGTTTATTGTGCTTATCTTTAGGTCAGCTTGCTTCACATTTGCATGACTGGTAGACTTCTTTCAAAGTCTGTTGACATTTCAGTTAATTTTGAATGGCTTTTAATGTGTTCTGTCTTTGAATTGGACCCAGTGACCCAGTTACTCTGCTCTGTAAAAAAACAAAAAGCCGTTGAATGGTGGTCCAATATGGCATAAGAGGTTTCAAAAATTAATAGAGTAATTAAATGAGTGATTTATTTACTTTATGTAGTCTTATAAAAACCTGGTTAATTTTTTTTTAGATGAGAGAGTCAATATATAGCTTTTTATTCTGATAGAAAAAAAGAGTTTGAGTTATACATGAAAATTTGAAAATGACTAGAGTAAGGAAGTTTTATTGTAGAATAGAAATTTAGAAGAGGTCTTAGGAGATGAATACCTCAGATCACCAGGATAATAAGTAAGCAGATCTCATATCTGAACTGAGGCCAGTGCTCTTTCTCTTTCTTCCTCTTTGCAAAGAATTTGACCTAGAGTACAAAGGCCACTGCCTGTTGAATATTCCCCATAAACTGACCTGGCACTGTTATCATCACCAGCAAAGATTTATTGAGTGTAGGAAGTACTTGGAAGGCAGTAGTAAAACAGAGTTGAGTTAGTCACCCCGACATGTCCTCACATTATAAGAAGGTTCAGTTGTGTGTTTGAACTATTTGCTCATCTTACCACTTAGAGGCCTTTATCAATAATGACAATGTTACGTTGAGTTTACATACTGTTTTACAGTTCCACATATATTACATTCACATACTGATGATAAAACTGAGGCCCATAGAGGGTCACTGTAAACATGAGAGCTGGAATAGACCTTGGAGATTATCTAGTTCTATCCCCTTCATTTTATAAATGAGGAAGCCAAGGTCTTTACTTGGCCCAAGGCTGTGTAGCTAGTAAGGGCTAGAGTTGGGATTGAAATCCACACATTATTACTCTTTAAGTTCAATGTTCATTTTATTATAGTAGGTTGTTTATCAATTCATGAGGCTCTCTAACGCAGTCCTTATGGCATATTTTGAATATAATTATCTCTGTGTCATAAAGACCATTTGATTCAGAGTTAGAGAATTTAGAGATCAGCTAGTTTGGCCTCTTCATTGTATACATGAGGAAACTGAAGCCCAGAGAAGTTTAAATGATTTGATTTGTCCAAAGTCACACAAGTTATAAGTATCAGAGTTGGGATTTGAAGTTGGCTCATCTGTCTTCATCTTTCCCCTGCCCTGTTAATTCCCAAGACTTAGGCATAAGGTATATTTAAGGTAGAGTAATGATTTATGTCTCATCTAAACTTAAAAGCGTTAGAATGAATTTCTCTTTTTCCATACCTTTTTTGCTTACTCAGCTTTGTTTCTCCTTTTCCAACAAAGTTCCTTCCTTACATCTTGAAGTGTTTTTACTGTTGCCAGCATGTGATCTTTCCTTGATAAAATAAATCAACAATCATTTATGAAATACCTTCTATTATAGACTCCATTTTCTAGGAATGGCCAGTCTCCCCTCTCTTCCAATCCATGTTTACAAGACCCTTCAAGGAATCAAGAAATATTCCTTGATTTAACATACCCAAGCTGATAATCACTTATTCGAAGGAGGTTGAACTACATTTCTATGCCTTTAGTTTCTTTTGCTCTCTTGGCATTGATCTGGCCCCACTGTTGATCCAGTCTCATTGGGTGACTGGATTAGACAGTAGATAGATTGCTGCCAGGCCTGCAGTCTGGAAGACCTGAGTTTAAATCTTCCTCAGATACCCTCTAGCTGTGTAATCCTTGGTGAGTCACTTAACCTCTGTTTGCCTCAGGTTCTCCAAATGTAAAATGGGATTGTTGTGAGGATCAAAGGAGTCAATGTTTGGGAAAAATGCTTAGCACAGTACCTGGCAAAAAGGAGATACTTAATAAATGTTTCTTTCCTTTTAATACCTAGATTTCAGACATCTTAAATATTTTTCTTTGTCCTTTTCCCTTTAGTTAGATACTCAGTAAATAAGCGTTCAGTTCAACTCAACAAGTATTTAATACAATTTACATTATATAATTTACACGGTATTCCAGTTTAACAACACTCTCAGTGTCTGTGTTTAGTAAAACATCTATATGTTGTTGTTTTTCTTGCCATATGGTACTAACTTGGTAAAAGGTATAACTTTACTTGAAAAGTCACAGATCCATTCAAATGTTGATTGACATGAAATAAAAGTGTAGCAAAACTGCAAGTAAAGCGAGTCAGAGGATTAGTGTAGTATATCTGGCAAAACACAAATAGAATTAATATTTCCAGAAAAATATTTTAAACCCTCACCTCTCAAATAGATGTCTAATTGAATCTTAGGACTGGAAAAGAATTAGACATCATGTCTAATTTTTTCCTCATATCAACTAATAGTGAATTTTCCTCATCTGGGAAGAGTAAGAGTTGGTAATAAAAATGTGTTGTCAGTTATCATATATTCTTTTCTCTTTAGAATGATCATGATACATTTTTCTGTTCTGTGAAGTTCATAGTGACCTCATTGAGAGTAGATCCCTTGATTGGGGGGAAGGGAGTCAGAGGGGAGTACTAGGAGACTGACTCTTCTTTTCTTAGGTTTAGCACAGTTCCTCCCTCTCCACCCCCCACATCCATCTGTTATTTGCTTTTGAGCTCTGGGTCAGCTTGCAGAGCTATATACGGCCAGTAGAGATGCCCTCCACCTCAATTCAGGAGAAATTCCCTTGTTTCTTTGTCTCTTGAACTTTTCCCAGTCCTTAAATAGATGAATGGGCTATTAAAAAGCATTCATTAATGTAAAGAAAATGGAACTTCTAGAGAATGTGTTTTTTGGTCACAACACTCAGATTCATTAAATAATACCAAACACCTCACTTTATGGTTCTTATTTCCTCACTTTTAAAATAAACAGGTCTGACAAGATACACCCAATGAATATCAACATCAGTACAATTCACTTGTTGACTCATCGAAGAAAATTAGTCTTTAAATGTTTCATTGTGCATGTTTGTTCATTAAATATATTACATTTTCTTGTTCCTTTATTCTTCTTTTTTTAAAATGAACTCAGCAGTTTACTAAACACTAGAATTCATGCCCTCTATGCTAAAAGGCTATTTACTTTTTTATATCTTTTCCATTTAAAATGAAACCTAAAGTTTCCATAGTCCTTTCCTTTGCCTTTGCCAATTCATGAGTGAAGTTAAATTCATCAATAGGCAGCAAAATAAGTCTTAATTTTATCTAATAATGTTATTAGTAAGACAGATTATTTTTTAAGATATTATTCAGTGGCCCTACTCAGCAAAATGGTTAGCAAAGTAGTGGCTTTGCTTCAGCCTTTCCATTCTTAAAGTTGCTTGGTTTAATAGTTACCCTAAACAGAATTAATATCATAAATAAAAACATTGTAGAGGGAATTGAATGGGGACTAAATTCCCACTTAAGGAGGTCTGTAACTTCCAATACAAGATTAAATAATCTAGTTGGGAAATAGAAAAATGAATGAGGGATAGACAGTCAATAATAACCATGTGTGAGGGTTTAGGATCAGTGATATACATATTAAATAGTGGGTCCCCTTACTTAAAAGGACGGGATCCAGGGGCTAGGTAAAATTATGAAATAGATGTCATTTGTTTTTGATAACCCCGATTTCCTACTTTGAGAACTTTATATTTCTGTAGTGTCTATCTAACTAGATATGTTTCCAAGCCACTTGTAGCCTTTTCTCCACAGATATCTATTATAGTTTTTTTTGGAGGGGGGGAGGTAGGGCAGTTAGGGTTAAGTGACTAGCCCAAAGTCACCTGGCTAGTTTTTTGTGTTAAGTGTCTGAGGCCGAATTTGAACTCGGGTCCTCCTGACTCTAGGGCCAGTGCTCTATTCATTGCACCACCTAGCAGCCCCAGATATTTATTATATTAAAACATGAAGAGACCCTAGTGCAAAAAATACTATTCTTCAGAATTTAAGGGCCAGAAAAATAAAGTGATGCACCTTGGTGAGTGGATAGAATGCTAGACTTGGAGTGGGAAAGACCTGAGCTCAAATATTGCTTCTGATACTATGTGACCATGGGTAATTCACTTAGTCTCTGTGAGTTTCACTTTCCATACTTGTAAAATGGAATTTGTTGTTATTGTTCTTCAGTCATTTCAGTCATGTATAATGCTTTGTGACCCCATTTGGAATTTTCTTGGCAAAGGTACTGGAATAAACTATTATTGATTATAATTTAATTAATTATCATTATTAAATTATTTCCTTCTCTAGTTCATTTTATAGATGAGGATATTGAGGCAAACAGGATTAAGGCTTAAGAAATCTGTCTCCCTCCCTCCCTCTCTCGTATTCCCTCATTCCCTTCCTAGACTCTTAGTTCTAGATTCTTTTTACTACCTCAAGTTGCTTTTCTCTCCCAGATCCCTAGATTTTTCAAGATGACAATTTGTTGGTTTAGTTGATGAATTCAAGTTGCTGGGATAGTACCAGAAAGATGTCCAGGGTTTTTCTTTGTCTTCTAGGTAAAATAAGTGTATTTTATCTATGACCTCGTGGAGATAGTGACCCTGTTTTTCCTTACAAAAAAAAAAAAATTTATGAGATTTTTATATTTAAATGGGGGAATCTATTTAGGCAGGGTAGGCTTTAAAGAAACTGCCAAATCTTATTGTATAGGTGGCCCTGATGTATACTCTCTGGTTTTCTGCTATATGCTAGGTACATTTAGGACTCATAAGTGGGGTTCAGAGATGCCTATGTATATACTCTATCTGATCTACTTCCAGGTTTTATTTGACAAGAACACCCATGTTAATATCTAGCTCTTGAGCCTTTAATCTTGTCAGGCCAGCTTGTGTCTTGGAGTTGATTGGCTTTTAATTATGCCTATATTTCTCATAACTACTAATTTTATGAAAAAAATGCTGATATAGCCACCTGTATTTATTTGACCTGAAATATATATTAAGTGTTTACAGTGTGCAAGGTTCTAACTAAACGACAATTTTTTTTAATAGCAGTGAAAGATTGATACATAGTTATTTTCTCTTGGTCAGTCTGTTCATCAGTAAATATTTATTAAATACCTTTTATGTGCCAGGCATATTAAGGCATGAATGATTAGGGCTAAGCCATAGTCTATAGTCCTAGAACAGAACAAAATATTTAGGATTAAACCCGTGACTTTTCCTTCTAAGAGCCTTGCTCTGAAAACTCCAAATTAACCATATGCAGAAGTCCTATATTCTTATGGATCTATGATATCATTAGGTATTTTCTCTAGTGATAGAGTTTTTAACCTATTCTTGTCTGCTCATGCTGTGAGACTTTTGGCCGTCCATCCAATGTGTCAGGAGACTTTTTGTGGGTTCTTCTGGCATCCTGACCATATCAGTGGAGAGCAGAATTGTTGAGGATAAAATGATGAGTTTAATCAGTTGAGTATGTTCTTTTCTGAAAAGCATACCATGAGTTGGCTAAAATTGTGAGTCTAAGCATAAAAGATGGAAGAAAAGAACTAATATCCTCCTTAGCTCACTAAAAATGTAATCTTACTAAGTCATAACCTTATGCTGTATTGACTCTTTATTCCCATACTCAGATTTAAATTAAACAACCATTCAAGATTCAGGAAACTGGCAAGTCCTTTTGCATATGACCTTTTGTGGAATTCTTGTGTGTTCACTAATTAGAACCTGGTATTTTGAAAAGCTTACTAGATAATACATATTAATTTAATTCAACAAACATTTATTGAGTGCTTACTAGGAGTTAGTCCCTGTGGATATAGAGACCAAAAAAAATGGTATAGTCCCTGCCCTCAAAAAGTTTATATTCTACTGGAGATTGGGGGTGGGTGGGAAGATGATCTAGTTTTTTTTCAAACCAAGGCTCTCAGTCATTGAGAGATCAATGGTATATGTTGATTAATACTAATTTCAGGTTTTGTTCCTAATTCCTTTTTTCAGTGCACTAATAGTATTCTTACATGACTCAGAAACCACCTGCTCTTTCATAAACCTAAAAGGAAGAAAAAGATACACACATATAAATTAAAAGTTACTATATTTGAAATTCTTACTACATTTTATTTTGTGATAATTATAATTGGGTATTTGTTTTTGCATACCCCTAGAAAATGTAGAGGGTCATGTCTTTTGTCTCCCATAGGTTAGTTAGTTTTGTCCCAAGAAGAATGATAAATGGATCTTAAAAAGGACTTTCCTCTCGTTTTCTGTTTCTTCAACTAAATAATTGCTGCTTCTGCTGTCACAGAGCAACAATCTTATCTTCCTTTTTCTCTTTTCTGTACTTAGCTGTGTGCACATAGATGTCTCTAATGGTGAAATCCCCTTTCACTTATATGGTTTATTGCTGGGGCAGCAATTGTATTAGAAAGTAACATTTGAAGTGTTAACCAGTATGTGGGTAGTGTATACAACATTGACCTTTTTAATTGTTAATACCTTGGTTGAGAGACTGAAAGTTTCAGAGTCGATAACTCAGGCACAGGCTAAGGTGGCACATTTTGGGCTAAAAGATAGGGATGAACCATAAATTTGTGTATGTGTGTGTGTGTGTGTGTTTATATTTGTTTATTTAGGTAAACAGATGAAACACTTCTGATCCAGATGTGACAATTTTTTTTTTTTACAAATGCTATATTAACTTCTGGTTTACATTATTCATTTCTGCCAGATTTTGAGTTACAATTTCCCCCCCATTTTCCCCCTACCCAACCACCCTAAAATAGCAGTCCCACAAGAATATCCCCTTATCCAATCTGCTTTCTCCCATATCTTCTTCCATATACCCTTCGACTTTTCCATTAGGCCAAGGTAAATCTCTGTGCTCCAATGCCTGCACATCTTATCTCCCAATTACATGCAAAATAGTATTAATAATAGTATTTATATATATTTGAAACATTTAATTTTAAAACTTAGAATTCTAGATCCATTCCCTTCCTCCCTTGTTATCCACTCCTGCTGGGAAGATAAGCAATTCAGTATTTGTTGTACATGTGTAGCTATGCAAAACATTACCATAGTAGATATATTGTGACATTTCTTTCTTTCTTATGGACAGGCTACCACTAATGTCCTGTTGAAATGCTTTAGTACAGTATTAGACCATGATCATGACTGCTTCTCCCCACTCCCTTTTCCCCTAAGCATTGTGGGTTTTTAAAATGTAATATAGACTATTAGATGAAGGGGATGATTCTGTAGCCTGATAAGAGGGTTGCTTAAAACTTGTAACCTGGGCTTAATTTACTCTGAATTAAAAATGATTTTTGATTGGACTAGATTTTAGATATTATTTGTATGAAACAAAATTTGTATCTTCTTTGCCTTCTTCTGTCCCTCTATCCCTATCTTTTATCTATCTTCCCTTCCTTGTCTATACCCCTTCTTTCTCTCTAGGCAGTTGTAGTTTCAGTTGCTGTTGCTTAATTTTTTGTGCTTTAATTTCCTCATCCATAAAATTGGGATCATAATAGCACTTAACTCACAGGTTATAGTGAAGATAAAATTAAAGTACATATATTTCTATCTCTTATTTCTAGCTATATATCAATATAAAGATATATAAAGCACTTTGCAAACCTTAAAGCACCATGTAAATGTTGGCTGTTTTATGTTTCATTTCAGTCCTCCTATGATTCAGTTTCTATTCCATAAATAATTATTTCCATTTTTCCTTCCTAACCATCAAGTACCCCCATGACTTTCCCTCACCTCAGATGCCTCCTCTGCCTCTAATGCATTAGAATATTTTGTTTTTTTGGTGACGGGATGGGAGAAATAGCTACTTGAAATTCCATAATTCCAATTTTTCTCTTGATATTGAGCTAAACATATATAAAGAAAGGATTTTAGGGAATGAGTTTTAAAAGTAAAAGAGACAGTTTCAGTCTCTTCAGATATTTGATGGGAAACACTATCGCTGAATCATTGTTTTTTTTTTCCTGTGAAGCTCTGAATTGTTTAGAACTTCCTTGAAAGCATTTTAAGAGTTTTACTGCCAGTTATATATATCTGAATTGACAATAAGAAGGAAAAGTTATCCTTTAGCATGGGTTCTTTTTTTTTCCTTTTGGAGGGGGGAAGGCAAGGTAGTTTGGGTTAAGTGACTTGCCCAAGGTCACACAGTGAGTGTCAAGTGTCTGAGGCTGGATTTGAACTCAGGTCTTCCTGACTCCAAGGTTGGTGCTCTGTTCACTGCACCACCTTGTTGCCCCTCAGCATGGGTTCTTAATTTGGTTTCCCCAGACCCCCTAGGTGTCAGTGGATAGATTTCAAGAAAATTTGTGTGGGGAAAAATATTTATCTTTATTTCATTGTAATTCATTTCCTTTGTAACCCTATGTATTTGATTTTATTAATTTAAATTATATATTGTACTGAGAAGAGGTTTAATGCCTATACAGACTGCCAAAAGGGTCCATGAGACAAACAACATTCAGAATCCTTACTTTAAAACAGTTGTACAAATCTGTATTTACAGAAGTGTAATGGTGGGGAAAAAGTTACATATTTTTAAAAATTGAAATGAGTTTCAACATTTTGTATGAACATTTGTGATGTGGATTAAGATGTGATTATTGTTTATATTGTAAAGATTGATTGTTTCAACTTTGGTTTTTTTTTGGAGGCCGAAAGGCAAGGCAGTTGGGGTTAAGTGACTTGCTTAAGGTCACACAGCTATTTAAGTGTCAAGTGTCTTAGGCTGGACTTGAATTCAGGTCCTCCTGACTCCAGGGCTAGTGCTCTACTCACTGTGCCACCTAGCTGCTCTGATTGTTTCAACTTTTAAAGATATTTTGTAGGTTAGAATATGGAAACTCAGCATAAAAATCCATTAACATGATTGGAAAAATGACCTAAGATTGTATGCCCTTCTAATGGTGGCTTTAATATAATGCTTTATAGTAAATAGATGCTTAACAAATTGTTCCTTGAGGGTAGCGTAGTGACTGTAGTGGAACTATCATTGGGTTAGAAGACCTGGCATCTTTTTCTGGATTTGCTGTTTACTTGCCTGTGTGACTTTAAATAAGTCACTTGCTCTTTCTGGACCTCAGTTTCCTCATCTATAAAAAAAAGGGGGGGGGGATTTGGATCTAGATCCCCTTTCCATCCCTAAATCCTCTACTCTCACTACCTAATTGCAATTGCTCAATCCTTTATCTCGTTCTGACTACTGGAATAGCAGATGTAAGATATAGAAACTGCCTATTCTTAATTATTAATCATGTCGTGTTTCACTAACAGCTATACTTATGGAACATTTATTCTGAAAACATTTACTGTAGCTATAGCATCAAGGAAGGAACAGTCTCATGCATTTGTATCACCTGCATTTCAAAATAATGAGCCGAATGATTTCCTCCTTCAAGGTAAAACACATGAAAACTGGGGGAGGAGCTCTGACCTGCCTAACTTTTACATCGACACGTTAACAGGAAAGTTAAATTTGGTTCAATCAGAATAGCTTCCTGTTTAAATTATTGGACTCCTGTTCAACAGCCCTGGACTTCAGATAAATGCTAAAAACAACTATTTTCATCATGACCTTGACTTATGTTTGTTTTTTTTGGCATCACTAAAAAAATGTGAAAACAAAATTAATGGTGTATAGCAAGAAACAGTAATGAAAAATGCTCATACTTATTTGAGGAGAGTTATTGTTTTTTTTTTTTTTTTTTTACTTTTGATTAAGGCCATAACAATATGGGAAGAAGTATAACCTTGCTGTCCAAGGATCTTTTCCTTAAAAGATTAGCTAGCCATAAACAGATATAGAAGCTTCATTGCTGCTTCTGCTTTTTTCCTTTTGATCATCCAGAAAAATATTGCTCCAACAATGTAACTTTTCATTGGAGTTTTTACTGCTTTTTATTATTCAGTACAGTGCTGTAAAGGACAAGTACTTTCCATGCATGACAGCTGCGTTTTCTCCTCTGGGAGTTCCACTAGTGAATACAATAATAATATGGAGATCAATTAATTATAAAACTTATGGATGTTGTTTCAGTTATTTCTACAACAGATGCAGGAGAGGCTGTAGCTCTGTTGACAAAGCACCAAGCTTCTTTTATTGTACAGGCATTTAAAGAGACGAACTGTTACTTTAGCATGCGATCACCCTGCTAAAGATATTCTGTGGTTTCATGCCTTTAAGTTGAATCTGTTTATATGACAAAGGGACATTCTAGTAACTGAAATAGTTTTGGTTTGCAAATACCATATATGGAAATGTAAGGTGATATAAACCATTCCCTTGTGCTGCTGTTATGGTATTGCACAGGATCTTGTTGATTTTACATTTGCAAGATAATTTCAAATGATTCTTTGTGGAGTCACATATAATTCCTTTCAGACTGAAATGGAAGTTGAAATTCTTTCTGGGATACTGTTGCTTAGAATGACAACAGTATGGAAACAGTATAGTTCAGTGGCATAATTAGTTGTGAACATTAGGTGAGGCAGTTAAAAGCCAAGCGTGAAAATGACAAGAATTTTCATTCCTAAAACAGTTTTAAGATTCATAAAAACATTGCAAAGAAAATTAAATTATTCTATCAGTTTGTGACCTGTAGGAAATAATATTATGAAAAGAATACTGAAGGAACAAATTTATGTTTATTCAACTTTGGGTTAATAATAGAAACAGAAACCTTGTCATGAGGGAGAGGAGAGAGACTAAATTATTAATGCTAAACTTTGCATATACAGGTTAAGAGACTGTAAAAGCCTTATTCTCTGATTGGCTGACAAAAGGGAAAATCAGAGGTGAGAAATTTCTCAAGAGACAATTCACTGAATGGGTTTTGTTACATTTTGTTACACTTTTATGGTTACTCTAGTTGCTGGGAAGGATTGCAGTGCTAGTTCCTATTCACTACTGATAATTCCTACTCTTGAGGGATCTGTCCTTGATTATTCATTTGATAGTAGTTATAATATGATTATAATATGATTTTGTTCATATAATATGAACAAAACAGTTATAATATGACCCATTGTATGATGGGTCAATGTTTTACCAAATATTAGAATTTTTAGGGGACTCATCCTGATTCACTGTTTAGTAAAAATCAGTACCCACTCAATTTGTTATGGAACTAAAACCAAAGGAGAGTGAAACATATGCCAAGTAATTGATTTTTTTCTCCCTTAAAGAACAAATAGGACAGAAATATGCCATTGGTTCCAGTTACAGATGAATGTTTAGCAAGTATAATATTCCCTGGCAGTAGTAGGCATTTATTGGGCTTATTGTTAAGAGTATTTTCCCTTAATTTTCCAGTGAGTTTTTCTTTAAACATTATGGCCCTATAGTATACTTAAAAAATCTTTTAAAAAACAAGTTCAGTTTTTTTAATTACAAAAAAACTTGTATACGTTTTGTCTTGACTCAGGAATACTTTCAACAACAACAGCAACAGCAACACATAAACACACACATACAAATATATTGCAACTTTCCTCTCCCAACAGAACAAAACAGAAAAAAGATTAGTTTTATTGATTGTTAATGCAAAGGAGGTTTGTATCCTATACTTTTGGCAGTATCATTCTTATACTTTCAGTGTGGTGTTTCTGGCATAACAAATTTTATGGATCTTTCACTGAGGGTGCCCTACCCCCAGGAGTAATAGCAAATTTCTTTTTTTTTTTTTTAAATTATTTTTTAAAGCAATTGGGGTTAAGTAACTTGCTCAAGGTTACACGGCTAGTCATTGTTTATGTGTGGGTGCTCATTTTCTGAGGCCGGATTTGATCTCGGGTCATCCCAACTCCGAGGCCGGCGCTCTTACTCACTGCGCCACCTAGCCGCCCCTTTAGGGCAATTGGGGTTAAGTAACTTGCCCAAGGTCACACAGCTAGGTTTTTGTTTGTGTGGGTTAAGTGTCTGAGGCCGGCTCCAAACTCGGGTCCTTCTGACTCCAGGGCCGGCCCGCTCTACTAGCTGCACCACCTAGCCGCCTCTAATAGCAAATTTCTTAAAGATTATTTCATGAAATAGAGTGGTGGAGGAGGGAAAGAAAGGTGGTCATTTTTGTCTTTTAGACAAGTATTTTTGCCTTTTATCCATCAATTAACTTATCAGTTAATTAGAGCTACTACCTGTAAATTCTTTTGTGGTAATTTTTTTGGCTCTTAGGGATGCAAACTTGAGAATGCAATGCTTTATTGAAAGAAACTTTCCACAGAGGATCAAGCTGTAACCCTGAACAGTACTTTGCATTTAAAGAGCATCCTTTTAATGATAAGGTCAGCAGATCAGAGATGTCTGTCCATATAACATTTTAACCAAGAAAGAAGCACTGGGAACCTAATTCTGGGTACATACTAGAAAAAATAATTGTTGAGTTAGTCCTCCAATAGTGTTAAAGGTTTCTCAGCAGTTCACATTGTTTTAACCCTTTAGTGTAATTTCTAGGAACATTCTGACCCTTTTGTCTTCTTTGTACAGATATAGTACAGGATCTGGGCATTGTTGACTTTAACTTAATGAATATATCAAGTCATCTAGAAATAAGTTACTGGTTTAGTGGAGCCCTGGCCTTTATAATATTGATAGGTGCAAAGTTAAACAGTGTTTAACTTATTTGAGTAGAAAGCATTCAAGCTTGGCATTACTCAAATTCTTAAGTATAATTCACTCCCCCTCCTCCTGATTATTGTAGTAGAATCAAGCAGGTAGCTTAGGTCTTAATAGCCAGTCCTTTTCTCTGTCCTTTAAAAAATGTTTCTCCCTTACTTCTGAGCCTGTTGGTTTCATTGTTAGCACATTTAATATGATGTTTGCAGCCAGCCTAATCATAGACTCCATGGGACTATAATTGCCCTCTGGATCACCCCCATGTTATAGTAGGAGAGCTACTGGTTTCCAAGAAAAATATCCTGTCTTCTGTATAAGTTTTCAGTCCGCCTTGGTTTTCAGCCACTGAATGAAGCTTATAACCCAAGTCATACAAGTGTTTGGGGAAGTAGAAGCCCAATCTATAAACTATTCTGAAAGTCTGATTTTTTTTTTTTAAACTTTGGCATTTGGTAACAATGCAGTTTGTATCTGTTCAAACTAAATGAAATATCCTGGTAGGTAGAACAGATGCCCGAGGGAAGAGCAAAAAAAACAAGTTTGCCTATTGCATACAAGAAATACAAGGAGGGAAGATTCTAAACTTGCTTTTTTTTCAAGTTCAAAAACTAACTACTGTACTAAAATCTAAGGGCCTAAGCCCTTTCAGACAACTGGAAAATAACAAAATTTGCATGTTTTTTCATGGCAGGCACAGGCACTTTCATGAAGAGTATCCCTAGAGTAATAAGGGGAGGGTAACAATGCCTGATTCTCTGTACTGATTCATGTTTCTTGTTGAGAATGGAAAGCAGCTGAATAACTATGTGGCTGACAATATAATCAATTCGGTCATTGATTCTGAAAGGTTCTCCTGAAATGACTTTTACCCAGTCTTATGTTTATTCTCAGTACTGCTTCTTTGATTGACCCTGAAATATTTCAAAGAAAGTTAATCCCATGAGAGAAAGCTCTTAAAAAGGTACCAGAAAAGAATGTCTAAATCAAAGGAAAGTATAGTAGTATGTTTCTAGTGTCATAAGCAAAGATGCCTAGCTTATACCTAAACTCCACCAAATGGAAGATTTAGTTTGCATTTGTTTCTTTAGAGTCCCACATGATCTATTTCTTAGCCTAGTTCTAATATAGTACTGGATTCTTCTGCTGTGAGCATTTCACCTTCATAAAAAGTAGTAGCATGAACTACTTATAGTGAAGAAATACCTCCCTCCTTCCCTGCCCTGCTGCTACCCCCATCCCCCAAAATAAGCTTTATGGCAGGGAGATTGTGTATTAGATGACTTGGAAGAAAAATCCAATTTACTTCATTTTAGTAGACATTATAGCTCAACATTATTTATACTCTTTACTTGAATACACATGTATTTGAATACATGTATTTGCCCTTTCACTAGTGTTTTGTAGTACTGGTAGGTATCACCTTGGAGGGTAGAGGTGGCCTGCTGGTACTCAATCCTTTATGCTTTCTTTTCCCTTTAGGATAGGACCTAACTGAATCTTTCCCAGGCCTTTTTTTTTTTTTTTTTTTTGTCTCCTCCCCTGCAGGGTGGTTTAGGGTGTGATCTTTTCACCCTGGCCTCTCCTCTTTAACCCCTTTATCTATGGAGATTTAATCATCAATGCCCTTTTACAACAATTAGCTTCCTTTTTTAGTCTGGGGCAATGTATAATGGCCTGTAGGACCTTTCCTCTTTTTTTCTTTTTTTTGAGTTCATATCAAATGAAAAGTTATTAATTCAGTCATACTGATTTGGAACACTCTAGAGAATTCTTACTTTTAGATTTTTGGCTCTCACCCTAAATGAAATTTTATTTGTGTATCTCTAACTTTTGGTCTCTTTAATGTTTGAGGGAAAAGTCAGAATTTAGGAAATATTGAAGTAAAAGAAGCAGGAAGAGTATGTTATAATGTCTAAGACAGGAATGAGGAGAGGGATAAGTTGCCATGGGTCAGCCACACACCATATTTTCCTTACAGTTTTTTTACATATCACCTTTAATTTGTTTTTGTTTTTGTTTTTTTCACCAGTTAGACCAGGACCACCTATTATTTCTGGCTCAGCTTGTTAATTCTTAGGTGGCTTGGGGATGCTGTCTCCCCTCTGCAGCTACTTCTGCTTAACTCTTGTAGTAGGTTCCCACTCTCTTAAGTTTGCCTCTCTATATGTGACACTCTAAAAAGAACTCCTTTGTGACTCAAATCCATCTTCTGACTCAAAGACTGTGATAGTCCCAATTTACTCTAAGGGTTGAGAGGGAATACTTGTCCCTTTGAACTACAAATCACAGAATGTCAGAAACTTCAAACTTAGTACATTCCTCCCCAGGTTTTGGAAATTTGTAGTCCCCTGCAAAATCAACTTCATTATATATGACACTTGGTAATGAAGTAGTGCATTAAATTACATCAGTGCTTAAACAGAATAAGGTTGGTTGGTTAACCTGTAATACTTGGTAAATCACACATTCACAGTAAATATGCATGAATATATGCAGTAGACGTAGTGCAATGCAGAGCATCACTTGACACACTACTTTGGTAACTTACAGGTCTATATTTCATGTGAGTTATATTCAGTCAGAGATCAGCTTTAAGAGGTATATGGCTAAAGAAAATGTTAATAGGAATCAGTGAGAAAAAGGAAAATGCTCTTAAGTCTTTGCCATTACATTTCACTTAATATGTCAGGTTAAACTTATCTAATAATCTTAGGTATGCTTTCAAATAAATAGAATTAAAATATACTGGGACTTGTAGGCTAGCATGAAGTATATCTCTGTAAAATGATATTTTCCATTTGTTTCCTAAGTGAAGCTGTCTTTTCAGTGAGTAACATTGAAAGGAATTATCCTACTAGATTACAAGACTGGATCAACATGTTCTTATGAAAAGAACCTCCTTGTGTAAAAAATAAAAGTTTATTATTCTAGAGCTTTTCTGTATTTGAGACCCCCTCACAATAGTGGTAATGCCTGCTTGTCACTCTTTTGAGAAGGTTTTTAACCTTCGTTCTAATTTTGAAAGATTTCCTGTGAATTCTGTGTAGGCTTTTCTTTAGCAAGCATTGCTTCCCTTTAGAGATTTAAATACTTGCTTTGAGAAAACTGCCATTACTTAAGGAAGTAAATATGAGTGTCCTTATCTGAAATGTAGGTGGTTGTAGTTCTAGAAAACCCTCTTACATATTTACTAATACTATAACTGCTTATTTATAATTTGCTGGAAAGGGTAGTCCTACAGGCAAACTACTTATGCAAACATTTCATTTACTACCATCCATAGTATGCACTGCTTATCTATCAATGTTCAAAATTAAAAGATTTTTTTTTACTGTGTTGTGTCTTGCAAAATTAATTAATGATCCTCACCTATACTGAACAGTTTAACTTAACCTAATAGACGGTAGGCTAACATGTTTTTCCATTTTTTTTGGTGGTTTACAGTTTCATACAATAATAGATCCTCTACCTATATATAGCTTGGAAAAATTCATAGTACTCTCAAATGTAGAAAAAAGAGTGTATTTACTTTTGCACACTCATTAAAAGACAAATGTGGGAAGGTAGAGAGGAGGCAGAAAGGTTGCTGAAACACTGGAACGTCAGGCTATTGATGTGAGCATGTTTTGTGATCGGCTTTGAGTATTGCCTTTTGAATAGAGAAACCAACAGTATTTGTGTATTTAGGAGCAGAATCAGAAAACACCCCATGATGAATCAGTCATGCAATAATCCATGCTTATTTGTTGTATAACAGGTTTAAGGATTTAATGGTGTAGATCAAACCCAGCTCTTTAATTCTGAGCAGAACAGTTAGAGTGTGGGTCTTCAATGGGAAATATGCTGATCAAGCATTGCTAGCCTGAGAAACATGGAACTATTTATACTAGCCTAAAATTATCATCCATGCTGTTGTTATTTGGGCAGCTTTAGTTTGGATAGGTTTTAAGTAGAAGCTACAGTTGCTAGGAAGATTTGATGGTGGGCTAATCCCTGTAAAAAGAATACATTTGTTATGTGAGATTTAGTAGCAGAAATCTTATACTTTAATTCTGAAGTTGTGCATGGCCACTGGTTATTTATCAATTTTTTTTTTTAAGGATTAAAAAAGGGGAACAAATTCTGACATGTAGTTGTGCTAGATTCCAGACGTGCTTCATTCTTCTTGTCTAGTATTCTTAATCAGAATTCCAGATTCTGCTGTCTAACAAGGTCAAAGAATAGGTAAAACTGCCTGTAACCTCAGGGTTCAAAAAGGCAGGGGAAGGTTTTGCTTGAGTAGCTTAAGCTGCCAAAGAAATCTGGTTGGTAGTGGGGGCTAAAGTGAGCTTCTATTGTTTCACTATAGCAAGGTTACTGAGATGAATAAGAGGGCAGCAATACTGTCTTTATCTGAAGTGACAAAGCTTACTTTTCAAGGAAATAGGGAGTTTAATGACATTTGACCATTGCTGCCTAGCATCATAGTACCTGTCTGCCGTTTTTGTTGTTGTTGTTGAATAAGAGAGCACCTGGCAATGAAATGAAGTGTGCTTTATTTATTTTATTTTTGCAATGGAGGCTTTGGAACTAGAGATTTCTTGGTCAGTGACCTCTTTCCATAAATTTTAAAGGATTGATTCAGTAACAATTTGATAAAAAATAGTTAAAAGAGTTGTGCTTTTCTTCAATACTTGTTTGTTAATTCACTGAACAGAACAAGTTTTCTTTAATTTGGAATAAGTTAGCATGGAAACTTTTTCATTACATGTGTGTAATTATGTACATTTGAATATATGTGACATGTTCTATCTTGAATGCCTATTTTGTTATGTCAATTTTATAGTGGTATATGCCTAATTTGACCTTTTGACCTTTCATCAAATATGCATTCTATATTGTTTGTTTTGATAAATGGTGCCATTTAGACAACTTTCCTTAATTAGGTTGGTATTGAAATTTGGAGCCTAATAAGTACCTAAAGCTCAAAATTTGAATGGGTCTTAGTTTCCTTTTTTTTTTTTCTTGCTGTGCAGCAGGGATGGCATGGAATTATTAGAGGAGTTCCAAGTAGACATTTAATTCCATGGTCTTTATTGTAAACAGTCCTTTTCTACACCACCTGTGCTGGTTACAGTCTTTCAGGATCTTTATCTGTCTCCTAGCAATGCATTGCACATCTGGTCACAACATTTGCACTGAACAAATCAAAGAGGAAAAAAAAATGAAGGGAGGGTGGGGTAAAATAGAATTTAAAAAAGCGAAGAAGGGTGAATATTGCTAGAGTTTAATGTCTACACTTTAAGTTTTATATATATATATGTGTGTGTGTGTGTGTGTGCAACACATGCACACACATATATAGATGTAGCTATAGATAAAATATGTATATAGATACATACATATTGTTACTAGTTTAATTCCAAATATGTACTAGCTGTAGCCAAAGAAGAGTCACTAAATATGGCTGCCAAATAAGCGTCAGAGTTATAAGGTTCTTGAAAACATTTGTAAACAACTGGTTTGACTCCTGTTTGTCTCCCTGTTTGACATAGTACAGTGATGTTGTGCATTAATAGTGCAAGACTTTATTCCCAAATAAGCCAGACTGGGCTGACAGCTGAAAGGTTCGATTTCAAGTTCGATATCATCTCCCTAGGGATTACTGAGTCTCAGAGCTTTGAAATTCAAAATTTGCCTGTTTAAATTTCAGATTTATTTTTACATGAAACACATGCTTTGTAAGATATCCTTTTTTTATTCAGAAAACTTTCCCCCCCATTTGCCTTATGGAAGACCATATGATGATCTAATATTTATGCTTTTCAGGTGACATATTTACTGATCAGGGGACTAATAGACTAATGATGTTGTATGGAATTGGAATTTGTGTGTGTGTGTGGCTGGGGGGTGGGGATCAGTTTAGGAAAAGAGAAGATGATTTGATGCCTTGAAAACCTAGAACTTTCAATGATGTTATCAAATCCCAGTCATTAGGCTGCTCTCTACCCACACCCTCCTCCAAACACAAAGCAGGATAAAGCCCATAGAGGTGTTACATAATGTACTTGTCAAGAATTGTTCTTTGTAAACATTCATTGATCTGCCACTCTTTAGCTGCTGAGGCATCTAGCATCTTTCAGAGGTATAGTGTATATAGAATATGTATGTATGTGCACACATGTTAGTGTTAACTAGGTCATGTTGCAGTATATCGACAGAAATAGACTTATATAGACTTGCTCACATTGTATACATTGTATGCAGTATATACTGTGCAACAATTTTTGGAGAATGTATTCATTTAGAATTTTGGTCTTCATTAAATATTGATTAAAATTTTAGATATGGCAAGCAAAAAAATCTTAAATGACAGCTCACATGATGTGCCTTAGAGCAACCCTACCAAAATACACTAAACCCCAGGATATTTTTACAGAAGCATTGTGTGTGTGTGTGTGTGTGTGTGTGTGTGTTTAAATAATATTCAAGAAAACTGATTATTGACTCGCTTATATACTTTTACCCCTGTATACTCTTCCTTAAATAAGGGCTTTCTGGTTGACTTTCTGTGCTAAACAGCATTACCTATGAAGGTAATGTTTAACAGAATGCTTTCTGGCTTGCTGCACATAATTGTCTCTCTTTGTATTCTAGGGCACAGTTCTTTTATTTGATGGTGGGAATTTTTAGGCTCTTTCACAAAATGGAACTTGGAAAGGAGATAATAATGTTAGAATGGGAATTAACTGCAATCCATTTTTTTTTTTGTGGTGATAGGAGAAATGTTGATTTGGGGTAGAAGAATGGAGAAAGAGGGATGTGACCGAAAGATTGTCCCTTTATTATTTTGGGCATATGGAAAAAAAATACACTGTTATGAACAAGTTTAAAATAATAGGACCATAGATTTAGATCTGTAATAACCAACCAGTCTTGCCTGCCAACACCTTGAAATTTAAAAAATGGTGAGCTCAGGAAAAGGAGATTACATAATAGGAAGATGTCATAAGTTTTTACCTTTAACCATTTTAGATGTACTGATTCTTTTCCTGCTAACTAATCTCAGGAATAATGAGAATGCATTTTGGGGTTTGTTTTATTTTTGTGAATGAATTCTTGAATTTGTCAATACTCTTACTTAATAAGGTTTTATAAACACTTAGAAGCCAGATTAGAATTTCATTTTATTGCAGTTTCATAATAACGTTTCTAAATTTCCCTTAAAATGAACTTCTTTCCTCCTTTACCTTGAAGGTTAGTTTAGTGATTTTCCACTTTAATTTACTACTTCTGAAAAAGTTGTATGATTCTGTACTAATATTTTTGTACATGGTGTGAAAATAACCAAGGTAAATCTTTTTTATTTTTTGGTTGCTGATGTGCATATTAATAGATGTGTAAACTGTCTTTGTAAAAAGTGAATCAACCCCTTGATGCCTGTATGACTTTATCTAAGCTGCCAAGTTTGTACCAGATGCAATTTAAAATGGCTAAGTTCTAAGCCTCTGGAAATGGGGTTCTTAATGGAAATAGTGACAAGATCATTAACTATAGTAGCCCTGCTGGGTGCTTGCTGCAAGAATACTAGACGTGTACATCCAAACATGTTATGTGAACTGGTCATAGCAGTGAGGTTGATTTGAATAAGAAGTTTAGCTGGCATAAAGGGCTGGAAGAGCAAGAGGTTCTGTTAATCTGTCTTCTCTTAGCTTCATGAAGGCTAATTATTTAAAGAAGAATGGGTTGGCGAAAGTATTATTTGTTCTATATTTTGGGAAGTGTAATAAATATGAATTTGGGAAGGCAAAGGAGAAATAAGTTTCTTCTGTTACCCTTTGATTTTGAAAGGATTTTTTCCTAATTCTCATTGAGAATCTTTTTGTCATATTAGCATATTAATCATGTTAGCATACACACATAGAAACTCTGTACTAGGATAATCATTTTTGGCTTCCTAACATTATTAAAGACCATTGGGGGGGGAAAAACAAAGCAAAACAAAACACTACATCTCTACATCTGCACTAGTTGATTTCTTGGCCTTTCTGGGTCTAATCAATAATCCCATTGTGTATTCATCTGAGTATTTTTTTTTCTTCATTCTCCTTTCAGGTCAGATTTTACTGTTGGGCTTTATATATCAGTAAAAAGGACATAGCCTTATGCACTAATAATTTTGGCTTCACTGTTTCTTTTTGGTAATAAATTGCTTAGCATCCATACTTTCGATGAGTTATGTTCTACTTGTATATTTTATCCACCATTGTTGACATCCATTTTATTCTCATCAGTATTCCTCCACCATTTATGTAACAGCTCTTTGGACAGTTCTTAATAATTAAACTTGATTAAAATGATGAATAATTTGTGTTTGGCAAAATAATTGAGATGGCAGAAATAACTAGATGTGTGACTGTTGAAAGATGCTTAAACTGATCATTTCTGAATAGACTTTTAAAATGATAGGAGACAAGCAATTTTGATGATTTTTGCCTGAAGGATCATCATTCAGTTGTAGTACTCTAACCTTCTTATGGTCAACCGGTTAGTCACATTCGGGCAATGTCTTCTCTAGTAAAAAGCCTTTGTTTTATTTTGTACTGCCAAATATTTTAAAGAAAGCATTTTTTAAAAAAGAACATGTAATTAATTGTGTCATGTTTTTTCCTGAATCATTGCATTTTATTTTCAGAATGAGACCAGGTTCACTTTTAAAACAAAAATTTCAGTTTGATGGTGTAATATATTTCTCTTTTGAAACTGCTTTGAAATAGAGATTATTGGTAATTGTGTAAGCTTAACATACTTGCTACTAATCAAATCATGGGATGGCAATATTTGGTAATTTTTTTGATGATATGAAGCTTTTTTTGTGAGTGCTGCTGACTCTGGTTCCCCTTTTTTTTCATTTCTTCATATTAGAGTGGAAATTTAGTTTGTTCATAATGTATTATTGATTGGTCTGAGAACAGCAGCAGCCCCAAGGCCTTGTCATCAATGGTACTTACTCTCCCAATAGTGAATACATCACTTCATGTAGCTCTTTGGGATCCAAGTCTATGGGATATAAGCCTGCAATTGTTAATCTTGTACAGAACGGTTTTTAGGGAGAGGAACTCTTCATTGTTGTTATGGAATTTTTTTCCCCATTTGTTAAATAATAGTCTCTTTGTCATAGTAGTAAGATAAGCTTGTTCATGATGTTAATGATGTATTTTCATTCATTGCTCATAATACTACAGTGTTAACAACTAAAGTACATTTCATTGTCTCCAAGAGGACAAACATGGCCAGTAGACTGAAACACAAAATTGGTCTCTCACCCCCTCAGTACATGTGTTTCTCAACATATCCTATAGCCCTATAGCAGCAGGGCATAAGAATAACCTTTTCATAGAACTGTCTCTTTAGAAACCCCTAAGAAGCAGTGGGAGGGACAATGGTGTTGTTGACTGTTTTTGAAGCATGTTACCGCTTTGCAACATGTACCTGTTAAACATTTAAAGTATTTTGTTTTTATTTTTAAGTTTTTTTTTTTATAGAGTGCTTTTTCCTTCCCTCTCTATATATTCCTACCAAGTGCCACTGTGTCCTGTCACATACACAAGCAATCAATCAGTTGACCAAACAATCCAGAATTTGAGGCTGGTGTATAGCTTCTCTTTGCTTTTTGAACTCTTTTGAGTTTAATATCTATCTGAGAGCCTGCTACAGAGAGAGGAGAAGTAGAGTCACTTTCTGATATGCTGGTAATCTAGAAATCCAAAGCAAGTTTTTAGTGAAAGATATTTATATCATTAATGAAAACAAAAATTGAAAGAGAACAGTTATTATGATAGAAATGAAAACACAAATCACAAACTTCATTGGAAAAAAGATTGTTACTACCCTCAGACTTTGAAAGGCTTAAAAACACTGAAGTAGGGGCGGCTAGGTGGCGCAGTGAATAGAGCACCAGCCCTGGAGTCAGAAGGACCTGAGTTCGGAGCCTCCTACACTTAATCCACACAAACAAAAACCTAGCCGTGTGACCTTGGGCAAGTTACTTAACCCCAATTGCCCTAAAGGGGCGGCTAGGTGGCTCAGTGAGTAAGAGCGCAGGCCTCAGAGTTGGGATGACCCGAGATCAAATCCGGCCTCAGAAAATGAGCACCCACACACAAATAATGACTAGCCGTGTAACCTTGAGCAAGTTACTTAACCCCAATTGCTTTAAAAACAAACAAACAAACAAACAAAAAAAAAAACAAAAAAAACCCCACTGAAGTAAGTTTAGTGCTAGAAACACTCTGTATGTTTTTTTTATCAGCCCCTTCCGATCATTGGTTCAGTCCAGTATGCCACTTTGGGCAGCTTTAAACAAACCTCAAGAGTTTTAGAGTGATGTCCATGTGAAGATGACTCTAAATAATTGAGCATGTTAGAAAGTTAGCCTTCCATGAAAACTGGTTCAGTGTCTGAAGGGGGTTTTGATTGCATTAATAACTTAGCTCGTTCTGTGAATATAAATAAAATCATTTAGCTTTCATATAATTCTAATTTACTCTGCAGTGTTGCAGTTTGCTACAAATTTAGGAATATTTTTCCTATTAAAAGATCTCTCACTTTCTCCTTATGAAAGTAGACGATATTTTCCTGATTAGCAAGCTGTTATCTACTGAAAACAAAGTCTTTTTTTTAAACAGTAGTCTTGGGGGCAGGTAGGTGGCATAGTGAATAGAGCACTGGCCAGGAGTCAGGAGGACCTGAGTTCAAATATGGCCTCAGACACTTAACACTAGCTGTGTGACCTTGGGCAAGTCACTTAACCCCAATTGCCCTGCCTTACACCCTCCAAAAAGAAAAGAAAAAGTAGTCTTTAAGGATGCAACAGTGAGACTTTTAAAAAAAATGTTGTCAGAGACAAAATAAATTCAACTTTAGTTGTGTTTGGTTAATAATAGTTTTACATTTGTAAAGGGATAGGAATTTCATTGGTCTGGATGAGGAAAAAGTTGTCTTGTCCTGCTCCACCTCTTCATTTCTTTTATTCATCCTCTTCCTCTGTTTGGCATTTAAAGCCCTTAACAATCTGAATCTAAATGCTATTTTAGATTTCATATATATATATATATATATTTTTTTTTAAAGCAATTGGGGTTAAGTAACTTGCTCAAGGTTACACGGCTAGTCATTATTTATGCGTGGGTGCTCATTTTCTGAGGCCGGATCTGATCTCGGGTCATCAAACTCCGAGGCCGGCGCTCTTACTCACTGCGCCACCTAGCCGCCCCTTTAGGGCAATTGGGGTTAAGTAACTTGCCCAAGGTCACACGGCTAGGTTTTTGTTTGTGTGGATTAAGTGTCTGAGGCCGGATCCGAACTCAGGTCCTTCTGATTCCAGGGCCGACGCTCTATTCACTGCGCCACCTAGCCGCCCCTTCATATATTTTTTATTGTATATGGGGACATACACTAAATTTCAGGCAAATTGTCCCTGTACTCTTTATGTTGCTTTTATAAAACCAGGCCTGTCCCAGGTGCCTAGAATCCTTTAACCTACCCGATTCTACTTCCCCAGGTCCTTCAGGGTTCATCTCAAATGCCACTTTTATATCAGTTCCTTCCTGCTGCAATTAATGTGCTCCCCCTGCCCAGCCTCCCCAGAATTTCTTTCTAGTTAGCTTGCATTTATGTAACTGTGTCCATGTTTCCTGCCTTCTCAATTATCCCCCAGGGGAATGTAAGCTCTCTGAAGGCAAGGACAGGTTTGATTTTGTCTTTGTGTCCTCTGTGCCAAGCACAATACTAATTCTATAATAAATGCTTATTAAAATGAATTGACTTGAATCATTCATTAGAAAGCACAGCTAATCAGGCTTTCTAGGTTTCTTCTAGTGGGATTTCTCATTCAAGTTTTCTCTTAATGTACCCATAGATTACCTCCATTATATTTTAAAGACTTTCTTCAGGTTCTTTTAGTATTATAAGGGTACTTACCAATGTGCTGCCCCTAGGCTGTATGTGTGTATGTGTGTGTATATATATATATATATATACACACACATACATATATATGTATATGTAGATATAGTTATTGTTATTCTTTTCTTAAGACTAGGCTACCTCATTTCCCTTTTATAAATGTTCTTGATAATACTGTTTATGTCACTTCTTGTTAGTGACCAGACATTTATTAAACACTTAGTATTTTTTTAAAACCTGCAACATTAGAATAATAAGAAAGACCATACTAGGCTATACATTAATTTACTCTAACTTATATCTCCACAGTACCTGAAATGTGCCTGAATTGCTACACATTCCACATCTCTTAGAGGTAGTTCACATTCCTGTTTTGAATAGTAAACACTCCTTTGATTACATATTTCATTATCCTTCTTGTAATGAAATGTTTTGAGTTTGACATATCTGTTTTTCCCTTTTATATGAGGGGCTGAGATTATTCTCAAGTTGAGTGCTTTGTTGTTGTTTAGTTGTTCCTGTTGTTAATCTGATTCTCTGTGACCCCATCTGGGGTTTTCTTGGTAAAGAAACTGGAGTGGTTTGGTATTTCCTTCTCCAGCTAATTTTACAGATGAGGAAACTGAGGAAAACAGGGTCCAGTGACTTGCCCAGGGTTACACAGCTATTAAAGTGTCTGAGGTCAGATTTGAACTCAGGTCTTTGACTTCAGGTCTTGTTCTCTATTCCCTGTGTCACCTAGTTGCTCTGGGTCCTTTAAGAAACTACATTAATTCCCTTAGACCTCTAGCGTACCCATTAGAGAACCATATTAGGTTCTGAAGTTAATGCTCACCCCAGAGTCCTTACTTAAATCCAGGTAGTTATTTATTAGCTTAGTGGTTCTAACTATGAATTTCAGCTGTCCCAAATAAAGTAAATAGTAAATGTAAGTACAGATCTTTTAAAAATAACTTAATTACTCCATGAAGGGTGGGGGAGAGGTGTATATTGACTAATAAGGAAAAAATATTTACAAAATTTGCTAAAATTTTACATATTCATATCTCTGGGTCTGGAAATTTATTGTATTCCATTATAAAATTTCAATTCATGTTTCATTTTCAGTTTACTGAATGTGGCCTTTTTCTTTTCCCACAATTAGAAAAAATGTGTTTTCCAAAAATAACTCTGAATTGTTCATTAGATCTCAAGGGAAATTCAAAAAAATTAAAAAAGCATTTGAAATCTATTTTCATACAGTAATCAGCAAGCCATTTTCATGTCTAAACAATTAAACTACAGTTTAGTCTGGCAAGTTCTCAATTTCAGCTTTGGAAAAAGTTATAATAATAACAAAACTGTGATTTATTATGACAGAATGTGTTCTAATTGGTTTATGCTTTGTTTTGTGCATATAGGTTGACATACTGTCATTGTGTATTCTAAAACATATAAATACTACCTTTTTACCTCCCTTTCCCCTTGAGTTGCTGTAACTATTTTCTTTAACTCTAGTTTGTAAAGAAAACTTGTCTTTATGAGTTTTATAAGATTAATGGACCTGTAAGTTCACTACCTTCAAGGAAAGTTATAACTACATGCATTCCTTATACCTCTTTCATATCTGATAAGGGGAAGTGGGAGGTTTTTCAAAGTCTTGGAGTTCATTTAAATAGAATTGAGTTTTGTGGTATTTCTTTATTGTTTTTAGATGTAAACCACTGACCCCTAGGGATGAAGCCAAATTCTGCCCAGCTTTACCCCTATTTTGAGGTAGGGTAATGTGGATCTAGGAAGGCTTATTACCTTTCAGATAAAAGCTTTCAGTTGGTCTAATTACAAGGAGAGCATTCTCAAATTTGAGGTTTTGGTAACACTTTTTATCTTTATAAAGAAAAAGTTCATCCCTGTCTTAAACACTGTTTCCCATTAAATAAGAATGGTTGCAAAGATATGATGATCCATCCACTTAGGTGAGCTAAAGGAGAGTAATTTTTTAAATGCATTTCTGAAAAGCCTGTAAGAAACTTTTGGCCATTGGTGGCACTTTGTCTTTTTTTCAACAGGAAGTTTTTTTTTTTATGTTCAGACTGATTTCCTCAGAATATGCCCATTCTCTTTGTGCCTCACTCCCTCACATTTATACATTTACATATTTTTCTATACTAAATATCAATCTTCAAAAAACATTTCTCCTAAATGAAATGATTTTATAAATGGTGATGAGGGATCAGGGGCAATCAGTGAGCTTTGTCAGAGAGGTGAAGGGTGGGCAGTAATCTAAGAGGAAAATATTAAAAATAGAATAAATAAACATTTAAGCTTCCCCATGAGGAACTAGATTGGCCTTTGAAATGCAGTCAGGCTAGTTTGGGGATATTTTTAAATTGTCAGAGAATAGTACAGAGTATATGAACATAGTATGAAATGAAGATTGTATTTCCTGATTTAGGAGCTTCTAAAAAGAAAAATGTCTAATTACCTTTTAGAGGTTCTTGGAGGGTTTGAAACTCATAGTGCATGGAAGGAATAGAGGTCTCTGCAGAGTTAGTGTCTCAGATCTCTGGGCCAAAAGCTGAATTTTTAAAACTTGGTAAAGAATCTCAATGACGTTGTGAATGGTGATAGCAAATAGAAACATTTTATAATGTTTCTGGCAAAGAAAGGAACGCTAGAATTGTTGTAGACAGTACTCTGTAGTTATTATGTTTTACATAATTTTGATCTGAGACCAATCCAAATTAACTTCTGTGGGCCTCAGTTTCCTCATGTTCAGTGAGGAAGTAGAACTAGATAATCTCAAAGGTTATTTCCCAACATGCATATCAGTGATTTTTTTTTTAAAGCAATTGGGGTCAAGCCCAAGGTTATAGGGCCAGTTATTTTTGTGTGGGTGTTAAGCATCTGAAGCTGGGAACCGATCCCAGGTCCTCCCAACTCCAGGGCCCGTGCTCTTACTCACTGCGCCCCCTAGCCACCCTGCATATCAGTGATTCTATAAAATCTGTGTAATAACAAATTGTGTTTTAATATGATTGTATTTATTATAATTAATAATGACTATACCTTGTATTTTAAAGTTTTCAAAGTGCTTTCACATTCATTATAATATATTTCTGTACCTCTTCATTATAAAATAGCGATCTTTCTTTCTATTAATTCACTTGACCATCAGAACAACAATATGAGGTGGATAGTATGAATGCTCACAGACAGGGAGCTAAAAGGAATCTGCTTACCTTAGAGGTTTATAGTGCAAGTCCCTCCATCCCTACCCCATTTTACAGATGAGAAACCTGTAGCTCACAGAGGTTTACGTGGCTTGTCCAAAAGGCTTAGAGTGATCAAATGACTTTCCTAGGGTCACACAGTTAATTGTGGATGGAGCTGGGTTTGAACTATTGTCCTTTGATTCCAAGCCTAGCTCTTTCCATTGTAATTGACTTATATTTAAGCTCCATAACATTGCTCTGAGACAGTTAATACATTAGCTCTATTTTGATAGATGAGGAAAATGAGGTATGTGAAACAGCTAGGAGCACAAGTAAAAGATGTTTTAATATTTTTACTCTATTATTTAATTTCAAACTATTTTCATTATATGGTAATATTGGATGCTAGGGGCAGGTAGGTGGCATAGTGGATAGAGTAATGGACTTGGAATTAGAAAGTACTGGGTTAAAATCTGGCCTCAGATACTACCTGTGTTCATAAGAAACTTAACTTTTCCTTGTGCCTCAGTTTCCTTATCTGTTAAATGGGAATAATAATAGCACCTACCTCCCAGAGTTATTGTGAGAATTAAATGAGATAAAATGTTTTGCAATTCTTGGAACTCTGTATAAGTGTTAACTATTATTAGCTATTATCATGATATTCAGGAAAAACAGAGAAACTTCTCTGGCTGTAATGAGTGGGGAGGGATAAGCAAAGGGATTTAAAAATTTAGTTCTGATATAGATCTTTACAATATATGCATCAGATTGGGTCAGAAAAAAAGTTTTAAATGAATATCTTTTGGAGTCTCCTTATTCTTGAATTGTCTTAATTTATGTGATTTTTTTCCCTTTAGCACTCGGGTTCAGAAAAGAAAAAATTAATCAGAGAACCCTTATTTCAGATAATTTTATTTTCAACCTTTTCACCTGAAAAATCTGTTTTGAGTTTAAGGTGAAGATTTGTATTGGTTCTTATTTATCACCAACTGGTTGAGTGAGTTTTCTCCCTTAGCCTTGCCTTCTTGTCTTATTAGGTTACTTTATTGTCTTGGTTACGTGGACAGAAACTACATGCTGAATGGAAAAGGCCATGTGTCTAGTAGTTCTGTCCTTTCAAATTAGTTCTGAGACACTAATTTTGGGGGTCAGGGAGCTGGTTGCTTGTTCCCTTTGTATATTTGATGCATATGTGGTTCCTCAACCATTTGAGATTATGTGATTTTCCTTTAACAATGTGAGATTATCAGATTAGGTTCCTAATTTAGATATTAAAATGTTTCATTTAAAAATTTAAGTGTATTTTATTCAAGATATGTCTCAAAAACATAAAAACTAATAGCTCATTTAGTCCTAGAGAAAGTTATAGCTAAAAATGATGCTTTTATTTACAAATGCTTGTAAAATAATAAGTTGCTATTAAAACAAATTATTAGAAAAATTACTTTTTGTAAAAATGAATATAAAATACCATCTTTTGGAAATATTTGGCTTAATCTTTATGCTGATAATAGCATTCACATATCACATTTAACAACATTAGGTGATAGAGTAAATAATTCTCTTTTATGATTTTCTTGATTTTTGTGTCAGAAACTTCTGGTGATATGTACTTATAAGTCTTGTAATTTTTTTTTTTTGGTCTTGTGTTTATGGTAATGAGTTGACTTAATTTTACAACGTATACTAAACAATATCCTGAATGAAGCTACTTTGGATTGAGTTTTCTGTGGATTGAGTTTGGTGCTTAGGATGAATGTTTCTATGGTGGAAACCTAGGGAATATTAGCTTGGGGCTTGGAAAGATTGAAAAATAAAATTCTAAACAGAAATGTTTCCCCTTTATATTGAGGGCATATAGCATGTGTAGATTTAGAAAAATTGCATTGTTTTCCCTTTATGTTGAGGCTATCTAGCATGTGTAGTGGGAGAGATTTAGAAGAATTGCATCTTTTGTTATCTTTTTGTTATTAGTGAGAAAGCTCACTAATCGGGTAGAAGTGGTGACTGTCCTCTTGTCATCCTAGACATTGACTAAAGCATTGTTAAGAAGTAGTAGGCACTAAGAGTATCAGCTACTATAAAAATTCTCAGTTCCAGGAAGTCAACACTTCTGGAAAACTTTGTGCTCATCCTCTCAAACGCTGTGGGTTACAAGTTGCCTCCACTGCTATCAACCAGTATTCTTTCTCTTATCTCATTAGTTACAGGGGTGACATATGGTCTCCCCTCCCGATTTTGGTGGCTAAAGAGTGGTGGCAGTGGGGGAAGGGAAGGCAGATGGTAAAAGCTAGTGAATGTCACATATAGTGACAGATCTTGTCACTGTATGTATTGAGTACATATGTGTGTGTATGTATGTTATTATGTATGCTTAATTTTAAAAAAAAATTACTAGATGTAATGTTACAGTGTTTTTAATAGTTGAAATTATTTCAATACTTTAATATTGAAGTTTGCATCTGCATTTCAATATTACTTAATAACTGACCCCTAGGACATTTTGTTAAGACATGTTGTACATTTTCTCCGACTATTTCTGTTTTAATCAGAATATTAAACTTATTACAGGTTGTTCTCATGTTCTGAACAGGAAGTGCTAAATCAAGTAAAGTAGTAATGCTGAAGGCTTAAAGTGAGTTTGAGGCCATCTGCTCTGTAGAAAACTTTGACTCAAATAAAATTAACACTCCATGTAATGATAATGATAGTTGACATTTATATATAGAACTTTAAGGTTTGCAAAGCACCTTACATATATTGTCATTTGATCTACTTAAGGATATACACAGATACAAAGATGGTTCTGTAAATTATTTTCTTGGTGTCAATTTAATTCAATTAAATAAACATTTGGTAGGTGAACAGTTTTTGTTTTACATTTGTTAACAAAATGTGTTTTTTTAACAATATGTTGTTAGAGATGTAGGGTCTATACAGAGTCTTGAGAAGTTTTGTCCAAATGTAGAGAACCATCAAGGCTATTCACAGGTATTCAGACTGTTAGTTCTAACTTAAGAGATGTGGAATAAACATCCTTCTCAAGTGGGAACAATTTATACTGCTTTCTTATTTTATTTAAACTCATCTAAATAAGGTTATTAAAATTTGAATATTTTACAAATACTTTATTTTCTGTTGTTTTTATTCTATTTCTCACCTCTTCAATTGTAAATTAGTAGTCCCATTATTTACACCCATATTTCAGATGTTCCAATAGAGATTTTTAAATGAACCATGATTTTTCCGAACATTTACGCAGAAGTGATCTGGTCATTTAGAGAAAAAGACCCCTATTTTCACATAGTCATCTTGTATATAAGATGCATATTATCTGCACTTAAGGTTGGAAGAGATTTTAGAGATCATCTAGTCTAGGCAACTCTGTTTACAGGTAAGAATTCGGAGACCTGGAGAGATGAAGTGATTTAGTAAGCAGATCTTCTTAGTTCTAAACCAATTTTGTTTACATAAAACTATTTCACAGAGTTAGTACCAGAGTAAAGACTTTGTTCCATTCACTTTTACTAGATGCTTCCCCAAGCCCTGCTTCATTTCAGTGCCTTCCCTCTGTTACTTTACTATTTATGCTGCACATAGCTTGCTTTGTAAACATTTGTTTGCATGTTCACTGCTTTATTAGATTGTAAGCTACTGGAGGACAGGGACTGTCTTTTGCTTCTTTTTGTGTCCCCAGTGCTTAGCATTCTGGCACAGAGTGGGTGCCATCAATAAGTGTTTGTTGATGGATTAATTAGTACATGATGACTCTACTAGTTAAATCATCTTCTTATTTAAATAACAGCCAACATTTACATATCACATAAAGGTTTGCAAAAGGCTTTTATATACATTATCTCTTTTGATCTTCATAACAACCTTGTGAAATCATTACTAAAGGTATTATTTCTTTTTCAACAAGCCAGAAATCTGAGTCTTAAAGTAGTTAAATAACTTCCCAGTGTTCACACTTCCAGTAAGAGTCAGAAGCTGGATTTGAACTCAGGTTTCTCTTGAGTTGTTCTGCTTTGCTAGGCTACTCTCATTACCTTACTCTATAGTATAATTATACCTTATATTTATAATGCACTAGCAAATTTATTGTGCAATTTTATCATGTAGATTGTTCCTGTTTCCCATCTGTCTCCTCTCAGTAATAGTAATTATAGCTGACATAATGCTCTTAAGTTTACATGCATTATTTCACTTAAGTCTCAGAAATTTTTAAGGTAGGCAGTGTAAGTATTATATCCATTTTATAGATGAGGGTTTTGAGGCACATAAAGAGGTTGTGAGTAACTTGCCCAAAGTTACAAAACTAGGAAATGTTATTTGTTGTTGTTTAGTTGTTTCATTTGGGGTTTTCTTGGCAAAGATACTGGAGTGGCTTGCCATTTCCTTCTCCAGCTTATTTTACAGATGAAGAAACTGCAGCAAATCGATTAAGTGACTTGCCTAGCTTCACACAGCTAATAAGTGTCTGAGGCCAAATGTGAACTCAGGTCTTCCTGACTCAAGGCCCAGCACTCTACTGTGCTATCATGCTACCTAGCTTCCCCTAGTAAATGGTGAAGATGGATCTCAAAACAAAGTCTTCTGACTCATATCCAGTGTCTTTTTTCCTTTTCTCTCCTTTTTTGTCTTCCTTCCCTCCCAGCTTTTCTGCCCATCCTTTTTTCTTCTTCTTGTCATTAATATATATATATATATATATATATATATATATAAATATATATATGTGTGTACTGACTGGTAGCCTACATTTTTCTCACATGGGCAGTTTTCCTTATTGCCCCAACACTTGCTTAGACATGATACATTTTTGTTGTTGTTGTTTTTTGCTTTTTTTTTTTTTGGAAGGCAACTGGGGTTAAGTAACTTGCCCAAGGTTACACAGCTAGGTTTTTTTTTTTGTTTGTTTGTTTTGTTTGTGTGTGTTAAGTGTCTGAGGTTGGATCCGAACTCAGGTACTTCTGACTCCAGGGCCAGCACTCTACTCACTGTGCCACCTAGCCGCCCCCGACATGATAAGTTTTTAATGAGAATTATTGCGTGTAATCTCTGTGAATAACTCAGTTTGTTTTCTTTAAGGGAATTGAATGTTTGAATGGACATATATTTAATTTTGTTTGCATGAGTTTGCTTTTTTTTTTTTTAAGAAGTAGAATAATACTTTTGAATTAGGGAAAATTACAGGATTGTCCATTGAATATGAATCAGCATACTTATATTTGAAACTTAGTTTACATTAGTTTTCATATACTTTTCCTGTTTCAGGTGCTTATTGCCATCCCCTGTATGATTCGCTTAGAACATGCCTGAATATAGTCATACTGGGAACATCTTTTGCCTTCGGAGAGGGAAAATATCACTTGAAAAAGAAGAGATAAAACAGTTGCTCTTCAAGACTGCATGATCCAAAGCACAACTCTACCTACCACCATTGGACAAAAGCTTGCCCTTTCCCCCTTCACAGCTAATGGTGCAGTCGTACAGATGGATCGCAACAGAGAGGCAGAAATGGAATTGAGAAGAGCCTCTAGTCCCAGCAAAGCAAATAAGAGCAATGGAGTGGATGGAGATAGGTCCCTGTGCCACAGCTGTTGCATCTGTGGCAAAAGCTTCCCCTTTCAGAGCTCCCTTTCACAACACATGAGAAAGCACACTGGGGAGAAGCCATACAAATGTCCTTATTGTGACCACAGAGCTTCCCAAAAAGGCAACTTGAAGATTCACATTCGGAGCCATCGTACAGGAACTCTGAGTCAAGGACATGAATCTGAGATGGGAGAGGCACAACTTGGAGAGATGGGAGTGTCTGAAGGCCTTGATGGGTGTACTAGTCCCACCAAGAGCACCTCAGCCTGCAACAAGATACTGAATGGGGCTACCCAAATGGAAAACAGTAAAATCTTGCTGAGAAGCAGTAAGAAAGACACAGGGCCTGATGCCTCTGCTGCTGAAGAGGACAAGGTCTCCACGTTCCAGTGCACCTTCTGCAAAACCAAGTTTGAGAGGAAGAAAGACCTTGAACAGCACATACACCAGGTCCACAAGCCATACAAATGCAGGCTGTGCAACTATATGACCTTGAGAGCAGAGACTCTATTGAACCACATTGAAAAGGACCATATCACAGCTCAGATTCCAAATGGGGAGGCCTATGTGGAGAATGGCAAGAATGAGCTCAGCCCTGGGGAATTTCCTTGTGAAGTCTGTGGTCAGGCATTTAGTCAAACCTGGTTCCTTAAAGCTCACATGAAGAAGCACAGGGGCTCATTTGACCATGGATGTCATATTTGTGGCAGGAGATTTAAAGAACCTTGGTTTCTCAAAAATCACATGAAATCTCATGGCCCCAAAACTGGGAACAAAAACAAACCAAAAAGTGATTTGGATCCCATAGCTACTATCAATAATGTGATTCAGGAAGAAACTATTGTGACTGGCTTGTCCCTCTATGAAGTTTGCATCAAGTGTGGGAACTTGTTTACAAACCTTGAGAGCTTAAAGGTCCATAATGCTGTACATCGCAAGGTGGAAGGGAACCGGACCCAAGACAAAACCCAAGGATTAGTCCCTGGAAGCCTAGACCCATCTGAAACACAGCAGTTCTTCTTACAGTGCCTGAATTTGAGACCATCTGGAGGGGGAGATAAAGTTACGAGTGAGCAGTCTGGAAAAAGAGTAGCAGAACTAGATCCTGTCAACAGTTACCAGGCTTGGCAGTTGGCCACCAAAGGAAAAGTAGCAGAACCCTCAGAATACCTGAAGTATGGAGGGTGGGATGAAACCTTGGCAGATGCAGATGTCACCTATGACAAGGATAAGAGGGAATACATCCTTGTGAGCCAGGAGAAGCGCAAGCGGGAGCAAGATTCCCACACTTCTAGCAATTCCAAGAGGAAGACTTTCTCAGGAGGGCGCTCAGATAAGAATGGAGGTGTACAACTAGGAGACAACTGCTTTGTAGTTCAGGGTGATACGGATTATAGACCATCTTCCCGCCAGAGCCGCCGGGCAACCCAGAATAATAAGTCAACTGAATGCTTTGAATGTGGAAAGATTTTCCGCACATACCACCAAATGGTGCTCCATTCCCGGGTACATCGAAAAGATCGCCGGACCTGCAGTGAGAGTGGGGCCCCAGCACAGAGAGAAAGATATGGCTCCACCAGTGAAGGGGACTCAGGTTCTACTAGCCAGCCCAGCAGTCCTGGATCTGCCTCAGCTCCTGAGGATTCATTGACCTCTGGGATGGGAGAGGAGGGTGCTGATGACAGCTTTGAGGAAGGAGCCCCAGAATCATTACCAGGTAAGGCCCCCCATATTTATTTAATTTTCTGTTAACACTGCTCAATATATGCATGCCCTCATAAATGTATTTTGTTCTTGTTGTATATTTCTCTGTTCCTTTTGATTAATTACTCTTGTATTTTTACATAAATTACACTTAGTGACACTTTTCTGCTGGTGTTCTCTCCTGGGCAACTGTAACTCTTAAGCTGAGGAAGTAGCTTCTTTCACACTTGAAAGATTCATGCCTTTCTTCTTGATAATTCTACCCTTCTTCACTGCTTCCTTTCCCCAACCCCTCAACGCATAATCACTATCTCCCTCTGTCCTTTCAAACTTATACAGATGCATTAAATAAAAACTCTAAACTCTTATGCAGCTATAATTAATCTCCTTGGATTAAACTAGTCCTCTGGGTCCAATGCTTGTTAACTGGAACAGATTACTTTCCAAGTAGTAGCTAAATATTTAAAGAAGCATTGTAAACTTATTTGGTTTAATTTGTCTGCTTTCTTCTCCATCATTTTCCAATTTTAGTTAATTATTCTTCTCAAGTAGAAAGCATTTTAGTCATTGAAGTGGACTTACCTTGTTAGTTGCATAGTGTTCTCAACCACCAAGTAATGAATTTTGCCATTTTAAAAATCTGAAAATAGTTATATAATTTGAAGTGCATTCATATAGTCATCTAAATGTTACATAATGAATATTACATATATGTTATTAATTCCATGTGGAAATGATGTTTGTATTGGCTATTTGTGCAGAGTGCAATCTTTAAAGAATAATACTTTACAATAGATATTATTTATATGTCTTTATTTTGAAGGCATATTTTGCAGCTAAGTAGTTACAGAAATTATTTGGAAACACTATACCAGATATGGGTTCCCGTTTTCTTTCTCAATAAAGAACAAGAAATAGTAGTTTCTCCCAAATTAAAAAAAAAAGTGGTGATGGCATTTTATATTTTTATAGTACTTTATAGTTTATAAATTGCATTCACATACATAGTCTTATTTGATACTCAAAACTTTTAAGCTAGGCAGGACCAAGATTATGATTATAACACCCATGTATATGTGTAGATATATAGACACACATATACATGTATCCATATGTGTATACGCATATAAAATCAGATATAGTATTGAGATTATATATAGATTCTATGTGTAGATAATACAAGATAATAGTTGGTATATATTTTTTATGTCCATTTTTTACTCATGAAATCTGTGGCAAAGCAAAGTAAGCATAATGCCTTTTGACATTACAATGTTCATTCAAGGAGGTAAATCATGGCTTCTCACCCAGTTAATTGGCACTTTGAAGCTTGACCTGTTTAATCAAGAGCTGTCAGCTGCCACTGTGTTCCCCTTCCCATGGTTTTTGTTCAGCCTCAACCAGCATCCCATACTTAATGACTCCTTTAAAATTTTTAAAAACTAATTTTTAATTTTTTAAATTAATTTTTTTTTCTTACTGACTTTCAGTGAAAATTCCTTCTTTACTACTCTATCTTCTCCTCTCACCCCACCAACCAATCTGATTTTAAGACTTTATCTTAAGCAGAAGAACTATACTTTGAAAAATGTTAGGACACTTTTCATACTTTCTAGAATATTGACCTATCGTGCAGAAGATTGTTATTTTGAGAATATTAAATGAAACCCCATGTCCTTTAGAGAGTTAGCACACCACACCTAAATAAACGCTTAATCCCCAGACAATATTTTGAGCAGTATAGTTCATGATAGACTAGCTATACTTTCTTAGTATTAAAAGAATTGGTTTATCTCTTCTCTTTGGTTCCTCATCATTACCAGCTGTAAATTGTTTGAAAAAAAATGAAAATCCTAATGCTTTAGGTTGAACAGCAGTTTTACTCATCATGATTATTACAGGCATGACCAATACCCTTAAGGAGGAACACCAGAAAACTGGGTTTCTGGTAGTACAGTGGTAGTACCTCATTCATGCTTTGAAACTGGAGAAAGCAGCAGATTAAGCCAAGCTGAATACATAGGAGGATCTTGGAAAACAAAAGGAGTTGCATTGATTGGCATGGCTATCTTAAAATTCCACAACTTCCCTATTCAAGGACTGGAATAATTAATGGGAAGAGCATAGCTTGCAAGGAATTCTTGCACAGGGCTTAAGCTGTCAAATTAGAAATTACTTGTCAACCCTGGGAATCCTAAATCAAGAAAGCTTGAAGAAGAAAGGTCATTGTAGTCATTGTGGGAATGATCCTGGTTGTGAGTGATCTTGTCTATCTTTAGTTAGAAATCACAAGTTCCTAGTTTAGGAATACAGATTACTTGTTCTCATACCACTTGAAATATGTAAGATTTTTGAGGAAGGAAAAAAATACTAAAGGAGATGAAGTTCAAGATAGTGAGAAAAACCAGGGTGATGAAACGTAACAAATAATCTGGGTTTTGTAAATATATTAAAATTATTGGGAACTCTTCTGAATTGAGTTCACATGAAGACAGATTATCTAGCTACTTCATTGGGAAATTGGTTTGCCTAAGAATATTGAATTATTATTAGTGTCAATAAAAATAATAATAAAATTTGAATAGTGCCTTAGGTTTTGAGAAGTGCTTTGCATATATGGTCTCATTTGCTGAGGTCTGTGTTCATTGGCGTTGTCTAGTACAACAAAGAAGTGCATTCTGAGCTTTGAAATGTTTCTTAGGAGTTTAATTCATAGCTTTCATTTTTCTCCAACAACTATAGACTTTCTTGGATTCCTTCCAATAAAGTTGAACCTAATTTTTCAGAGCAGAGTTGGATAAAAATGTCAGGTTGATGCTAATCTCTTTCAGCCTTATTTTGTTTTTCACTTTGAGTGTTCAATTTATCATTTGAGAAAAATCATCATTTGGCTATTTTATAGCATTAAAGTCAGAGGATTACTATTAATCTGCCCAATGGAATTTTAAATAGTAGAAATTAGAAAAAGCAAATAGTTTTCACTGTAATTTAGGATTTATATTGTTAGTGTTTTCTTCACACAAGAGTGGTTGGTGGTCAGAGCTATTATTTACCACTTGAAGAAGTTACACATTTTAGCTTAGACTTGATGTAGCATAACAGGCACCTTACACATGTATTGTAAACTACACAAATAAGAGGAAATAGAATACTGTGGGTTATACTCTAATTCACGAAATAAACTGCTTGTGCTATTTGTAAAACTGAAAAGCATTATTGCTTGCTAAAGTTGCCTTTTCCCATTTACAGGGTTGGCTATTTTTGCTTACAGATTGACACTTTTTGGGGGTGGGGGGAAGCAGAACTAGACTTGTTACTCTTTATTAGAGTACTTGAGAAATATTAAATCACAGATTCATAAAGCCTCTTTGAATCAAAGAATACTTAATATACTTATTTAACCACTATGAAAAGAGTCAGAGGTTGTGTGATTTGGACAAGTTCTTAGAAGAAACTGCTTTGTAGATGAATCTCCCAATATTTCTAGGTTTGTTTTTCAAACCCTTTTTGTGCCTTTCTTTTCTTCAAAGAACATTTGCTGACTTCTAAGAATTCTCCTAATGTCATGAAAACACTTTAAACATTAAAGTTATCTTTTGTTAATCCTCACAGCACTCCTCTGAATTGGCTAATGAGAGCTTTTCTTGTTAGAGAAATTCAAGTCAACAGACATTTGTTAAACACACAGAAAGAAATGGAGTCCCAAAGAAGCACTCTTAAAAAGTTATAGCAATGATCTTGAGGAAATTATTATTCACATATTGTGACAATTGCCCAGAAAGCCATGATTGTGTTATGATTTTATTTTCTGTCTTTGAATGTTTCTTTGATCTTTAGGTACTTAATTTTGTATTTTTCCTTGCATAAAGTTGTAGCTTGCAATATTTTAGATTAACTGAAAAAAATAATACTATTTGTTATAGAAATGTGATTCTGGAAATCACTGCCTTTAAAGTTGAAAAAATTTGAATGCATAATTTTAATTTTCTCTAAACTTGGTGACAAGTATAAAGAACAACAGAAGGAAAAATACAAAAATAATATCTCAAGGCCATCCTCTGTGAGTTTCCTTACTCCCCATCCCCAAACCTCCCCCTTACATCATTCTTCACTCTGTCCTCATTTATGTCTGGGGAAGAAGTAGGTAGCCCTTTTCTTGGCAAGGCCAGCCCTCCTCTGTGTGTCTTTGAGCCTGACTCCTCTGGAAACTTCCCCTGTTGATCACTTCTTTCTTTCATCTTCAGTCTCTCTATCTTTATTTACTGAGTTCTTCTTGGCCACCTACAAATATGCCTAAGGCCCTTTAACCCCCCCCCCCCCCAACCTCCCTAACCAAAATCTTTTTCTCCTACCATTTCCTCAAACTTTCTTCCTTTCACGAACTCCAAGAAAAAGTAATCTGCACTCATTTCCTTAATTTCCTTAATGTCATCAAAATTCTTAACTCTCTTCAGTCTAGCTTGTCACCCCACCACTCAAGCAAGACTACTCTTAACTTTTAAGAAATTTAATTTATGGAATAAAACAAGCATTTCCATAACATAGTATAATAAAGATGATTGCACATGAAACTGCAAATCTATTGCTATTCCTTTTAAATATATAACAAAATTATTGTGTAAATTTCTTTTTTTCTCCTCTTCATCCTAGAGATGGCTACCATTAGACAAATAAGTATAAGTAAATATGAGTAATAATAACATAATATATAACAATATAAGTTATAAGACAATAGGTATATATGTAAAATTATTTTATACATACTTCTAGTTATCAGTTCATTCACTAATTTTTTAAGAGGACTCATTCCAATGTACCTTTTATTAATAATCATTTAAATTCCTTAAAATGGAATTATTGTAAGTCATTTCTTGTTAAGATACATGTCTCTATGTCAATTGATAAATGGTAATTTTTTTTTAAACAAATGTCTTTTATCTTTTGGAGACTTGAGAATAATTTTTTTTTAAGCAATTGGGGTTAAGTAACTTGCTCAAGGTTACATGGCTAGTCATTATTTATGTGTGGGTGCTCATTTTCTGAGGCCGGTTTCGCTCTCGGGTCATCCCAACTCCGAGGCCGGCTCTCTTACTCACTGTGCCACCTAGCCACCCCTACTTGAGAATAATTTTAAGGAGGATGAACTCCACATATCACCCCATTTTTCATTTGGAGGAATCATAGTATGATATAATATTGAGATATATAGTAAAAAAAAAGACTTAGAAATTAGAAGAGGTAATGGTGAACTTCAGAAGGGTGTCTCTGTGTGTGTATGTGTGTGTGTGTGTGTGTGTGTGTGTGTGTGTGTGTGTAAAATATATGTTTAGAGAGAAACTGGTAATTTGCAGAAATTCTTTTCCATGTTCTTACTTTTACTACCCCAGTTGCTCAAATCAGTTTCATATTCTCCTCATTAATTTAATCTTTATCTTTTGAATATAGACCTCTCTCAGTTTGAGATTATACATTATATGGTAGTACACATAGGTTGTACTGTTCTTCTTATCCAGTTCCCAGGACAAATTAATGTTCTCCAAAGTAACTTTATTAAGGAAAGAACCTTAGTTCTCAATCCAGTGTTGATTGAGGGGCTATGCCTATTTACCTTTTATACTCAAACTCTCAGAGATGAGGAAGCTTAGATGTTTTCCTTTTACATATTCCTTGGAGTTTACTTCACTTTAGAGAAGAGGTATCTGTGCCTAAGTATCTTCTCCCCATTGTGCTGTTAGGCATGTCCTTTAATGACACCAGGCACCTGCACAGAAGAAGCTTGGAGAATTGGGACTTTGGTTTTAATGTTATTAGAATCTTAAACACTGGGTGGGTTGCTATTTAATAAATTTGTTCAGATATTAGATTATTAGACTTTTATTCTCATTAAATTACTTCACCAGTGACCACAGAAGAGGCTAGAGAAATAATATTATAAAGGGAAATGTTATGAACACTGAAGAGGACAGAAAAAAATTAATAAAATGAGAAAGAGAAAAGTTCAAAGTATAGGCAGGAAATGACAAAATGGCAGTTAAACACTGGGAAGAAAAACAACCACATCTGGGGAAAATTTAGTCCTAAACATTGATACTTTGTGGGGTAGAGCTACCAAAAGTAGTAATGTTAAAAAATGTGTATAACAGAGTATCGGTATATAACTTATTACCTTTTTAAAGGATTGAGGGCAAAATGAAAATGCCATTTCAGTTCAGTGCAACAAACATTTATTGTTTCTATCCTATGTCAAGTTTTCTGGGAAGCACAGGGAATACAGAGACAAAAATAAAAAGTTGCTGCCTTCCAGGTACTCATAGTCTACTAACTAAGGCTACTTTCTAGCCATTTAAGGTTAGCCATGTCTCATTGGCTGCTCATAGTAGCCCTGTGAGATAGAAGTGAGAGGTGTTGTTGACACCATTTTTACAGATGAGGAAACACACAGGTTGAAATCTTTAACTTAAAAATTTTGACCCAATAGAGTGATTTGACACATGATTTTGGTCAAATTATTTAGTGTGTGTGTGTTTGTGTTTCTCAGTCTATTCATGAGAATATGAGTTAAATACACTATGTGAAGGCCCTATTAGCTAGAGGGGTTGTAGTTGAAAGGTAAAAATCTTTGAATGTCAGGTTGAAGAGCTAAAATTATATTTTTTAGGCACTATGGGAAGTTTGGGGCAAAGGAGTGATAGACTCACCATTATGCCTCATGCAGATGAGATTCCTAGGCCAGAGAATATCTTCAAGATTATCTAGTTTATCCCCTTCTCATTTCACAGATTTAAAAATTGAAATGTAGTGTGTATGATGGATTGATTGATTGAAATCCCATGGATGGATGGGATCACAGGTAGGGAGACCAGACCATTTCTCTCTAAATGCCATTATGCCACCCTCTGATAATAATTAACAACATAATGATAGCTAACATTTGTATAGCACATATTATGTGCTATTATTATCTCCATTTGACAGATGAGGAAACTGAGGGAAACAAGTTAAGTGACATATGCAGGGTCACACAGCTAGTGTCTGAGGCAGGATTTGAACTTGGATCTTCCTGACTCCAGTCCCAGCACTTTATCCATTGTGCCACCTTGCTGCCTATACTCTGTGTTAAACTTTCTGCTGTTGAGAAAGCCCTAACAAACGTTAAATGGTTATTTGAAAAATTCTAGCAGGATTTGCCAAAGCAAAGTAAATAATTTATGTTGTCCTATTTTCTCTCATGTCATACATTTTTTGACGTTTACTTATGCAGGGGTCCAAAGAAATTAAAGTGAAATAGTGTTCTAGCTAGAAATGGAAATCTGATTTCTTGACAACCAGACTAGTGCTCTTATATCCTGCTGTCTCCCTTCTTATAGAAGTCAGAAAGATCACAGTTATTTCAGAGTAGAAGTAACATGAAGTAAGGTTAAAGGTGCCAAAATGATGTTGGATTCTTCAGCTCATTTTCTGATAGGATAATCTTTTCCTTATTTCTTTGACTCATTGTTCCTTGCTATATTCTATTGATACTAGTAGTTAATTTTGTTATTTTCCTGTTTAAGTGGACACTTTACCCTCTTTTTCACCAAGAAAGGAAGTAAGCTTGGAGCAGACTGGGATAGCAGACTGGAAATAACATCTGTCCTAGAAGTGAGAAAAGCAGGGCTTAAATCTTGATTTTCCTGCATTCTAGCTATATTACTTTGGTCAAATGGCTTCCCTACTTTGAGCTTCAGCTCCTTCCTTTGCAAAATGAGGCTACTAGAACATGGGTTATCTATCTTGATAAGTTGTGAGGATCCAGTAGGATAGCAAGAGTATGAGGTGTTTTAAAAATGTGTTGTTATCCTCAGTACTCAGCTCCAAAATGCTGTTGTTTGTGACATACAAGCCAAGGATAACTTTTTTGAAAGTAGTATTTATAAATAGTGACTGAGAATAACAAGTATAAAGTCTTGAGAGACGTGGGGCTTTGCAGAGAGTGACGAGGTTGTAAGGTCTAGAAAGAGCCTGGAGAGAGAGCATGATTCTGAATCCTATTCTAAAATCATCCATGGCTGATCAGCTGGAAGAAAGACAAAAAGCAGCTGGGAATAACCAGTGGTTTTGTTGAGTGCAGGTGTTGCTAAGGGACAGGGCTCTAAGTATTGAAGCTTGATGTCAGCTGGGAGTTGGCTGACAGTAGAGGGTGTGGTTAGAAAATGGCTCTGGAACGGCATAATTTAGGCTGCTGACGGAAATAGTTCATTCACAACCTGGGATATGACCATTGCATAGTTAACTGCCTTTCAGAGCTCACAGAGAATATTTTTTATGTCATTGCTTAGCTCAAGAAAATAGTCATCTGCTTGCTTGGGTGTTTTTTTTTAATATTTCTTCAACATTTAGGGGTGCCATGTGATCAGTTCCCTATTTGGGTATGTGTGTGCATGCCCACAAACGTGTACATGTGAGAGTAGAGATAGTAAATAACAATGCAAAATTGAGTTAGGGCTTCGGTTATAATTATGATAAAGAACTATTGTGAGAAATGATACATTTGCTAGGAGATAAATTTTGTATAGTAGCGTCTGAAAAAAAAAAACAGTAGTCACGTTATGCTGGTAGCTTAACACTTGAACAACCTAATGTTTATTTATGTTCATAAGATATTTATTTTAAAGGATGGAAGTGCTGTAGCAATGCAAATTGATATCTCAGCTGCCCTTTATTTTCCATGTAGATTTAATATTTCACTATCTATTTATGGTATACCTCAGTGGCTCCTTTCTCCTGAATTTCTTGGGCAGGTTTCAGCATTTAGAGATCTGATTCCCCAAAGAATGTGAGTTTCACCATTTCTGACTCTGCACATCTCTGTGTTATTGCCATTGCGGCCCTTGATGACATTCACTTGTTCTCTGGGGTATTAGTATAGGACCAGTGATACTGTGGAAAAGGGCAAAAAATGTGTTAAGTCCATTTCTACATTTAGCTTGTACTTCTGATACCAAAGACAAATTAGACCTTAAAAAACCAGATGGTCTAAGAAGAAGGTCACTTAAATATTTTCTTCCTTCTTTTGCATGTCAATGAGTTTTCATTATCTTTCTGTGAGTTCTTATAATCTTTACCTCTTACAAAGTTAAGGAACCTTGGGAAGTAGCATAGATTCTTATATTACAGCATGAGGCAATAAATGAATCAATAAACTTTTATTAAGTGACTACTCTGTTTAGCGTTGGGATACAAAAAGAAGCACAAAAAAAAAAGAGTCCCTGTCCTCAAGGAACTTACAGTTCAATGGAGGAGACAACATATAAATACAAACAAAGTAAACTATATACAGGAAATAATTAGGATAAAATAAATAAATAAATAGGAAATAATTAATAGTAGGAAGGCACTAGAATTATGAGGGTAAAGGCTTCCTGTAGAAGATGACATTTAAATAGATCTTAAAGGAAACCAGGGAAAGTTAGTAGGTAGAATTGAAGAGAGAGGACTTTAAGTATGGTACAGAAAACAAAGGGGAGTAAAACACAGTGTTTTAAGTGAGATCCTTTGTTTCTCTTCTTATATGGGGAGAGCACCTGTAAGTCAGAGAAAAAATGTTGAAAGCCACTAGGCAACAAAATATGATTTCATTTGTGGGGTGTATAATGAATGCATTCATTATATGAGTAAGTTGGAATGAGCAAAATTCTGAATGTCTGTAAAAAGGTGGATAAATGGGGGTGGGGGAGCAATGGAGGGGAGTGGCATTTGTGTATTGTAGAACAGGCAACTTATAAAACAGTTAGTCATCTAACTATTCTGGGTAAAGCCCAGCATTTATTGGCCCAATAGACAGACCTCTACAACTTTCACTATCCATAGTGTACTATTTCTGAGCCAGACAGTAACATTTAATATATATCCAGAGAGGGTTCTCAAAAACATCCCTTTTATTTAAATCCTAAAGCCCAGGGTTTTTAAACTTTATTTTGTGTATTGTATCCTGTTCACAGGTGAAACCTATCAATCCCTTCTCAGACTAATGTTTTTAAGTACATAGAAAACACGGGATCACAGATATCATATATGTTGAATATGAAATTTATAATATATTCAGAGATCAATATATTTAAAAATGAAAAAAAGGCAAATTTAGGATCCTCAGACTAAGACCTGTGATTCAGAGTCTAAAGGTGTTAAAAACCACATACTCCCATATTGTGGTTCTGTTCACCAGTCTGATTGGCTGAGCCCATTTGCTGTGTGAAACTTAAAGTCATCAGTAGGGAATCCTATGCATAAATGGAAAACTTCTTGATTCTCATTAATCTCATATTCTTCCACCCTGTGTCAGATTGATTTGGTCAGCTGCTTGGATATTTTAAAGAAATATCTTAGATGCTGCTTGATTTACATCATTCTAAGATGAATTTTCATGTAGGGAGTAAGTTTGTTGTGGTGAATTATTGAATAGATTTAGACTTTTGGCTTTCAAGCACTTAAATTTTATTCAGTGAGTGTGCCCTTTTATTGTGCAGTCTTCCCTGGAATATGCTCTTAATTTTTCATTTGTTAATTTAAATATTTTCTACTTGGATGATTCCTAGATAATTTGTATTGGGATTAATCTAGGTTTGTAGATTTATGAGCACTTTCTATGCTTATGAGCTAATTCAATGCATCCGTATTTGTTTGCATAAAGCTTGGTATATTATTCCCAATTATTTCTTTAGATTTATCTTTTACTGTACTTAATGCTAGTAATGTTTGTTTCTGGATGATTGTATGCAGAGTAACAATTTTATTATTGAGACTTGTACTTTATTTTCGGCATATTCTTACTATACCAATTCAAATTTTAGAAATATTTATTAAGGCCTTCTGTGTTCAAGGCACTATTATCCATTTAGAGGATTTCCATTCTACTGCTCTGCTCTGTTTGTAAAGAAAACCAGTGATTTGAAAGAGGTTTGTCCTAGATTAGGAAGACATTTGGGCTAACTGTTCTGTGCCAGATGCATTCCAGTAAAAACATGTGTGATCTGAATATTATTCTAGTTCTTTCTGCCAAATACAGAATAATTATTTGAGCGCTGAAAATACACTGATATCTTCCAAATGTTCTATGGTTACTGTTTCCTATTGAATATCCAAATTAGTTATTGAAGTATGTTTTGAATAGTGATGCTAGTGGCAATAGATAGAGATATTTGTATCTGATAACTTGGAGAATAACCAATTATTATCCTTACAAAGTTTGCCTTTTTGGGCCTCTTAGCTTACTATTCTCTTAACTAGGATGGTATGTGTTTTGTGACTTAACTAATTCCTACTAAGTATTGAACATTGAGAGGATACTTGGGAGGGATAAGGAATACAAAAGAAATGCCTCATTTGCCTTTGCTTTTCAAAGAGAAATAGCCATAATTAAAAAAAAAAGTTATTGAACATTAAACATCCTTCATTAATATTATTTATATTACCGGTAGAAAAAGGCCTTCCCCCAAATCTTTGGTACAATTGTCTCCAAAACTATGATTCAAATTGTCACATTTCCTGAAATTCTGCCAATTAGATGTATTCATTTGGGTAGATAAGCACACTGTTTCAAAATGCAAATGACCTTGGGAACAGAAATAGTCATTTGTACCTTAGCAGAAATTATTTTAATCATATTGCTTTTCTCAATTCTTAGCTCATGTCAATCTAGTAAAGGAAAGATGGGGGATGATAAAAGGGTCATTTTTGTATCTTGGAGCATTTCTGGTGAGGAGAGGTCTGTATAAGGCACCACTATGGAGGGCCTAGGACAGCTAGGAGGCATCATGCAGTGGCATTCCTCCCAGGGGAGATGAGTAGAAAGGATACTATGAAGGAAACAATAGGGTGGAAAGGAGTTAGAAGGTGATTGAAGACATAACTTCACTTACTCATGTTTAACTAGCAAACCTCTATTAAGGACCTGTTCTGGGGATAGCACTGTTGTAGGTTCTGGGTGAGATGCAAAAATTAAAGATAAGATAAATCACCAGTTTTTTTTAGAGATGCCTCTGCATTGCATTCAACCAATTCTTTCTGAAATATCTTAAAATAAAACAGTGGGCAGAGATTCATGAGCTCTTCCTCTGCTCCCTATAGTATGTCCATTCACATAGAGTAGATTTTCTAAAAGTTAAATTTATATTGATAGCTGTTTTTTTTTAACAGCTACTTTCCGTAGTATATCCCTCCTCCTTCCCTTTCCTTCCTAGAGAAACAACTCTTACATAAAAGAAAGAAAAGAAAAGATGTTAAGCAAAGCACACATATCAGGAAGTGTCTGATATTATTTATAGTGTTTGACACCCATAGTCCCCCACCTCTTGTGAAGAAGGTAATCTTCCCATATTCTTATTTAACAGCTTTCCATTGAAGTTCTTTCCTTGTTATTTCTATTTACATTGCTGTTATTTTTACATACGTGCGTGTGTGTGTGTGTGTGTGTGTGTGTTTTTCCTGGTTCTGCTTATTCATTTTGCACTGTCGTCTTCCCATGCTTTTTTGTACTTTCTATAGTTACTATTTCTTAAAGTACAATAATCTTCCATTACCTTCTCATACTATAACTTGTTTAGCCATTCCCTCCTTAATGAGCACATACTTGTTCAAAATTCTTTGCTACTACAGGAAATGCTGCTGTAAATATTTTGTTGTATATATGGGAGTTTTCTTTTTTTTTTATCATTGACTTCCTTGCCTACCAGTGGAATCTGGGAGGCAAAGGATAGGGACATCTTAGTAACTTCCGTCATGTAATTCCAAAATGTTTTCTAGAATGGTTAGACCAATTCACAGATCTTTGAACAGTGCATTCATGGAGTCAGCTTTTTACACCTCCTTCAATATTGATGCTTTTATAATCTTTATCAGTTTTCTGGGTAGGAGGCAAAAACCCAGAGTTGTTTTGATTTGTACAAAAATAATAAAAATGATAAAAATAGCAATCATAGCTTGAATAGCACTTCAAAGTTTGCAAAGTTTTTGCATTTCATCCTCAAAACAACTCTCTGAGGCAGGTGCTGGAATATTATTCCCATTTGACAGATGAGGAAACTGAGGGTAGGAGGGATTAAATCATTTGCTCAGGCTAATGCAACTATTAAGTGTTTGAGGCTGGATTTGAACTCATGTCTTCCTGGCTCCATGTTCAGTGCCACCCTGCTGCCTCTACTTCTCTTATTACTGACTCAGAGCATTCTTCCATATCGTTGTCAAATATTTTGAAATTCTAATTGTTCCTTACTATAATTTGAAGCCCTATGAGGGACTCTATTCTAAAGGTAATCTTTTCTTTACCAAAAGAATGCTTTCCTTACATTGGGACAAATGGGAAGGAAATATAGTTCCTGTTCCAATGCCCTTTTAATGTAATTGGGGAAAGACCAACTTTTAAATGTTAAAAAACAATTTATAATGTTGCTAAAACAAGTGAATAAGTTAATAAAATAAAACATTATTAGAAAAGACAACGTAATGTCTATATGTGATAAAGAGTTTTGACCATGTTTAAATCAATATAATAATGACAGCTGAAATTTAAACAGTGTTCTAAGGTCTGCTAAAGTTTTATAGACATTGTCCTACTTGATTTTCATACTCACAGCAAATCTATTACTTAAGTATTGCTGTTATTATCCTCATCTTATAGATGAAGAAGCTTTTTCTAGTTTGCTTTAATGGGTAGTGCCTTCACTCTGAGATTATCTCCAAGGTATTCTGTATATGATCTTGTTTCTGGCTCTATGTTGCCTGTTGCTTCATCCCTTAGATTGTGATCTCCTTGGGAGAAGAGACTTTTCAGTTTTCTCTGTATCTCTGACACCTGGCACAGAGCCTGGCACGTATCAAATACTTAATAAATGCTTGTTGACTTGACTTAGGAAGGGGAGGCTGTGGCTCAGAGATGATGAGTTGGCCATAGTCACACAGCTAGTAAAGATTAAATTAGTATAAGGTAATATGCAAAGTAGATCATAATATTTTCTTTGTCAGGGACATAAATTTATAGGATTCTGCCATAATACAGAAAGTCAGCAAAGGTTTAAAATTTAAACTGTCTTGGTGTAGATTAAACAATTGGATTAATCAGCTAAAAAGCCTAAGGTTGACATTGAAATTAGGGTCATGTTTTATGTCTAAGTCTCAGTTATGTTTCATTTCTTTGAGAATGGCCTTTATTTTTAGTGTCTTTTAGATGATTCCCAAATGATTGGTGTTAAATGATTTGTAGTCAGTATTTTGATACCAGAACAGAAATAGTTACTGACTTTATAAATTTTCATTTTTTAAGACATGTATTAGGCAGTGATAGAAATATATGGGAAGAAAGAAGTATTAGTATGGGGAAACTTATAATTACCCTTTCAAAACTAAGAAATATGGTACTGTAGGAATATAAGCCAAGTATAAAATGCTAAAGACCATTTTCTATTCTAGTAATTCATTGTGTGTGCTTGATCAGTAGTGAAACTTGGAAAAAATAAATAAAAACCTTGAAAAGCAATTAAATAAATTTTGTTAGAAATTCTTTTTAAAGATACTGACCACCAAGCATAAAGATCACATTTTTTTTTTTTTAAGCAATTGGGGTTAAGTAACTTGCTCAAGGTTACATGGCCAGTCATTATTTGTGTGTGGGTGCTCATTTTCTGAGGTCGGATTCGATCTGAGGTCGGATTCGATCTCAGGTCATCCCAGCTCCGAGGCCGGTGCTCTTACTCACTGCGCCACCTAGCTGCCCCAAGATCACATATTTAAAAAAAAAATGCATGGGACTTGAATGAACTATTTGTGTCAAATATGTATGAAATGATTTTTGCAAGGTCCATTATGTGAAGAAAAAATATCTAAAATTTCTGTAACTAAGATGGGAACAGAGGGAGAGTACTGAAGAGGAGACCTTAAAAGCTCATAGAAGCAAAGTATAGACTGATTTAAAAGTCAGGGTAATAAAGAGGCATGACATTTACAAGTGTGCAAGGCCTGCCTCCAACATTGTATAGAGAGTAAGTTCCTTGGTATTTGAGGGACAAACACTGCGTTATAGCATTTATTCACTACTGGGTCAGAATTTTTTAGTTTATGTTTATGAGTTAAAGCCCCATATTTATGGATGATCATGAATACTAATGATTGTAGTAAATATCTTCAGGAGGTTATATTGAATCATTCTCAAGTACCTAGGGATCTAACCTTAGCTACATTCTTGTCTTTATTTACCCATGTTTCTTTTTGTTTCTCTCTATGTGTCTATCTTTCTGTTTATCTATTATTTTGCTGGGACAATTGGGTTTAAGTAACTTGCACAGGGCGGCTAGTAAGTGTCAAGTGTCTGAGACTGGGTTTGAATTCAGGTCCCTCTGACTCCAGAGCCAGTGCTCTATCCACTATACCACCTAGCTGCCCCCTCATGTTTCTTTTTGGATGATTAGTTCAGTTGGCTAAATAATTTTTCCAAAATTGATTTGGTCTGATGCACATTTTACAAGACATGTTGGATGAGAGGAGGAAGTATGCTTTTCTGCTGTCCCCTGGTATCATTATCCAACCATCCATTTTTCTACATAAATGTCCATATCTTTCACTCTGATATTAAATGATGCACATATTATATGTGTGTATGTATGCATATATTTTTTCTCTGTTGACTTTTTTTTTCTTTTGCTTTTTGGAGGGCAATTGGGGTTTAGTGACTTGCCCAATGGCACACAGTTTTTGTGTTAAGGGTCTGAGGCCATATTTGAACCCAGGTCCTCCTGACTCCAGGGCCGGTGCTCTATTCACTGCACCACCTAGCCGCCCATTTTGATTTTCTAAGCATATAAATTTACAATTATACAACTTACCGAGAGAACCTATTGTGTGTATTTGTTGAAAAAGGCATTTTATTTGGGAGAATCATTGTTGTTTAGTTGTTTTCAGTTGTGTCCAACTCTTCCTGACCTCATTCGGATTTTTCTTGGCAAAGATGCTGGACTGGTTTGCCATTTCCTTCTCCAACTCATTTTACAGATGAGGAAACCGAGGCAAACCAGGTCAAGTGACTTACCCAGGGTCACATAGTACATTTCTGTGGTCAAATTTGAACTTGGGAAGATGAGGCTTCCTGACTCAAGGCCCAGCACACTATCTACTGAACTCTATCTAGCTGCCCCTTGGGAGAATAGAGTGGACTTTTAATGACTTCTTATGCAAAGTGTTTTCTACATGTGTTAAAATATAAAATTTTGTAATAGATGGTATCAGTGTGATAGAGTGAGAAGAGCACTAGGCTGGAGTCAAGAAAGATGCAAGTACACATCCTTCATCAGAAACTTAATAACTTTGTGACCATGAACTTAAAACTTGACCTTTTTGAAAATGTAGTTGCTACAATGTAAAATGTTCTCTTGGTTCTGTTCACTTCACTCTGTATCATTTCATATAAGCCATCCCAGTTTTCTCTAAAAAGATTCGTATCTTTTTTTCTTACAGCATAACAATATTCGATTGCATTTAGATTGCATATTTTCTTCAGTCATTCCCCAGTTGAACACCCCCTTAATTTCCTGCCACAAAAGTAGTTGCTATATTTTGTGCATATGAGCCCTTTTCTGATTGCTTTTGTCTTTGAGTTTCAGTTTCTTCATCTGTAGAATGGGGCTATACTAACATCTCCCTTCCTAGGTCTGTTGAGAGCCACAAAGAAGATAATGCATGTAAAGTGCTTGGCAGACCTCAATGTGATAAATGTATCATTTTAAAGTTTGCCAAAGCACTTTGCATATCTTTTTTCATTTGCTGTTAGTGTTCCTCCTTCTTGTCCTCCCCCTCTTTTTCTTTTGTCTCTTCACTGAGTATTAATGCACCCAACATATGCGTACCCAAGGTGTTCATAATTGCCATGGTTTCCTACAAAGTCCAGAATGAAAGATTCTCTTAGTCTTTCTCCAAACTTTTCTCTAGCAAATGAGATTGTAACAATTGGGCTAAATCCTGGAGTACTGCAGATTCCTAAGTGAAACCCATAATAATTAGAGAGTGATTTACATATTCATACTAAAAATTGATAAAAATGCTTATCCCCAGATTTTGATATGCAGTTGGACAGACAACTCGTTGATTTTCATCCATCAGTTTATTATTATATTGGTCATGTCCTCCTGAAGGGCAATGAAGTGGTCCTAGTGTTTAGGAGTAGAGTTCTATATGACTAATTCAGAGACATGATCATTAGGTGGCACGTTTGCCCAATCTTTTCTCCTAATTCTGAACTGAAGTCAGTGCATGGAGCTTTGCCTATTACTCTCAATGAAAATGAAACATGCTAAACAAATACATCTGAAAATGAAAATCTGTTGCAAACCACTATTCTGGGAATACTTTATTGTGTTTTCAAACTACTGAAGAATTACTGACATATACTCCATTAGCTGTAGCTGCCACAGAGCAGATCTAAAATCCCTTCCAAGCTGAAGTCCCTCCCACTCTCCCTTTGACCCCCACCCCATGCCAGGGGAATATGCAAACACAGATTTCAAATTTATTTCAAGAGATGGGTCTATAATTGAAATAGAAGACTTTTCTAAACCTGGTGTTACTTTGAGATAAGGCATTCATGAGTCAGCTGAAGGCTCCAACTCCACCCGACTGTATTTCAGAGGTGTGTGTTATCTCATAACAACATATGTCTTACCATGCGTTATTGCTTAAATGGCATTTGAGGCAAGGTGCTGTCAGTGAAAATTAAGTAAGTAGTAGTGAGAAAAATGCAAGAAAGTCTTTGTGCTGTTTCTTCATCCCCAGAGGGACTTCTGGAACTTAAAAGTTTAAAAAGTAACTTTTTCTTTCCCAGTTCATGAAAAAGCCTTGAATTTGCATTTAGAAAAACAGATTCTGGGAGGCAAGCATATTTGTTGTCATTTGAAAAAACTGAATGTAGATTATGTCCTGGGAATCCTGTCCTGATGAACCATTTGAAAGGATTTACTAAATATGGACATGGTGCTCAGTAGTGAAATTGTGCAGTCCCCCAAACAGGAAAGTATTCAGAAAATGAAATGTTTTGGGGTACTTTTTTGTGAAGATAGTGCAAGCAAAAGTTGTCTCTACAGGAACGCTAGGTGGCAAGAAGATTAAATATTTAGAATTGTAGGGCTGCATAGTACTTGAGAACATTCTGTCTTGTTTTAGGCAAAATCAAACTTAGTCACAGAGAGTCACTTACTGTTGTCCTTAAAGGCTCATCTCAGGAGCTACCTCCTGCTAATGAAAAACTTTCCTTGATCCCCCTGCTTATTAGTCCTCTTTCCTTTCTCAGATCATACTTTGCTTCCTTGTCTATGTAAACCCTCCCCTAGGGGAATGGAAAGTCCACATTGAGAGCAAGGACTATATTTCATTTTGCCCTTCTATCTCCATTGCTTGCAGACAGGCAGGATGGTGTAGTGGATTGAGAGAACTGCTCTTGGAATGAGGAAGGTCGATTTAAGTTCTGTCACTGCCACTTCGATTCTGAATGACTCTGGCCAAGTCATTTTAGTTCCAGGCAGCTGTGACTATGAGCTGTAGAAAAGGTGTTGACCTTCTTTGTTAGAGAAGGTTCCTCACTGGGAGCCCCTTATATGGATGAAATCAAGGGTCTAGTCTCTGTTGCCTGGCTCCAGTGTCCAGCACTTCCTTAGAAGGAACTAAAAAAATGCTTACTACATCAAACTGAATCATTGTCAAAAGGAATAGAAAAGGACATTGGTTTATATAGCCTTTATTATTTATTCATTCTAATATCTAATAGCTTATCTTATGGAAGTTCTTTCTAATATCTAATCTCTGATCTACTAACTATAATGCAAGTCTGTTTTTACTTATTCTTCTTTGGGAAAAATGGAAAATTGTTGCTTATTACTTTTCATATCTGTATACATGGAAGACTGTCATTAAATCGTTCCTGATCCCACCCAGCATTCTCTTCTCCTGGCTAAATATCCTCATTTTTTGGGTCTTTTTCCAAAGGAGCTGTTTTTTCAACCTTCAGTTACTTGATTGTTCTCTTCTCACCCATCTTGCTTAAATATGGGGTGACAGATAGATGTGATATTCTAAAAATGCCTTATCAGTGTAGTAAAAGAGTCAGCATATTAACTTATGATTCAATCATTTCACAATAATACCTGTTACTTTAACAACAAAAAAAACACTTTATTATCTGAAACATATTTAGCTTATATAAAGTCAGTTTTTCTTTGACTTGAGTTTTTTCTTTGTCATTGGATTTTATTAATTTCATCTAGTTTATAAGCACCCATTATCCAAGTTGTCATGGTAATTTTGAATTATAAGCTACCACCCAACTTGTCATCATTGGCAAATTTAATGATTTTATATGCACATGGCAAATTTAGTCATCACACACATCTATCTACACACATATACATATTATGTATTGCATACATGTATACATAAATAAAACGCACATATAAACATGCATACTACATGCATACATACTTACAGTATATAGGATATCCCAAAATATTACTGCAATTTTAAGCTTTAATAGCTTTACCCATGTCCATGCCAATGGCATAGTGCACAAGCATAATTGAGTAAGTTCTGAGAAGGTAGACCCTGGAATAAGTAGAAAAGGAAAACTATATATAGTATATATACTGCCATGAGCATTACATAATTTAAAATAAGTGAATTCAAATATTTGGAAATCCAGTATATATCAATTGATCTTTTAACTAAAATTTTTAAGAAAACTAAACCTTTTCCAAATCAACATAACTCTGTACCATAGATAGATTTAACATGCCAAAATTGATTTTCAAGTTGAAATGAGCCATACCCTTTGGAAAATTAATTTACTAGTAGTTCTGCTGGTCAGCTCTGGTTACTAGAACATGACTGAAACAAAGGTCGCCCAGTAAAAAGAAACAAAGAAAATTTCAAAATTAGCCTATATGACAACCTCCTCCCGTCCCCCACTTTACATTTGGGATGCATGCAGGGTTGTGCAGGTAAATGAAATAAGCCCATTACACACTTTAAGGTTTAATATGCATCATTAACATTTTCTCCATCATTTTCTCATGTCTAGACAATCAACAGAATGATAGACCAAGCTCTGATTAATACTTCAGCGTTTGCTGATTTCCAAGTGTAAATGTTCACAGTGAAAATTTACTAATCGATTCTAGTGAACTCCTATGAGTTGGCTCCAGCACACCTCTGGCTCTACTGATGGTCTAGTTCAGGATTTGGAGACAGAGGACTGTGGTTCCCAACCTTGTTTCAGGAACTAATTACCTTTTTACCTTAGACTAACTTCTCTACTCTTTATTAAATTGAAAAAAAAAATTTTTTTTGCTTTTTGGAGGGCCATTGGGGTTAAGTGACTGGCCCAAGGTCACATGGCAAGTTTTTGTGTTAAGTGTCTGAGTCCGGATTTGAACTCAGGTCCTCCTGACTCCAGAGCCAGTGCTCTATTCACTGTGCCACCTAGCTGCCCAAACTTCTCTCTCTTGTAATTATTCTCAGCTGTAGAATGAAGTAGAAACTAGGTCATGACCCTAAGTCACAGGACTTCATTAAGTTTGGATCCTGGGTCTACCACTTAATACCTTGATGGGAAAGTCATTGAACCTCTCTGGACCTCAGTTTCCTCATTTACAGATAGAGATTATCTTATAAAAACCAATTTAAGATTTTTTCCCTTTCTGTGAGATTTCATCCTAAGATCTGTCTAATCACTTCCAGTAATTAATGCCTATGAAGGAAAATGAGGCTTATAGGGTCAAAATGATTTGGGCAGTATCACAGAAGTGCTAAGAGGTCGTAATTGGATTTTGAATTCAGGGCCTCAGACTAAAATCCAGTGCTCTTTTCCCTACATGATGCCCTGTATAAAGACTTGGGAAACTGCAGTATTTTCTGAGTGACGATCAATGTGTTTATTATGGTGGCATGTTGGTTTTCCTTGTACCATCATCCAACTTGAGGCTGCTTGGTAACATTATCAGTCTCCAGATCCCTCTCTCCACATTTCTTTCTCTTCATCCCCCAAGACAGGAATGTGATGATTTGGCCTGAGCATTTCAAATGTTATCTGATAAAGATCCAAGCTTAATTTTCTTTACAACTACCTACTTTTTCTCCCCTCAGGGAGTATGTGTGATTTCCTCTTTCCCTCTTTCTCTGTTAACAAATGAGTAAAATCTTATGTCAGAAAAATCTCTTTTTCATCATTTCACACTCATCCTCCTTATACCTTTTCCCTGCATAGTTGAAATTCTCCCTTCTAGCACTTGGCCAATTCAGGAAATTTCCTTCTTCCTTTCTTTTCCTCAGTCTTTGTTCATTTGTGACCCAGTAAGCAACACTAAATCATAACCTATAAAAAAGTAAGATACTGTCATATACTTTTGTCAAAGGAAAGGAAAACCCAAAACTTTGAGGTAAAACTAATCATTTAAAGCCTTTTAAACAGTTTTCTAGAATTTATCCCCCTCCCCTTCAAATTCCCTTGAATTTCTTACTTTTTTAGTAATTCTCAATCACCAGAATTCAAGATAAGGGAAATATTTTTAAAATACATTTTGATGCTTTTCTCTTTTGTTTACTCACATTAATGGCAACAATCTGTCTTTTGTAATTTTTGTCAAAAATATAGCATTGTTGCATTTTGGGTAAGATAATCGTTTTTCTGAGCTATCATGGAAAACTCAATTCTATTTGTAAAATCATTTTAATGGGAATGTGTAGTTTGAATGCCAAGTAACTAATTTCGAACTGAATTTTTGGAACACAACCCATTTCTAAGTTGGAGACTACCTATACTTTAAAGTAGATTATTTTAAAAAGTGCAAACTATAATTGAAAAATAAACTCATTTTTCCCCTTCCAAAGATTTCATTTTGAAAATTTAGAATTTTGTGTCATGAATACCTACTCTATATGTTGTATGTATTGAGTAAAGTGAAAAGTCTTAGGTATTTTCCAAAGGTATCAGTGTGTGCCTCAAATAGGAAATGTTGAGTAAAATGACATTAGACTGCTTAAGAAAATTGGTATTTCATTCATTTCATAGGATAGATCAAGTATTGGTCAAGTTCATCTTTTGTCTTAATTTCTAATGCATTGCATTTGTTAGCTATGTACATCAATATCTCACTTCTTTGAAACATAATTGAGAATCAGAAAGCAAGCAAAAGTAAACATTACCAAACTGTAAAAGTTCATGCACTTTGCTGACATTAACTCCTCAGCGCCCAATTTGAGCTTAGTCAGTCTTAATTTCACACACAAGTAGAACCAGCCTGGTTATGTGGTTCTCATTGTGTAGCACATTACAGGCAAGAAGTCAGAAGTTGAGAGGGACTAGTAATAAAGGTGAGTACAGTGACTGCATTGAAATGTAATAGGTGAAAATAAAGAGATGAGTAATAAGAACAAGAAGGGAAGAAAAAGGAAAACTATAAAAAGTAGTCGAGTCATGACCTGAAAGGTACTAGTCTGAGGTCAGCTCACCTATGGGACATTATTGTATTGTGATGTTCATAATGATGATTCTTAGTCAAGAAGAAAAGATTAAGTTATTTTCAGTAGCTTTTGTTTGTTTCTCAAACAAGAAGTTTTGTTAGAGAATAAAAATGTGGGGCAAACTTTTAATTATTTTGAAAATTGGGCTTTCTTTCTAGATGACTTTTTTTGGGGAAAGGGTGTGTGTGTGTGTGTGTGTGTGTGTGTGTGTGTGTGTGTGTGTGCGCGCGCGCGCGCGCGTGCGTGCGTGCGTGTGCCGCCACCCCCCCCCCCCCCACGCAGTGAGTACTTTTCTTTTAAATGACATTTTTATTCTGGGATTTTCTGTTTTCTTTTAAATGGGGAACATCTTTTCCAGTTCTTCCAGCATACTATATTATTTCCTTGTTTCAGTTTCAAAACTACTGTCTATGATTTTTAACGCTCTTTTTTGCTTTTTCCAAAGAGATTTTAGTTTTTAATGTAAAATGTACATTAATAGGTACCATTAAATTATTAAACATGTATTTGGTTTATATATTTCTTGCTTTTTATTTTAATGTAGGTTTATTTGTATATAAATACAACCTTTTTTCTTGTGTTACTTTTATTATTTCCTGTCTTAATGTAGGGTTTATTGCAGTAGGTGGCTCTAATTATTCCAGCCAAAGCTTGTGAGCTAAGCTTTTTCTTCTTATCAGTTAATAGGTATGTATCTTCTGGTAAGGTTGTGGAAAAATTTACATGTATATCAGCCTAGTAATATGTACATACATACATAAACACATACACACAGACTTCAGGAAGTGTTGGGAAAGAAAATTTAAATTTTTAAATTTAAAAAAAGAAAATTTAAAAATAAAAAAATTAAAAATGCATTTATTTAAATCACACACATAACAAATAAGTTGGCCTGATTTTTAATTTGAGAGTTTAAAGATGTTTGCCTGATAGTTCAAAACAACCTTGTAACCCAATAATCAGCAAAGATAGGCTTTTTCTAACATAAGAGGAATCTAGTCATACCACTTGGATATTTAAATATCACTGTTTTGTTGTTGGAGATGCTTAGTATTTTCAAACTGATGCAGAAATTCATTGACAGCAGAAACTCTGTAGAAACACAGTTTTTATGAAAAAAGAGACTCTTCCAAGCAGTTATTTTTTCCTAAAGGACAAACTTACCAGGTTAATAGATTTAATTTCAACGGGAAAGGAAGAAAAATCCTTTCAAGCTTCACTGATTCTAGACTTTAGTAGCAAAGAAATCTGAGATACAAATTGCTGATTTAGCAGGTTTCTGTGAAAGATTATTATGGATGATATATTTAAAGAAAGCGTGTTTTTTAAACCTTGATTATGCATACATTTTAAATATTTCACAAAATGTCTTTTAGAAATATTGATGTGCTTTATGCAGTGATCCTTGACAAAGACAAAGGTTAATCTCATCTCCAAATTTGCTTAAAAGCGGAATTACTTCTAGATTTTAAAATGTTTTAATGTACCTTAGGGGTGTCAGATAACCTTGGCTTCCAAATTTTCATTGGTTAATTCGATGTTGAAAGAGCTATGAGCAGTTAGTCTAGAATTAAAACTTTCAAGACCAAGACTGTTCTCAAACCTCTTCTTGCCTTTGCCTGGGATAGGCAGATACTGTGCTTTGAAGTTGAGAATAAGGGGGTAGATGAACCATTCAGTAGCTATTTCAGAGCTGGAGCATTCAAAGTTCAAAGGCATCTCACTGAAACCATTTGCCAAGTTCCATTTCAAAACTTTACAGCACCCCTCAAATGGTTGCAAGCTGAGAATCACTGTGAAAAATCTGTTTATTTCTTAGTATCTTGGATCTTCCTAACCATGTATTCTTTAAGTTATTTATGGATGTTGATTGACTGTGTTTGCCAAGTATAAGAAAAGCTAAGTGTTTCTGTATTCCTTTTTTCTTTCTTTTTTTCCTTAATGACACGTGACTGCTGTTTGTGATTAAACCACATTTTCAAAGAGAAAGGGAGAATGGAACCAAAGAAAATGTACAGCTAGCAACAACCTTAGAAAACATAAAGATTTTCAAAATGTATATGCTAGTGCAAAAAACTAAGCTCCTTCAAAATAATTCAAAAAGGCTTTCTGATGTATCCCAGATTAATCAAAAGTGATTTGATATATGGGTTTATGATGTGGGATATATGTACCCAATATATGGGTACATAATATATACATGCATGCTTATTAATTAACATCTACTTTTTTATTAATTGGGAATGTATCCATTTACTATGATGTTACTTTAAAGTGTTGAATTCCTCTTCTTGGTGTCAGTGCAAATGCTGTATTTGTTACTGTTTTTCATGTCACACTTGGCCATGTGCTGTACCCCCAAGTTAAAATGGGGTAAATGATTGACTGAAAGCATTTTTTTGGCATTAACAGGGGGAAAAAACACCCAGACATTCTTTGTAACGGTAACTTAAAAACACCTGACAGGTCTTGTATTCTGAATACATTGTAATTTTAAAATAAGGTTTGTGGGGCTTCAGGGCACTTTCTTCCTGATGAAAAAATGCAAGAGGGAACTTTTTTCTTTGGTGGTACGAACTAGATCATTTATACTCTCAAACCAGTAGTCTCTGTATTCTGTCAACCTTTAACAGCAAAAAACTATCTCCCAAATATTGAGCTTTTGTTACTTTCATAATATATTTTGCTGGGTGTGATATTTTTCATTACAAAGTTAACATTTTTTCTTGTCTGAGAATTTCAAACCTTTTCATTGAGATTTAGTGGTTAAATATGCTGTGCCAAGTGTCCATCCTTCACTCATCATGACCAATGTGCCTTTATAAGTATTGAAAATTATAATTACGGTTAACTTACTGAATCTATTTTAATATAAATTTTCTAATGTTTCTTAATACTAGCTGAATCATTTTCAAAATGACTTAATTTGAAAGTAGCAACCACATGATATTTCACTGGAGGGAGGAGATATTAAAGATCTCGGCCATGATGTTTAGGTTTTGCAATGTGATATTGTAGTTGAAAACTCAAGCATCCCCCCTCTACCACCTCAGTAGCTGAACAGTTGGAACTGTCTGAATTTGAAGTGCAAACTTTGAAATGAACTTTGTATTCAGGGCAAGGAACTTGTTTTACATAAGAAAGACCACTGTGTTCCTAGAGTCAAATAAATTATGTAGCTTATTCTTAGTACAAAAAAGAGATAAAACAAGTTTCCCAAGAAGGGACTACTGAAGCACTCTCCTGTGGTCAGGTGAAGATTAGATAGATCAAAAGGCCAAGAAGTGAATCTTTTACTTTTGGACTATTGAGAACAACCTTCAGACTTTTTATTTCGTTGAGGCATTATTCTGACATCATAAACCACAAAAGCAGAGCCCAGGAGCGTCAGCCTTGGTGAATGCTAGATGAAATTACACCCCTTTGTGATAGTACTGTATTGCTTTTCTTTAAAGCTGGATACTGTCTCTTTTTAGCATAGCAACCATGAACTGTATATATATTTACTTATATTAGAAGGTGATGGCTCAGAGAAGTGCTTTTAGTGGTTAGAAAATTGATGTTTAGTGAAGTGAGTTTGGTGCCAGTGTCAAAGCCAAGTTTGCTATTATTGTCATCAAAGTTAAATAACCATCAGCTGGATAAGTTGACCAGGTAATAAATGCACTCGAAGTACTCATATGGTAGAATTGCTGTAACATTTCTCTTCTTTAACAGTTCCATATAGCTTTATAAAGAATTTTCTTTTTTATAATGGTCATTCACAACATCTTGGGCCAGTATGATGGGGCATTTGATTTTATATTTGAAGGCTTGCAGCACTTTTTATTGGGAAGGAAAATGATATATTGGATATTGAATTGAGATTATGTAGCAGGAACATGAGAAGTAAATTCACTTTTATGCCTTTCTGCTCATACGAGATTTAAGACTAAAGCATCAGATTTAGATTTAGTTTCTGTATTTTACATCTATGAGTAAATTGTGCAAAATAAGTAGATATGGATAAATAGATATTTAGACAATTTCAGCACTGAAGAGTGGTTTTTTTTTGGGGGGGGGTGTGAGAAAATTGGTTATAACATTATTTACCCCTTGTAGAACCAAGAAAATCCAGTAAAGAAGTATTTCCATCTTTTAGTGAGAAACTCTTTATTGTTGATCAAAGGTAAATATGTGGTATTGAATAAAAATTGTGATTCAAATGGATAACCTCTATTATATTTATTCATGATGGGTCTTTGAGTTGCCAATATATATCAACTCTAAAGTTAGTATACTTTCACCATTGTCTTAAATGTAAGGTACATATTCAGTGAAAGAACATGTTCCAAATGTATTGCCCTATAGCAAAAAATTTTAAAGTCCATCAAACTGTAGGGTTAAAAAGTACTTTAAAAGACATCATTGGCTTAGTAAGTACTGGGTGGAAAATTCTTCTGAATCATGCAGATCAGCAACTTCTCTGCAACTTACAGTGTTAAAGAGTTATTTGGGAGCACTGGGAGATTGTAATTACATGGTCACATGACCAGTATGAGTCAGAGGTCACATTTGAACCCAGGCCTTCCTAACTCCTGTTGACTACCCTACACTGGTCTGTTTTGATCCTGGCATGTTAAAAGATTGACATTATTCATTAGGAATAGTTTAATTTGAATTCTCTGAAAGAAATAGCCTCCAAAACTAGTGGATTACTTAGAGAAAAAGGGCTGTGAATTCTAATTGTTCAGTATTTTCTGTGTTTACAGATACTTTCATTTGCTATTTTTATGCAATAGAAAGGATAACTCCCAAATCCTGATAGTCTCATTCACTGTCAAAATCCCCTGACTTTTCTTTACAGATACTGGCAGATTAAAACAAGCAGATTGCGGTGTATTATTTCAATAGTATGGCTGTGCACTTTGTGTTTTATTTAATTTTTAAAAATATTTTTTTGACCAAAAACTCTTTATAATCCATCTTGGGAGATTCCTGTTGATTTAATTTTCCCTTATTGGGAAACATGGAGAATGTATGGCTCATAGCTTAAATGGTAAAGTTGATAATATATCTTAAAAAAATCTGTTTCTAAAAGTTTCGATGGCTTGATCTTGCCTGGCATACTTTATAGGACTTTTAAAACCACCTAGGCATGAGTCTTTTCTTCTTTCCTGTATTCAGAAGAAAGTAGTTTTAATAATTCTGACAAAATTTTTTGGGTGGAAATTTCCATGATCTTTTTTTTTCAAAATGGAAGGATGATAAGCCCCCCAAGATCCAGATATTCCTGGGACTTCGCAATTAGTGGCAAATTTCTTCTCTAGCTAATTTAGTTCAGCTTATTTTTTAAAACTCATAGCATGTTTTTGTTATTACTGTTGATATGACAACAGTCTTCATTCTAGGGGAAAATATTCTGACCCATAATCAAGCTTTTGTTTCTTTTCAAGTGAAGTAAAAACAGTGCCTTTTATCCTTAGCCAGGCAGAAGCATAATTCCTCAGTTCACTTCAGTATTAGTATTCTTCCCTTTTAATTTCTCCTCATCCCTTCACTGGATGACTTTGGTACCAATTGCAGTATTTCCTCCAGTATTTTGAAGGCTGGACTGAGGAAATCAAAATATTACGTCTACTGTTTTTTTTTTTTTGTTTTTATTTTTTTTTTAATAATTTAATAGGGAAGTAATGGGATTTAAAGCATCAGATTGGGATATAATCTATTTTGGGACTACAGAATGACAGAGATAAGGCTCAGATAATTTCAAATAAAAGAAACAAAATGGAGAAAATGGAAAGAGTGACAAGATTATGGAAGCCTGTGATTTGTTTTTGTGCAATTTCCTGATGACCTGTAACTCTAGGCCTGTATTGCTGCCCTTTTCCTTTTCCTCAAAGGGCCAAACTCTTTCCTACCCTTGACAGTAACTGCCTGTGAATTTAGCCTTTCATAGCCTTCTCCTATTTAATTTTTGAGGGTTAGAAGGGCAAGGATGTATAGCTTCTATATTTGGCTTTCTCCTTATGAATGAATCGCATGGTCTCAGATGAGCAGTGTTTGTACCAGTGGTGTGAGGCATAGCTTTTTATCTTTTCATGTGTTACTAATTAAGTCTGTTGAAGATACAAATGACTAAATGTTGATACTGAATCTCCACTGGGAGAGGAAAGTGTTTGAAAAAGTAGTCCATTATTGACAATTCAGGGACAGTTGAGACAGATTGTGTATCTGTGAATTAATGAAAGATGAGAAAAAATTTTAAAAGTGTACTTATATATTTTTAAAAGACTGTTATTTTCATTGTTTTCTCACCCTGTCTATAGTTCTTTAACCTCTTGTTGTTTTATTATGTAGATGTCTGACACTTTCCTTAAGAACATGTCACTGCCTTACTTGTTAATAACAACAACAGTTAGCACTTTTATCTTCATATTTTTCCTTTCGAAATTCTTCCCAAATTTAACCGATTAAATCTTATATTTTCCTTGTGAGTTAGGTTATAGGTGCCTTGCCTTTTAAATTTTTATCATTTTGTTGAATGGGATGATCTGAATGTAGGGTGGTAGAAGATTTTTTGAGGAAGTATGGTTTAAGTGGGAGAAAATTTGTTTAGAGTTGGGAGAAACCTGTGTTTGAATCCCAGATTGGACGTGTACTTGCTGGGTGACTTCTGGCCATATCATCCAAATTGTGTGAGTTTCGTTTTCCTCAGCTATAAAATAAAGATGACAGTAGTACTTTGACTATCTATGTCACAGATTTGTGAAGAAAGCACTTTAGGCAACTAAAAGTGTTATTGAGATGTGACATTTGCCATTATTATTATTTTCTGACAAAGAGGTGGATTAAGTCTTGAAATAACTTTTAATATAAAAACTTAGAATCAGGTCACCAGATTATTCACTACCTAAGTTAATTGGTTAGCATGTTTATCTGGTTATGGGGCATTGACTTTTGTAATGGTAGTTAGGGTATATTTTGTGTTTAGTTACATATTTTGTCTTGTCCTGAATCTGAATGTGGTTTCCAATAATCTTTTTTGTTTTGAGGTAAAAAAAAAAAAGAGTAAAGCTCTGTGCTTGGAAGTAAATTATTTAGCAGGATCAGGAAAATGAATTTTTGGGGGTCACCAGGGTACTGGTTTGTGAATTAATCCACCATTCTTAAAACCCTAAATGGCACCCACAAAGTAGTTCATTGATTTCTTGGTGACTTTGAGGGACATAATACTTCTCTTCCTTCTCTGGGCTATGAGTGGAACTCATTGTTACTCTCTAAATAGCATTAGTGAAACAGGAAATGACTTTATGGGAGGCTGGGAATTTTTGCCACTCCTGGAACTTTAGAGAAAGTGAGCACTGGCTCAGTGGGAGTGAAGGGTACAGCCTCACACTAATCCTTTTATGAGTATTTCAGTAGTGTGGATATTGAATTAAATAAGTTAGAAAAAAGAGAACCAAAGCAGTAAGAGACTTTGGAGATCATCTTGGCCAGAGGGTCTTAACCTTTTTGTGTGTCACAGACCCCTTGTGCAGTCTGGTGAATCTAATGGATACTTGTTCAGAATTATGTTGTCAAAGGCAAAGTAAAAGACAAAGGATTACAAAGGAAATCAATTATAGCAAAATTGAGATATTCCTATCCAGGTTCACAGACTCCCTGAAATCTCTCCAGGGATCACTTGGAAGTCTGTGGACCCCAGGTTAAGAATCTTTGATCTATTCTGTCCAACTCATAAAGATAAGGATTCTAATATTACTAGAAAGGTTAAGTGGGACTTAAGTTCGTGTAACTGACTAAGAACCATTTCCTCTACCATTTTTGTAGGAATCTGCTCTACCTGAGAGACCTTTGTAGTCTAGAAGAGGAAACTGGGTTTTAGGATTTAGCCTTTTTATAGGAGTCCAGGAGTCAAGCTCCTTGCAGCATTTCAACCCTTATCTTTTCAATCAGTGCATGAAATTATTAGATTTGTTGCCATACCATGTATAATTAATTCCCTTTATGAATATAAATAAGGCATAGAAAAATACCATTGTATTATTTGTACAAATACATAAGGAAAAGGAGAATTGGGAAGCACATTTAAGTTAATACATGCATTAATCATGCATGTTTTAACTGAGGAATAAAAATGACAGTTGGGCATTTCAATAAAAAAGTAATGACTTAAGTTTATTGTTATACTTCTCTATGTGACCAGCAATTCATAATTAATATAAAATTAAACTAAAACAGCAAAGAAACTAGTAGTTGATAACATAATAGGAGCAACTGGCACTTTTTGGAGTCCGAAAACCTAGGTTCAAATCCTCTTCATGGTTATACCTGAATGACCTTGCATTAATTGTTTACTCCCCAGGGTCTTGTAAAATAAGGTAGTTGGATTACATGCACTTTCTGGTCCTCTCCAGCTTTAGATCTGTGATCCTTTAAACTTCACAAGAAATCTTTTAAAAAGCCTCAATGGATTGGATTATGAAAACAGAAGTATGTGTAGAAGAATATAGCTAACAACAGGGAATTTTCTGTGCAAAGTTCATCCTCCTACCAAGACAACTCTACATAGTTCTGAGCTTATCTGCCTCTTCTGACAAGATAGAAGAGACATTAGGGATTATGGTAGAAAAACCCCCCACATTTGTAATTAAGACTTGTTTATTATATATCCTAGAATGCCCTTCTTTCTCAATATCAGTTCATGTCTATTACTTCTTTTAAAATGTAGGTCAAATTTTATATCTTCTAAGAAATGCCCTCCCTGATAAGCTCTACATACGGCACTGATATTAAGTCACCTAATATTTCATATATAGATTGATGGCATTTTACGTATTTCACTTGTTAGTATACACACACACACTCACACACATACAAAACAAGTGCTTACAGTCACATTATATGACACTTTATTGTGTGCAGTATGCTTTCCATCACAATAACCCTGTGAGGTGTAGGTAGTAAAAACATCCTTATCTCTACTCTAAAGCTGAGGAAATTGATGCTAAGAGATCACACAGAGGTCACAAAGTAAGTACGTATCAGACATAGCACTTAAATCTTGGTCTTTTAAATTCTAAGTTCAATGCTATTTCCACAGTTTACTCTGAATTTGCTATAACCCAATACACTGAGTTCGTTGTTAAGGCCTAGACTCTTCTCTCAAGGAGTTTATAATCTTTAGGAGAGATGAGGTGGCTTTTTGTAATTGGTAACTGTTTATGTTTCAAGTATTTGTTAATATATGTTTATTAGTGGAGAACATTTTAAGCATTTCTTTCATGATATGGGGAGATATATAGATGTGTACCCAATATTTACTTTGTACATTGAGTGTCTTTGCTAGGAAGGATCCTCTTAGTCCTTTTTAGAGGAGATTTAATACACGAGTCATACGCTGAAGCTTATTTTAGAAATTTTCCCTGGGGTTCTACTCTAGGGGAGTGACATAATGGGCTAGTAAGAACAAGAAAAAAAAATATGGAGGGAGGGGTTCCGCCTGTCCCCAGGCTGAATTTATTGTGTCAGTATAAGAAAGGTACCTCCATGGGCCACAGGTGACATTTTAACTTTAAGATGTGATGTAGTGGAGTTAGCACTGCACTAGGAAGAGGTCAGAGGTCCTGTGTGCTATGGAAGTGCTTTAGACTAGTAATGAGCTGTTTTGTTAGATTTGTCACCTAACTTCTTATAACATTATTGTGCCCATTGAAAATGAGGGGGTTGAAAAAGACAATCTCATTTTATGACTATAAATTACTCAGATGCTCCCAAGGATCTATGATGTCACCGACATGGCTGTTCCCTCCAAAAATGAAGACCACAAGCTGTTCCATCCTGTCCCTCTTGTGTGACTCCTATTTAGGTCCTTTCATCCGTTTACCATAGGGGATCTTTCCAGTATACTGGGGGGGGGGGGTGTTCTGTACTTTCTGTTGATGTTATAAGGATTCCAGTGAATCCGATGCTGTCACTTGTGACCAGACCATCTTTTTCATTTCCCCCCCCAATTTTACTTGATGATAGTGTTTACTCTAGGTCTCCTTTAGAGTTCTTAGTTTGTTTTATGCTGGATCCTGCTCACAGCCATTGTTCATCTCTTTATTGGCCTCTGTGTGAAACTCATATTTAATTCTTTAGAGACTGTAGTGTTTCATGATTCATAGCCATAAACAATACTGTTAATATTGACATTTTTAAAAAATGGGCCTTAGTTTCTGAGAGAAGCCTAATATCATTAAAGAATCTTTGCAATTTTCCAAAGGTACTATAGTCCACTTTTCCTTCTCCTCTTTAAATCTGGGCCTAATTCATTATCCATTTGTAATATAATCCAAGATATATAAAATACATATGAAAATACGTTTGTGTGTATACACACATATGTGTATGTGTGTACACATACTATAATATACTATGTACTATCAATCCAAGATATAGATATAGTGCATATATGTGCATACATAATCGATCTATGTTATATCAGTCTACCCATCAAAAATTTGCCTGTTTCCTACCAATAAAGTATGTTTTTATGTGTGCGTAAGTGATTTTTGTAATAATTTTCTATAGGTAGGAAATTGTAACTTGTATAAATAAGGTAGCAATTGTTATAATTTTATATATAAAGAAAATTTTATATGTATATATGTATGTATGTATATACATATACATATGCATGCACACACACACATATATATGTAGGGAGAGAGAGAGTATTAGTAATGAATGATGCTCTCTTGTTTTGCCTTTTTTGGGAGAGTTATTAATAGATTTCTAGGCTTTTCCTCCCACACTTTTGGAGAAACGTTTGTTGCAAAACAAAACAAATTTGAGATAATTTTCATTTATTCTTTGTTATCCTACTTTTATCCTTAAGCACTTTCAGGAAATCTTTGTTTAGTAGTGATTCTCAAAAAATTTTCTTTAAACTGGTTTTATCCTTCACTGATTCTTTCTGTTTCATGAATTGATATTGATCATGGTTTCTATCATTCATCTCTATAAGGATTTATACATGAGTTCATGTTCTAAATTAGGGCTGCCTTTGACTACTTTTTCTCTCTTTTTGATGAGTAAGTCATCTATTTGATGTCTAAGATAGTTTTTAGGCTCCTTTTTCTCCTTGTTATGGCAGTTGTTATACTATTTAAATTTCTGCCTAAAATTGTTTTAAGCCATATCTATGTTCTTTCTTCTATCTCATTTTCATCATCCATAACTTATTTGAAGAATCAGAAAACATTTATTAAGTGCCTACTGTGTATTAGGCACTCTGTTATGTGCAAAGGTCAGAATTGTTTTGTGTCAGTCTCATTGCCATAGCTTTTTCTTAGTTTTATTCCAATTTTGATCTTTGCTCTAACCAGCCAGTAGTCCGACTATACATAGATGAGTGATTCAGAAATGACTCCCACATTAGTAACAAGTTTTCTTTTCCCTTGTCTGTTAAAAACAGAATCATTTCATTTTTTGATGTTATTCTGTGCTCATTTTGTCCAGCACTTACCAATGCTTTTGTCAAAGAAGGTGTTCACTCATATAGGCATGTCCAGAACAAGGGCACATAGCAGGTAGTAAAGAAATGGTTGTTGGTTTTTTATTTATTATTTACTGTGCTAATCTTTGGCCTCTCTCATTCATTATTCTTGGTCCACATTTTCAATTTCTTATGATACTTTGCATTAAAGTCATTTTGCAGTGCATAATTTGAAATATATTATTGAATTCTTAGACAGGCAGATAACAATTATTTATTAAGTGCTTACTATGTGCCAGACCCTGGGCTAAGCTCTGAGTATAAAAATACAAGCAAAAAGAAATATAATCCATGCCTTCAAGGAACTTACACTCTAATATGTGAAACATGGAGCAAATAAAAGGGAACTGAAGAGAGTAGGTGGTTCAAGAGATAGTGGCAAAGTTCAGACAGTTAAAAGCAGAACCAGGAAGGGAATGAAAGATGACTGGCCTCAGCTCCTTCCCAAAATGGAGATCCTGGGTAAGATCTATTAATGGGTGAAGAGAGTCAGAGGGGCAGAGGGATATTCAAGGTGAGAAATTAATAGAATTCCTCTAATCTTATTTCTTTATCCTGTGCAACAGTTGTTGGTGCATAAACTATAATTATTTTCATAGAGCTATTTTTGTAAATATGTATAATGAATGTGTTATCCTTCCAAGTAGTTGCAACTTCCTTCTTTCATATGGTTTTGTTTACAATGACAATGTCAAGATTAATATGATTGGTATGATTAATTTTTCCATTAGTAGGTCTACTTATTGGTCATGGACAAAGCTTATCATTTAGAACAGTTTAATTAAAAGTTTAGAGAGGGTCTTAAAAATTGTGTTATGTTTAGCAGTCTATACTGCCTCTTCTGTCACTCTCCCACCATTTTCTCAGAAATTGAAAAGAACTATACAGGTCTGAAAACCCTATTATATTTTTGTCAGCAGCCATAACAGAAACATTTCATCTCCAAGTGTCCAGCTGCTGCTGCTGAACCTCTCACTAGTAGATAGTTCATTTGTTCCTTGGAAAACATTACTGGCACCATACTTGAAGACTTTTAGCTGGTAGAACTTGCCAGAGCTTGTGCTTCAGTGGCTTAACCTTTGCTAACCAATGATGCCTTGATGAGGCACAAAAGTAGGAAGGACTTAGTGGAAGGATTGATTATATGAATTAATGAGTGAAGATTGTTCTTCTTCATAATTAAGCTGCTCTTGCCATTGGCTAGGTGGGGAGTTGAAGGTGGGGAGAGAAGCTTTGGAAAAAGGTGTGTTAATTAAGTCTGATGATTCTATATTGTACTTCAGGTTGTGAAAGTTGGCCTTTGATTTGTGTTGCTCTTTGCACCACCCATTATTTTATGAATTTCTCCCTATGGTTTCTTTCATAACCTTTGCTAAAATAATTAATAAGATCATTTAAAAATCCATCTCCTTTTTACAAGGCAAGTTGATCTGTTTCCTGCTTCCCACAGAGGGATGTTCCTGTGCCACTGTGGCTGAAACTGTCCATAGTAATATTTGACGTTGCAGAATTTTTCTCCAGCTATGTTTGTGGTTGTCCCACTGCAGAGCTCACTGTATGGCAGCAAGTTACATGCTCAGTCACCCATCCTTTTGCTTACAACTTATTAACTGCAGCCTTGTTGGAACAGCCAGAACTTCAGGGATGTAGACTGATGATGTCACAGGACCACAGGGATGGTAGATACTTTTTCTCAATGTTGTGTGCAGTATAATTTGTAGGAACCTCACTTATTAGTAATCAGTCTACGGTGAGTGTGCCTAGGTGTTCTCAGTCTGTCTCATCACTTGGTAGGTAGATGTTTCTTTGCTTTTCTCAAAGACACATGATTATTACTCTGTCTCAGCCATAACATTATTATTTCCATCTTAAAAGCCAATATCTATTTATTTGATTCTTTGTAGTTGTCTTTTTTATGTTAACATTTATTATAAAATCAATAAAAACATGTTTTTAAAAGAAAGAAGATAGGTCCAATGGAATTTCTGTTGCTTAGCTCCCAGTACAATGTCTAATTTTTCACTATAAATAGTTGAGTACATGGTTTTGACGATTTATTAAAAAAAATCCCTTGAATTTCCAAATACTTTTAAATGTTTTTCTTATTCAGCACAGTGTATTTGTTGAGCTTCTAGATCTCCTTGTCTCTAACTATTTGCATGACTTTGGAGAAGTCACATAGCTTTTGAGGAACTAGTTTTTTCATGTATAAAGTGGACTAGATTCAGATCTGACAATTTCAATCAGCGTTTGTCAGATGTGTTAGACCTGTGGGAGAAAAGTTGGATTTCTGACTTGATGGAATTTACGCAGTGGGAGGAAAAGACACATGTACAGATAGCTGTTATAAAAAATAATTGCATAAATGTATTAGAAGTGCAAAGCAAAATACTCTGTGAGGTCCAGGGCAATACTGTGAATAATGGGATAGCCAGGAAGGCTTTCTGAAGGAGCTGACATTTGAGTTGGGTTTTAAAGGGTAGGAAAATCATGCAGTAGGCAGAAAAGGGGGATGGGTGGTACATATAAAGAGAACAGGGTAAAGAAAGATGTAGAGAGCTAAGAAAATACTGGGAATGTATTGGGGAACATTGATGTACAATAGTACATGGAGAGGAATAGTATGAAATGAGGCTAGAAAGGTAGGATGGTATTAGATTATGGGGCTCCTTGATTAGCATATAAATGTAAGGATGACATACTCATCTGTACGATCCCTTTCAGTTTAAAAACTAAAAATCTGTAATTCCATAGAGGAAAGCGTGTGTGTGTGTGTGTGTGTGTGTGTGTGTGTGTGTGTGTGTGTGTGTGTGTGTATGCATGCAAAAGGAAGAGGGAATAACAAGTGAACATTGCTATGGAAAGTATAGCTTTGTAGCTTCGTTCTGGCAATTTTCAGCCTAGTAACAAGGTGACTCAGATAGTAACCTGGATAATTAACTTATATAAAAACAATCTGTCTGTTTTAAAATTTGGTTTATGGTTCTTAACAACTTTATGGGTAGAAGTCTGCTACCATTAACAATAGATTATGTTCTCTTCTGTACAATATAAATTATAAGCTGTCTGCATTTTGAGAGAAATAGAGACTATAAATTAAGAAACCCACTAGCCTGATAAAGTTATTTTTAGGCTAGCGAGAAGTAGAAATAGTTTAGCTAAAAAGTCAAACCTATATTAGGTCATTGGTTTTGTTTTTAAATCATAAGACTTTAGAAATACAGTTTGAATATTTTCAAATTATTGCACATGGCTCAATTAAGTGTATGCTGAACTGCTAGTATCAGAATGAGTTTATGCTCTTTGAAGGTAAAGATCTTGTCCTATACTTCTTTTATATCCCCTGAAGTGCTTAACAAGGTGGCATCAATAATACCTGGGTCATTTTTTCAGATGGTTTGTCATTGCTGATTACCTATTGTCTGCAATATGCAGAACATTTTAGTGGGCAGCCCAAGGACAACACAAAAGAAATTGTCCCAAAATTCTGCCCCCGTATTGTTTATAATTCAATTTGAATAACATATCAGCTATGTGTGAAAAAATGCTAACTACATGTTCTAGAATGTTATAGTTATAAAGGACCTTAGACATTATTTAACCCAAACCCCTCATTTTACAGATGAGGAAACTGAAGCCTAGAGAAATTAATTCATTTGACCCAGGTCACACAACTACTAAGTAATCGAGGTCTACAAAAACAATTTTTGAGATCAGTTCAGGTTAAAATAGTGCAAACTGACCTTGAACAAACCGCTTAATGTCATTAAACTAATGGCTGAGAATTGCATGCTTTCAGGGGATAGCTTATTTTCAGAAATAGCCAACAAGGGTAAAACTTGGTTCTATACCATTGAGGACAAAGGGGAAAAGCCGGTGACTTTAAGCTCATAAAGGGAGAAAAAAGCCTAAGGACCCCTTAGGATTCTTGGGTCCAAAGGTAGGCAGATATGTTAAAGGATAACTTTACAGGTAGGAGTGGTCTGTGTGTTGTTAGTAAAAGGAATGATAAATGGTACCTGTCTGTGATGTCTAATGGAATATGAAATACCACTAGCACTAACAAAGCTGGATTAGGTGTTGAGTGTATTGCCTCCCCAGGGGGTTGGGTATATGCCTGGTGAGAAATAAAGTTATTTCAAGTACTTACGTCACAGACCATACATGTTATTTTGGGTTGCTGTGGGTAGATGCAAGGGGAAGATTGATATTAGAAAACCAAGACCGACATTTTTCGGAGGGATCCTCTAAAGGCTAAGCATAAGAGCCAGTGACCAAATAGGAATAGTGCTTAATTTTTTATTTCAACTTACAGCAATGCAGCAATTATAGAACAATAATCCTGTGAGTTAGGTAGCACATTTAATATTATACCCATTTATGGATAAGGGGAATGTAGTTTATGTTTACCAACAACCACTTACTCTGTGCCAGGCACTGCTAAAGTTTGGAGATATGAAGAGAGGTAGAAATGTGGTCCTTATCTCAAGGACCTCACATTCTAATGGAGGTGAAAGAATATGCATAAAACTGTACATACGAGATATATACAGAATTAATGGGAGGTAACCCAGGAGGGAAGGCATTAATAGTGGGGATAAGCAATATGATACTAAGAAAACCAGTCAGCAGAAGGTGGGATTTCAGCTTAGTCTTGAAGGAACTGAAATGAGGAGAGAGCTTCCAGCCCTGGGGAGCAGTGGGTGAAAAGGCATGGAGTCAGGAGAGAGTAGTATTATGTACTAGGAAGAACAATAGTGATGGTGTTGATGATAGAACAGGGAGAGGATCTAAAGAGTAAGAAGACTGCAAATCTAGGTAAGGGCCAAGTTGTGAAGGGCTTTAAAAGCTAAATAGAGGATTTACTATTTGATCCTCAAAGTAACACACAGTCACTGGAGAAAGAGAGAGAGAGAGAGAGAGAGAGAGAGAGAGAGAGAGAGAGAGAGAGAGAGAGAGAGAGAGAGAGTGAGAGAGAGAGAGAGAGAGTGTATGTTTTGGGTAGAGAAGAACATGGTCAGATCCGTGCTTTAAGAAAATCACTTTGGTGGCTGGATTGGAGAGGGGAGAAATTTGAGATAAGTATTTTACTTGTGCAAGCATTGAAATGAAGAGGGTTTGAACTATAGCAGATAGTGTGTTAGTGAACAGAAGTTGACATAGTGAAAAGATATTGTGAAGGTTATGCAACAAGACTTTCCAACAGATTGAATATGTGTAATTGTAGAGATTAAGTAATTTGCCCACAGTTCATTGCCCTTCCCACTACAATTCATAGTATCTGAAATGTCTTTAAAATGTCCCTTTATTTTTCAGAGGTTGAAAAGTATTACTACTAACAGCTGGGTGGAGGGATGGATTATATGGAGAAATAGTATTGTATTTCTCCCACAAAATGGAGGGAGTTTGGGAAATACTGAAAGACTGGTAAAGATGCAGGAAGAAATACTTGAGCAAATATTATAATGACATTTCAAGATTTCCTGAAAGTAGTTGGTGGCACTTCTAAATGGGGCATTTAAGTGTGATTTTTTTCCTCTCTTGTCTTTTCTTTTTATTTTTACTAGACAAAGTGAGAGAGGATTCTACAGATTAGGAGAAAATGAAAAGAAGTACACACCAGAAGAGGGAAGAGGATTATTTCCCCCAAAGGAGTGTAAATGTAATCCCTTCTGCTTGTCAAGAAAGTCACAATTTCAGAATTGAATCGATAGGACAAGCTTGTTTGTTTAAGCAATTTTAAGAGAGATCAAAAGTAATAAAATGCCTTAGAAACTGGACTGAAATTTAAGAGATGGACATTATGCCATGAAATTGAAGAATCATTTGAATCATGTATTCTCTTCATCTGCAAATGGGAATAATATTTTCATGTGTATATGCAATGGTCTTTCAAATTATTAATAAAATACTTGCTAAACTCCACAGGTTGAAAGGAGAAAATAGCAATTGCAATTTAAAAAAAAGCTTTGTATAGTATGCACTAATTTAATTGCTTTCCAATACCATGAAAATATTTTTAAAGATAGAATTATCTGTGATTCTAGTAGGGGATATAAACTACCTAAGCTATTGTCTGCTTAGTTAATATTTTACTTGAACACTTCTATATATTTATAGTCTTGTAACTCACACTAACTTATTACTAATTCATGCCATGTTATCAGTTGTCTAAAGCAAAGAGAATGTTTGATTAGGCAATATTGAGCAGGTTTTTCTTTATTCATTACAATGTTTTTAGCTAATTTTTTAAATTGGACCTGTGATTTTATTAGTGTAGGAATCTCACCTTGAGAAAATCACCTCTATTCATGTATTCATATTGCTATTTGTTTTGGAATTTATAGATTTAGAGAGACTGGGTCACTAAGAGGATGTGACTTGCTCAGAGTCATGTAGATCTTTGTATGGGAGGTAAGGATTTAAATGCAGGTCTTCCTGACTCAGGTTTGTGCTCTGTCCATTGTGCCATTTATTTATTTATTTTTGGTTTCAAAATAATATATTCTTAATTAATAGAAATTTTAAAAAGCATTTTTTGGTAATGCTCAAAAATTCCAAAGTAATTTGAGGGAGTCCTGTGTTATTCTAGACCTTAACTGAAATGTTTTGACTATACCACTACATGAAATAAATAACAACTTCACAGAGGAAATTTGAAGAATCAGGAGACTGTGGTTTCTCTGGAGCTAAGGAAAGAAAGAGTATCCAATCAGAGTGGGTGGTCAATAGCTTGGAACTTGGAACACTAAATTTTCCAAATCTTATATTCTCTTTTTGGGCCACCAACCACATCCTCTCCCATTAAACTCACTCACACACTCTCTCTCTCTCTCTTTCTCCAACCTAGCCTATTTCACTGAGATCAAGACCATCTGACACATATCCAGTCTACTCAATTCCTCAAAACTTTTCTGCACCTTCACCTACCCTTTCCTCCTTTCCACTGTTTATAGGAGGAGAGATTCATTAAATATATCCCTTCAACTTCAGTTACCCTTGTGAAGTAAGTCCTCCTCCAGAAAATCGGTCCAGCAGTTAACCCAGGCCTCGCATCTTAATATTTTTTTCTGTTCCTGACTTCTTACTTTTCTGTTCCTAACTTCTTGTTATCAACTAACAAACATAGACAGACTTTTAGTCATTAAAAACATGTATGTGCATGCATACACATTCATAGCCACAACCAAAAAGAACCCAGACCTTCCTTCATTATTTATTTCATCTACTTAAACAGCTACATTTCTTTCTTCCTTTCACTGCTAAGCTTTTTGAGAAGTCATCACCACTCATTGCCTCTATTTCCTCATTACTTAATCTCTTGTAATCTCCTTTGTACTGAAACATCTTTCTCAAAGGTCATCGATGGTATTCTCATTTCCAAATCAAATAGCCTTTTCCAGTTTATTGTCTTTGATTTCTCCCCTGCTTTCCACATTGATGGCTGTGTCTTTCTTTTGGTCATTATTTCTTTTCTTGGCCCAAGAGATACCTTCCTCCTTTTTAGCAGCTGCTTTGCCACCTCGGAATTCTCTTCCTATCCCCAGAAGGTGGTTGTTTTCTCGAGGCTCTGGCCATAGTGGTTTTCTATTTCTTCCCTATACTTGTTCTCCTTCACTCTCATCAGAAGAGCTGATGCTGACCAAATATCTGTCCTTGACTCTGCTTTTTGTTATGAGATCCAGAACTATCTTTAGCTATTTTCAGAACAGTTGCACCTGGATGTCCCATGGAGCTTTACTGTGTTTAAAAAAAAATGAGTTTATTATCTGTCTTCCTCAGGATGCTCATCCTTTTAACCTTAATATCTTGGTTAATGATACCACTGTTCACCTAGTCTCCCATGTATGGAACTTTTTATTTGACTCTTCTTTCTCCTGGCCCTTTTTATCAATCATTTTCTATGTCCTATTGATTCCACCTGTACAATCTCTCTCATATTTGTCCTTTCCTTTTCATTCTTACTCACATTACCCTACTCTTTCCTTGTTTCATGATCTTTCCCCTTTGGACCTTACTTTCCACCATTTTCAGAATAATTTTCCTTATAAATAATTTATCATGCTATTCTTCTACTTATGCCTTCAGTATTTCCCTAATAGCTTTTGGGTAAAGCTCACTTATACTCCTTTGCTTGGCATTTAAGGTCCTCCACAATAGGGTGCTACATGAACTTTCCCACCTTGACTACCACACACTTATATCAAACTAGATTGTTGTCTGTACCCAAAACAACCACTGCATTTTCCTAATTTTGTTCATACTATTCTTTAAGCCAATAATATTTAAAAAATTTTAAATACAACCTCCTCTATGAAGCAATCTTTGAGCCTTTGGCTTATAATGACCTTCCTCTTTATACTTCACAGAGTATCTTTTGATTCCTTTCTCATTCAATTACACAATATTTTGCATTGTAACTATCTTTATTTGTATCTTACTTATTTCTGAGCTATATAGCTTACAAGTGTCTAGCATGAAGTATATGTGCTTAAATAAATGTTTTTTGAATGAATGATTGAAGATATTAATTTATATCCATAATGAGTAATTTAAAATATAATTTCTCTATATTTCTTCAAGGGTAAAAATAATTGCAGTAAAAAGCATGTATAAAGTTATGCTTATCAAATATAATGCTTTATGGTGGGAGTAATGGTATAAGATCTCGGTTCCCTTTTCTGATAAAGGAAAGGTTTGGAACAAAAGATTTCTCAATATCTTTCACACAAAAATTCCAACATCTTTCAGACACTGATTAGACATTTTAACACAAAAGAAATTGCAGAAGTGAACACAAACCCCTAAAAAAACCCTAGCACTTTGTTAACAGAATGCTTTGACAAAATATTTATGGTTATAGAAAATGCCATAGTAATGTTTCTCAGAAAAGTGAACTGTCTTCACACACATATACATTTATATCAAATTGATAAATTGAATTTTTTCATGCTTATCATTTTGAGTAATTTTAGAAAAACTCATGATGTCTGTTTTTAGCACATAGACCAGAAGCAGAGATAATAAGTAACTTGACAAAGAGGGCTTATCCAAGGTCTTTTGAAGCTTTCCTCCTGTTTTCAGACTGTTTATATATACATTTCTATTGTTGTCTTGAAACTAAAATGAAATACTTGGAAATGTATATTTTTAAACCTTTTCAGGCTTGCCTGTAAGACACCTATTTAAATATTCTTAAATGAGTTTTCATCGAGGATGTCATTTAAAAATGTGACCCTGGGACCTGATGAATACAAATGAATAATTTCCTATTATTGTATTTTGGGGGAGTGACTTGTTACATAAATAAACCACTCTAGAAATCATAATTTTTAGCAGTAAACCATCACAATGTCAACATTGTATTTCTTCTGTGAATGTTAAGTAATCCTTAGCTCCAAGTTCTAGTGATGTATTCTGAGACCTGATTAAAAGTTTAATAAGTGACAACGTTATTACTGGGAACGACTTTAAAATATTTTTGGAACAAATAAGAATTTTTTGGTTGGCAGACCTTTAAACAAAATTCTTAAAGACTTGCAGCACATATTTCGCCAATAAATACCTGTTGTTCAGAGCTGGATATCTCCTTAGTTACTTTTTAAAAATCACTGAGACCACACACATTGCTGAGTGCGTGGAGGGGGAGGGGGACATGTTGTTGATACTCTGTGAGCAGGTGCCATCTAGTGGTCTTTGCCATGTAGTGCAGCTTAAAACAGCTGATGCCAGAGGCAGCTGTTGGCTGTATGGATGCCAGTATCTTACTGTATTACATTCTAAACAAAGACCATTTTATGTTATGAAATAGCCTTTGTTCAACAAATCAAACATTTGACTGATTTTAAGGCTTAAGAGTAAATTAATAAATAACACTAAGTTTTAGAAAGAACCACTGTAGCTAAGCACAGACAGAGTTTTGTGTTTTGTTTATAAAGAAAAAAACATATCACAACAACAAAAAAATCTTTAAACTTTTGAAATTCCATTGTATCTTTAAAGTGTCTTACGAGGTTGGAAGAGTTTAAAAGGTTATTTTTCACTACAGATTTGTAAAGGTTTTATTACTTACTACCCCTTAAAACAAATCTTCAATCACTAGGGCTGTTAATCCAACAAATGAATAAATACAGGTAAATGGTTTACTCCACTGAGGATAACATGAAGTGTGAATACTGCTAGGATGTTATTTCTTATTCTTTTCCCAGTTCACTGGACAATAAGAGGCTGTTTTCTTGACAGGACAAATTACAGTTTAATTAAAAGTTGAAAACATTGAATAAAAATTTAAACTACCTAATTACTTTTAATAAGTAAAAATTTAAAAAAATCAAAGAGGTGAGAACCAGTTTTAATACTAAAAACAAAATCCTTACCCATGTTTAAAACTATAATTAGCCTGGTTCAACCAGAGAGGCAATAAATTATTTTACCTCACTGTTTTCTTCATTAATCTGGGTGGTTTCCAAACTAGTAGGCTTACCAGAACCATTTTATAAATTATTTGTGCTATAAAGAATTAGTTAACACTTAAGCTGTTTGTAAACTTGTGGCAAAGAAATTCAATAGTTGCTCAAGACAGTGATAGACACACCCATTGGTGTTTACATCAGTAAATCTAATCCATACATAATCTATTTGAAAATATTATTTTATTGTATTGTTTTCCACATTTGAACTTATGTCTCCATTCCTTTCTCTTTAGACATTTTTTCCTGTTCCATGTTTTCACCAAATGAAAAATATGAAGTTATAAAAGTTTATTTTTGGTTAAAATTCATCTTCATTAAATGTAGTTTTGCATAATCTGTTAACAATTTATTTTATTTTTTTCTTAATGGGAAACTAGAGGCAGGCTTAAAAAAATTGAAATGAGAGTTCATAGCACTCCTTTTAGACTTTAATGTTAGGCTGTTTGTTTTGCTATTTCCCCTTGTCTCACATAATCTTAGAAGCCTTTAGCATAGGATTGGTAACTATACCTTCTCTTTAACTCTGTAGCTTCTTAACCAGACCTTCTATCACCTTGGCACAATTTCTTTCTCCCCCTTTTTCCTGATCTTGATAATCTTGTTTTAAGCAGAACTTCCAAATTAAGCCAGCCTGTGGCAGTGTGTTTCAGCATTTCGTTTGCTTCCTTTTTAAATCAAGTGTGGATCTTTTTTTTTTTGGCTTAAAACAACAACAGAAACCCACCATGCATATTACATGCAGAAACATTTTCTATTCCAGCAACAAATTGTTTTACGTTGATGATGCTTCTGTTGTACTTTGTTCACTAAGATAAATATATTTTATAAAATTTCATTTGAATTTGGGACCTTTATGCTTAAGATTGCCTAAGTATGTATATTCTGCCATGCATTCTTTTTCTTTTTTGCACACATAAATGTATTCTTTTCTTTATGTTGAAGTGTTTGGCTATTAAGTTTTATCTAAAATGAAATAAACTAAATAGATAATAATGGATAAATAATTCAGACCTTTGGATTTTGTCTAAAATATTGTTCATTTTTTTGCACTAGTTTATTTTTATCCTACTTTATGCCCTTTTTGGTACCAGTATCAAAAGTTAGTGTTCTCTTTGTCAATCAGTTAATAAGCATTTATTAAATACCTACTATATGACTGGGCACTGGACTCAGTGGTGATGATACAAAGATAAAACTGAACAACCCTTATTTTGAAACTAGATGTCTTAAAGCTGTGATATTTTTGCTTCTGCCTACCAACCTCCACCCTCATATTTTTGTTAGCTTGTAATATTTGTTGGGAAGTCTATAGAAATCAGCTTCTCAATTTTACTCATGTTAAAATTAACCCCCAAAGCAGGGAAAAATAAGAATGATAAATACTTTGATACCATTTCCTTTTAAAAATGCCTCTCTGTGTAACAGAGTCCTGCCAAAATAGGCAAGATTCTGGGTAAATCAGACTGGGAAGAAAATAATAGGAGGTGCCTACTGGCACATGGATGATATCTCTTGTTATCTATTTTCAGAGGTCATCTTTCTATTAGATTTGAAGGCTCCATACACTCCCCCTACCTCTCCCTCCAAAAGCAATAACAACAGTAAACCACCAATGTCAGCCATTTAAAAATTATTGTAGATAAATTTTCCCCAGCAAAATTTTTTTAAAAACGGTAAGGAAAAAAGAACATTGTCTTACAATCAGCATTGTAAGAGGGGAAGAGACCAATTACTGTAGTGTAGTGTAGTGTCAACTCTTCGAGCTCCATATTATTTGAGGTGATCAAAATAAATATTGTCTGAATTTTTACCAAGATAACTGATGTTACTAATTGAATCTCATACTTAAAGGCTGTACATGATCACCTTCAGAGTTGGGAGTGGTGGTGAGATTGCAAGAAGGGTTATTCAGACCCCTCACAGTTATTCTTTATACCATCTCTGTATAGCCTTATGTGACTTTATAGGTATTAAAAATTTATGATTTGGTGGGACTAGGGGAGAAAGGAAAAATGAATAGTAAAAGCTATTTGAAGTGAAATCTATTCAGGTTGCAACAATCATGGAAATGCCCACAATCACTATTCACTTGTGCCATATTTTTACCATGACTTTAAAACATCTGGTTAAAACTTCTGAAACATCTGGTTCTTTTCAAGACTACCTGGGTGGAACTTGGAACTTGATAATGTATGGCAACTCCTTTGTCATATGCTCAAAATATCTTTCCATATGGTGATTCAATAAACAGCCTTTGAAGTACTTTCTATTATCTTGAATATTCTTTCACTGTGACATATTTTTATATCTTGTTTTGCTGAAACTGGTCCTTTTCTATAATAACATCACCTTAAATTCTTCTGGAGCCTCACTTGAGAGATTCTGAAAGATCTGAAGTACAGAAAAACTCGTTTTGTCCACTTCCCCAAGTGTAGTCCTGTCTCCCAACTTCTCCAAATGTAGTGACTTGGATTAATAATAATAATAAAAAGTATCATTTCCTTCTATAGGATCACTCCTTCAATCACTACTCAAGACCATATAAGAATAAAGTAATTTGGCCAACACCTGTTCTTTGCCCCGGGTGATATGAAACTAACAGTATATTAAATAAGATCAGTGTCTTTTTTCATCCCTGGAATCACTTTATTGAAGTCTGTGTTATAGCATGTAGGGAGTGAAATATTAAGTTAACAAACAACAGCTATGGGTCGAAATATTAATTTGAGATACTCATTTCATATGTATTCAGTAATCTGATGAATTTTCATATCCAGAACAGCCCTTGTCTTTGTGTTTTTTTGGCATGACATATTTAAGGTCATGGTACAAAAATGGCACAACTCAGTAGTGATTTTGGTTATTTGCATAATTGTTACAACCTGAATAGTTTTCACTTTTAAAAATACTTTTTCAAACTTTTGAATCTTTGAACAATTCTGTGAGTTGGACAGATGTTTTTTATTCCCATTTTATAGATGAAGAAATTGAGGTTTTAAGAGGTGCTATGGCTTGCTCCAAGTCCAGTTAGTGGTAAAACTGGGACTATCAGAGAATTCCTTAGTTGGCCAGGATTTCAGAATTCCTATGGTTCAGCTTTTTACAATATGCAAGAATCCTCAAGGAAAATTGTCCTCACTAGATGCATCAACTTTCTCACCTCCCATTTGCTTCTCAGCCCTTGTGATTTGGTTTCAGTACTTCTATTTTGTTGATACTGCTCTCCCCAAGGTCACCAAAAGGTCTTTTTTTTTTTTTCAGTCCCGTGGCATTTTCTCAGTCCTCATCCTTCTTGACCTCTCTACAGGATTTGACACTGTTTACTATTCCTTTCTTTTTGGGTTTTTGTGACAGTGATCTATTCTGGTTCACTTCTTATCCCTCTGATCATTTGGTATGCCAGAGCTATTTCCTGGTTCCTTTTCTCACTCTATGTCTTATTCTCCCAGTTGATAGTATCTATCATCTCTTTGCAAATCACTCCCAAATCTCCATCCTACATACAAATCTAGCCCTGTCTCTCACCTGAGCTGTATGTAGTCCTGTGTCTCCCAGCTGCTGTTGGAACATCTACTCTTGGTGGAAACATAGGTTATGTCAGACTCACCATGTTTAGAACAGAATTGATTCTTTTTCTCCCTATACCCACTTTTCCTAATTTCCCTATTTCTGTCAAGGGAGTCATTACTCAAGTTGAAAACTTAGAAGTTATCCTTAGCCCTTCTCTCTCAAAGGTTACCCATATTCAGTCCCTTATACATCTCTCATAGCCATCCCTTCCTCACAGTTCACATGGGCACCCCTCTACTTTGGCCCTTACCACATTTCACATGTACTATTAGAAGAGTCTCCTACCTGGTCTCCCTGCATCCAGGCTCTCTCCTCTTCAAACTTCCTCACAGGGCCAAATTGATACTCCTAATACACAGGTTATTCCATGTCAGTCATGATCATATGATCAAAAACCATAAGTAAATCCCTGTTGCTTCTAGCGTGAAATGCATGCTCTTCTCTGACATTTAAAGCCCTGGACATTCCAGCTCCTGACTTTTTCTGAGCTGGTTGCACCGTACTCTCCCGCATGTATTCTACACCCCAAATAAACTGGCCTGCCTCTTCTACACCAAACATAACATTTTCTCTCCTGTCTTCATGACTGGAATGCTCTGTTTCCTCATTGCTAAGTCTCAGAATCCCCACCTTTCATTAAGCCACAGCTATCATGTTACCTACTTCCCCAAGTAGGTACCAGATTCCCCACGATGTTAGTGTATCTCTCTCAAATTACTTTGTATATTTACATATCTGTATCTAAGTTATCCTCCTTTCTCCTCCCCTCACCCTAGGAATTCAAGTTCCTTGAGGGCAGGGACTCTGTCATTATTTGTTACCAGCCCTGAGTGCTCTAGGTTTGTAAAATTTTAATAAAAGCTTGTTGAGTTGATTTGAATAGGCAAACACTTATTCTTAAATACTTTGTGTGAGGAAGGGTGGGGAATTCAGTAGCTAATTAGGTAACATTCCCCCTCCCCCTTTTTTTAATTCGACCTTTGATTTACTGTCATAGGGCACTCCTTAGAAAAACTTCGATCAGACTAGAGGTTGGCACCTGCTTTGTATTAAGAGAGTTACCTGGAGGCACTGAAATATTAAATGATTTGCCCAGGGTTATGCAGTTATTGTTTATCCTAAAAGTGACTTATGCCCAGGCCTCCCTGACTCTGCAGTCATTTTTCTTTAGGCCACATCAGACTACTGTTGAGCCTGTTCTTTTTGTAAATAGTGCTAATTGTTACAAAGTTCTCCTTTATACTCAGCCAAATTCTACTTTACTATTTCCTGGTTTCCTGGTACACGTATATATTACAATGTACATTTACAAATGTAAAGCACAAATGTAATCTCACTTCCATTTGAGAACCCTTTAAATATTAGAAGACATTTATGAAGCCCGTCCAGTCAAGAACTGTTCTTCTGTGAAGTAGTTTTAAGACACCTGCCATCCTCAGGATGTTCTTTAATTTGTTATTTTACCGCTTAAAATATGCAAACAACTAAGGAGAATAATACAGATGTGATTTGGCAAGTACCTGATGAAGTTTGACCATTATCTTTGTTATTTTGTATTCTCCAGTTTAACTCATGGCAAGCCCAAGATACATTCGTTTTTTTGGCAGCTACATTGCACTGCTGACTCCTCTTGAAATAAATCTACTAGTTTCTGTTCACATATACTGCTGTTGACACACATTTTCCTTGTGTTTGTGCATTTAAAAAATCAAGTTCAGGACTTTACGTTTTATTTTAATTACATTTCATCTTGTTAGATTTTGACTTAGTGTTCTAACGTTGAAAATTGTTTGAAACCTACCATCAATGTATTCTTTCTAGTCATTGATTAAACAGAACAAAGTGAGGCATAAAACAAGACCCAAGCATACCACTAGAGGGCTCCTGATTTTCACTACAGTGTTTTTTCCATGACAACACAGTGTCTTCCAATGGCCTAATTGATAAGGATGACCTGTTACAGTCATCGAAATGGCTAACTTAGCTATGCTATCTGCTGTAGGGGCTGTGTGTGTGTGTGTGTGTGTGTGTGTGTGTGTGTGTGTGTATAGATTAAGCCTGAATGAAGCAGGGTGATATTAGGAAAGACCCCTTACCTTAGTTATGGAACTTGGATTTGAATTTGTTACTATCTCTGATTGGAGAAATTACTTTGCCTCTCGGCCTCATTATCTTTATTTGTAAAATGAGGCAGCTAGATAAATGACCTTTAAGGTCTCCTACAGTATTAAATCTTGTTTTCCTGTAACCAGTGTCTAAAATTCTAAATTGTGTTCTGAGGCCTATGAGAACTTTGTGGCTCAGGAAATGATTTAATAATTCAATAATTTCTTTTTTCCCTGTAATGAGTGACTGACAAAAGAATATTTATTTAGCAGGTCCTTGTTGTGGCTCAGTAGTGTCCTCCAACCCACAGAAACAGAGTCTGCAATCATATCTAAATTAATCACTAGGTAAAGGATTAATAGAGAGACACTGTAGCTTGGTGGATAGAGAGGCTGACCTTATAGTTAGGGAGACCTGGGGTCAAGTCCTTCCTGGGATGCATCCTGACATGTGTGGTTCTGGGTAAGTCATCAAGCCTTTCAGTGCTTCAAGTAATTCTTGTAAGTCACAGAAGCAGATCTTCCTTGATAAAGGGGGGTTTTCTATGTCATTGAGATTGCAGGTTCAGACCAGTGGGTTTAAAAAAAAGAGCAAAGTCAGTCAATTTCTTATTGACCACATTACAGGATGATAGGATTTGGAGCTGCAAGAGACAATAGAAATTATCTAGCCAGTACCCTCATATCCAGCATGTTTTCCTCTGAACTACACTGACAGTTTAATACCAACCAAATATTTTAGCATGAAGTAATTTGATGTTTTGTGACATTTTGAAATGATATGTATATTAACGTTATCATCATCATCATCATCTTTGTTGCTGTTATTATTATTAACTGTTCTGGACCTGATATTTCATTGTTAAAGGAAATGTCCCTTGGGCAAACTCCCTCTACTGCCTGAGATTGGTAACTCTTGTGTAGTTGAGAATGTTGCCTGGAACACTTGAGAGGTTAAGTGATTTGTGCTTCAGGGTCAGGCCCAGAGCCTGTGTGGGTGTCAGAGGCAGGATTTAAGTCTTGCTGCCTTTCAGGTGGCAGTGTAGAAATGCTGAAGGAGGATGATGAAATTCTTTTTGCTTTCTCTCAAAGTTCAGTGGGCAAATCATTGAAATATGAGAATGCTTCACATTGTCCTTATGTTCATATGACATTTTACACTTTTAAGAACCCTTTCACATCTATTTAAATGACAATGACCCTTTAAAATAAATAGAATTTTCCAATTGAACAGGTGAGGAGACTGACTTTGGGAGGTTGTGATTTGTAAAAGGTGGGAGCTTGTATAGTTGTTAGACTATTACTACAGCACTGATGCCCTTTTCATATTCAGTAGTAACAAAACACAATTTTATAGAAACACAAGATTTCAGAATTTGAGAAGACCTCATGGACCATCAAGTTCATCCTACAGCTGAACAAGAACCTCTACTACCATGTCCTCCATAGATGTCATTAAACCTTTACTTGAAGATCTTCATTGAATTCTATCCCATGACTCATTCTATTCTGCTCTGCTTGTTTAGAAGAACCTATTTTAAAAAGACTTTGTCTAGGTCATCCACTATTTATTAAAAAATACTTGTTCAGTTTCCCTGTACTTTACAGATGGGGAAACCAAGGCCCATAGAGAAGTGACTTTTTCAAACTCACAGATAGGAAGGGAAGAGGCAGACAAGTTGAATTTCTCTTCCACACGATACCCCTTCAAATATTTCTCAAATACTCCTCTTCATTCCTTCTTTTTCCAGGTTAAACATCCCCAGTTATTTTGTATGGTATGAATTGCCACATTCTCAGTCCTCCTTAGTTGCTAGTCTCTGGACACTTTTTGGCTTGTTTTTCCTAATAAAATACTGAACATAATATTCCAGTATGGTGCTCAAAAGAGAAAAGTGAGATTTTCACCTTCCTATTCTCAACACTAAAGTATGCCACTTAATGGAGCCCAAGATTACTTTAGCTTTTTCAGCTTCCATGTTGACTCATTGAGCTTGCAGACCCTTAGAGTATTTTCATACAAATGGTTGTCTCAGGATTGAATTTCCTGGTCTGTAAAATGGGGATTATACCATGTGTTCTTAATTTAGCTTCAATCCCCATAGACTTATTTATATATTTAACAGCTCCATGAAGAACTAGGATATGAATCCAAAATGTAAGGTATGCTATAGTGGAGACTTCTTTTGTTTATTTTTCTGAAATGGTGTCAGATATGTATGTTTATATCCTTACAGGGGGCAGTAGAAAGTTAGAATTGAACTATTTCATCTGTTTTGGAGTTTTGTTTCCTAATACTACATATTTCAATAATCTAAAAATAGAATTAAAAAGCATATTAATTTTAATGTTATGAAATTCTTTCCCACTGGGGTTTACATAGTGTGTGAACAGCTTATTCTGGGAAAGTATTTCTCAGGGTATATCCTTAATTTTTATATTTTTCTTGGTATCAGTTTCTAGAATTCCATTTGTTCGCTTCCCTCTGACTTTTCTGCTTACCTGCTTCTTTGCCTCTGTGTAGGGCTTTATCTCCCTCCAGTTCTGTTTCCTACATTATGGTTTAACATGGGTGTTATAATTTTAAGCCTATGAATGTACTAGGTTAAGAGCTGTATTCATCAACTAATCTATAATGTGGTTATCTCAGTCACCTTAGGCTCTTACCTCTCTGGGACTCAGTTTCCTCAGCTTTAAAAAGGGAAGATTGCATATTGTGATTTCCTAAAGTCTGTTTGGGTTTTAGTGATTCTGTATCTCAAAACTGACTTTTACTTACCCCTCTATCTTGAGTTTCTTTTTTAAAAATTAAACTTTGACCACCCTGACTTCATTAAAATGGCAAAATATATTCTTTTTGTCTCTTTGGTTGATGTTTTATTTATAGGTAGAAAAACAGGAAAAGCAACCCTTAAATCTTGCTGGAAAATTATTAGCAACTTCCTTTAAAAAATGGTAAGCATTTCCTTTTTAGAATGGCCATAATCTTTGCTAGTCCTTTGAACTAGAAATGCCCCCAAAGTAAAATGCAGACAGAAAGAGGAGTAGAAAATTAGATGACCAGTTTATCTGTTTCCCTACATATATAATCTTTACTCCAACCAAACTGGACTACACACTTGCCATTCCACTCATAGGCCTTGCCTTTGCCGTTTCTCCCATAAGGATTGCTTTCTCCTCTCCTACCACTGGCATTTTTCTGTGTGTGTGTGTGTTTGTGTGTGTGTGTCCATTCTTCAAGACCCAACTTAAAGTGCCATTTTTAGGAAGCCTGCACTGACTATACTAGCTGAAGTTAACTCTTTCCTTTTCCATACTCTTATACCTGTCCTGTCGCTTAGAATACAGGACATTTTAGGTTAGTTGTTTGTGTACAACTGTTACCTCCTTTGCTAGGTTGTAAGCTCCTTAAGTAAGAAGTAAATGTTCATTCATCATTACAGCTTCCAGTGTCTTGCACATAGTATGCTGTGCTCACAATAACTATTTTTTGAATGATAATGAATGAATTCCCATATAGTAGTATTTAAGCAGTTTGTAAGTTAAGATAAGCAAGAAGCCAAAGTATTTATAAGCCAATTTTGGAGCCTTTGCACGAGCAACACATTTTTGAGCAGTTTCTTTTGCAATCAGTTTTCAGAGTTCTTAGGAAGCAATTACTTAACAAACAATATTCTGGGCTTAATTGCATTTGTTGAATTGAATTTTGAAAACTTTGTTCAATTTTAGTCATACTGATTTTTTACCTTGAGTAATAGGACAAGATATTAACTAAATTTTATTTAAAATTTTTATCATGTTCTGATTTTAATTTTTTATCCTGTATTGTTCTTCTTTTCCTTCCTCTTCTTTCCTTTAGTATTAAGGTAATAATGAGGACCACCCTTTGGCATGTGTCCAGAAAGGCTGCCAGCATTTTTGTTTGTGATCACCTTTGGGATGTAAACTACTTTCCTCCAGAAATAAGAGATTCTTTAGTCTATGGAATTTGTGAATTATTCTCTTAGTTCCCTTATTTATGTTTTCACTGCCCAGATTGAAAGAACTCAGCGAGTGTGTGCCTTTGCAATTGACGAAAACTATGGGAAATTTATTTCCTGAAAATATTCCTTGAAGAGGCTGTATTCAGTAAAGATTTAAATTACCTTTTTACATGGTATCAGTGGTAATGGAAAGATAGTGATGTGGATCATGCCAAATAGCAAACGATGCAAAAATAATTATGTTTTACTTGGGAATGCATTGCATATTTTGGCAGCATATTTATATTCCTAATTATATTTTGCTTAGTCTAATATTAAAATTAGTTTAAATTCCTGAAGTGTAAAACTGACAATAGAAACGGGGAGGTAGCCCAGAAATCTGTTGATGGCAGCCAGAAGTTTGTCTATGATTTAAAACTGACCTCATATAATAATTCACAAAGGGGTTAATTCTCACATAAGTAAGCAGGTGTTAACTTTAGTGATTATTACTTTTTTCCTTTTAGTGCATCTGTTGAAAATGTTTTATATAATAATAATAAAATTCTCAATAGACCATGGGTACTTCTGGTCATGACCTTTATGTTGCATTAGTGAGAATCTTCCATTTGCTTTTTCCTTTTTTTGCTTAGGTGATTGGTGAGACACTTAGGATTAGCTGGAAAAGTGAAAAGGCCAGTTTCCAGCCACAGATGTGAAACAATTAAAAAAAAAAGAAAACTATTATATTTTTGTTGGAATTAATGGGATAATTGAATTACATACATAACAAGCACATTTTTTGGGTGTGGTGGCAAGGCATTTGGGGTTAAGTGACTTGCCCAAGATGAGGATGTGTGTGAGGCTGGATTTGAACTCAGGTTCTCCTGACTCCAGGGCCTGTTCACTGTGACACCTAGCTGCCCCCATGCACATTTTTAAAACCCTCAAATTTTGTTCTCTACACTTCTCTTCTGCTCTTCTCTGCTTCATGCATGTCCAGTGACTGAAGGAACCTTTCTGGAGGAAGTCCTGAGCAAAGGGAGGATAAACACTTTTATCATCTCCATGTGTAGTGTGAGGCAATGTAGGGTATTACAGAGCTGTCCTTAGAGCAAGGAAGATGGGTTCAAGTTCTTTCTCTGAAATGAACTGCAGTGTGATGTTGGACAAGTCACTTAAACTTTCATTGTCCCAGGTAACTCTTTAAGACTATCAGTCACCCAGAGAAGGTAATAATCTGCATTGGTAGAGGTTTTCCTATCTTGATGAATTTAAATTGAGATACAAATTAAATAAAATGATAGCCATTGATCTTAAGTTATTTTTTAAAAAGAGAAATGTTTCTTTCTTCACATGAGCAAAATAAACCTGACTGTAATGAAAGAGAAGAGATATCCTAGTAGAACAAAAAAATATGGAAAATTTATGACAAAAGTGACTATTTTTAGTAACCCCAAGAATATGAGACTTTTAAAAAGAGAACCCATTTGACATCCTAAATGCAGTTGGTTTGATATATATTTTTTGTCACTGCATTTTAGAAAATTTCTTTTGAAACTGAATAACATTTTTACCATCAGAAATATGAGGCATAGAAATAAATTTTCTTAATAGAGCATGTGAAAAAAATTTTCACCTATAATTGACATATCTGCATTTATAGCCTTATTTGACTACCCTTACCTATAAGCTATCATTTAAAAGCCACTGGTATAATAATTTATATAGAACATGAAGCATTTTAAAATTATTTAAGGATTATTAAATGTACATCGACATGCTACCCTATTAGTCTATCACATGGCTGTATGATCAATAATTTTGCCTGTTTTGCTATTGTATTTAGGTAGCTTGAGGAAAAGGGCTATTGTGTTAACATATTTGATCTTCACTTATTAAGTTGGCTGAAAAAAATTCTTTGGACTGGTCTTTATAATTTTTACAACCCTCATGCCTAAACACATCTAGTATCTCAAGAGCAAGACCTACAAATTGAACAAACTTTATTGAATTAGTCAGCTGGTTGCCTATTCATGTTTTCACTGCCTACATTGTGAGGGCTCAGTGGGTTTTGCTTTCACAAGGCAGCAGGTGTCCAATGAGACAATACTAGAGAGATTAGTCAAATTCAGAATCAAGAATGTTATGAGTTGTGAATTCCAGTGGCATTTTTTCTTATTCATCCTCAGGAAGATTTCACAGCTCTTTTGAGAGGATGAAGTGGACAATACAATGAGGAGTTTTGTGCAGCAGAGGTCAAGTTACAGAAATGATGTGATGCAACATTTAAAATGTTTAACAGTACAAATAAAAAAGAACTCATGGATGGCTTTGACCATTTTAGGACAGGAAACTAGAACACAACCAAAATAAAATATCCTTCTTTCAGATACTTTAAAATATTCTTTAGAGAGGGTGGATTAAAAGGGGTGAAAAGTTGAAGAAAAAAAAAAAACTAAAAACAGTCACGATAAAGGCAAAAATTCAGGATTATTTTCAGTTAAATTAGGTCTTACCCTTAATGCTATTTAGGATAACAGAACAAAAAAGGGAGCTGAGTTGTGTGAGAGAAAGTTTCTGTAGCTGACATAGGATAGAATTATGTGACACATTTTTTTCCCCTTGGAAATCATGAAGCTCACAGTCTTTCCAATTGCTAAGTTGAACAGCTTGTGAATTTTACTTTTTTAAACTTAAACAAATAGTGGTGTTTTCCTGGCATTCTCTTCCACTCCCATCTTCCTTGACAATAATCAGTTTAATAAAAGGTGTCAGTGATGATCGACACTGTTTGTATTCATCTGTTCATCCCCTCAAAACATTTATTTTTTAGTACAAGAAAAATAGTTGTTTCCAGGAACTTAAAGCATGATATTCTCTTTGTTGAAAACCTGACCCTCATGATTATGTAGGATTTTTTTTTTAAGATTTCCAGAGATGATATAGTAAGCTTACCATAAGAAACACAGAGGGAAGATTTAAATAAGATGAAAAAAACCAGCCAAACAAATCCAAATGCTGAAAATTTAGCTATTGGTTTAGAAATCTAGTAAATCACTTACTAAGGCACCTAAGTGGGGTTACTAAGCAGAATGTGCCAGGAATTGTGCTAAGTTCTGGGTTACAAAGAAAGGCAGAAGACTTTATTCCCTGCTCACAAGGAAGTGCCCACTCTAATGGGGGACACAGCATTCAAACAGCTCTGTACTGTACAAACAAGCTATATACTGGATAAATAGGAAACAATAAATAGAGGGAAGGTACTAGAGTTGAGAGGAATTAGCAAAAGCTTCCTATAGAAGGTAGGTTTTAACTGGATCTTGAAGGAAGCCAGAGAAACCAGGAGATAATAATGATGTTAACATTTATATATCATTTACTATGTGCCAAACACCGTGCTAAGCCCTTTACAAATAATATCTTATTTGATCCTTTTGGCAACCATAGGACGTGGGTTATTATTATTCTCATTTTACAAATGAAGAAACTGAGTCAAAGAAGTTAAGTGACCTTTTAAAGGTCACACAGCTAGTAAGTGTCAGAGGTTGAATGGCTGGAGTTGGGAGATGGAGTGTTTTGTGTAAGGACCAGTAATGAGGGCAGTGTCACTGGATAGAAGAGTACACGGGGTGGGGCGGTAATAAAGTCTTAGAAGACTGGAAAGATGGGAGTAGAGACTAAATTTAAAAAGGGCTTTGAATGCTGAACACAGGCTTTTATATTTTATCTTGTAGGTGATAGGGGGCAACTGGAGTTTACTGAATGGGAGGCAAAAAATGGGTGGTCAGTCTAGAGTCAGGAAGACCTTGTTTCAGATCTGGCCTCAGATACCTACAGCTGTGTGACCTTGGGAAAGTCACTTAACCTCTCTTTGCCTTAGTTTCCTCATCTGTAAAATGGATATAATAATAGCACCTTCCTTCTAGGGTTGTTGTAAAGAGTAAATCAGATAACAATCATAAAATGATTAGCATTGTGCCTGGCATATATTTAGAGCTATATAATTGTTAATTGTTGTCATCATCATTCTTACCTCCCAGGTGTAAGGATAAAATGAGAAAATTTGTGTAAAGTGCTTTACAGATCTTAAAGTGTTATAGAGATGTTCATCATTGACTGCTGTTATTATCACATAGCTGGAAGATAAGTGAAGACGTTTCATTTAATGGAATGAAAAGGCGATTGTAACCTTCCAAAAACAGAAGGCAATATAAAGTGGGGGCAATTTCCTATCTTGAGAAGATGTGAAAAGAAATAATCTAACTAGAGTGCTTAGAAAACATGGGTTGAGGTGATCATTTCAGGATGAAATTAATTATTTAATGGCATCATCCAAGACTGTTAGTTGCAAAGTCAGAATTCAGGGAACAAGGAGCTAAGCAGGGGAGATTTTTGGTGCATACACAAATATCCAAAAGAATCACATTTAGGGATCAGAGAGTCCACTGTAATTATTATTTCTTTAATAGATGCAAAAGTGCCATGGGGTAGATAGATGATAAGAAAGCTTATACCTATTTGGAGAAGCCAAAACACAGAGAGCTTAAGTTAGCTTCCCAAAGTCACAAGATTTATAAACATATTTAGAGCAAAGAATAGAACCCAGGACTGCTGGCACCCAGTGCATTGCTCCATTCCCCATATCTCATTTCATTTCTCTGAGGAGTAAGGGAAAATAAAGTTGTTTTGGGTTGTCTGTTTTTTAATTGAGAGGGGAAAAGAACTGAGGCACTAATATGTGCTAAGAATTAAGTGCCTTAAAATGAATGTAAAAACTAAACTAAGAGTGAACAGTGGAACCCAAATCAGTCATTAAAGTGAAAGGGGAATAACATATCCTACAAAGTGCATTTACTGTATCTCTATGCATTTTAAAGGGTAGTAGGTTTTTTGTTGTTGTTGTTGGAAGATGTTGCCTCTGGGGTTAAAAACAATTAAAGGTAATAATTCTGAACAGTGATCTTCTGGTACTATTAGAAGCCATCGGTAGTATGTTTCTGCTATGTGTATCTACAAAATGAGCCATTCTCATTTACCCGTTTGGATACATATTGCTCCAGCTCATATCTAGTTTATCAAAGCTTAAGCACAGAATTAGAATTTTTATTTTAATATAGGTTTGGGAGAATATTTTAAAAATGTAAAAACCAAGCAGCCCCTCTATCTACATCTTTGCAATTTGCTTTGGATTATGCAGGAATTAGGAGCATATTAATTTAGGGCTACTCTTGATCTGTTGTTTCAGATATTATCATCATCATTATTTTTGAATCTCATCAAAATGATATTAACAATAATAAATATCACCATACCAAGTGCTTATGCTCTCTAAGCTACATAAAATGAAATGTTTTCAAAAGATAACACTAACAGGAGGAGATCAAAATCATGAGGCAGCAGCGTGAGATATATAGCCATTGTCTTGATTACTACTTGAGTTTTACCAAGGATGTTTTCATTGAGTCGGTGAGCTTACATCCTAAAATTTTTATTTGGCCACAAAGCCAGTTATTTTATCCAATCATGTAATAGTTCATAGACCATCAAATATAAGGGAATGACACCAGCATAGGGGACCTTATCCTAGGATTATTTCTATGTGAATCTCATAAAAAGAGATGAGAAGATCAAGATAATAAATTTACATGTCACTTCAAAATTTATAAAGAACCTTGCATATATTATCTCTTTTGATACAAACACCTTGCACTACAAAATTTTGTAGTTCTCATTACTTAGAGATGAGGAAACTAAGGCTCAGTATAATTAAAGACACTTGCCTGTGAACCCACTTGCAACTTCTAAGTATTAGTTAGGATTCTATACCAGGTATATCATATCTTTAGTTACTGCACAATTTCTACTACACCATCCTACTTAAATTCTATAGCAATGGAAATTATGAGTGCTATAGTATATGAGAGTACTAGCTCCAGAGTCATGAGAACTTTCATTCAAGTACAGCTTCTAGCACATGGTTGACTCCGTGATCTGGGTCAAGTCAATTAAATCTCTCATTTCACCAGTGTAGAAAATGGTTAGGGTAAAGATGAGGATACATAAAAATTGGAGGGATTGTAGGAAGACAGACACACTAATACACTGTTGGTCGTGTGGTTTAGGCAAATCTCTGCAAATGAAGTTATTTCCCTTTAATGTTATCGGCCTAAGTTTCCATTCTGATGTGTTCCCCCACTGTTAGCCTCTAGTGATTATCACTCCACTCCAGTGAATTAATCAATATCACTTAATACCATAGATATTCATTTAGAAGATACAACAAGAACAGAAGTATAGATATTTCCTCCAATACCTTGAGGTACCTTCTCCTTTATACCTTCTCAGTCCTTGGGGGAGAGAGGGCTCATACTTACTGCATACTTCCTACATAGTTTCTACATAGCATTTGCCTCACCAAGTTTACTTTCAAAATGTTACATAGCTGTAAGACCTGAAAGTTGAACTGACTGGCCCTAAAACTTTACAAAGCTGATGGCTTTGGGTCTCTGGTACTTAATCATTATGGGCTTTTGAAGTTCACAGCTCCAATACTCTTTCACCTAAAAGCAGGATAGAACAAATGCAGAGAGGCAAAGAAGAGAGGCCTATATTCATGAGCCAGATGTCAGCCTTAGATGGAGAGGGCCAAAGCCTTCTTCATTTACGTTGTCTCTTTCCTTAAGCTCTGCCTGGGAGGAAAAGAACGAAGCATGATATAGTAGCAGAAAAGCTACTATAGAAGAAAATTAGAAATGGAGTCATTGGAAGAGTCGTCAAAAACTGTATTACATTGTATTATCCATACAAAAAGGGGATAGAAAAAATAACAAGAGAGGGCGGCAAAGTTTTAAGTGGGAATGTGAATTATAATATCCCTAGGATCATCAAAAGTACCCCGTTGATAGAATTTTGCTTCAAATTAGCTTTAATGAAACTTGTGCCAAATGATGGTAATATCTGCAGTGCATGGAACTTTAAAATATTTTGTTTTAGTGCCTTAAAGGCATTACCCATGCATTTTTAAAAAATTGTGTAGCTGGGCAGAGAAAACAAAGGGTTAAAGACAATTTAAAATCATTACATTACTATTAGCATTTTATAGTAATTTAAGCTACATGTGTCTGTTTATACACATGTGTGCATATGTGTACATATATAAACATATTTATACATCCATTTGTGTATATATTTGTATCTCTACTCAACTGTTTTGTCTCTTAAACTAATTTTCAGCCATTTATGATTTTTAAAATAATCAGTTCCTAGTTGAATAAAGAGAAAAAATGTTCCAGAATGATCAGATGCACAAACTTTGTGTGTCACTGCCTCAAAGTTAACAACTGGTTTTCCAGCCAAAAAAAAAAATAATTAATTTTGATGACTGATTTTTCCTCTTAAAATCCTTTACTTGTATCAGTCAAACCACATTATCTCAAAGTATCCCTCCTCAACATTCTTTCTTCCAACATTAGTTATTCTTAATATAATAATAATAATAATAAAAGTATGTAGTTCTTTCAGATTTACGAAGTGCTGCTATAAGAAGGGTAATTCAGTTTTCTCTGTCAGCAGTACATTTTCCTGTAAAGTCCTTTCTTTTTGTATTTTCACTTAGTCCAATGGTATACATACCATCAGTCTTCTATATCTACTAATTGCAAGAAATGATAATCTGTTTCCAATGTAAAGCTTACACATTCTTTGGAGACATTTTGTTAGTGTTCCTTTTTGATTCAGGGTATTACTATTTTCTTTTAGTTTCTTATTGGTCAAAAGTACAACCACTTGAATTTAGATTGTGAAGCTTTAGAGTCCTATTTGGGAGCACAAATGTTTTGGGCTTTGACAGATGTTCTTTGAAAATACCACAGATGTGTGGTGTCATGTTACATTGTTGCTCTCAGCCTCTTTGCTTTAAATTATAAATTCTACTAATAGTTTGGAGCATGTGTTTTCATAAATTCTTTTCCTCTATGATACCAGAAAAAACTGGGTTTTTTCTCCTTCTTAGACTTTAACCCCCTTGAGAATTTGAAAATGACCTTAACAGAATGAGCATTCAATCCCTTGAGACTGCAAATGTATGGGTTATTTTTAACCTAATTACTTTGAATTAAACAAAGACTTGAGACATTTTCCCCCTGAATTGAAGTCGAGGTTAAATACACTTTTATAGCAATGAGAATCCAACCCCAAACATATGGTTACCCTTCAGTGCTTTAGGATAATCCCAGGGGGAGGATGCACTTTACAACTCTGTTTGGCTTTAGTTAAATGTTAGTTTTTTGAACTCATGTGAGTGGAACAATTTACCCATCATCCATCTCATCCCCATCAATTTGCGTATTGCTTTGCATTGGTAACATTTTATATATGGACATAGCCCTTTAAATTTGCTTAACAGTGGCTCATTAACTACATACTAATTGAAACCAAACATTTGTCAGTCTGCTCCCTTCAGCTCCATAGTAAATGCATTCTGTGAAGTAAGCATTACTGCTGTAATAAAGATCATCTTAGAATTGATTTTTAACCAATTTGAAGAGATTCATTGGTTTTGTCTCTTGCTCCAAAAGAGGAAGTGTCAAAGAACATTGTAAGTTAATTGACAGTCTCATATATATGTGTGTATATGTGTACATATGTGTATATGTACACGTATAATGCAATTATAACACACAGTCAATTATACATACATGTTGAAATTTCTCAAAGCCCAATTAAAACAAAACAAAAAAAAAGAAAGACTCCTCCTGAGAGAAATCATACATTTTTCATCTGGCCAAGTACTCTCCCAGCTCCACTTTTCAAATCCCCTTTACGTTTTGTCTTCTATTAGAATCTTCTATTCTATTCTAAGTGCCTTGAGTGTAGGGACTGTCTTGTTTTATTTGTTTTGAATTCCCAGTGCTTAATAGTGCTAGCTCATAATAAACACTTAATAAATGTGCTCTCTATCTGTCTGTCTATCTATCTAGTCATGTAGTCCAATCTTGATCTCAGTTATGATTCATTCCATTTTGTACCATTTTAGCCAAATGTATTTATAAGGAAAAATGGTTTGTTTTCAGAAAGTGTTAAAACCTCTATACTGGAATGTTTCTACAATACTCTTTTACAGAGAATTTGGGATAATATCATTCTGTTTTGTTCCCTATCCATCAAAAGATCCTTGTCAGAGAGGATATTTCACTTGTACATGCTCCTTCACTGTAGGCTTCAGTTAGTTACTAGTTGTAGATTTAGTCATGGAGAGCCCTTGAAACCTCTCTAGAACTTTCAAAACTGACAGTGACCTCTTTGATGCTATATTCTCCCCACATAGCATGTAAGGCTAGGGAAAACACATAGACTTACTTAGAGAGTCCTGGTATGGAACCAGAAGTGGAACTCTGGAAAAGCAAAGTCTAAGATAAAGATCCCTTAATACAATAATTTAATAAGCTTATGATATTCAAAACTCCTGAATGGTGGCATAGCTAAAAATACATTTTTTAAGGTTTTAGAAAATCCATGAACACTGCAATGAGCTATTAAGGGGTTGTAAAATCATTAAGGCTGCTATCAAGGAGAGAAAACAAAATGCTTCTGAACCCTCACAGAATAATGGGAAAAATATTGGCCCAGATTCACTCATATATATGACTCACTAGGGCATTTCTTATGGAAATATAATACAGCCATGCATTCAATTATTCTTTTCACTGGTTAATTTTCTCTTTTCCTACTAATAGTTATATAAAATCTGCCCTTTTCCTTTCCCTTCCTAATGTTCTTCCCAGTTTTTCTATCTACTCTTCTTTGTCTGGCAGACTCTTCCTTCCCATTTTCTGTGAGCATCCAAGCTCTTCTATCTGAGATCACATTTTTACATGATTCATAACTGGATTTATAGTCCTGGGTACAATTCTTTCTCTGCTTCTTACTACCTGAATGACCTTGGGTAAGTAACTTTAAACTCTCTGGACTTCAGTTTCTTCATATATAGGATAAGGGGGGGGGGTTAGACCAGGTCAACACCAAGATCCTCTCCAACCTGAAATATATTTTTTCCTATGGCCTGTAGTACCTTTTCCTGATGAATAAATAAATTGGAATATCACGTATAGCCCAGGCATTTATTATTTCTTGAGGTATATGAGATACTCATTTATGGCTATAAAAAACTCTACTTCTCTGAATCTATCTACTCTGGAAAGGCTTCAGACAATGAGTTCTGAGGTCTTTTAACACTATTAAGTAACAGTGAATAAGGCAGTCTCTTTATTCTTTATATCTCAGGTTACCCTCTTCCTAATTCAATAAAGTAAACTCTATTAGACACTTATTTATAGGCAAGGTGATAGGCAGTGTAGTGGATAAGAAGTTGGCCTTAGAGTCAGGAAGTCCTGGGTTTAAATTCTACCTTTTTCCTATCTGTATTGGCTTGTCTGGTCTTGGACAAGTCACTTAACCCTTAAGTGCCCCAGCTAACTCTAAGATTATAAGTTATATAAAATTTGCAGATCTGCATAAATGAAAAGTTTTCCTTACCGAGAGTTTCTTAATACTAATGCATTTACAAGTCAATTTCCTTCTCCCTGCCCCCTTCCAAAAAATCCCCCAAACAAATTAAAAAAACCTACATAGCACTTTACCAGACCCTGTGAGTATAAAGGTAAGGCACAATACAGCCCCTACCCACAGGAGGCTTAAGAAAAAAATTGGGGAGGATCATTGAGACATGAACACAGATAAATATGATAGAGAGTAGAATGCAATAGGGGCAAAGGAGGGGGTCCCAACAAAATGATGTAAGAAATAGGAAGGAAAGATCATTTTTTTGACGAGGGTATCGGGTAAGTTTTCATGAAGAGGTAGCTCCTGGGTTGGGCCTTGAGGAATTGGAGGAATTCAGTAGGTGGAGTTATGAGGCATCAGGAGTGGATGACTTCTGGAAAGACAGACGGGGCAGAATAAGATTGTGGAGCAGCTCATATAGTATACTGGCTGAATACATGAAGAGGACTCGAGTAAAACAGGACTGGACAGATAGGCGAAAGTCAGATAGGTTTGGGTTGTCCCATTACTTTTATTACTTTTATTTTTATGAGCCAGATTCTATAGCAGGTCTCCTTTATTTTTACCCATGGAGTAAATTTAGTTCTTTCATTTAAAAAATTACAATTAATTCAACTTAAGTAAATTTTTACATTAAATTAATTCCAATGCATAATATGTCCTGGCTTTTCACTAGCTTTGTCCAAGTTTCTAAGGTTTTTTCTTTCTTTTTTTGTCATTTCATTTTTATTTACTTTTCCTCTATTATAGTTTTGTTAACTTTTTTCCCTTTGAATTATTTTGTAAAGGTATTTCCATATTTTTATCTTATTTATACTTGTCATTTTAAATTACATTATAGTATTCAAAAGTTTTATTAATTTACTGGAGTTTAAGCATTCCCTATTTTTGTACATTTTGTTTCCTTCCAATTTTTAAAAGTTAAATTTAAAAGTATGAAAGTTTTTGAACAGCTGCTTTTTGCTTTGCTTTTATAACACTTTTAGGGTCTATTTCCAAAAGCAAAATTATAAGATCAAAAGGTATGATTATTTTTGGAACTTCTACTGTGTACTGCCACATTCCTCTTCAAAAAAAGATTCCCCCATCAACAAAGGAAAATATCTCTTTCTCCACAATCCCAAGAGCATTCTTTTTTTTAAATTAAGAAATTGGGGTTAAGTAACTTGCTCAAGGTTACACGGCTAGTCATTATTTGTGTGTGGGTGCTCATTTTCTGAGGCCGGATTCGATCTCGGGTCATCCCAACTCTGAGGCCGACCCTCTTACTCACTATGCCACCTAGCCGCCCCAAGAGCATTCTTTTATTACTTTACTTATTTTTGTCAGTTTCAGGGTTGTGAGGCATTTTCCCCAGATTATAATTTACTTCTCTTTGACTATTGAGTTGGAAAATTTTAAGTGATTGTCAGTAGTTTTTTTTCTTTTAAAAATTGTTCATATCCTTTGAATAATTATCAATTATAGATAGAGAATTATCTTTTTGTATTTTTTAAACTGCTCATCACATGTTTTAATTAAATATATTTTATAAGGTCAACATTAGCAAAAAAAAACCCCATTTCTATCACTCCTCCTAACCCCCCTCCCCAATATTATGACTAAGTTATCCAGAAAACACTGGGCCATATACTGGGAATTCCATCTCTTCCTGGTGTCATTAGGTTTCAGCCTTCCACTGAACTCTGAGAAAAGAATACAAACTGAAGAATTGCAAACTGTAAAACACAGGACCTGCAAAGGCACAACACTCCTACTTGGAGTCGTTTTATGGCTTGGAAATAGGCATTTTTAATAGAAACACGAATGCTTTTGCTTGTCATTAAATTATCAGCTAGCTGTATAAATACTGAATTTTCTTTCTATATTTTGTGTCCTATTAAGCAAAGCAATGATCATTACACTGTTTTTCAGAATGGCTTATCCATAAATCAGGGATACTCTTTGAAAGTCAACTAAGGTCCAGGATACTGTTGTAGATTTTGTGAAAATAAAGTATGCTCGAATCAGTTAACTTCAGTGTTTTTATGGTACTATTATATTACCATTTCTGTAAAGTTATTAAATTTCCTTTTAATATTGCCTCCATGTTTTAATGAGAGGTGTTAACCTTTTATTTTACTTTGGGTTCTCTAGGAGGAAAGCCGTACAATTGCAAATTTTCTGAAGAGGTACCCACAGTGCTGCCTCATGGAGATCGCAGTCGTCAATTTGGAAATGGTAACATGTCAGAAAATAAGGCCAGTGAATCAAAATTAGGAATAACCATTTCTGTTCCAATACTTGAAAATAACATCCAAGATGCTTCTAAAAATGCTGAACAACACAGATGTTCACTTGATTTAAAAATGCCAGCGTTTCACCGTAAGCAAGAGATTCCAGGCTCTAGCAGCCATGTGGATTTTGTTTCAGGTATGGATCAAGCATATTCAGAAATGGCAGTAGATCTTCAGGTCTCATTAGAAAGCCAAGCTAGTCATCCTAAAGAAAAACTGTTTGATTTGCACAGCAAGGACTATCCTGGGGGAGGAAAAAAGGTGATAATGGCACCAGACCTGATTCCACTAGATTTAAGTGAGAAGTCTACAAGAGATGATTCCAAGAATAAGGATATCGCTTCATCCTTGCAGGCTGCTTTGATTGTCCACCCATGTCCTTATTGTAACCACAAGACTTACTACCCAGAAGTTTTGTGGATGCACAAAAGAATCTGGCACAAAGTGAGTTGTAACTCTATGGCTCCTCAATGGGTTCAGCAGAATGGTTATAAGGGTATAAAGAACACCGTGGTTTTTCTCACCAGAAGTGGGCGTACTGGACCTCCACCTGTTCTCGGGGGGAAGGACTGTCAGCCTTTGCCCATTGCCCGATTCACGCGCACCCAGGGCCCCAGTGGGTTGTCAGCATCCAAAAGCAGTTCTCCTCTGGGAGTCACAGTGAAACCAGCTAGTATGCCTAAGAGTAAGGACAGCCCTTTGGGGGGCAACTCTGAGCCATGGGCATCAGGTCCTGATGGGTATCGGCAAACTAAAATGACCCATACCCAAGAGCAATACGGTTCAGCTTCACAACACTCACCACAGCTGAAACCTAAGTATGAATCCAACTCCAAACTGGTGCATGCAGGCAGCTATAGCCGAAGCCTAACGCCTACCCAGACAGTCATATCAAGGGCAAACCCCCAGCTCACTAATAGTAAGCCAGCAGAGAAGTACTTGATTTCCCCAGTGGGGACCAGCTTTACCACTCCGAATAAACACTGTACATCTGACTCCATGAAGGCCAAATTCAACCTTCAGCCTCAGTATCAACCTCTGTGTAAAACCGAGCATTATTTGAAATCTGAAGGTCCTTCCCTTTCTCCTCGGGAGCCCCACAACAAGGCTGCAAATGAGCTGAGGACACTGGCCAACTGCAGCGTGGGATCCAGGGGAAGCCCAGTGATGCAAGCTCAGTCCACTGTGTCAGGAGCTTCCTCAGTTTTACACTCCCTCAAACAAGAGCCAGCATCTGAGGGACATGACAAACGCCTGGACATTCTAAACATTTTCAAGACGTACATTCCAAAGGACCTTGCTACGCTCTACCAGAGCTGGGGTGCTAATGGCCCTGCCTTAGAACATAGAGGTAAGACTTCTAGCACTTTTCTTTCCTCTCTGTGACTTCTTAGTCATTTATGTAACCAGACCCCATATAAGCAATGTCTTTTCTGAGACAGTTTGAGTAATTTTCCCTCTTGGAGGGTCATGGATGCTGCTCCCACCTGCTGCGTGACTTTTCAAATGCAGGTCAGATGTATCTGTTTCATTGCAGAGCATTTATATTATATTCCCTCACCCACTACTTTGAGTGAAGGTAGAGTTACACAGATGTTTCAGTTCCCTTGAAACACTAATACCCTAGTGATATGCTGGTGTTAGTACACATCATAAACTTTCCTGCTTTAGGGAAAAATAAGGTCTCTCTAGGCTCCTGCCTAGATGATGTGAATTTGGGAACCCATTTAAATTTCCTTTGCACAGAAATGTGCCAAGAACAGGCAGACTTGATTGTGATTTACTTCCTTTGTCATTGTAGACAAAGAACTCTTGGCTAATCATTGTCCTTATTTCTCAAAAGATGAATAATCATTTTGAATTATTATTTTAAATTTATTTTTTATATGTGTATTATTTAAAAATATATACATTCTGTGTTCAGAAACAAGTAAACAGGATTTTACATCATATAAGTATTCCATTTAGAATTCTTGGAAATAATAAACTTGAAAAAAGTGTTTTAAAAATGGATTGTAGGATCTTTTTCCTCAATTTTTTATATCAGTATTTAATGAGAAAACTGCTTACAGCTTGCTACATGCTATAAAGAGCTTATAAAATATATTGTTTCTGTTTTTTTAAGGATATTTGAAACACAAAGGGCAGGTAGGTTCCTAAACATTGAGGATTTATTATTAAAAACCAAAATGAAGCAAAAACTCCATCTCTGAAATTTTTCTCAAAGGCAACAGTGATATAACTTCTTATGGCTCCTTTCCTTTCTTAAAATTGTTTCAGATACACTGCCCCAAGAACTTTTGTTTATGGGAGCTGTATCTATTGATATTTGCTAGGTTTTTATCCTATTAGAAATGAAAAGGTCTTGGTAATACTATGAAAATAGTTTTGACCTCATGTACTCTTTGAGAGAATCTCGGGAGCCCCAAAGGTTTGGGGGTCACACTTGGAAACTACTGCTCTAAGGATTTATTATTTTTCCCCTTGGTGATATTAACCTTGATTTGAGTAAGAATGAGGCAACATAAAATAGAAAGTGAATGTAAAATAAATTTCTTCAAAAGAGTGAATGGATGAGTGAATGAACTCCTTCAGTAATGCTAATGGGGGGGTGACTGATTATTGAATATTTGTTTTCTGAAAATAGAGGCAGACTTCTCAAGGGAAGGACATCATTCTTGGTTTTGTGAAATAGTGGTAAGCAAAGCTCTGGTTGTTAAAGAGTAGAATATGAAACATAGTGGTGACATTGGCTTAGAATAATGTATGAAGAACTTTTGAGAAAAGCAGCATGGTATAGGGGGTAGAGAATTGGCCTCAAACCCAGGAAGACCTGGGTTCGAATCCCACTTGTGATGGATAATAGCTATGCGAACCTGGGCAAGTCATTTAAGTCCTTAGTTCTCTAGGCAACTCTCTTAATGATACAAGTTGCAGAAAAGGTGTTGACCTGCATTGGTAGAAAGAATTCCCTTACTTGGGAGTTCCCTATTAAAAAAAATCTTAAGATTTGTTTAGCAGAGGGCATAGTTGATTATTAGTAAGAAATTCCTCACTCTTCATTATTATTTTTCAGCCATTTTGATTGAAAGTCCATGAGCTAAAAGGTAGCATGCATAGAGTAAAGAAGTAAAGGTGTTTGTTTATAGCCTTTAGATTATGGAATTTCTTTGTCCTATAAATGAATAGATATTTTGGCAATAAAGTTCATTCTGTTCCCATGTTATTACAATGTTATTGATTAATGCAGTACTTATGTTATTATTTCTCATAGTTAGAAGATCTTTCTAAATTTTCTAGAATGAAAGTGAGGCCTTAGGTCACAGAGTGATTTGTGAAATTGTGGTAAGGGATGAATATGATATAATAGTTATTAGATCAGCCTCTTTTTTAAAAAAAATTTACTTTATCAGCAGTAGGGAACCACGAGAGATTCCTTTTTTAAGTTTTGTTTGATGCTTTTTATTTTCAACATGATAGTGATTTTGTAATATACCATCCTATCCATAGGACTTTCTCTTGTAACAAAGAAAAATAAAGAGAACCAAATAATATGTAACATATAGCATACACAGTACCCCCACTTCTAATAAGAGGAGGGAACTCTATTTCCTTATCTGTTCATGGAATCATACAATCATAGATTTAGTTGGAAGAAACCTTATAGGTCATTTCTTCCAACCTCTTCATTTTCCAGTGAAGAACTGAGACCCAGTGAGGTGTCTTGCCAAAGGTCATAAAGATATTTACATTAATAGACCTCAGATAGGTCAGTTAATAAGGAAACATTTATTAAGTGCCTGCTATGTTGTAGGTGCTGTGCTAAGTGCTGGAATACAAGAAAGGTAAAAATACAGCTCCTGCTTTCAAGGAGAACGGAATATTGAAGGACACCAGGGATCCTAAGAGGCACAGATGAGGAAGGTGTGCAATGACATGAACATAGGACATAGTGCCGTGTATGAGAAATGGCAAGAAAGACAGTTTGGCTGGATTATGTAGCTCGTGAAGGTGAATAGAATAATATATAATAAGGCTCTAAAGGTAGGTTCAGACCAGTCTGGGAAGTGACAGGTCTAGGATTTGAACTCAAGCCCTTTGCCTCTAAATCTTATGCTCTTTCCATTATACCACCCAATTTATTAAAAAAACAAAAAACAAAAAAAAAAAACCAAATAGCCAAGCTTCCTCCCCCAAACCAAATTGATTTTTCTACCCTTTTCCTCCCTAAAAGCACATGTATTCTTATCCCAATCTAAAACCTAGGTGTCATGTGTTAAGGCTGGACAAATAGCTACCACAAAACTTTGTGGTTTTCTTTCTAAAAAAAATCTTAAATGTTTCTATATACAGTTTTAGTAACATTTAAAAATTGCTATTGTATTGATTTTTTTTTTAAGCTGACCAATAATGAAAGAACTTTTTTCTTCACGTTTCTGCTACCAATGTGATCTTGGGCAAATTAAGGGTCTCAGTTTCCTTATTTGTAAAAATGAAGAGATTAGATTATATGGGCTCTAAATTTTCTTATAGCTCAAAATCCTATGAATCCAACTTAGATAAAAAAAAAAAACCCAACAATCTAAAACATGATAGTAGTCACAATGTGAACTTCACTGTAGGTATGATAATTGAATGCAAACTTTGTCAAGTCCTATCAGGCTATAAGGGTGTTAGATCTGAATATTGTGGTCGACAATATCTATTTCATATGAGCAATATCTTAGATGACTTTGGTGAGCTTCACCACCAGGTTGGTCTGGTTGATAGATTTGTTGATCTCACAATGCTTCAAAGTCCATGTATTATGTCATGGAGGAATAGGGATCTGCATCAGTTGAGGCAGAACTTATACTAAGTCATAAATTATTGAGATAGTGACATTAACTTCCCTAAATCCCTATTTGGTGAGATTTTGCCTGGTAGGCAGTCACCCCAATAGAACAAGTTACTTGTTGCTTTATATTTTAAACTGATTTAATTCTTTTTCTTTAAAAAAATGAATTGGAAGAGAAATAATTCTACACTAGTGGCATGCAAGAATTGTATCATTTATTATTATTGGGCCCATGATGCCACTACATAGGATTTATTTATTTATCTTGGGAAGATACTCTTTTTAATCTAAAAAGGTGTACAGCGTTGTATTGAGGAAAGCTCGGTAAACCTTAAAATGCCATATAAAGATGAATTATTGTGAGTTATTATTTTTGTTAAGTATTAAAGGAAGACCGATGATTTCTGATCATAGTACTTAAAGTACAGTATAGTTTGGAACATTTTCCCTGCACATTTTCCCTACCATTTTCAACAGGTTTAGAGATTTTTTGTTGTTGTTGTTTAAAGCATATAAGTTAACATGTAAATATTCAAGCAACATGTTTTTCAAGTGTAAAAATATCAAGCACAAGAGGTTTTAAAATGCTTGCTTGTGTTAACTATGATAAATTGTCCACAAAGTTTATCTTGGATTACTTGTTAGTGATTCCTAATTTTACACTTCATAATGTATACATAATATTTTACCTTTTACTTTTAAAAAATACTTTTCCTACATAATTAAAATTTCCAGGTCACTTGTGTGAGCTTTTTGCTCACCAGGTAGTCTTCAATGCAAAACAAGTTTATAACCTTTTTTTGATAAACTCAGAGTTTTGGAGCAGCCTTGACTAAAAAGGGCAAGATGACAGCTGAAAAGCCTCCTAGTGCCTCCCTCCCCTTTTTTAAGGAAAGAAGAAAGAATATGATTGTTTAAAAAATATAACCAGAGGCAAGTTAGCATTCTGATAGCATTTGAATAAAAGAAAGAAGAAATACCAGTGGATTGGAAGACGTTTTTTGTGTGTTTGTAGGAGAGACTTGGTAAACAAAAACAATAAAAGGTAGCCGTTATGTACCACTTTAAAGTTTGTAAACTCTATAAATGATCTCATTTGATCAGTTCAAATATTTTTATATCACTATTTAGAAATATCTATATTACTGCTGTGGGTGTTCTCCTCTGTTTGCTTGGTAGATGGTTTTCTCCAAAACATTGTCAGAAATTGAAGATTTTTTTTAGCTTGGTTGGACTTGCCAAAGCTTGCAGTTTAAAATTTCAGGATCATTTTTAAGCTGTGAAGCATTTGAGTAGAACTTCAGAGGAAGGAAAAGAATGGTTAGAATGCATCTTATCCTAGTGTGCATTTAAAAAGTTGTGCCATTCTGGACTTGGAGTCAAAACAGTGATCATAAACATTCCTTTGACTTGTGTTCATCCACAGAGACTAGGCGAACTGTTCCATAGTCTTTGTCATCTAAATAACAAGAAAGATTATTTTTAGAAATTATTTCTATTTGAGGTTAATTAGATGTTTTGTAGCAATGACTAGGGGAAAAGATACACACATTAATCACTGGGATTGATTTAGACCAAATGGAATGTAGATAAAATGTTTTCCTTAAAGACCAAATAGATTAACTTGAGATAAAATCTAGCTATTTGGCAAATAAGAGTTTCTAGGCATAAGATCCCTGTACTTAAAATAATAATAAATATTGTGTTAATAATAAAATTAGATCAGTAATAATACATATTACATAATTATAATATATTATGCAATAAATATAATAATATATAACAATGTATTATACATGTAATATATAATAATAGCATAATAATAAATATTATCTTTGCATTCAGGGTTCTGATTTCTAGGGACTGAGATAAATTCCCATTCATCTTTAATTAAAATTTTAAGTTTAGTGCCTTTTCCATTACATCACATTGCCAAATAGCATTGTTTAAATTTTATTTCTTAACAGGAAGATGAAAATCAGAATTCTCATTTAAAATATTAAGTACAAGGTATAACTTTTAAGAATAGAATCTTAGAAATACTTGGAGGTAGCATGTCTAAATTAGATGAAGAGGGTTAAAAGGAGAGACTTTTAAATTAACTGTTGACCAATAAGATAGAAACTCATTTCCCCTTGTTTCCTATTTTTCACAGAAATAAAAAGACTCAGACTAGCAAGTGTAGCAACTTATTTGATTCCTAATGTTAAATGTAAATATTGTTTAAGAGTAGAAGCGTAACTTTTCCAATTAGCATCTTGTCTTTTTCTGTCAACTGTTGTAGCATTGCAGAAAAAGGCAAATGCTAAGAAATTTCTCTAAAGGCAATATCCTATAAAAAACATTAGACTTTTTGTTTTACTTCAGAGGAGAACTTCTTACCCAAATAGAAAAGATATGCCAGGAAACAACAGAAACCACTAAAAAGCCTGAACCCAATCTCCCATAAAAGTCAGATGTGTCTTTTTTGATCAGCAGAAAAAAGACAAAGACCAGTCCTTTAAGTCAGATACTGTAAACTGACCTTTGGAGAAAAAGAAGAGGTTCGAGTAGCTTTCCACAAATGCTAATGGCCTAGAAAACATGTTTACCAAAGTGGGTAGGAGATGGCTTGGGCTGCTACTAGCTCCAAATGTCTGCAATGACACTTTCATTCACAGATGTCTTTCGTCTGTGCCTCAGAGGTCTGAGGTCAGAGCAGCCCAGGCAGACAGGTAAGCAAGGGCTAAAGGTTTGATCAGTTTGTGATGGCTGCACTCACTCTGCATTTGTCTCCCAGGTATTACAGCCCAGGGGGGACAGTCGGGCTCTGGTTCTACTCACTTCCTATTATCCATGTGACTTGTCTCCGCCACGCCGGAGTCACTTTGATTTGCCTGATGTACTGCTTGACAAAGCTGGGTGATGGCTGAGGAGTGGATCCAGCTGCTCTGAAAAGCACACACCTGACATGCCAGTCCTGGTGCAGGCACATCATGGGGAACGTTTTTTAATTCAATGTAATTTATGCATTCTTGCAGTCCTGTGTGTGCCTGGTCTGTCAGCCAGTGCCTAGATGAAGGCTGACAGTTGTCATCCAGGGCCTGAAGGTAGCCTCACATAATGACACATTAGACATACTAATGATGTTTTCTTCTGGCATAATGTTTTCCTCTACCCATTCCTCTCTCTCCCCTCCCTTTTCCTCTTCCTTACTGCTACCTCGGCCACTACCACTTCCATCACCACCACCTTCACCACCATCTTCCCACAGGAATGCTGAGGACACAAGGCCGCCAAGGAGAGCTCATCTCAATAGAATGTGGCAAAGGCTTTGCCCAGCCTAATCACCTAAGGACCCATATGCGGTCTCACACAGGTATCATTCCCCACCCTCACCCCCCACCAGTCATTTTATCCATCCAACTGAAACAAAAGTTATCTCACCCAAGGCACAAATTATGTTCTAACCAGTTTATTTACTTAATAAATATGTGTGTGCATATATAGATATATACACACATATAGATATATACACACCCATATATATTCATATATGTGATATATATGTATACATACATGTATATATGTATGTATGATATATATTTTTGTATATGTATGAATTTTCTATTCTATATCAAGGTTGTTTCTTTCCTTCACTTATCTAAGTATTAAACTTGTTCTTTCTGTCCCTCACCTTATTCCTTCCCCCTCCATACCCACATCAAAGTGCCTTGTGGCTTAATTTGAGATAAGCCTGTTTGCAAATGTTCCATTTTAATTAGAGAGTAGGCTACTCAGAAATGAATATGCTAATGAATTCTATTGCCACCAGCACAAATTGAAATCAAAGTGCCTCCTTTAAGCCTAACATAAGGCTTTGTTTTATCTCCTCATTGATTTTAACTAGAACCATGTTACAGGAAACCTGATCCCCTTCAGACTGGTCAATGATGTGCTATAAAATCCCACTTTTTAAAAAAAATCTTAGTGGTGCGTGCTTGAGAACACAGTGAGTGAAACTACTCTGTGTCAGGATACCCACCACATGAGCATGAGAGAGGCAGTGTAGAGAGACAGGGAGACTTGCAGGTTCTTATCAGAAGTGTGAATGATGCATACATAAGCCAGGCTGATGCAAAATGACAGAGGCCAAATGGTAAGTAATGCAAGAAGAGGGACCCTTTACACATACACTGATAATTAATGCTGTCAGTGATTGCTTTCTTCAGCAGAGAAGTCTGAATTAAAAAGGGCAGTGGCCCTAGGCTGCCATTATCAGCCTCTCTTACAGTAAGTGTTACGGTAAATTGGTATTTTCCAGCCACAGGCTAGGAGCTGGTGCCTTATTTATCTATTCATTCATTTATTTATTTCTCTATTTGACTATCTATCTTAACTATCTATGAATGAGTGAGTGAGTGAGTGTGGCTAATCTGTAATGGTTTCAAATAGTATGTAGAAACTAAGAAAGCTTGAATGTTGGTCTGTTAATGAACCCCCTTGTTCCCACAGTGGTATTTGAATCTAATGGACTCCGAGAGACTGAAGTTCACACCACCTCTACAGATGCCCCCAAACAACAAGTATGTTTTACAATTAATTGGGTGTTTGTTTTTTAATGTAGTCACTGGGAAAAGATGTACCATGTATTCATCACTAAAGCACTAACTATTTAAATCCAAGTGTATAAACACATTTGCATTGTCCTTGTTTGAGAACCTAAACTTTGTTTTACAGATGCACATTGTGAGTCGTTTTTCTGTACACTAAAAGTAGCTTTAGCAGTGACTTGTACTGTTAAATATTGTTGATTATGTAGTGGAGGTGAGAGGCAGTGTATGATCATTTAAATATATGAGGCATTTTATTTGTTTTGTTTTTTGCTTTTTTTGGATGGGGGAAGGCAGGACAATTGTAGTTAAGTGACTTGCCAGAGGTCACACGTCTAATAAGTGTTAAGTATCTGAGGCCGAATTTGAACTCAGGTCCTCCTGACTCCAGGACTGGTGCTCTATTCACTGTGCCACCTACCCACCCCATAGGTGTTTGAAAAGTAAGATTTTATAAAAATAATTTTTTTTTGATAAAGCCTCCTTTAAAATTCAAAATAGTACAAGTAAACAATTGATCTCCTTTCATAATACTATGTAAGTATACTCTTGGCCTTTAGTTTGACTCTGTGAGGCTTTGAATTCCTAAATCTAGTACTGTGTCTGTATGTTTAGCATGATTCATTATTTCATATTTTCCATTATACATTTTAATATTATGTTATTGGTATAAAGTAGTTATACACATATATAAATGTATATCATAATGTTCATGATTAGATGAGCCATAGATTTTATAAGAGGCCATATTTTGAACAATTTCTTTGTGACAGAAAGAGGCAGAGAGGCATTTTGGTGTTTGTGTTAGGGTGTTGTCACTGTCTTCAACACTAATTCATCTGTATAATGAACAACTTCATAGGTCATCTCTCATGTAGGACTTGAGGGCATGAGTTATTTTCTCCCATTTTTCTCCCATTGTTGATTACTTTTTTTAAAATCAGCTACCTTACTTGTGCACATAAAGCATTCTATATGTGCTAAACCATCCTTCTAACCAGCTGCCCCAGAAGACATAGCAACATACTACTTTTTTTGTCACTGAAGAAAAGTTTTCTGCTAAAGAATCTCTAGAAACTTAGATATTCTCAAGAATAAGTCTATGTTCATGTATGAAGTTGGGTTATATTGATATGCTGGGCACTAGCCAATCTGTTCTTCTCATAGATTCAGATATTTTTCAAGCTAGAAAAGATATGAAAGAACATGAAAGACTAAAGTCCAAAGTATGTCACTCAGTCTTACTCCACTATTCATTTATAGGTGAACAGACAGACCTGTAGAAGTCTAATGACTTAATCTACAGTCTCATAGACTTAACACTAGAACCTAGACAGGACTTCTTTTTAAAGGGCAGTTTTTGGCTTTAAGTATTTTTAGGAAGTTCAAATTGCACAGAAAGATCTGCTGCTAAAATGTTGAGACAATGGAATAGGACCTACTATGATATTGCAGATTTTAATAAAAAGACCTTTTACCATTCTTAAAAGTTTTATAGCTTAGTGGGATAAAGGCAGTAGTTTGGTAATGATGAACTAAATGAACCAGGTATGGAAACATTTCATTGAGTGCCCAAATTTGTGTGTAGACTTTACTTGCATTAGGTAGTATTGACCTTTATGACTAAATGGAACTCCTGTACCATGGAGAAGTCATTGAAATGTTTCTGTGGAATGTAGCAACTGCAAGGTCATGCCCTAATTGGAGAATTACATATTGAGATTACAATTGGAATTATTCCAAAGTATTCCTACTTACACCAGTGTTCCATTAAAACTCTCCAAAGACATAGCCCCATGATAAAAGCAGTTGTCAGAGGGTAACACTGGGCAGTGCTATGAATAACTAAGTGCATGGCTTGGATGAATATGAAAAATTTTCCTTTAAAAAAAAGTGATTTCTTTCTACTTGGGCACCTTTAAAATTCTTCTGTCTTTGTGTTACTAGCCATGGGTAGAAATATGAGATTAAAAAAAAGAAACCTCAGAATTAAGATTATATGTTAAATTGTTTTAAAACACTGAATATTTATGTTGGGGATTCCTAACAATTGGTGAATCTTTCTTGACAAAGAAACAAACTGTACTTATATTTTTGCTTTGTCTCTGTAAACTAATATCCTGTTTTTAGGTAGTTGTTATAATTGTTTTCCCTAACAAATTTACTCTGATACAGTCTTACTTTCTGCTAATCACAGACATAATAGACTTATATTATCTCTCTATTCAACAGGCCCTGGGGGAGAGGGAACTGTATAATTTTTCAGTTTAGTGACAGTGGTTATCCAGATTTTAGATGTTATAGTTCACATCCTGACTCAAAGCTCTGTCATCAAGAGAACATGGTTCTTTGCTTTCTTAGTCATTGCCTTCCCCTCTGATGGTAGTCTTTATCTTTAATCACATATAAGATAATTAAAGGTATTGTTGATTTAACATGAAAAGCTATGATTCCTTAGTACAGTTGCATTTTATTCAATAGCCAGATCCCATTTTAGTGTGTGGTTTCCCAGGTTTTTCCCTTAAAGGTCCCCATGACTAGAGCTTAATATAATCTTGTAAGGTTTCCTAAGCATTTTCCTAAAACAACCCTTTTGAGTAGGTAGTGCAAGTATTATTGTCCTCATTTATAGATAAGGAATGTAAAACTCAAAAGGGATTGGGGTTGCATTCTCATGCAGCTAATAAGTTTTGAAGTTGGGATGAGCATTTACTCCTTCTGACTGTGAACTCCTCCTGTGCACCATACTTCATCGCCTAACATATACTAACGTATGCCAAATTACTTTATTAAAGTAATATTTGGTATATTGAGATTTATTAATCAATAGGTATTATTAAGCATTTACTATATTTTAGGCACCATGCCAATAAGAAGCACTGACGATCCAAATAAAAAGCAAAAATATTCCATGTTCATTATAAATTATCTAAATCCCTAGTCTTTGTGGACACACATGTACATATGTATTCCAGATACATCATATACCTGATGGATGTCTGTTGGTGATTAGCAGTCTCATAAGGGGGGGCTCTTATGCCATTCTGTGTTTTTTAAAAAAAGTAAAAAATAGCTTTGAGAATGTAAGAAAATACAGATGTAATGGGTGTATTTGTGAGTGTATATATACACATTTAGAAATAGTAGCCATAAGAAATAACACACATTTTCCCAAATGTTTTCACCCATGCTGTTGAAGATAAATGAGAGGAAATGGAGAAAAATTGAATTTATGTGTCCTCTAGCTTGCTAGATTGTAACAATATTTCCATGCACATATGTTTTTTTGATAAAGACCCCTTTATATATTTTAAAACTATGCGTTGATGTTATGACTACATTTATTTGACTAAAATAGGGTAATCATTTATTTATGAATACACACTCTGACCTTGTGGCAGTTAGGTGGTGAAGTAAATAGAGTGCTGGGCCTGGAATTAGGAAGATTCATCTCTCTGAGTTCAAATCCTGCCTCAGATACTTACTAGTTGTGTAACCTTGGGCATATCACTTAATCCTTTTTGCCTTAGTTCCTCATCTGTAAAATAAGTGGGAGAAGGAAATGACAAAATACTCCAGTATCTTTGCCAAGAAAACCCCCCAGATGGGGTCATGAAGAATCTGAAATGATTCAGCAGCAACAGTGATCTATTTTTGTAGTTTTATAAGTTGGTGGTTACTGAAAAGACTGAACAACAACAACTAACACCTGGACAAAGATAATCATGATAGAAGAGACAATTGAAGTGTTAAAAGTTCAAGATCAAGACCAAATAGTCTGCCCAGACCAGAATTCCTAATAGTAAACTCCTTGCTGCAATTATGAATTAAAATGTAGAATTTTTGAATTGCCTAGAATCATAGATTTAGAATTTGAAGGAATCTTAAATGTTGTCAGGTCCAAGTCTTACCTTTTTATCAATCAGAAAACTAATGATCAGAGAAGTGAAAGGACTTTAGCATTAGGTGGTAAAATTGGGATTTGAATCCTCTCTCTCTGTCTCTGTCTCTCTCTGTCTCTGTCTGTCTCTCTCTCTCCCCCTCTCTCCCCCCTCTCTTCCTCCCTCTTTCTCTCCCTCTCTCTGTCTCTCCCTCTCTTTATAAGAGTGATTTAATTAGAGACCTCTATTTTTAAGGTGAGGGCACTTAGTTCTAGGCAGAATGTGACCTCTTCAAGGTCGCATTGCTAGCCAGTATCATCCTCTTACTTAATTTTAAAGCTCTTTTCACACTACACAATGCCTCATTACCTTTTCCTTTGACATCTCATTTTTATGCATTTCTTGTAATCAACAAAATATTTTTTAAAGGGACATTTGCACTTACTGTTTTTCTTAGTGATTTCCATGAAGAAAACAGTGGTGGGAATATATATATATATATATCCTTCCAGCAGTGGAAACTCACTGAACACATTGCATATTCATACTTAAAATTAATTATAATCATTCTGTTGATCTGGGTGCCTGCTGGAAGTAAAACATTTGAAAGATATTAGAAGTAGTATGTGTTACATAAGATCATTTTATGAAGACATCGTTACACTGTTTAGTATAGCTGAATTACAAAAAAAATAAAATCTATGGTGTTATGAATTATTAGAGCATATATAATGAAAACTGAGTATTTAGCCTTTTTAAATTGTTTGAGTGATGGTATCTTGATAACTTTGGTCCCATTTGCATTTATGTTTAGTTAGTTGAAGAGTTACTAGTCAAATCATCTGACAAAATAGGGTTTTAGCTTTGTTTTTTCTTCTATCATTCTAAAAGAACCGAGGAATGAAATTTTGCTGACATGCAATGAGATGCCCTGATTCTTTGGCATTAAAATAAAAATTCATGATTAATAGTTCATTTCTCATTAATGTAAATGTCTTTTTGTTTCTAAATAGTTTTGCTGAGAAGACTTTCATTAATCAGAATAATTGGTAATGAACAAATAAATGAAAACTTAAATATTTTTTAGCTATGAGGTAGATGTCATGTAGATGGCAGATTATGGAAATGAGGATACCATGTGTAATCAGCCAGATTTTTGGGCAGTCTGCATAATAAGCAATGTTAAATGCAGCTCATCCTATGTTTTCCTCATTCATTTAACAGTATACCTTTGTATGCACATGGACCATTTAAATTATATTACATGTTCAAAATGAAAGCATTGTCCAAAATGTACACGACTATTACATATATACCTAATAAAAGCCAGCTATTTTAGTTCAAGTGGAAGTCTTCTTACTGCTTAGGCTTTTCTGTTATAATACTGTGATTATTTTATAGGAGGGGGGATTCATGTCTGTGTACCTAGAGTGATCAGGGATTATTTTTATTAAATATATTTATATACTTAAGTACGTATGTATTACTGAGCCTTATCAAAGACATAAAGTAAAAAAATATACCTAGTAAAATATTAGGTGATATCAGTACCTGTTCCTGGAAACATTGACATATCTTAATGAAGGCAGTATTCCTTCCCTATAACCTAGTTCACACATCTACATTTGGAAAGGCAAAACCCTTAGAAATATACCTCTGATGATTTGACCTTGGGTATTGCTCATGTGGACCAAAAAATGAACTCAAAGGGGCTTCCACTTTATGTACGTCATCACCTCAGTGATTTTTTGGGGTGGTGGTCTGCCATCTGGTGGCTACATTTTTTCTCTTCCTTATTGTCAACTATAACCTTTTTATTGAATTAGGAGCTCAGCAGGATGACCATATTGAATAATATAATGGTAGTCTTAATGAAGCAGCTGAAAATCATATTTCATAGTGAATAGCAATTGTCCGTAGATATTGTTATCAAGGACTAGTTGGATTCTTCAGCTAGGTGGCACAGTGGGTAGAGGGCTGGACCTAGACTTAGGAATGCTCAGCTTCCTGAATTCAAAGCCAGCCTCAGACACTTATTAGCTGTGACCCCTGGGCCAGTCATTTAATCCTGTTTGCCTCAATTTCCTCATCTGTAAAATGAGCTAGAGAAGGAAATGGCGAACTACTCCTATATCCTTGACAAGAAAACCCCAAATGGGGTCACCGAGATGCGTACCCTACTGAAAAATGACTAAATAGCAACAACAAAGTTGGATTTTAGGAATTTTGTAATTCTTTTGAAAAGCTTCCTCTTTTCTATATACAAACCACCCCTTTTATCTCTGTTATGTTTTCTGTAGATTTCATGGTAGTGGGTAACATATCTCCTCTTACTTAGTACATTAACAGAGAATATCTGCTCTGGATAAACACCTCCAAGTCAGAGATCAAGTTTGACATTGGCAGTTATTGCATAGGTGAACTTCGAGCAAGAGTGCTTCCCCATCTCCTTTTTATTTAGAAGCTCAATGGACATTTTCCTTGGCCCCTAGTGTATCCAGAGCTCGTTCAGAATAAACCTTGTTAATGATGAATACCTCCTCTTGGAACTGCTGGTTTCTCTCTAAGGCATGATGTAGTTGTGCAAAAATGTAAAACAGCCTTCTCAGTTTATTGTAAGAAATTCAACATCCAACTAAGGAAGTTTTATCACATCCCTCATTCAGTTACTGTTTCCTACATTTCAAATCTCCCACAGTATATGCCACTACATTCCCCCTGGCTCCTTCCCTCTAATTTTGCTGCAAATTTCTCTGACTTCTACCAGACTTTGACTGGTAGATGTCATGAATCTGGGGCCAGCATTAATTAGGAATTTTCTAAATCTATTAGCAGAAAAGAGACACTTAATTCATTATGTCAACCAGAGCTGGATTTCTTTGCCTGATTTCTGGGACTGCTGTAGGCGCAGCTTGAACCCATTTAGAATTTTACATGGGCGCTGTATTTTGTTGTTGTTGTCATTGTTGTTGAGTGTTCATTTTAAATGATCTGTTTCAGTTCATCAGGATTTTAGCTTAAGGTTAACACTTTTATGTAAGATTAACCATGCCATGTTGTTTTAGTCATCAGAATCCTAAACCTCATTGTTCAAACAGTGATGTTCCAAATGTCATTTTAACATTTTAAAGCATTCTTTAGGAGCTGCAGGCTTACATTTATTCACATTTTTGTCTTGCAATTCATTTGACTTTAGAATATCCCTTCTGATTATTTATGGAAATTGGTAAAAAAACAAAACAAAACAAAACAAAAACCTTCTCAGGTTTTGTCAGACCTATGTGAGAGCTGTACTTTTCTTTTTGTTTGTATGGTCTTAAATTCAGCCTTTTTTGGAACTATCATTCAGTTATATAGCCTCTTTATACTGCAAAAATTTACTTTTTAAATTCATTCTCTAATCTCCCCCCAACATTTAAAAAAAAATTAAACTTTCCCTCTCCAAAGCTTCCAAATACTGTTATTTTCTATTCATATATGTGGAAGAGTTTATAGGAGTCTGATTTTCTTTACCTTCCATGGAAATGATTAAAATAAATGTAATGTACTTGGTGAAATTTATTATGGGTCACATTGATTTAAAATAAAAGGTAGCTTAAGTGGAGGGAGGTGTTGCCTGTTTGGCCATTTTGTTGCATGTGGATTGTTTTGCTTAAAAAAATACAACAATATGCATTGAAAAAAATACAAAATTATGAGACTTTCTTACGTTTTCTTCTTTTTCTTACCCAGGGGAGAGACCATTCTAATTCAGACATTGCCCAAACAGTGCCTCTCAGAAAGGGAACCTAGACACACCTATCCAATGTGTACACCAAGAACCATTTAACCAGGAGTTAACAGTACCCTTACTGATGGTTATAGCAGCCTCCAAACAGTGACCCAGACAGCCCTGCCTGGACGACTTCCCTGCAGACCCTCAAATCCTTGGAAGCCACTGTGCTAGAATGGAAACTCAAGGGAGATGCCTCAATATTCATAACCATTTAAAAATAGATGAAGATCTTACATACCTAATACATATATATATATACACACACATATATAATATGTATGTATGTTATATATATACACACACATATATAATATGTATGTATGTTATATATATATACACACATATATATAATATGTATGTATGTTATATATATATATATCTTGTGTACACATGCTAATCAGTTCCATATTTCCTTTATAATTAGCAGTGGGACTGGCAAGCACAGTGACAACACAAGGCTCCTACATCATTCAAGATGAGTTTGAGACACTGGAAAACCAAGCAGAAAAAAACTGCATATTTTGGAGAACATGATGAAGTTAAGCACTGTAACAAGATTCTCACTGATGCTCCTGAGGACTCCTGTTTAACTGCGTTGGAACAAGCAAATAGTGATGGATTTGAGGGCTTGATGAAGTGTTAATACTTACCACTCCTTGTCATAGTGGAAAAGCAAACTGAAAATAGTATGTGAAAAGTTTGGAAGGAAGTGGTATTTGGTGCTGTGAAAAACCATGCTTGATCTAACAGGGACTGACTGACGGTGAGAGCATATTTCTCCAATGGTTCTATTTCATTCAAATCTGGGGGCCACTTGCATTTCCCATGTGATTGTTCTAGACTGTTCACCAAGAGTTCTACACGAATATGGAAATGGAAACTCTTCTATGGATATGCTTATACTCTGCTTTGGACAAGAAAGCTAGTTGAACACTAAGAAAAGCAGGCTTCTGTATTTTACTCTCAGGACCTTTTTGTAACAGGGCTACATTTGGCAAACTGCTCACGAAAGAAGACTGCACGTTTTAACAGCCACTGAATGCTCCTAATGTGTACATGTTTTTAATAATAGCAGAAGAATCTCTGAGCAAATGTAGGAAACCTAGATTGCCTAGGGTACTGTATGCTCTGTATGCTTCTGTCTTTTTTTTTTCTTCTCCCTCTTTCCCCCCAACAAGTCAGTTACCCCCTTTCCTTCCTGGGCCTAGTGACATCCCCCCTTTCAAAAAAAAAAAAGATGACTTACCTTTTTCATGGTGGCAGGCTAATGATGTTCTTATGTCATGTATTGTATTTGGTGGTCACTGGTAGTGTTAGGGGGGAAAATGCTTTATATACCTCTTCCTCAGTAACTCTTTCAAATGCAAGTTTTCGCGGTGGGGATTAAGGCACATAACAAAGGATCTTAAACCATGCAGTGTAAGCAATTAAAAAATGTATTCCACAGATATAAATATTTTCTTTCCTTATTGCTGTGACACTATGTGTGATGGTAATATTTCTGAGAGTTTCAGATTTTTGCACATATGATTTTATGCATTATCAAAAGTTACTGCTGCCTTGAAAGAAAATGTTCTGTGAAATTTTTGCAAAAGCTTTACTAGGTTTTTTTTAAATTGTGACATTTTGTAAAGGCAGGAAATGGATTAAAACTAGCATGCTAAATATATTTTTCAAAAAAAAGCAATAATTTTACATGTACAGAAATTATCCTAACCTTTAATACTGGTGAGAGCAAGTTTACTTAATACAGTAATGGACTAGTGCAGTTTTTTTGTAGTAAATGGGCTTCTGATACAAAGATTTGTTTTAAAAAAAAACAACAGCAACAAAAACCCTAAAGTGTGGTTTTTCTGTTCTAATGATTTGTTGAGTTTTTATAATTATTATAATTATTATTATTATTAGACAAGGTTTGGTTCTGGATTCTACTTGTTTGGTTTTGGATTACTTGACAGTTCATCTTACTTTGCAATGCTTGCAACAATGCAATGTAACTTGCTAGTGTATTTTTTTTTACTTATTTTCCCTCATATCCCTACACCAGATGTGTACCAGAATTCTCTGTAGTACTGGTATAATTAGGAATGTCTGTGCAAATACTTAGAAGTGACTGTAATTGACTGTTTTGTAAAATTATTTTGAGTGAAGTTGCATAGACACATTCCACTGTTCACCTGTTCTGTTGATTTATGTTTGATCATCCTTTGGGGTTCACACTAGCTATAATTTTTGCCTTTCTGGGTCCTGTTTCCTTGGCTTAGAGTAAATGGTGACATTTCAGGAATGCATCAAAGCTAGCTGCTTGGCCCTGTTTGCTTCTCTATGTTTTTAGCTATTAAAAAATTATTCTGTACCCAAAGTGACACAAAAGTGTAGTGTACATTTGTGATTTTTCAGAAGTGATATGGAAAATCCTAATTAATATTTGTAAATGAAAGCTTTGTGGTGAATCTTCCTTCCTAGAATGTCTGACAGAGAAAGAAGAGGAACATGCTGTCACTTCCATTACCAGGGTACTAATCAACAAAGTTTACAATCAGAATTTAGTTACATAGAAAACAACAGTAGGGGGAAATCAGTTTAAATAATTATATGCTGTGTATGGTGCAGAAATCAGATTTTCACTTAATTAAACAAATGTGTGGGGGTTGAAGAACCCTCCAAGAATGCCAACCTCAAAGACAAGCGTTTTCAGGAATGAAACTCTGGTTTGTACTTTTCCATTTAAAAATTATCAATGTTATTGTATAGCTTCATTAATTCTTTTCTATGAGTTTGACCATAGTATTTAAAATGATTTGTGTTCCATATTTATTTAGCAAGCGATCAGCATTTTTAAAAGATTTGCAATTTTAGCACGCTATATTTCTGTAAAACATCTTCTGACTGTTACAGACTTCCTACTACCTCTACCAGAATCTACCTTTCCTTGCTACTTAACAGGATTTTTTACAGTGTTGCAGCCTAATGTAACTTAGACAATAAAGGGTTTGATTATCTATGCTGCAGATTCTCTGTGTATCAGCCCTCCTCTCCTTCTCACTCATTCTCCATTCTCTTTTTCTTTCTCTCTTTTCTCTTTAACTAACTTAAGGAACACTTGAAAAAAATTACCTTCTAAAAGCCGTTCAGGATGTTCATACTTGGTGTTACTTTTTAGTCTTTATAATGAATATATAAGGTGAATGAAAACCAGATGCACAGTATGTTTTCTTACAGATAATCTCCTCCATTTTCATGTATCTGTTTGCATTTCCTGGAAGTCTTTATGTCAAGAGCAGATGAATAAGTTCCAGGATGGCCAAAACAGAAGACAAATGACTGAGCCAAATGCTTTGAAAATTATTTATTGGTGAAAGCGATCCATAGTAAGATGTCTCACTCCTGTAAAGCCCAGAAAACACTGATGTTTCCAGGTTATACAAGCCAGGGAACAAACAATTTAGATTTGGGACCTGAGATTAAAAATAGCTTTTGAGAAAAAGGTTTTAAATTTTATCATCATAGAATTCAGTTTCTGATATAGTAGTAATAATTTATATAACTTGTTTTCCTAATTTGTGTAGATATCTAAAGATTGAATAAGTGAACAAAAAAGCATTTTAAGTGTTTTCTGTGGGCCAATTACTGTAAAGTTTGCTAGGGATACAAATAGAAAAGCAAGCTAACCTCAGCTTTCAAGAAGCTTATGTTCTAATAGAAGACATAATATACAGGGGTTTTAGTTATAAGCAAAAAAAAAAGTGTACAAAAGAGGATATAACAGCGAAACAGATAGTAATGCCACTTCTTTCCTCTTATTTCTATTGAGAGTTTGCTTTCAATTCTGAACAATTTGACAGTGCCAAAGACTTTAGTACCTAGAGCTTTTTTTGGGTGGATGTGGGTGTTCATTGTAGTTTTGGCAACTCAGGAGGTAGAGGCTACAGAGTGATAATAAAGCACAGATTAATAATTTATTCTTTAGAAGGAATGCAGCCTTTAGAATTCAAGTTAATAGCAAGTTCTTTCTTTTCATCTGGTGACTTTTCAGTATCATGACTAAGCTGTACTGTATCAGTGCAGTTTAGATAATAAATGGGTATCTTCCTGGATCAAAGAAAATGAACCAGGTCATCCTTCTTGGGAGAACAATTTACCTCTTGAATATATGTGGTCAGATTCTTTTTCTGTAACAAAAACTAAAGTAGGGCAGTTGGGGTGTTGTAGGTGGAGACGGACTGTAGCAGTAGTACTTTTCCCCAGTTTCTCCATCACCGAGAGAGTGTTAGTTCTCTATGATGTTTTCATAGTAGAGTTTTAAGTCCAGAAGAGCACATTCACTGGTAAAAATCACAAGCTGGCTTTAAGTGGATGACCTTCCATTGAACAATGAACTTCAAGTTAAGTCACAGTTCTCATTTTAGTAACTGATGCCAGAGAACTCCATAGGGGGAAAAAAGATTAAAAGATCACTTTTCCAATGAAAAATGACCACTTTTCCCTACTACCCTTGGTGAACATTCCTAAATTGGTAAAATAGGGAACATAAAATTTCAATGCAATTATTTTTATACCACTTAGAATCACAGTTTATATTGTTTTATTCAGTTTTTAAGATATTATGGAAGGGATTTATAATTCAGATATGTATGAGACTAAGTCCTGTCCAACGGAGATTCTCATTCTGTGATTCCTGTTAGAAAATGTGACTAGGATTGGTGAATCGCACTTTATTTTTTCTTTTCTATTTCCAAGAAACTAATGTTGTATTTTATTGGTGGTTAAGTTGTAAATATGACAAGAATGTTTAGATAACACCTCCCAAAATTTGAGGAAATACAAATATCTTGGCTGTGTTATTAGAACTGGAAAAAAAAATCTCCATGCCTCAGAATTTGGCCCAGTCACTTCCAGAGTCTCTTGAATTGTTAAAGAAAAAAAAAGTGTACTTGCTGCTTTTGTATATTGACATTATTGGCTTTTATTTTCTTATGCAAGTCTTACTTCTAATACCCTTGATTTAAATAGTCACAAATCTTGCTAGGTAACTCCTAGACCAAACTGTCTTTCAGAGTACTGGAATACTGTGTGATGTGTTTTGAAACCTTTGAGATAATCCAGTATGCACACCTGTATTTGCCTCTGTTGTGGCAGCATAGCACAGCTCTTATTTTTGTAGCATACCTGGGTTACCCAAATATATTATATTGTCTGCATTTGTCGATCAGTGGTTGTGCCTTGGAATGGGTCTTAGCCATTCTTCAATTAGATTTCTCTAATTAGCCGGAATTTCAGGGTAGAACTAAAAGTGAATAAAGCATAGAGGAATGCCACCATTAAGACTCTCAAATGAAAAGATTATATTTAGCTTCTGCCCCTCCCCCCATACTGGCAAACCATACTTCCTCAAGGCAGCTAACATCTGACCAAAGAAACCTTTTAAAATGTCAGTCCATTGGGATAACTGACAGGCAATGACTGTTGTTCCTAGGCCAAGGTTCTGTTCTTCCCAGTTTCCATGGTGTTCACAGCACTTTCCAAATAATCTTAGTCATTTTCTGGAAGAAAGTGGTTGGTTATTTTTCTCTACCTACCAACCACTCAAGAATGAACCATGCAGTGTGCTTTTCCCAGAATGTGCTATAATAAGGGGTTGTTGGAGCCTACCAGAAGAAGGTTGTGAGATGGCAGTTTTTAACACCTGGAAGCCTGTAGCATAGTATATTGGGAGCAAGATATGGGCATTCTCCAAGTCTCAAAAAATGTATAGCCCAATATTCATTTGAGCTCATGTATTTGTGGTACCTGGATCTCTTTTCCCCAACTTATTCTACAGCAGGAAGGCAAGGGCAGTGATTTGTTAGTCCTTGCTGCAGCATTCCCAGCTCCTTATTCTAGTGATGCCCGTCTTAATTTTCAAGGTAGTTATTCTTCAAGGGTTTTGTAAACTTTCCAAAGAAAATGTGAAGTGGTGACATTATTTTACTATACAACAATCCCTTGGTCTGTCAGATTTGATTTCATTAGCCAGTTGATGCAGTGAAATGGCAAAGGCCTTGAGGAAAAGAAAATCTGATAAGCACTTCATGTAATCGTTCTAGATTTCCATTTCTTCTCCTTATGGGGGTGAAAAAACCACTCTTTACTAAGATGGTTATGGTGGTTTCTATTTCTGATTTGCCTTTTGAAAGGGACCAGTTTCTGGATTCATTTCAATTCAACAGAGACAGAAAAAGCTTTGATTAACAATTTACTATGTGCTAGGCATTGTGCTAAATTGAGACATACAATTATAAGCAAGCAAGATAATCCTTGCCTTCAGGGAGTTTGCATTCCAATAGGAAAAGACAAAGCATAAATGCATGAATTTGGTGCCAGAAAGGGGGAGTAGAAGAGAAAAAGGCTATTTTGTGTCATAATGAGACTGAAATTGTATAGAGGTCTAAATCATGGATAGAGAGTTTGATAGAGTCTAAGTTTAATTTGGAGTGAAAATTGTCAGAATTCTGGGCCATGATGGGGCATCCCAAATATATACATAGACATATATAGAATGTCTACTGGTTATAAAGAACTGTGCTAAGGAACTAGAATGAGTAAGATGTGCCCACAGTGAGATAGGAGAAATGCAAAGCTATAATAGGCAATCATATGTGATAGGTGTTGCAGATTTGCTGTGGGGGTTCAGTGATGGAAGATACCACATTCAGCTTGGGGCATCAAAAAGACTCCTCAAAGGAAGTAGCAATTTTCAAACACACACACACACACACACACACACAGACACACACACACACACACACACATCCTAAAGGATGGGTTTGACTCCTGGATTAGCTGGGAGTGCCAGGCAATTCATTTCAGCTCAAGAAACATTGACTATGTGTTGTGTGCAGGGTATTTTGCTAGATGTTGGGGGATGCAAACGAGATGAGCAAAAATACTGAAGCAATACAATGTGGGATGTTTTTAGGGAAAAGTGCATAGTCCAGCATGCCTTCACTGTAGGATATGTTTAAGGCACTGTTGAGAAATAAAACTAGAAAGATAAAACTGGGGCCCTATTGTAAAAGGCTTTGACTGTTGAGCTGAAGAGTTTGGATTTAATCTAATAGGCAAATTGGATGTGGGGTGTGATTTAGAGGCATTGAACGTTTGAACAGTGTATTGATATGAGGTATCTTTTAAGATGATAATTTTGACAGTGCTGGGCAGAATAGAGGCAGAAAAGAAGTGGAGATGGTGAGACTTGTTAGACACTGAGATCATACATTCAGGAGGGTTTGAACTAGAAGTGGAAATGGAAAAGAAAGGAGAGATTCAAGAGGTATTTTTAAGGTATGATATGTTGGATTTAGTGACATTTCATTTGGAGAGTAAGGAGAGAAATCAAAGGTGATTCAAAGTTTGAAAACCAGCATAAACGACAAGAACAGAAACAGAAAAAGAGCCTTGGGGAAGAAAGTAAATTGAGTTTTGTTTTTATTGAATTTGAGACACTGGAAAGACAGAGATATCCAATGGACAATTGGAAATATGAGCCTTGATCTAAGAATAGAGGTAGAATTGAAGTGTCTAAAAGCAGTAGGGGCAGTTAGGTGGTGCAGTGAATAGAGCACTGGCCCTGGAGTCAGGAGGACCTGAGTTCAAATCTGGCCTCAGACATGACACTTAACTAGCTGTGTGAACTTGGGCAAGTCACTTAACCCCAATTGCTTTGCCTCCCCCCCCCAAAAAAAAAATCAAAGCAGTAGCTGAAACAATCAAGATGGATAACATTGACAAGGAAGAGGGTATGCAGAGAGAACATGTCATTCTCAGAACCTAGAAAAAGGTTTACATTTGTGTGGGAAGGGATCTAGAAGCAAGAAAAGACAGTGGTGAAGGAAATAAATGATAACAAGGAACATACAATGTCATAAAAACCAAGCGAGGAGATATTCAAGAAGGGGCGTGATCAAGTGATAGAAAATCTGTGGATGATGGAAACTGAACAAAAGTATTGGTTGTAATTGTCATTTGTGGTCGTGAGAATTTAATGAAAAAACAAACAATACATGCAAGGCAATATTCCAGGTTCTAGTGACACAAAGGTTCTTTATTTTAAATGACAGCATTCCTTTCTTCAAGGAACTTACATTTTAGGGAAGATTACAGAAAAAATGGTGGGATTCAAAGCCAGATTATTCAGGAGGTCATGGGATCATAGGCTTTGAATTGAAGGGTTATCAAGGCTAATTCCCTCATTTTGTAGATGAAGAAACAGGTCAAATGATTAGCTGAGGTTCACAGAGAAAAAGTCTGAGGCAGGGGTCAAATCTAGGTCTTCCTGATTCCAGATCCATTATTCTGAGGAAGTTTGGTGGTTAATGGAAAGTGGCAATTTGAAATATGTTGGAGTCAAGGGAAGAGTTTTTGTTTTAATTGGGCTAATGTATGTATTTTTGAGGATGGAGGGAAAGGTGGCATTAGCCCATGGAGAAAGAAAATTCAAGAGGGAGGGAATAATTGCTGGAACAAAGAATAAATGGGAGTGGGTAACAAAGAAAAGGAAGGTGGGATGATTTATCTTGGCAAGGAGAAGAGACTACTTTTAAAAAAGGAGGGGAAAAAATAAGAGTGAAGGTATAGGTGCATTGGCATCAATTAAATCCTACTAACTGGCTCTAAGGAACCTCCTTTTGAGGTCTACACAATCAATATAAGGTAAAACAAGCAAACATTCCAAATAAGAAGCAATAAACATCAGGAGAATACTTGGAAATTAAAATAGCTTTAAATAAAAGTAACATTTAATTTAAATGAGTTATTAAAAAAAGGTCTTGAAACAAATTCCCAAATTTTGATTTTGATCTAAAATCACCCAGTTGTAGAGCATCGGAGTTGGGAGGAATTTTAGAGGTTAACTAGAAGACCATCTACCCCCAAATAACTGTAACATCCTTGAAAAGTGATCACACAGCCTCGTTTGATGACCTCTGCTAATGGGTACTTTAGTGCCTTCCTGAAGCAATGCATTTCCTCTTTGGTACAGCACTAGGTTTTAGGAACTTTTTCCTTATACCACTGGCAGTCTCCCTCTATACAACTTTTAGTCATCAGCATTGGCTTAGGCCACCAGGGTAAAAAAAAATGATCTCCCTTTCACATAATAGCTTACAAATATTTAAAGTCAGCTATCATGCTGCTGTCTTCTCATTTCCAGGTCAAACATCCCCCACTTCCTTGCATTGATTCCAATATGGAATTCCAACCTTCTCTATTCTGATTGCTTTTCTGTAGACCAGGGGCTCTTGGGGGATACATTTCAGGTGATCTATCAATTTAATGGGAAAAATACATATTTATATTTATCCCCTTTTTTGAGAAGGGGTCCCCACCAGACTGCTGAAGGGGTCCTTGACACCAAAAGGGGTTAAGGGTCTCTGCTTTAGACAATATCTCTAACTTGTCACTTTCCCTTCCTAAAGTATGGTGCTCAGAACTGAACACATTCTAAATATGGTTATGACTGTGACAGAGTATGGCTTAATTCTTACCTTCCTCAGACTAGACAGTTGGGCCCATAATGCTACCTTGCTTCACCATTTTCAGGGTAGGGTATGCCATGTCACATGATTGACTCATATTGAATGGGTAGTCCATTAAAACTCCCAGATGTTTTCAGATGACCTCTGTTTTGTATGCCTCTCCCTGTTTGTCAAAATGATTTTTAAAAATTCAAGGGTATGACTTTACATTTAACTCTATTAAATTTCATTTTATGAGATTAGGGTCATTGTTCTAGCCTACTGAGATATTTTGTATCTTGATTCTGTCATCTGCTGTGTAAGAAATCTCTTTCAGCTTTATGTCTTCTGCACATTTGATAAGCATGCCATTCATGTTGTTAGGTCATTGACAAAATTTTGAACAGCATAGGACCAAAGACATTTCTGGGCACTCCAATAGAACCTTGCTTATAGGACCACATTTAGAAGTAATAAGTTTTTGGTTACAGTCATTTAACCAGTGACACATCCATGTAACTGTTCTATAATTGAGCTTACATCTCTCTATTTTGTCCATAATGATATTATGAGGTACTTGGTCAAATGCTTTGCTGGAACCAAAGTGCTCTGTGTTCCCCTTGATCACCAGTCATCAAATACATATAGCAGAGATCAGTGATTTCATTGATTTGGGAATCCCTTACTTCCTTATTAAATTGTAAGTTCCTTAAGGGCAGGAACTATCTTTTTCTTATTTATATCCCCAGTACTTAGCACACTGGCACACATAGTAGGTACTTGATAATTATTTATTGATTTGAATTGCATTGGTAAGCATTACAACCTATGTATAATTTAGAGTTTCAAAAAATTTCCTGTGACTGAAAGTGATTTGCTCATGGTTACTTAGCTAGTAAGTTGTCAAGACTTTGAATACAGGCCTTTGTTATTCCAAGTGCATCAGTTAAACACTATGCCCCATTACCTCAACACTCTTTTGACCCTAACAACAACCAAAAAAAGAAAAAAGAAAGAAATGAAGTTAAGAGTTGCATTCCCTCTTGTAACACCAATGCAATCCCAATAGCAGCCACTATGAATATGCATGTGTATTTCCAGGGTCGATTCACAAAATATAATAAGCTCTCTTCCTCAAAGGCAAAACCAAAATATTTATTTGGAACATCATTGGGATACCAGGGTACTTTAACAGGGTACTTATCACTAATCCAGAATGCACTGACATCCCAAGCCTTCTTTCTGGCAGGCCTCCCCACATGCAAGCTCCCCTAGACAGATTACTCCTTCCACCCACTTACAGCTTGCTTCTTTGTCTCTGCTCGTGTTCTCTGCTCTCTCTCTCTCTCTCTTGTCCTTCGACAAGTTCTTCCCACACTAGCTCTGTGTGACCCAGGGTCCACATGACTCAGACTCCATGTGATTCAAACTCCATGTGTTAGAGGTAGGGGAAGATCTTATTTCATTAACATGAAATTAAGGCACCTCATGCTGCATCTCAGTGATCATTGCTTCCCTCTAAATGTTCACACACCATCCCTGTAATAATAATAATACATTCCAGCATTTTCCCCGAAAATCAAAGTCAAGTTCACCCACCCATAGCTTGCAAATTCCTTATTGCTCCTCTGAAAATTAGGGCAAGTTTTGCTTTCTATTAATAATAGCTCAACAGTCACGTTTGGCTGCTCTTTTAGTACCTTGGACACTCGGGTATTCATGAGCCTGATTAGTTGAATTTACTGAGAGCAGCCTGGTACTTTCTGACTATGGCCTTGATTATTCTTCTCTTCAAATGCCTATTAAATATTTTTGTTTTATCTTTCCTTTTGTTTTTTAATGCTTGGTCTGTCCCTTGTTCTAGTCTGCCATTGTGTTTGGCAGGAACAAAAAAGAGTAAAAAAGGAAGTGGAGCAATTCTGCTTTCTCTCAATTGTCCTTCATCTCATCTATGGAAGAAGTGGTTGTATCTACTTTTAGCTTTGTCTTGCCCCCAACAAACTGGTGGTTGTTCTTGGCATTCATTACCTATTCACCTGAGCTTTAGTACTCCTGACAATATCCTTCCACATTGTAAACTTTCTTCTTCATTCTCTGTAATCTGTTCATTTTCTGTGTTCCTCTTTCATAATCCAGATTTGTTGGTGAGATTCTTGTGTATTCAAATTGATCTATCTAGAGAGTTTTCTTTTTCATCACAACTGTTTCTTTTTTCTATTGCCAGAATTTCACTCTTGATAATTTCCATATCTCTTAGACTGACTTCTCCAGAATTATAGCACATATGAGCCTAATTATTTTCTCTGAATCTACAATATCTGGCATACTAGGTACATATAGGCGATTTTCCTCCTTGTGATCCCTTTTCACTTGGCCAGATTGACATAGACATATATATTACAAATATATACACACATACATATATACATATACATACACACATATATGTATATGTAAAACTGGTCCCTGTTGAATGTACTTCTCATTAGCCAAGAGTTTGCCATGCCTTTATTTTACACTGTAAATACCTTTATCAGACATGAGCTCCTTAATTAACTGTTCACTTCAACTCTTCATTTCTTTTCTGAAACTCCTAACTTCAATCAGCAGTTTTGAAAATATCATTTGTGTTCCTAAGGTCAACAACTGTCAACAAGCATTTTTTAAGTGTCTGCTATGTGCCAGATGCTTTGCTAAATGCTGAGGAAAGAAAGGCAAATAAAGTGCCCCTCAAGAGGTTCACATCCTGATGGGGGAAACAACATACTAACAGCTATATCTGAACAAGGTATACAAAGAATTAATTGGAGATCGTCACAGAGGGAAGACACTACTGCTCTTAAGGGTACCTGGGAAGATCTTGAAGAATGGGGGATGTTTCCTGAGATTTGAAAGTCCTTAGTTTCCTGCTTAAGACTATAATGGGATCACTTTCAGTCATCCTGATCTATATCTTTCCTTGGGACTCAGGGCTTGAGGAGAAAGTGAGGCTGGTAACTTTATACAGCCCTTGCTCACTTCAATCCAATGCAATTACAAGTCATGGCATCACCTTCTTGATGTCTTGGTCTTTTTCAAGAATGAAGGACAAACAAGAAGAAGACTTCATAAATGCTAGGTGGGGGCATTTACTTGAATAATGGTCATCAAGTTCCAAAGGTTTAAGAGACTTTTTGTCATGTCTCAGATACGTGATCTGAGAAAGCTTCTTTGTAATCAAAAGACCAGGTTTCAGACCTTGCCTGTGTGGCTTTTTATCAGTGAACTTAGGCAATTCACTTAAATTCCCCAGGCCTCAGTTTCCTTACTTATGACATGAGGGACTAAATGGTCTTTGAGGACCTTTCCTGTTCTAATTCAATGATTTTATCTTTCTGTGATTTGTTATTCAGTCATTCAGTCTGGTCTGACTCTTCATGACCCCATGGATTATTTTTCCATGGTGTTTTCTTGGAGAAGATTCTGGAGTGGTTTACCATTTTCTTCAGTGAATTACCATTTTTTTTTTGTCAGAGCTCTCCGCTATGACCTGTCCATTTTGGGCAACCCTGCATAGCATAGCTTATAGTTTCATTGAGCTATGTAACCTCTTCTGTGATGACAAGGCATTGATCCAAGAGGAGCTTTTCCATTTATTTATTTAAGGAAAATAAGGATTGAGTGACTTGCCCAGGGTGACATAGTAAATGTCTGAGGCTGGATTTGAATTTGTCTTCCTGTCTCTAGGACCAGAAAGCTATCCACTTCACCACCTAGCTGATCCTCATTCTATAACAGCTGTCCTCAATATTTAACATAAATAGTGGCCTCAGTACCCCTCACCAACCTCTGCTTTTCATTTTATTCTGACCTTTACTTAATTTTTCTCACATGATGCTACTAAATTGACACTGTTGTTTGTGGTTCACAAGAATCTCATAACTGCTATATAGCTTCTCTTACATTCCATGCCCCTCTGTGTCACAGTCTTTCAAACCCCCGTTTCCTACATGGGTTGAGATTTCCCTGCTTTCTTTAGATCCTTTTTCTTCTTTGTTTTCAGCTCAAAGTACCTCTGCCAGTCTCTTAAGGAACACTTCATTCTCCCTGATACTTTGGAGAGAGCTATTCCTCCACCCCTTTCACTTTCTCCTGTAGGAGGCAGACCAGCCTGAACTTTGTGGATAAAGAACTGTTACCTATCACTTCTTAGAAATAAAACAAGGTTCATTCTTGTCAGGTCAATGAAAAAATCCACTTGCTTTCCATACTTGCTGGAAGCAAAATACTATCAGTTTTCCCCTCATTTACTTTGAAGTTATTTTGTGATTAGCCAGATAGCTTTTCCTCATTGACAAGGGTACATTAATTGGTGAGCAAGTTTCTTGATATGGTCAGTTATTGAACTATCTCCAGTTTTGTAGATGGACGCTCTTGAGTTGCCTTGGACACTTGAAGGTTAAATTATTTCAGTCACACAGTTTATGTTAGAGTCAGATTCAAACCATGATTCCAAGCCTAGAACTCTATTCACTACACCATCCTATCTCCCACACCCAAACTGAATGAGAAAGATAGTAGCAGGATTACACATCAATAAAATATGTTTATGATTATTTTCATTGAAACTATTAAAATAGTTGAAGTGGTGGATGTAAGGAAAATTAATACAGTTGCAGCAGTGACTCCATGTTTGTTTGTTTGTTTGTTTGTTTAATGAAAAGCCTTCCAAATCAGAGGCAGCCTGGTGTAGCGGATGAACACTGGGATTAGAAGTTAAGAAAGCCCAGATTCAACACCTACCAGATTGACTAAAATGGTCAAAGAGGAAAGTGTAACATGTTAGAGGGCATGTGGAAAAATTGGGACCCTAATTCATTGTTGGTAGAATTGTGAACTGATCCAACCATTTTGGAGAGCAATCTTGAATTATACTTAAGACATTTACTAGCTGTGTGACCATGGGCAAGTGACAACCACTCTGTGGTTCATTTTCCTATAAAAAATAAACAGGTTGGATTAATGGCCTCTGAAATCTCTTCTTGCTCGACATCTATGATCTCAGAGTGGGGAGACAAGGAGGGAGATAATCTTAAATAGATAGCAGTCTTGTAATTAATTCATTAAATGAATGCACATCATTGTTTGGGTAGTGATAGGTATTATGGTTAGATCTGTTATTTTGTTGTGGATATATGGCTGGAATTCTTAGAAGAATTTAATGGCACTATTTCCAGGGATATGGTAGCCTAGTTCTGTTTGGTGCTTGGCAGATGTTAGCCAAAGTTCCCCAAAGTTCCTATGGATATTCATTTGGAAAGGGGGAAGAGTAAGAAAAAGACTTTTTGCTCTTTGTGGGTTTGGGGGAGGGGAGGGATTTCACCATTGATGATTAATTGATCAATGGTTTTTACAGAACTTGCCTTTGCTCATCATTGTAGGGAATATTAGACAAAAGCAATTTACCAGTTACTGTTCTGTGGGCAGGGGAGGGACAGACAGTGAGTAACTGTTGGCAAATGACAAAAGCTTTTCAGTGGCTGCCAGACAGGTCGGTGATTTACTCCCACAGTGTGTTTATGGGATGCTCCATTTCTTACATTGTCTTTTAAAAGTTTTAGTACCTTCCCAGAATGGGCCATTCAAGAATCCCCTAGATGTCCATGGCTATTTTGTATTCTCCCACACTGCAGTCATATGGGGGCAGTTACCTGATGTATGTGGAATATGAAACTTCAGAGCACAAACACAGATAATATCAGAGAGCCCACTGTCTCATATGAACCTTTGAGTATACAACTGCCTTTTTTCTTACTTGTATCTTTGTCACCTTGAGGAAAGTATAGGTTGGGACTATCAAAAAGGGAAAGACTCATAATCTCTGAAAGCATTTATTTAATACCTCACTATGCTGCTGATAAGACAGATGGATCTGGTGGTAGTTTCTTAATGTGTGACTAGAAATACATTGGCATCCCCATTTCAAATTCCCATCAAATGCCTCAAATTTCACTCAGTCCTTTAGATCTTAAATGATAGAAAATCATTGAGAACCTTTTTTCAATCATCTACAAGAATTGAATAAGTGCCAACAATGTGCCAGATATGGTACCAGGTGCTGGGGATATAAAGACAAATGACAACCTGGGCCCTCAAGGATCTTATATTTCATAGGTTGAAACAACAATATGTATATAAGTGTATACAAAATATACATTAGGGTAATTTGACCAGGAGGCACTAGTAATTGGGGGCATCAAGAAAGGCCTAAGGTAGGCAGAGGCCTTTGAGTGTCTGTCTAAGTAGATGAATGCCTCCAAGGAAGGTTCAGATCTTAATCTATTAATAGATGACATTTTATCTCAAGGATTATTATATTAATTAAAAAGATGACCTTAAATTAAAACAGCTCCTTCCCTCCATAACGATGTAATAAATGAAAAATTAAAAAAATATATATAATGGGGGCGGCTAGGTGGCGCAGTGAATAGAGCTCCGGCCCTGGAGTGAGAAGGACCTGAGTTCGGATCCGGCCTCAGACACTTAACCCACACAAACAAAAACCTAGCCGTGTGACCTTGGGCAAGTTACTTAACCCCAATTGCCCTAAAAAGGGGCGGCTAGGTGGCGCAGTAAGAGCGCCGGGCTTGGAGTTGGGATGACCTGAGATCGAATCCGGCCTCAGAAAATGAGCACCCACGCATAAATAATGACTAGCCGTGTAACCTTGAGCAAGTTACTTAACCCCAATTGCTTAAAAAAAAAATTATATATATATAATGGTACACCCTTAATTTTGCCTAAAATTGGCCTTTAAAATTACTTATTACACTTACTACTACTTACTGCTCTTACTACTGGTGCCTTTCAGCTTTGACACATTGCATCTCTGCCCCATTTCCGTTACAACCACTCTTGCACAATCGACTTTTTCCTCACCTTTATTGTCTTTTCTATTTTCAAATTCTTCAAACTCAAAAATACCATCTCCGGCTCTATTCATGCAATTTGAAATACAGTATTTCCTATAAACCCTTTAGCTGCGGCTTCTGGGTTTATCTGATCTCATGCTGTCTTAATCCGGTGATAAAGCAGTGTTATAGTAGGCTTCTTTATTTTCCCTGCAGGAGTTCCAGCATGATCCTCTGCAGCCTCCACTACTGCTAGTGTAAAATGTGCACGGCAGCTTCTTAGACCTTGAGCTTCATTTCTCCTTTGCACTCACACCTCTCTCATCTCTGCAGGTTCTGTTGCTTTACAATCCGTTTAGATAATTTGGGAAATCTCACAAAGCTTCCAAAAATAGTAGCAGTATTCTCTGAAGAACAATACGCCACAATATTCTGCAAGTGAGTGAGAAAATCAGCAGTGATTGGGGGTCATTCTCTGCCCCCTAACCTATCCCTTGGCTGTTGAAAAGGTTTTTATTTGCAGTTTCACATTTTCGTCACTAGATGGCACTCATACCTTCATTTAAGATAATTTGATTTTTTTTTCAAAATTTAAACTGTTTAGGGTTAGGGGAAACACAAATCTCTTTCTGGTAAAAATACAGGAAGGGAGGAACAAAGGAAGGGAGGGAGGGAGGGAAGAAAGAAAGGAAGGAGGGAAGGAAAAAGGAAGGGGGAAAGGGAAGGGAAGGAGCTTGACACTTTAGGAAGAAGAGGGCGTTTGTGGTCACTATCGGGTCTTTAAAAGAGATGGGGGCGGGGTACTATAGCCAAACCTTCACAGTTTTGCTTAGATTGATTTGATATAGTAGTGTCTTAAATGCTGCCTAAGGAATTCAAGTCGACATGATCCGGGCTCTCTCTGAGCATATATGCCATTACCCTGTGGTATACAGACTTACTACCTTCATGTAGAGAAATGAACAGAACATGAATCAGTGCATAAGGAAGGGGTAAGTGCATTTGACTGGGTAGGTATGCACAGTGAGGCAGAAATTTTATGTTATGATATCTTGAGGGTGTGAGGAAGTGCAAAATTTAACAACAAAACCCTTGGCTTTGCCTGGAGCCTCAGGTCATCTATTCTAATAATACCCGTGCAAGACTCCATCCCCCTTATGACATTCCCATAAAGAGGTTATCAAGCCTTTCTTTGAAAACCTCCAGTAAGCCAGCAAACACCTTCACAGTGAGGCAGCTGATTTTACTTTCCATTTTTAGGAAGTCTCCAATTACATCAAACCTCAATTTAACTGTTTGGAGCTTTATCCATTGCTCCCAATTCTGCCCTCTGGGGCCAAGCAGAATAGATCATATTCATCTTCCATGCAGAACACTTTCAAATACTTGAAAACCCCCGTCGTGTTCCCCCTAGACCTTCTCTTGTCTAAGCTACACATTCCCAATTCTTCACCTAGTCCTCTGTAGCACCCTCTTTACACCTTTCATCCTCCTGGTCACCCTTGGGCTAGATAGAGCACAGTGGGCAATCCCTGTTCACTATACCTCTCTAAATGGAGTTTAAGATCCTATTAGAGCCTGGTGGCTTGGGTAGCTATGTGGCACAGTGGATAGAGTGTAGGGCCTGGAGTCAGGAAGGCTCAGCTTCCTGAGTTTAAATCTGGCCTCCGACACTCGTTGTGTGACCCTGAGCAAGTCACTTAATACTGTTTGTTTCAGTTTCTTCATCTGTAAAATAGGCTGGAGAAGGAAATGGTAAACCACTCCAGTATCTTTGCCAAGAAAAACCCAAATGGGGTCACAAAGAGTTGGATCTAACTGAACAACAACAACAGAGCTTGGTGTGGGGTCCTTCCTTCTGATAGCCTGAGGCTAGAAGTTCTCTTGATTTGAGGACTTCTGAGCCACCATAGGGCTAAAGCTGATGAGATGTTCAAACTAAATCCTTCATTGATAAAATGAGGGTGAGGGTGGAGGGTTGGCTAAGGAGGGCCTGACTGGCCGAGGTTAGAAAGAGCTTTAGGTACAATCAGTGGTGGGATTGGCCTCTGAGTGGTTGCTGCCTTTCCAGTGTAGGCAAAAAAAAAAAAAAAAAAGGAGGGGAGGGCAGCTAGATGGCGCCATGAATAGAGCACTGGCCTTGGAGTCAGGAGGACCTGAGCTCAAATCTGGCCTCAGACACTTAACACTTACTAGCCATGTGACCTTGGGCAAATCACCTAACCCCAACTGCCCTGCCCTGCTCCCTCCAAAAAAGAAAAAGAAAAAAAATCACAGATTTTTGGCTACCTGGTCACACTATTGACTCATATTGAACAATACATTAGAATCCTGTCATCTTTTTCAGACTAACTCATGTCTAGTCATACTTTCTTCTTCTTTGACTTGTAGTGATGAATTTACATTTATCCCCATTAAATTTCATTTATTTATCTTCAGCCCAATATTCAAGCCTATTGAGACCATTATGGATTCCAACTCTAACTTTCAACATATTAGCTTTCTCCTTAGGTTTTGTCACACTTACACATTTGATAAGCATGCCATCTATGCCTTTATTCACATCACTGGTAAAAATGTTGAACAGAATAGAGCCAAGCACAGATCCTTGAGTCCCATTCTAGGTACCTTCTTTCAAGCTGATATTAACCCATTCAGATTTACTCTGAGGTTCAGTCATTTAACCAGTCCCGAATTTATCCAACTGTACTTCTGTCCAGCCTACATCTTTCCATGTTGCCCACCTAAATTTTATGAGAGAATTTGTCCAATGCTTTCTTAAAATCTAAGTAGATTATATCTCAGCATTTGCTTTGTCTTGTCCTAAATTTGTTCTCTGTTCTGATGCAGTAAATGATTCAGTCTCTCAAGTATGCAGTAAAGTAGTTGCTTTACTTAAGCTCAAAAATGAGCTTGGTTCTCCAGGCCTCCGCTTGTCTGCAAAGGTGAACTCAGCAACCCTCTGTAGAAGTGGTCAGCACGGGGGTAAAAGGTTCCTTCAGTTTGGTCTGAGTAGCTCAGAAGGGGAGGTGGGTCAACCGCTCTGTGCTCTTTGGAGAAGCCCCTCCCTTCTAGATGGCTGATTATCACTTGTTGCCCATAGACTATGCTTAAGTTAATTCTTGTACTATCACATACTTGATCTAGCCACCTTGTCTGAAAAGGAAATAGTCTGGCACAACCTGTGCTTGATAAAACCAACTTGATTGAAGGGAGGAGGACTTGGGTATGAACTGACAGACCCATTCTCCCAGTACCACACATGAGCCCCTTCCTTCTCCCTCATCAATAGCAGCTGCTTTCTAGACGTAGCTGGACCCTGGTCCTAGGGCTGGTGGCCTACAAACACTCTGTTCATCTGTCATATGCTCCCCATGCATATTGGGGTAGAGAGAGAGAACTGCCATTTCTTCTCACTGTCTACAGGAGGGAGGATTGGGGGTGAAGTGTTAAGGATTTTTGAGTAGGATTCTCTATAAGTGAGAGAGACCAAGCTAGATTTCCTGAGGAACTTCATGCCCTGTTCAAGTGCACCCAGTTATGTACAATTCATAGGAAAATCACCTCAGATGCAACAAATATGAAGTGCAGTGAACATGCAGACCCACTTACCCCAGAGATGTTGTACACACTCCAGCTGAGTACTTCCCACATCTATCTCTGCCCTACTCCCTTCTCCTGGCAGGCTCTCCCCATCACTTTTGCCCTCTAGGCACTAGGATTTTTATTTACAGCTTTGCTATTTCTCCATAATTTGAGGAGCATTGAATTTCATTGTTTTTAGTTACTTTTGTCAATTTGGTAAGTATGAGATGGTATCTTAGAGTTTAATTTGCATGTCATTATTAGTAAGAGTGAGCATTTTGAAACTGATAATTTTTTCTTTTGTTTATCTTTTGTAAATAGTTCGTGTCTCTCCACTATTTATCCATTCTGAGGCTAGGAATTGTGTTCATACATTTTTCACAAGTCCTTTTATTTTTAGGTATCAAGTTTTTATGTCACATTTGCCATCATCATCTCCCCAAGCTGTTATTTTCTGTTTATTTTGCTTTTTATTATGCATATGTTTAATAATTTTCATATAATCAATCATCCTTATCTTGCTCTTGAAAATTTTATTTCTTTGTTTGATGCAAAACAAAGTTGTTTTCTCTTCATAATTGGGATTAAATATGTTATTCTATTTTCTTCCATCTTTTTTTTACAGCTTACTTAGAAAGAAATGATTGTCTCACACCCAGCTGGAATTCACTGAAGTTTCTGGTGTGAAAAGAAAGTCTAAATCTATTTCTTGTCACACTGGAAACTAGTTTTCCCAAGTGTATTTATTAAATAATAGATGTTTTCTCCAGTTTTGATCTTTTTTTTTTTTTTTGCTTTTTGGAGGGCAATTGGGGTTAAGTAACTTGCCCAAGATCACACGGCTAGGTTTTTGTTTGTGTGTTAAGTGTCTGAGGCCAGTTCTGAACTCAGGTCCTTCTGACTCCAGGGCCGGTGCTCTACTCACTGTGCCACCTAGCCGCCCCTTTGATCTTTTTTTTATCAGTTTCTCAAACATGAATCATTTGTATGTATTTGATTGGATACCTGGTATCTTTCTTGGTTTCATTGGTTCATTTCTCTATTTTTATATAGTAACAGAGTTTTAAAGATAACTTTGTTAAATGTCTTTAAATCTGATACTGTAAGTAGACCTTTGCCAGTTTTTTTTCCAGCATGCCTACTGTTAGTCTTGCCCATTTGTTTTTCCATATAAATTTCCATTAGGTCATGAGATAGGTTTTCTCTGGGACCATTTCTTTGAGGTCCTTAGAGTTCAGTTGCCTTTTAAATCTTTTAATTTCTATTGTCGTAGTCACTGTGCATTAAGTTCCTTAGGTTCTATTTATTTCAATAGAAGTAAGCACTATGAAATGCCTTATCTCTTTTTCTGTCTATTTCTAGCTAATACAGAATAAAATATTCCCAGTAACCTTTTTTGTGGTATCAAAGAACAGAGGACAATGTTGTGCCCATTCCTCACTCAAAATATTTTAGCTGGAGTAAAAGGATGGTGAAAACTTTCATCTTATCACATATCCATAACTCTGAAATTCCTCTATGTGACCAAAACTTCTCATCCTTCCCTATACTTCACCCCTCTTTAACTTATCCTATATCCTCACTATGTCGCCTGTCCCTGCTTTCCTATGCTGTCACCCCTGTTTTGGCCTGTTTCCTCCCTTCAAAAATCTTACAGTTAATTTAAACTTTACACTGTCTTTAATTTTTGTACATCTTGTTCCATTGTCCTATCCCTGCTTATTTCTTTTTTTTATACAAATGCTTTATTGACTTCGGGTTTATATCATTCGTTTCCGACAGATTTTGAGTTATAAATTTTTTCCCCGTTTTTCCCCTACCCACCATCCCAGAATAGCAGTCCCACAAGATATCACTTCCTCCAATCTGCTCTCTCCCATATCTTCTCCCATACCCCCTTCGACTTTTCCATTAGAGCAAGGTGAATCTCTGTGCCCCAATGCCTGCACATCTTATCTCCCAATTACATGCAAAAGAGTATTAATAATAGTATTTATATATATTTGAAACATTTAATTTTAAGACCTGAATTTCAGATCCATTCCTTTCCTCCTTGTCACCCATTCCCTCTGGGAGAGATAAGTAATTCAGTATATGTTGTACATGTCTAGCTATGCAAAACATTATCATAGTAGATATATTTACAAGGCTGCTTATAATTACCTCCCACTCATCCACCTGGTCCATTCCCTACATGATCCTGTCACTCTTCTATAGTGGGTACTTCCAACCTCCCCTCCCCCCAAGGATGCCCTCCCATCCATCATCCCTCCTCTCATCCCCCTTCCCCCTATTCTGCTCCAGGTTGAGATATCCCATTTAGTATGTATGTCATTCTCTCCCTGAACCAAATTCAATGAGAATGTGGTTTTGCCTTTTTGCCTTCCTATTCTTCCCCTCCCCTGCAGCCACTTCCCCTTCCTTCTTCTACATGAGATAGTTTACCCTACCCTGTCTCTCCCCATCTCCTCTTGCCACTTTCCTCTCTCACCTCATAATTTCACCCCTTAAGTATCATCCCTTCACAACAAATTCAACCTATGCCCACTCTCCATGTCTAACTATAAACATATATATACACATTCACATATGTATTCATATGACTATACACCCTTCTTCCATTATTTTCATACTGAGAAAGGTTTCATCAGTCACAGTTATTGTTTTTCCATGTAGGAATGTAAATAGGTCAACTTTGATAAGTTCCTTTTGATTTCTTTTCCCTGATTACCTTCTCAGGCATCTCTTGCTTCTTGTGTCTGGATGTCAAGTTTTCTATTCAACTCTGGTTTTTTCCTCAAGAATGCTTGAAAGTCCTCTATTCCACTGAATGACCATATATTCCCCTGAAACAAAATACTCAGTTTTGCTGGGTAGGTGACCCTTGGGTTCATTCCCAGCTCTTTTGCCCTCTGGAATATGGTATTCCATGCCCTTCAATCCCTCAGTGTAGAAGCTGCCAGGTCCTGTGCTATTCTGATTGTGTTTCACAATATTGAAATTGTTTCTTCCTGGCTGCTTGTAGTATTTTCTCCTTGATCTGGGGATTCTGGAACCTGGCTATAATATTCCTGGGAGTTTTCTTTTTGGGATCTTTTCAGGAGGTGATCGGTGGATTCTTTCAACCTCTATTTTGCCCTCTGGATCTAAAACATCAGGGCAGTTTTCCTTGAGAATTTCTGGAAGGGTGATTTCTAGGTTCTTTCCTTGATCATGGCTTTCAGGTAGTCCAATAATTTTTAAATTGTCTCTCCTGGATCTATTTCCAGGTCAGTGGTTTTTCCCATGAGATATTTCACATTGCCTTCTAATCTTTCATTTGTTTGGATCTGCTTAACAGCATCTTGATTTCTCATAAAGTCATTAGCTTCCATTTGCTCCAGTCTACCTCTGAAGGAATGAATCTCCTCAGTGAGATTTTGAGGTTCTTTTTCCATCTGGCAAATTTGGCTTTTTAAGGCATTCTTCTCCTCATTGCCCTTTTGGGCCTCCTTTGCCATTTGAGTTAGTTTAATTTTTTTTTTCTTTTTTTTTTTTTTTTTTTTTTTTAAGCAATTGGGGTTAAGTAACTTGCTCAAGGTTACATGGCTAGTCATTATTTGTGTGTGGGTGCTCATTTTCTGAGGCCGGATCTGATCTCGGGTCATCCAAACTCTGAGGCCAGCACTCTTACTCACTGCGCCACCTAGCCGCCCCTTTAGGGCAATTGGGGTTAAGTAACTTGCCCAAGGTTACACGGCTAGGTTTTTGTTTTGTGTGGATTAAGTGTCAGAGGCCGGCTCCGAACTCAGGTCCTTCTGATTCCAGGGCCGGCGCTCTATTCACTGCGCCACCTAGCCGCCCGAGTTAGTTTAATTTTTAAGGTGTTGTTTTCCTCAGTCAGGCTGTTGACCCTCATTTCATACTTTTCCTGCATCCTTCTCATTTCTCTTCCCAATTTTTCCTCCACTTCTCTTATTTGATTTTTAAAGTCCTTCTTAAGGTCCTCTATGGCCTGTAACCTGCTCATATTTTCCTTTGGGGCTTTTGGAGCAGAATTTCTGACCTCACAGTCCTCTTCCTGTTCCCTGATTTGTTCCTCTTTGCCCCCAAAATAGGAGTCTAATGTTGCATTTTTCTGTTTATTTTGTTTCCTTTGCCTAGGCATGTTGCCACTTAATTACTTGGCTTTTGGGCTTGTTGCCACAGTAGGACTCTGCCACCAGACAGGGAAGCTTCCGTCCCGAACATGTGGGGTCTTCACAATTTCCGTTTCTGGCAAGCTGGATACCCACCTCACGACCTCCACCCCAGACCACAATCCAGATCCAGGGAGGTTAAAGCAAGAGCGATTACCCCCCCAAGACTGATCGCTGGATCTCCCTGCAGTTCGCAGGCCAGGAGCTGGAGCTGCCACTGAAAACTGCAAAATGGCGTGTCTCCTCAGTGGCTTCTAGCCCATAGGGCAGGAAGCCAATGTGTTCCCCAAATACTGGTCCCAAAGTCCATAGGGCACTAACCTCTCACTTTGTCCTAGGCATGTCTATGTTGATAATTCTGGAATCGCCACAGCTGCTGGTGTTCTGGGGTCGCTCCAGCCAGCTGCTGGCCCGGCTGCCCTGGTGCTAAAACCTTGGCTCACACGCTGCCAGCTCCCAGAGCGCTGTGCTGGTCCTTCCTGCAGGGCTGCTGGGCTGTCCTCAGCAGGAGGTTAGCTTCTCTGTGTCTTTCTGTGGGTGCTGGGGCTCCAGAAGTTGTTCAGATTCCCCTTTTACATAGTTTGGAGGTGATCTGGGGGGAGAGTGCCTTGGACATGCTGTTTCTACTCTGCCAGCTTGGCTCTGCCCCCCCCCCCCCCGCTTATTTCTTTCCAAACCAAAGTGGTAGGTTAGTCTCAAGTTCTTCTCCCCTTCAGCTGGAGTGTTGCTACTGAGTATGGCTGGAAGAAGTCATATAACCATGCTGACTAGGTCCATTACAATTTTATCTTATTAAACTTCAACTGGGCTCTCATTTCTATCTCCACAACTAGATTTGTTCCCCTACTCATCTCTTCCTCTTGGGATCCCTACTTCTATTGCATGCCCAGCTAAAGTTTCACCTTCTTCAAGAGGTCTTTTCTGATTTCTCCATTTTTCCTACTTTTTCTGATTTTTAGTTCCTCCTCCAAATAACTGAATATTTATTTTGTATTTACTGCATTTATTTGTCTGTGAGCACATAGTATCCTCCAGTAGAAAATAAGATCATTCAGGGCAGAGACTGTTTCACTTTTCTATTTCTGTCCCCAGTACCTACCACAGTACCTGGCACATAATAGATACCTACTAAATTTTTGTAGATTGATTTTTTTTGTCTCTTGTGAATTACTGGGCATGTCTATTGCTGTTTTTCTTACACCGTAGTTACTTTCTCTTAAATTTAGATTTGTAGATATTATAGTCATTTTCTATTCTTCCTTTTCAATAGAAACCTTTTTAAAAATTCAATTTATGAGACACCAATAATTGCATTTTTACTGGCTTTTCTTAGGTATACTCCATCCCTGACAAAAATCTCATCATTTCTGCATTTTAAGTTGCAAAGCAGAAATTTCTGCACCCAAAGGAATTACTATATCTAAACCAGCTAATTTGAAAAGGTTTCATGGAGGAGAGATTTAATGAACTTTTGGAGAGCATTCTACTTTGGGTTGTTCATGAAAAGAACAGGAGAACAAGAAGGGAGTTCTAGAAGGTTCGGGGAACTACAAAGAGATACATTCTAGTCTCCAAAAGAGACATTGTCAGAATTTCAAGGGAGGCAAGATATAAATGCAATGAGTCTGATTTTTCATTAGAAGTAGGATGCAGTCCTACTTCAGACATTATCATAGAATATGAACTGGAAAGTACCTTCAAGATCATTCATAACCTCCTCATCTTATAGGTAAGGAAACTGAGGCCTAGAGAAGTTAATTTACTTTCTCAAGGTCACACAGGTAGTAAGTGAAAAGGTGGGATATAAATTCAGGTCACTTCCCTCCAAAATCAGCTTTTGATTCAGTCTACATTCTCTCTGAAATTCCCTACTTGTTAAAAAGAGTTAGTCCTTTTCATGCAAGACTTAGCACCCACGGAGCCACGAAATCACTATCATCTCCTCAAAAGCTCCGAGTGTGTTGAGTGATAGATAGAGTCATGTCTTTTGGCCTAACTTCAGATGTCACAGAACTGTCTATATGCTTTAGGAATCTGGCAGACTGGTCATGGTTGGTGAGGGAGAAATGAGGGGAGAACATCTTCTTTCCTTCCATTATTCATGCTCTAGTGGCCAGGGCTAGAGAGGAGGTTCAGACTTCATCAGTTTAATTAAACAAAAATCTATTAAGCACATGCTATTTCAGAGCAATGGGCTGGATGAAGACTTGGAAAACAAACAAACAAAAAATCTGTAAGAGAAGTCTCCTTCTAAATGGTGTTTATATGGCATACACCCAAGTAATACAATATTAAGAATAAATATATGATAAAATTTTAAAATGATAAGTTTATAGAAGTACAAAGTTTTACTCTCACTATATAAATCAATGTTTGAAGAGACCATACTATACACATGGCACAGTGATAGTTAATAAGGATATACAAAGGCAAGAGACATGTTCTTTGAGGGTTAAATCCATCTGATGCTTATTTTGTATTCTTTGCATGAATTTAGCACGCTGTTTGGACTTAGATCAGGGTTTGATAAAAACTTGTTTAATTGACTTCGAGAGGCATACTATTCATCTCTATGTTCACAGGGACTATATTTTTAACTCAAATTACAAACAATACTCTTCATTATAAAAAGTTTATCCAGTTTCAGTGGAATATGTCTTCTGTGTCCCAAACACTGAATTCAAGGCTGTAAGTATCAAAAGCAATATCTGACAAAGACCTTCAGTCTTGTTAGGGAGCAAAACTTCTCTACATGAGACCTCTAGATAACATTATCAGACAGTATTAGTAATGTGGCACAGAAGGTAATACAATAAGAGTAAAGAAGAAGAGATATAAGTGGAGGTCAGAAGAACTTCATGGAGGAAGTGGGATCATAAGCATAGATAAGATTTGTTAAAGTTATTTTATTTTGCAAATAATAGTGGAAGACAGACTTTTTGTCACTTGTTTTGCCTGGGGAATTATAATTTATAATTATTTACAATTATAAATTTATAATTATAGTATAGTCAACCCTTCTCCTCTGCTTTTTAAAAACAAGCACAGTTAGGTGGCACAGTGGGTAGATACTGTTGAGCCTGACATCAGGCAGATGCTGATCTGGCCTCAGTCACTTACTAGCTGTGTGACCTTGGGCAAGTCACCTAACCCTACTGGCCTCAGTTTTCTCATCAATAAAATGAACTGGAGAAGAAAATGGCAAACCACTCCAGTATCTTTGCCAAGAAAACATCAAATGCTGTCATGAAGAATCCAAAATGAGTGAACAACAACAATAATTAATTTTTTGTAGTTTTATGAGTATTGGGGTTTCCTGATGGTGTAAAAGACAATGAGAAAATGGGTCTGTGGTAAGGAGTGTGGGACATCATTGGGTATGTAATTGAATTAATTTCCATTCAATAGATGTTTATTAGGTACCTACAATATATGTCAGACAGCGAGGTGGTGCAGTGGATAGAGTGCCATGACTGGAATTGGGAAGATTCATCTTCTTGAGATCAAATATGGCCTTAAACATTTACTAGCTGTGTGACTCTAGATAAGTCATTTATTTATTTTTAATTTTTTAAAATTAATTTTTTTTCTTTTTGGAGGGGGTAAGGTAAGGCAATTGGGGTCAAGTGATTGCCCAAGGTCACATGGCTAGTTTTGTGTTAAGTGTCTGAGGCCAGATTTGAACTCAGGAGGATTCCAGGGCCGGTGCTCTATTCACTGCACCACCTAGCTGCCACTGGGTAAGTTATTTAACCCTGCTTACCTCAGTTCACTCATATGTAAAATTATCTGGATAAGGAAATTATCACAGTCATTCCAGTGTCTTTGCTAAGAAAGCTCTAAATGGGGTCACAAAGAGTTGGCCATAACTGAAGATGACTAAATGACAACAGTATATGTCAAAATTAAAAAAAAAAAACAAACACAAACTTATATGCTTCCTATGTGCAGGACACTTCACTAGGTTAAAGACACAGACACTGATGACCATAATTCCATTCATTTAACAAGTACTTGTAAGCATCTACTACATGCCACACATTGGGCTAGGTGCTGGGAATACAAAGAACAATCATAATTGTCTCTATCCTGAAGGAATTTATGCTGTTTTGGCCAGAATGTGAAATATGTAAGAGGAATTTGTTCCATACTCTAAATGTATCTAACAAAATGCTCTAAGCCCTGATATCTTTATCAAGTAAGAATGCCTCTTTGAATTAGAGAACTGATCAAATATAAAAATTCCTAGATCTCTCTGTTGAATCAAACAATCAAGACCATTAACCAGGTATTATGAACAATCTAGTTAATCAAAGTAGGAAGGAGTGAAGTACCTCAAGCCACTGAATGAAATCAGATGACCATATCATTTTATGATATTATTTGAAAGAATTAGATAGCCCTCTGAGCCTAGGTATGATTCTAGTAGAAATGTGCCAATAGGTGCTTGTAGTGTTTATGGGCATTGAAGGTCTTCCCCACCTATTAACTGGCCTTGTGTGGAGCCTAACAAGAGAAACTTGATTAGGGGAGGCCAATACCTTTTGTTATTTTGTAATTAGGCAGTGGGATCATGAGGGTTGTGATGCTCTCTGACCCTGAAGAAGTATATAAATGCTCTGAGGTTAGCATTTTGCTTTGTGGCTTACTCATTGGAAGAGTGTTCCTGTCAAGAGTCCAGCTTTAGAAACAGAAGAAGGCAGACCTTGTGCAAATGGGAGGTGTCTCTGAACCTACAGAGAATGTTACACTCTCCTTGACCCTCGTTGGCTGCCATTGATGGAGCCAAGAGATGATGAACTCAATATCTTTGGAGAGAAGTGCCATCTCAGCACTCTACTAGGGCACCAATCTAAGGGTCACAGGAAGAGTTCCCAAAAAAGTAGTTCACAAATGCCTTGGAAACTTCATGAAGACTCCACAAAAGAAAGACATCTATCTAACCCAGAGCTTGGAGTAACTCCTGTACCATGTGAGTTTTCTATGCTTAAGCATGCTTCCTCCTGTACTCCCTGTGTACTTGTGGAAGACTACATCTAAGACTTTTGGGAGGATGTTGTTATTTGGTATTTGATAATCCTTCTCAGGAAATCCGCTTTATAAAAGTTATTTAATAGCTATTCAATATTAATAATTATAAAAGTTATTTGATGTTATAGGTTAATTGAAATTGGAAAGAGGTTAACTAGTTAATCAATATTGGGGCAAATCAAATGGGAGCTCTTAAGCAATAGGACTCGATTCCCCTCCAGCCCCTTAGGCTTACACCTAGAACCCTGAGAGGAGAAATAGTCACGCTCTGGGGACCTGGTATGCCAGTTTGAATGAAAATTGGGCTAATGAATTCATAGCCTGTGCTACAACTGCAAAATAAGTTTATAAGAGATATGCAAAATAAAATTCTATGGGTGATCTGAAGGGAGAGCTTGTTGCCAACTAGAGGAACCAGAGAGAGTCTTGAGAAGACTCTCAAGGAGATGAATTGGGGTTAAAAGGATAGGTAGGTACTTCACAAGTAAGAAGTAAGGGAGGGCATTTCAGGTGTCAAGAATAACCCCGAGGAAAGGCAGATTCAGGAAAACATGTTGTGCATTTTTTTTTTTTTAGATTACTGAATACTTTTATTCTGCACATAGAAGCCACTAAGGATCTGGCCTGGGGGCTCATCGGGGCTGCATCACAAGTGTATGGCTTCACACATCAGCACCAGGGATGGGGGTGAAAACAGGTCATTCTATCCCAGTCACAGGATGACAATGGTCTGCTGACAGAGCCAGATGATCAGGAAGTTTCTGGTGTAAGACAGTTCTAACAAAGCAGTGAAAACATCACAGAAAGGTGGAGGGGAGAGGGAGGTTAAGCAGCAGAGGCCCCTGACCCCAAAACAAAACTGATCTAGTACTCATGGCTGCCCATTCTTAGGACAGGAGCTTCTACAGAGGTGCCTGGCGCCTCCTGGCCACAGAGCTTACTTGGCCTGAGGGTTTCTGAAGTTCCGTCCAGCATATTTAGCCTTGCTGCCCAGCTCTTCCTCAATTCTAAGAAGCTGGTTATACTTGGCCAGACGCTCAGATCGGCAAGGGGCACCAGTCTTGATCTGCCCAGTGCAGAGACCCACCACCAGGTCTGCAATGAAGGTATCTTCAGTCTCCCCAGAACGATGGGAAACCATTACTCCCCACCCATTGGACTGGGCCAGCTTGCACGCCTGGAGAGATTCAGTCACAGAGCCAATCTGGTTCACTTTGAGTAGGAGGCAGTTGCAGGCTTTCTCATTCACAGCCTTTTCAATGCACTTGGGATTGGTCACTGTGAGGTCATCCCCTACCACCTGGATGCCTGTGGTAGCAGTGAAGTTCTTCCAAGCTTCCCAATCATCCTGGTCAAAAGGATCTTCAATAGACACCACTGGATAGTTCTTGATGAAGTCCTTGTAGAGGTCTCCAAGCTCAGAAGGGGAGATGTATCTGTTGGGATCATCAGGAAACTTGAAGTCCAAGTCATATTTCCCAGATCGGAAGAATTCTGAGGCAGCAACATCCATTCCAATTATGACCTTATCAGTATAGCCAGCCTTACTAATAGCATCCTTTAGCAGGTCCAGAGCTTCTTTATTCTCCAGGATGTTTGGAGCAAAGCCGCCCTCATCCCCCACGTTGGTGGTGTCCTGTCCATATTTCTGCTTAATCACACTCTTCAGATTGTGGTAGACTTCAGCTCCAATGTGCATGGCCTCCTTAAAGTTTGCTGCTCCAACAGGGAGGATCATGAACTCCTGCATGGCCAGCTTGTTACCAGCATGGGAGCCACCATTGATCACATTGAAGGCTGGAACTGGCAGGATGACTTCATTATTGCCTGCAAGGTCAGCAATATGGCGGTACAGGGAGACACCTTTCTCAGCAGCTCCGGCCTTACAAACAGCCAGAGACACTCCCAATATGGCATTTGCACCAAATTTAGATTTATTCTCAGTGCCATCCATCTCTATCATTAATTTGTCAATCTTCTCCTGCTCCACAACATTCAGTTTCTTGCTAATCAGGGTCGGGGAAATAGTTTTATTGATGTGCTCAACTGCTTTTGAGACACCTTTCCCCATGTATCGGGTCTTATCATTGTCTCGGAGTTCCAAGGCTTCATGGATACCAGTAGAAGCACCGCTGGGCACAGCAGCTCGGAACTGACCTTTTTCAGTGTAGAGATCAACTTCAACAGTGGGGTTTCCACGAGAGTCGAAGATCTCTCTTGCCTGGATCTTCAAAATAGACATGTTGAGTTTCTGGTTGGGGGTTCCTCCGCTGGGCTCAGAGAACAGAGGCCGAGGGACCAAGCTACACCAAGAGGGAGCGTTAAATGGGCCATGTTGTGCATTTAAGAGAAGAGGAACAGACAAGTTTGACTGGAAGGCAAAATACATGGAGGATAGGTACCTACCTGAAACAAATCTGGAAAGGCAGGCTGGCACCTCATTATGGAAGCTACTGAAAGGAATTTGAGCTTTGTTTAGCTCTCACTAGAGAACCATCACTATTTTTTGTTTTTATTTTTTTCAATGAGGAGTAACAGCCTCTGATTAATATGTAAGAAAGATTATATTGCAACAGTACAACAGAAAAAAGAGGAGGAGAAATAGTCTAGGTGGAAAGATCTTAGGAGACTAGAAATAACAGGTAAGTGGTAAAGGACTGTTCTAGGGTTATGGCAATGTGAATTTAAAGAGGGGGATATTAGAGATTAGGGTGTGGAGATGAAGTCAATAAGACTTGAAAACTGATTAGATGTGAGAGGCAAAGAAGAGGCAAGAATCAAAGATAACTCAAGGGTTTCAAACAAAAAGAAATTGAGTTACTGGTAGTACCATTGAGAAAACTGGAAATCAGAGGAAGAAATACGTTTAGGGGAAAGAAATGAAATTCAGTTTTGGACTAGTTGAAGTTGAAGTACCAGTGGGACATTCAAGAGATATCTGGAGGGAAGCTTGAAATGCAGCTTTAGAGCTCATAGGTAGGGACTGAAGACAGAGATCAGAGCAGCATCTGCCTAGCTGTGACTTTTAAAGTCATGTAAATGAGTGAGATTGCCAAGAATCAAGCAATACCCAGATCTGTATCATATTTCTAAGGTACTTACTTCTATTATGTATTATCATGATTCATCTGGAAGCAGATTTTCCAGCCTCTTCCAGGGGAAGAATTGCTTTAACAGCACTTTTAGCATGCTCAGAAGGGCTCAGGAACTCCATTTTATAGGGCCTAAAAAGGCTGGTGGATATGGTGAGTAGGAAACCTTTGAAAGAACACTTTTAGTCCCAGATATGGCACCAGCTGCCAAGTTGCAAGGTTTGAGGATATCAGGGTATGCCAGATAGAGACTTAATTATGGAATGATTAGACAACAAATAGGATGTAACTCTCATGGAACAATGGAAAATTTTCCTCTTGTTGAGATAATAATGTAAGGGGAAGGTCAGGACTTACTGGTAAGTGGTTTTAGAAGGGGCCTACTAAGATATTTCTAAGGATCATTTTAACTATTCTTCTTTTGCTTCTCATTCCTAATAGAACCCCAACTTCTTTAAGGCCACCTCCATTTGGGGTCCTCAAGGGGAAAAGGAAGAAGCTATATGCATTTTATATTTTGTTATCTCTATTTGTCTCCTTTGTAATAGTAAATCAAATCAAAGGTCAATAGAACACTTAAAAAAAAGAACAGGTGAATCAGCAGGTTTGTAAGTATATGGGGAGGAAGTAGTGGATAGAGAAAAACTGAATCCTGCTGTTCTGGAGAGTGATTTGGAACTATGTCCAGCGGGCTAGAGAAATATCCGTGCCTACCCTTTGATCCAGCAATACCACTTCTAGGTCTATATCCCAAAGAGATCATTAAAATGGGAAAAGGACCCACATGTACAAAAACATTTATAGCAACTCTTTTTGTAGTGGCCAAGAATTGGAAATTGAGTGGATGCTCATCAGTTGGGAATGACTGAACAAATTGTGGTATATAAATATAACTGAATACTATTGTGCTATAAGAAATTATGAGCAGGCAGACTTCAGAAAAACCTGGAAAGATTTACATGAACTGATGCTGAGTGAAGTGAGCAGAACCAGGAATAGCAACATTATTAGATGACCAACTTTGACAAACTTTAGCTCTTTTCAAAATGCAACGATCTAATAACAATCCCAAAAGACTCATGATGGAAAATACTATCCACATCCAGAGAAAGAACTATGGAGTCAGAATGTAGATCAAAGCATGTTATTTTTCCTTTCCATGATATTTTCCCTTTGGTTCTAATTCTTTTTAAAAATAATACTAATGTGGAAACATCTAATATGATTGTAGATGTATGGCTTATATCAGATTGCACACTGTCTTGGGGAGAAGGAAAAAATAGGAGGGGGAGGAAATTTAAAACTCAATCTTATAAAAGTGAATATTGAAAACTAAAACTAAACATTAAAAAAATAATATAAGAAAGCCTCCCCCCCAAAAAAGAAAAATTGAAGACTCATGAATGATGGAAGATAACTCCTAGAATAATTAAAAAAGAAAGGCTATCGTACTTTTAATATATACAAAACTCTTTCCTTATAGGAATCCTATAGGGAAGGGCATGAGTGTATCATCATCCCCATTTAATAGATGAATAAACTGAATCCCAGAAGGATAAATGACTTACCCATAGTTACACAGCTACTAAGTCTCAAAGTAGGATTCAAATTGCTAATGAATCTAAAGTTAAACTGTTTTACTAAGACATTTAGCTCTTGAGACAAATGATAAATTCAATATTGGGTATGTTGAGTTTGACTTAGTGAAGTGGCAGATTTTCATTTGTAAGCAATAGGAAATTGGTTGAGAGCTCAGTGCCAGAGAAGTAAATTTGAGTCATTAATGCTTATGTGATAATTGAAACTATGAGAGCATATAAACTTACAGAAGGAGAGCATAGAGAAAAATTGAATCCTAATCCTTGGGGAATATCACATTTGGAGACTGAGGGGAGAAATGTAAGCCTAAGTAACCAAACTTTCTAGATTAGAGAAAGGGGTCAGTAGTGACAAGTGCTGCAGAGTAGGCAAGAAGAATGAGGACTGAGAAAAACTCAATGAATTTGACATGAAAGAAATCATTGGCTACCTTTGAGAGAAGTTTCAGTAGATTAGAGGAGATGGAAACCAGGTTGCAGATTCTATGTGTTCCCAACACTCAAAAGATAGGCATAAATATGACACAAGCAGCCTTCGCACTGCAGGAGAACTCACGAACATAGGGGGCTCTTGCTGGTTATCTGTTTATTTTGCAATTAACAAAGACCAGGGGAGCCTTTTCTGAAATTTCTGCTTAGAGACCTAGAATTTAAACTTACACCATTACTAGAAAGCATTTAGTAACTACCATCGATCACTTCTATGGTTTTTAAGTGTACCATTGGAATAAAAATGTCATTAGTAGTTTCCCAGCCTGTTTTGTGTTTATAATGACAATGTTTCCAGGGAAAGATTAGGAAGCTTCTGTGATGACGTAAGAGGCAAAGGCAAAAATATTTCAGCAAAACTCAATGAAGAAATGATTATGATGCACTTACAATTATGGTAGTAAACATATACAGTTTATATTGTGCTAAAATTGCTTTGTGGCATTTCTATAACAAAGTAATCTCAAGGGAAGAAAATATAGTTCTGTCTGATTTAAAGGGCCTGGCATCAATACAAGGCATCTTATTCTTGCCAAGCAAGCTCTAAGTGGTTTGTTAGGTGAAAAACTTGCATCTTGTGCTTTACTAAGGTGAGCTTCATAAAGTGCTTTAATTTATAAAGTCTTTCTACCCTGCTGAAAGCAAATTAAGATAAAAGTTTTAAAATTCTGTAAAGGAAAATTCTTTGGATTTGGTTTTAAAGAGTGCTTTAAATTTAAAAGGGATCATAAAGGAGAAAATTGCCAGATGCTTTTATAAAGGTAGATACCAGAGATAGAAGAAATAGCTACAATATGTGAAGAATGGCAGTTCAGATTCCCAGCAGTCATTCAGTCAGTCAATAAATATTTATCCAGTAGTCCCCAGGAGATAAAGGCCTAGGAAGGAGCCAGCATTAAACTCTCCAATCTCAGATGTCTATCCACAAATATTCCAGGTAAGGATAATGAGCAAGATGAACTAGAGATTTTAATACAAAGAGCTAAATTTTACCTGAATTTAGCAGATTGGAAAAGCTTGCTTTATTCAAAAGAAACAGACTATATGAAAAGAGGGGAGAGAAATGGTTTCATATATTAAGCAGATAATTGCCAGGAACCAGACAAAGAACTGTGGAAAGCATTTGAGTGAAGATCAACAGAATTACAAAGAGAAATGGTATTGTCATGGGACAAATCACCAGGATAGAATGAAGAAATAGATGGGAGAAAAAGATTACAAGTCTGGAAAAGAGTCTTGATGTAGTAGTGATGGAGTACTTCACTTACCTGAAGATCTACTTGAGTCCTCTTCTGGCAAAACTAGAGTAATTAATTCTTGAGTTTCTAAAATGAAAGTTTCATTATTCAAAAAATGAATGAAATGATAAGGGAAACTACTATTCTGGATATGATTCTGTCAAACAAATACAAATGGAAAAAAATGGAAAACTTGGTGTTAGATACCTATTTTAGTACTAGTGATAGAGAAGGCAAAAACAGTTATATCATAATTGACACCTAAAATATTGAGAAAGCAGATTTTAAAGGTTCCAGATAAGTGATCAGTAACATTTCATTGTCCAAAATTCTAAAAGGGAAGCCAGAATAAAAGGGACAGGAAACTTGTAAGAATAAAATTTTGAGGTTGAAAGCAAGTAATTTCAATGAGGAAGGATAAAGATATTATTTCTAAAGGAGAACAATATAGATACAAGAGGAACTCATCAACTTAGATTTTGAGAAGACATGTATATTTTCTGTTGTAGGGGATGGTTCTCTGGGAGGGGAGAAGTCACATGGGGGAATTGTAGGCCTGTAAAAACAAAAGATAATAATACAGTATTTTTAAAAAAGATATGTAGGCAAGATAAAATCAAGTTTAGAAGATGAACATAAAAGTGCAACATTATTGTTTAATAATAGCTATCAAAGCACTAAATGCTCATGTGAGTGGAGTCAGGTGAATATTAATTTAAAATAAAAAGTGCTGTTAATGAAAAAAATCAGATAAGATATAAATATGCTTTTTGTGGAGGATTGGTCAACAACAACAGATGAAGGAAAGAATGAAGAATTTATGTCTCTTAATTTCCTTTTTATTTCTTCCAGTAAAAGGTATATGTGGTCACTAGATAAGGATCTGATAGTATATCCTAAAATAAGTTTATCAATAATTGTAAAACTAGATGTTTGGGGGATTATGGGAAGATGATGGTGTGTTGGAACTTATGGGAGCTCAGATCTCTTGAAAACACCCCAGTAAAGCTTAACAAATGCATCAATTAAGAAAGGGATTAAGAAAATAATTTATAGATTTACAAGCACAGAACTGTACAAGAGGAGTTGTAAAGCCACACACGAGGAGCTTTCCAAACGATTGCTGCTGTGAATAGCTTTCAAGGTTCTGATTACATAGCATAGTGAACTCTCTATTTATTCAGTAACAAACCAGAGCAAAACATTCACAGAAAATCAAGGTAGAGCACTCAGAATGTTACAGCTTATCACAGAAAATCAAAATACAGCATTTACCATGTCACAACTCAACAACTTATCATTAAAATGGCCACATAGTTTTCACCAAAGTGGTCACAGAGTTTTAAACAAAGTACAATTATTTAGTGACTCAATCGTTCAATCATACTTAAGGAGGTTTGCACCCAAGGGGTGCAATTAAGTTGCAACTTCAACAGTCACTACTCAGTATCCTCTTAAATAATAGTGGAAAGTACAAAAACCATCCACCCCTAGGTCACAAGTGAATTACAATTTCACCAGTCACTACTCAGTACCCACAGAGAGGTCTTTTCATCTTGATTTGGGGCAGGCTTTCAGCTTCCATGGTTCCTCTTCTATGGTCCTAGTTCCCACCCAACTCTAACCAACTGCCACCTGAGTTCAAAGGCCGACAGTTCCCAGTTCCTTGTCTAGCTCTCCATGCAGTTCCTGCTCCACACTGAAGCTCACAGCATCCAGTCTACCCCAAATCCTTCACAGTCTCTGTTCCTGGGAAGACAAGGCTTAACAAAGCCATAATAACATTCATTCACATTAACAAAGCCACAACAACATTTGAACAAAGTATAGGCACCACAGTCATGCTTCCTCAGTCTTCAGCAGCTCCAGCTGGCCCTAAGAAGTCTTGCCACCACAAGTTCGAGTTTTGCTTCCACAAGTCCAAGTCCTGTGTCAGTTCTCTCTCTATCCCTCTCTCTCTCTCTCTTTCTCTCTCAAACCTCAGAGTCATCCTCAACACTGCCCTCTCCTCAATCTCAAAATTCCACTCAAGGGCTACCTGCTAGATAAATCCATTTCTTGCCCAACTCACCCCCCCAAAAAAAATAACCCAAACCCTTTTCTGTTACACTAGAGGACAACACAATTCTCCCAGTTTCACAACTTAGAAGTTGTCCTGGATTCTTCACTATCTCTCATCTCCTCTCCCCCATCCCCAACCCAATCTGTTTGCAATAGTTTTCACCCTTTCAAAGTCTCTTGAATGCCTCCTTCTCTTCTCTGAAACTGCTACCAGATGAGGTCGGAGCCAAGGTAGTGGAGTAAAGCTGCCACCATGCTACCTTATACCTTCATTTTTGCTATAGTCTGCTGGTGGGTGAATGCCTGCCTTCAGTCTCACCCTACTTTAATCCATCCTCCATTTTCCAATATAAATGTCTTCTGTGAATATGAAAATCCCCCTAACAACCCCCTCATCTTTTTTTTTGTTATTAAACAAATGCTTTATTAACTTCTGTTTTACATCATTCATTTCTGCCAGATTTTGAGTTACAATTATTTTCCCCTCTGTTTTTCCCCTACCCACCCTCCCAGAATAGCAGTCCCATAAGATATCGCTTCCTCCAATCTGCTCTCTCTCCTATCTTCTCCCATACCCCCTTCGACTTTTCCATTAGAGGAAGGTGAATCTTTGTGTCCCAATGCCTGCACATCTTATCTCCCAATTACAAGCAAAAGAGTATTAATAATAGTATTTATATATATTTGAAACATTTAGTCTTAAAACCTCAAATTTCAGATCCATTTCCTTCCTCTCTTGTCACCCATTCCCTCTGGGAAGATAAGTAATTCAGTATATGTTGTACATGTCTAGCTATGCAAAACATTACCATAGTAGATATATTGTACAAGGCTGTTTATAATTCCCTCCCACTCATCCCACCCCCCATCTGGTCCATTCCCTACTTGATCCTGTCCCTCTTCTATAGTGGGTACTTCCAACCTCCCCTCCCCCCAAGGATGCCCTCCCATCCATCATCCTTCCTCTTATCCCCCTTCCCCCTATTCTGCTACAGGTTGAGATATCCCATTTAGCATGTATGTCATTCTCTCCCAGAACCAAATTTAATGAGAATGTGGTTTTGCCTTTTTGCCTTCCTATTCTTCCCCTCCCTTGCAACCACTTCCCCTTGCTTCTTCTACATGAGATAGTTTACCCTACCCAGTCTCTCCCCATCTCCTCTTGCCACTTTCCTCTCTCACCTCATAATTTCACCCCTTAAGTATCATCCCTTCCCAACAAATTCAACCTGTGCCCTCTATCCATGTACAACCCCCTCATCTTTAAAGCCCTAAGTGTACCTGATCTTACCTGGAAGTTTCTTTGGAATTAGATTCTGTAAGAAGCTGCATTAACTTTTCAAAGTCAGTTCTTAATTTCTTTACTTCACATGGTTGCTCTTAGAATCAAGTTAAGTAATGTATCAATCAACAATCAATTAGCAGTGTTATTAAACACTGACTAGATGCCAGGCTTTGAGATAGACACTAGAGATACAAAGACCAAATTGTCCTATGCTTAAAGAATTTCTGCTCTATTGGGGAAGATTACATGTAAGTATATAAGTACATACAGATAAATACAATACAACTAAGTAAATACAAGGGAGTTTAAATACAAGGGATTTAGAGAGGGAGGGGCCTAAGCAATGGGGGGATCAGGAAAAGCATCTTGGTAAAAGGTTGTGCTTGAGTGGAGTTTTAAAGGAAGTAAGGGACTCTCATCCAGATGTGTAAAGAGTATGCATTCCAGTCTTGGATGATGGGCAGAGCAAATCAAATGAATCAACAAGGATTTATTAAGCACTTCTTTTGTGCTAGGCACTTAGTACATAGCAGGCACTGTAATATAAAGGCAATGAATGAGAAAATTCCTACTGTAAGGAACTTACTTTTTAATAGGGAAGACAAATATACATATGAGCATCTATACAATCAATATGAAGAGAATTAATATAAAGTAGCTTAAATAGGAGATAATTTAAGGGGATTAGAAAGAGCTTCCTGTAGAAGGTGGTGCTTGAGTGATGTTGGGAAGAAACAGAGGATGCTATAAAGTGGAGGTGTGGTGTGGCATTGGTGTTAGAGTGACATGTGAGAAACAGAGAAGCCCCATTTGACTGGATTGTAGAGTGTGGTAAGGAGAGTAATATATAATCAGAGAGGAAAAAGAGGTTGGGGCCAGGTTGTAAAGCACTTGAAAAGCTAAATAAAGGAGTTTATATTTGGTCTTAGAGGTAATATGAAACCACTGGAATTTAATGAGTAGGGGAATAATATGGTCTGACCTGCCCTTTAGGAAAATCAAGTGAAAAGAGCTTTGGATTATTACTTTTGAGACCTGAATTTTAGTTCAGATTAACAACTAAGGAGCTGTATGAATAAAAAACCAAAACCAAAACCAGCACTTAACCTCTAGGTCTCAGTTTCCTTTTCTGTAAAACAGATGGGATTGGATTAGGTGATCTCCAAAGCCCCTTCCAACTCTAAAATTCTGTGCTTCTTGCTAAAAAGAATCTTGACATATGGTTGTAATCATGTAAATGACTATTTCATTGCCTTTCATGGAATTTCAGGGTTCTGAAAGAGTTAACATAGTTACAGAGGATATTTTACTTACTCTCAGGGAACATTTCTCTTGTTGTATGAGCAGGAATATTATTGCTGCATCTATTAATTTAAATCCAATTCAGCAAACACTTATTAAGTGCCTACTATGTGCCAGTCACTGCATTTTTCCTATACCTTTTTTTTTTTTGACACTTTTGCAGGTCTATCTTGGAAACTAAGCCAAACAAAGCTTAAATAAGGAGCAGGGACAAAAAGGTAAGAAACTGTCTAGAAATCTGGTTTGCAAAAAGTAACATTACACCTAGCCTGCTTTTAATTAACTTGATTTCATTCTAGAAAAGAAGTTATTGAAAGAAATACCTTTCACATGGAAGAATGTCACTGAAATAACCTTAATATTGATAAAGTACAAAAGTGATAAGAGGATCCTTAAACTATTCTTGAGGTCTCCAAAATGGAGCTCCTTTCATTGGACCAGGCTTGATTGTTTCATTATTTAATTTTTCTTACCTAGCTCAGGCATACCATTTTCACTTTGGAAAGGAACACCTATTTCTGAGCCCTTTCCAATTACCAAGAATTTTGTAACAAAGCGTTGGGCATTCCTTAGCAAAACAATGAGCTAATCCTGCCAAAGGCAGGTCTAATTATATATCTGTGTGTGGCCATTTTCCTTTCTCACTCCCATGTTTATTTTTAAGAAACATCATAGGAGTGAATGTTCTCCTGACTAAAGAATTATTGTTGTCCACGTGGCTTAACCTCATTTTAGATTTAGGAACATTATCCTTTTAAATTAATTGGGTTGTGTCTGTGTGTGTGGGTGGATTGGGGCAGGAGAAAATCAATGTGCTATATAACCAGCTAACAATAAACTATTAAATTCTAAGAATTTGGGTTATGCAATAAAGGACCTACTACCACTAATCAGTCAGCATTCTTATATGGTTATGTGTGCTTATATATTTTGAAACAGAGAATGCTCATGATAAACTTGTAGAGAAAGTTTTGTTTTTGAGGCTCGTATATTTCAAGGAAGAAGGGACTTTTGAGGCCATCTTGTGTAACTTCTTTACTTTTTACTGGTAAGAAAACTTAGATTCAGTGACTTGCTCTGGATCCCACAGACAGTAACTAGGAAAACTGGAATTTGAACCTGGTTCCTTCAACTCCAGAAGCGGTATTTTTTATGCAATATCACAAATCTCTTCTATGGTAATGGAAGAAATAACTTTTTTTCCCCATGGAAACTTCTTCCCTTGCCTCTTCTTTTTAAGAAAGAAGATTATACAAGATTACTCTCTTAAAGTAATATGAACTCTATTTCCACAACTCATTTTCTTTCCCACATATTATTTGTAGTAGCTTTGGGTCTAGGCTAGGGGCAGCCATATTTTCTAACTGTAGCCTTTTTTTTTTCTTATTTTGAAAGCATTTTTTTTAGGTTATGTTACTACTGAACAAGGCAGTTACCATTTATTTGCTTTAGACCACAAACCATCTTATCTCATTTTTTTAAAGAGAAAAAGAAAAAAAAAGCATCAGTTTGGTTTGTTAACAGAATCACTGTGTTTCAGTGACCATGAAGAATCTGCCCCAGTAGCATGTGAATTATCTCCCTTTTTCTCTCCTTAGTCACAGCAGACCCTCATAGGTTATGTATTTCTTCCAAGTTCGTGCACAGGGCCATTTTGTAATCAAGACTGTAAATTTCATTTAAGATTGTACTGCACAAACCATGACTATCTGAAATCATAAATGAGCATATTGTCCTGCTCACACTCGGACTTACCCTTCCATCTGGAATAGATGCTTTCATTTGTGCTCAATTAGCTCTCTCAGCCAGGCCTGCTTTCAGGCCCTGAAAGTTTCGACTGTTCTCTTCAGGTACTGAATGTTGATAGTGTGGTAGACATTTGCTGCTACCTAGTAATTTGTTTAATTCCTTTGTGTAGTAGATTTCATTTTTTTTAAAGGAATGGAGGGTGAAAGAGATTTATTTGTTTTGACAAGCCCAAGTGCTACCACTATATTATACCATGTACATGTCATCATATAAAATAGTCCCTGCAATTAGCCAGGGTGGCAGTAGTGGTCATACTATGATTTTTAAAATAGCTGCTTCATAATTTTTTTTTAAGCAATTGGGGTTAAGTAACTTGCACAAGGTTACACGGCTAGTCATTATTTATGCGTGGGTGCTCATTTTCTGAGGCCAGATTCGATCTCGGGTCATCCCAACTCCGAGGCTGGCGCTCTTACTCACTGCTCCACCTAGCCGCCCCGCTTCATAATTTTTTACAATTTGAAAGTCAATGGGAGGGATTTGATAAAATATTCTTTTTTATATATATATATATATACATATATATATGTATGAATGTATGTATATATGTACATATTAGGGTTTAATAGGGACAATTTCAATTCAATGTACATCAATGAATTTCTGTTTTTGGAACAGGAAGCCCCAAAGCTGAGGTGTAATAAGAGCTCGGGTACCATTTTACCAAAAAGTCAGTGGGATTGAAGAGCACAGACAGTATCTCCAGCCATACTAGGTAGAGTGATTTCCAGGCATCCTCAATTCTATTTCATTAGTCAGGACATTCACCCCAATATGACTACCTGCATGATAGTCATGTAGCAAACCTTTGAAATGTTGTTCCTATAGTTATGCTCTCCCATTTTACTCTCTCCCTAGTCTAGCACTTGGACCAAAATTATTTAATTGCTAATATTTTGAATGATTTGTTATTTAAAAAACTGCTTTGCATAGTAATTGATATTTCTGAACAGAGGAAATGGAAAAGGTAAATAAAAAAAGTATTGTCTTCTAGATTAAAATTTCATTCCCTGCTGCCCACTCCACTACCGCCCCACCCCCACCCCCTTTCACAAGGGAAGCAGAAGGCAAGAGCAAAAGATAAGATCCATTCTGACGCTCAGGCACATTTTTCTCAATAGCTATTGGTTGGGATATGACTGCTTAGACTGCTCAGACTCTTCCAGTTACACTTCTAGTCAGATGATGACCCATTGGCATTATACCTTAATGTCTACCATGCTTTACCATACATCCTGTTGCTACTTCCTGTATCAGTCAATAAATATTTATTCAGTGCCTACTGTGTGCTAGTCACTGTGCTAACCAATGAAAGGAATGCAAAGGAAGACAAAAGATAGTCCCTGTTGTCTAGGAGTATTGTTATTTGACATCCGCACCCTAAGGAATCCTGGGCCTTGTGATCCACCCTGCTAGAGCCAAAGGGCCCCTGGAATTTCCATCTGCCTGGAGCTGAACATTCCTACATATATTGTTGATACTGATTAGAATATGGCTCCTCCATATTAGGGACTAACTTGCTTTTCTCTTTGTATCACCAGCACTTAACACAGTGCCTGGGACATAGTAGGAGCTTAATAAATGTTCCCTTTCATAATTCCATTCCGTAATTACTCTTCTTAGTTAAACTAACTAATTTCACAAAGTAGATGTGATGAAGAAAGAACCAATACGCAACTGATATTATAAAGCTTTGTAACCATAATCTGCTATGAGCACAGAGCAATAATTACAGTAATAATATGATTTACTTCCTTTACTTGAAAAACAACCCAGGAATATCTGACTTTGTCAGGGTAGTTAGGTGACTCGTTCCTTCTCCTTAGCATTGTTAACCATAAACAGAGAACGTGACATCGTCTGTGTTTTGCAAAAATATTTTATTATCTTACATTGCTTTATAAATAATAACTAATAACAGTGCTGCCAAATCACAGAATGCTTTCTGAATTTTTTTTCTCACCATGTTAAAAGCTGGCTTTTCCTTCTCTGCTCTCTTTGCTCATCTTTATCTCTGACTTTCAGTGTGGTAATCCTGCCTACAGCATAAGCTGAGTTCTCTAAATATACAAAATATCACAAATGTATTTAAATGTTTTATGTGATTCTCCTATTTTTCATTCATGATGGAACGAATCCATTTTGATTTAGAGCACAGTGTGTTCAGGTTTCTTGGTTGACTTTTACATGTGTGGCCAAAGCACTCAGAATATTTCTGTTGTTTAATAGATATTCATTAAAATATTTTTAGGATAAATATACTATACAACTTAATTGGAAAAAAACTTTAAATATCTCTGATAGGATTCTGATGTCCAAGATAAATGAAGAATTAACACATAGATCTGACTGAGACTCATTTCCCAAAGGATTAGTAGACAAAGAAGAATTCTCAAAAAAAATGGTAAACTATTAAGATTCATGTGAAAGATTGTTCCAAATCACAAATCACAAGAAGAATGTAAATCAAAATAACTTTGAGAATTTACCTTCTATTCACCAAATTGGCAAAGATAATGGAAGATGGGAATAATCCATATTGTAGGGGATGGGGAGAAGACAGGTGCACTAATATACTATTGCTAGAACGGTGAACTGATCCAACCATTCTGGGAAGCAATTTGGAATTATTTTTTAAAAGTGACTAAAAGTATTCATATCCTTTGACTCAGAGATCCCACTTCTAGGCATTTGTGTAATATAATATCATGCCGCAAGAAATTGTGAACATGAAGAATTAGGAACAGCATTGGATGATGTATATTAGTTGATACATAGCATTATAACCAGAACCATGGGAAAAAATGTACACAATGACTCAATACTCATTGATTGTACATTGTACATTGATTTGAGAGTTCCATCAAAGAACACATCCATTTCTGCTGCTACCACATACCTCATGGCTATGTCCCCTGCCAAGCTCATCATGTAAGTGTCCATCCAAAGTTCCCTCCAAAGTTTTTCCTTTTCTTTCATAATGAGAAGATGCCAGTAGAGCATTCTGGCTGTCCCCCTGACACCACCAGTCTATCTTTGCTTTCTCTCCTACATTTCCTTGATAGCCCATTTCACTTGTGTTCTTCAAATGTCCTCACAGTTATATGTTGCAGCTTGCTGACATACACTATAAGTATGTCCATTGCCTTCTGCATGATATTTATTCAACCCATAAAATTAAGTAAATGAAATTACACAATAATGAAAATGAAAAGAATTAAAAAATAGAAACATTTCTGCATGATTGTAACAGCCAACTTATCTTAAAATAAAAAGATGGGAAATGTAACTTACTTTCTTCATTATAAAAGTGAGGAACTATGGGTATGGAAATGTATATATTGTCAGACAGTTAATATGTTATATAGTTTTGCTGAACTGTTCTCTTATTATTCCTTCTTTTTCATTTATTGAGGAAGAAGTGGAAGAATATATTGGGAAATCAAGGTGATGATAAAGAAAACATCAATAAAATTGAAAATGAAAAAAGTATAACAAAATATCAGAAGTATAAAGCTTATAACCTCAAATCAACATTCACTGAATTCTTGAATAAATTCTTTTCTTCCCTCCTGTACATTTTTCAAAAGGCTAAAGTAAAGGTTCTTAACCTAGGGTCCATAAAATTGTCTTTCTAAAGAAAAATTGATAACTATACAATAGAATTGGTTCTATTTGCAATCCAATTTTTATTTTATGCATCTGAAAACATTAGTATGAGGAGTCCATAGTCTTCACTAGATTGCTAGAGGGACCTATGGCACATAAAAAGATTAAGAGCCCCTTAGCTAAAGAGTGTGAAACTCATCAGGCTTCTGTAGTTTTCCGTGAGTCAGAGAGTCCTAAAACACAATATTAAGGGGCTGCTGGGGATATAATTTACCAAGATTTTAGCAAAGCATTTGACAAAGCCTTTCATGTGATTCTTATGGATGAGATGAAAAGCTTTATCCTAGATAATAGTATGATGATATACTATTGTATATAGTACTACATATAGTGTTGTATATATAACACACACACGTAGTGTATATAATAGCCTAATAATATAGATAAATGAATTTGGAGTTGATTGGCTAAAGAATGTTATTAAGTCATGTCTGACTCTTTGTGACCCTATTTTGGGTTTTCTTGGAAGAGATATTAGAGTGGTTTGCCATTTCCTTCACCAACTCATTTTTACAGATGAGAAAACTGAGGCAAATAGGGTTAAGTGACTTGACCAGGGTCAGACAGATAGTATCTGAGGTTGAATTTGAACTCACATCTTCCTGACTCCAAACCCAATGCTCTATCCACTTGTAACACCAATGCAATACTCACAGCACCTATGGTACCTATGAATATGCTGGTGTAGTTGTAAATCACAAAATGTAACAGGATCTCCACATGGAGGACAAAACCAAAGCATTTATTCAAATGCCAGAAAACTGAGTCCCAAAACCAGAAAGTCAAATTCATTACAGTAACCACGAAGTTAGTACACATAACCAATGCAGTGAACACCCACATTCCCAAGCCTTCCCAAACCTTCCCTCAGTCAGGCCTTCAAAACAAAACAGACTCCCTCAAGCAAGAATGCCCCTCTCTCACTCATGGTAGCTTCTCAGCCTCCACACTGCTCGCTTCCAGAATTTCTGACTTGCTCTTGGCTTATGCTCGTCTTCTTATCCTGGTCGTTAACTCTTCTCTATCCCATTCCTTCCTGTTGCATCAGCAAGTTCCTTCTATTGTGGGATTCACAAGTTCTGTTTTTTAACAAAGGTTTGATATAGTCAAGCAGAAAGCTCAACTTGAAACAAGGCACTAAGTACTTGTTTGCTTGCCATTACAAGGGGCAGGGAAGATCTTCAAATCCCCATTACCATTACACCACTATGCCACCTTTCTGCCCCTTTTTCTTTGACCTGAATCCTTGGTTTTCATTAAACCCATTTCTTGACAGTGGAGAGCATAATGATTTCTTTTACTTGTGGACATCTGAAGCTCCTTCTTGGTAGAGAAAACAAAACTGAAATAGGAATCACATAATTCTACCTTCTTAGGTAGCACAGTGACTAGAACATTGAATATGGAGTCAGGAGGATCTGAGTTCAAAATCTGCTTTAGTGATCCTGAGTCAGTCACTTAACTTCTGTCTCAGTTTCCTCATCTGTAAAATGAGCATCTACCTTCCAGGGTTTATATGAAGATAAAATGAAATGATATTTGTCAAGTGTTATATAAAAGCATTATATAAAAACTAGCTATTATTATTTTCATGTAGCATCTAAGTAAGGCAACGAGATAGCACGGGGGGTAGAGCTCTAGACCTGGACTCAGGAAGACCTGAGTTCAAATCTGGCCTCAGTTACTTACTAACTAGGTGACTGTGGACAAGTCACTTAACCCTGGTTGCTAGAAAAATGAGCTGGAGAAGGAAATGGGAAACCATTCCAATATCTTTACCAAAAAATAAAACAACCAAAAAACCCCAAAGGGATTCATGAAGAGTCAGATATGATTGAAATGACTGAATGACAACAGCATCAGCATCATTTTTGGGGGGTGGGGAAAGGGGCAACATTTTGCTCTACAATACCTTTTCAGTCAAGGCACTTAATTTTTTGGAACTGTAAATCCCATTCAAAATTCTATCATTTGTTCTTGAAAGGAGAATCAGTGTATACTTCTGCTAATATAGATTTTCCCACATAAACTGACCTTAGGCTGCATTTCTTTATTATGAATTATAATCAGAATAAAGAGCCAAACATGAACACATCTCTCTGTATTACGTTCTTTGGGGTGGCATGATGATGGTGGTACATAGCTAGGACAAGGTTGAACTCTCATACAGGCAAAAAAAAATCATCAAGGCTGAATAGAATGTAAAATTTGTGTGATTATGTTCTAAATAACATCACATTACATTGGATGCCCAAGGATCATTTGTAGCATGGTTCCACAGCAGCCTGTAACTACACCCATTAAAAAGACTGTGGGTATTATAGCGTGTTAAAAAACAAACAAAAAGCCCTTTCTGGCTCCTAGATCGCCATGGTGCCTGTGAAGAAATCTGTGATGAAGGGTGGCAAAAAAAAATAGCAAGTCCTCAAATTTACCCTGGATTGTATCCATCCTGTGGAAGATGGGATTATGGATGCCGCTAATGTTGTACAGTTTTTACAAGAAGGAATCAAAGTGAAGGGAAAGGCCGGCAACCTCGGGGGCTGAAGTGTGACCACTGAGAGAAGTACGAGCAAGATCACCGTGATGTCAGAAGTGCCCTTTTCTAAAAGGTATTTGAAATACCTGACAAAGAAATACTTAAAGAAGAATAATCTTTGCGATTGGCTTTGGGTGGTGGCCAATAGCAGGAAGAGTTACGAATTACGGTACTTCAGATCAACCAGGATGAAGAGGAGGAAGAGGATTAAACCCTCTGGGGTCTGGAAACGTTTTGCATGTGATTTTGAATAAAACTTGAACCAAAAAAACCCAAAAAACCCAAAAACACAAAAACTCCAATAACCTGTTATTAAAGGGAGCCAGCACGATACATGGGAAAGAGAAAACCCTCTGGTGTTAGAGGATCTGGATTTCAAATCCCAATTCTATCATTTGTCTCTCTGAACTCTGGTAAATCTCTTAATCTCTCTTGGCTTTGGTTTCCTCACCTGTAAAATGAAGGGATTGTCCATTGCATCCTGAGCTGTCACCAGTCATCTTGAACTTTGTTTTGCTACAGGACTCTACTTAACCTGGAAGAGAAAGTGAGGCTGATGAGTTTACACAGCTTTGCTTCACTTAAATTCAATTCACTTGAAAACCAAGTCATCACCCTCCTGATGTTGTTGATCCTTGTCTAGAACAAAGGATAAACAACAACAGTAAAATGAAGGGTTTGGATTAGATGGCCTCTTTGGTCCCCTCTAGATTTATGGGCTTATGATTATTATTTAATGTACATAGCTTTTCCTCCTGAGGAGTAGAAGAAATGAGAAGAGAAACAAAGCAGGAGAAAGGAGAATTAAGTAATGTAGTCTAGGAACTGGGACTATCCTAGTAGAGTTCTTAGAGGTTCATAACCAGAATTTTGTTTATTGTTACTGAGTTGTTTCAGTTGTGCCTGACTCTTTTGTGAGTTTTCTTGCTAAAGATACTAGAGTAGTTTGCTATTTCCTTCTTCAGTTCATTTCACAGATGAGGAAATTGAGGCAACCAAGGTTAAGTGACTTGCTTAGGGTCACACAACTAGTAGGTGTCTGAGATTGAGTTGAACTCAGGAAGATGAGTCTTCTTGATTCCAAGCCTAGTGCTCTATCCGTTGCACCACCTGTCACTGCATTGGTCAGAGGTTGATACTTTTTTGACCTCAGCAACTCTTGAAGTCACCTACTGAGGTACAATAAAAACCCTATGCAACTACCTTCTTTTTCTCTTCAGAGTAATCTGTCTGTTCTTTCCAACATCTTGGCTAGACAGTTCTTCTATAATAGATGTAGTAGAGTGAGAAGTATGCTAGGGTAGAATTAGATAGAAAAAGCATTTATTAAGTACTGTGCCAGGTACAGTGCTAAGCACTGGGAATAGAAATACAAACATAAAGAAGACAAATCTTGCCTTCAGGGAACTTATATTCTAATAGGAGAAGACAACATATAAAAGAGAACTGAAAAACATGGTGGGAGAAGTTTTTCCTTGCAGGTCAAGCAGTAGTGGGAGTCAATGCAGCATTGGGAATGAGTAGACAAGTAGAGTTCCTCAAATGGCAAGAAAAATACAGAGGTGAGCCCATCAATCAGAGGAGACTTTAGAGGTGGAGACATGGCCAGCTTAATAAAGTCCTTGAGGTAAGAAGTAGATTTTGATTTTATTTTCTCTACCAAGAAAAACCTTTAAATTTCAAGGGAAAGACAATAGTGAACAGGGAGCCAAGATTCTAAAATAAGGAATACATTTGGAGAGCACATCACAGACCTCAATGAATTCAAGTTGGAAAAAATTATATGGCAAGAGAAACACTTTCTTTTCTCTCTGTGTCACGTTCCCCAAACTATACAAACTGTGTACTCAGGAATGAAAAAATGATGGCACCAGTCCATCTTTGACTCCTCACTTTCAGCCTTCACATCCAAGCAATGGTCAAATCCTGTTGTTTCTATCTGTATACCATCTTTTGTGGATCCCCACTTCTCTCTTCTGGCAGTGAAATCACCTTGATTCAGGCTTGTCACTTCACCTCATGATTCTACTATTGCAATAACCTGCTGGTTAGTCTCCCTTCAGGCCATTCTCTGCTTAGCTGTCAAGTTAATTTTCCTTTATCCTCACAGTTCCCTCCCCCACTCTCCAACTCCCCAACTCAGTAAACTCCAGAGGCTCCTTTTACCTTCAGACTCAAATATAAGATCCTCTTGTTGTCTGTCAGAGACTTCCTTATCTGGCTACTTACTGTCTTTCCAACCTTCTTACACCTTACACCCCCGTCACATACTCTGACTTCTGATGACACTGGCCTTCTTGCTGTTCTTTGAACATGACACTCTATCTCCCAACTGAATATTTTTCCTAACTGTTCAACATGCCTGAAATGAACTAACACACTCTCTCTGTCTCAATCTGTCTCTGTCTTTCTTTGTCTCTCTGTCTGTGTCTCTCTATCTCTTTCTCTCTGTCTCCATCTCTCCATCTGTCTTTGTCTCTCTGTCTCTGTCTGTGTCTCTCATCTTCACTCTCTGTGTTCTCTCTGTCTGTGTTCTCTCTCTCTGTCTCTCTCTCCCCTGGCTTCCCAGGATTTCTTCAAGTATCAGCTAAAATCCCGTCTTCTGTAAGAAGCCTTTTCCAGTCTTTCTTAATATTAGTGTTTTCCCTATGAGGCCACCCCCAATTTATCCTGTATGTTCCTGGTTTGTATACAGCTGTTTTTACGTTGCCTCCCCCACTCGACTATGATCTTCTTGAAAACAAAATCCGTTTTTATTTTTTCCTTTCTTTGCATCAGGGGACTTAGCACAGTGCTTGCCATATAGTAGGTGCTTAATAAATACTACTTGCCTGCCTGCCTGCCTGCCTAATCCATCCTCAGTAGTCCTCTACAGAGCACTGAATCCAGTGTGTCAAGGGCCTAGTTTTAGAGAGTTACTGTGGGCTTTTAGGAATAAATGACTTTCCCACGGTCACACATCTCATGACTGTCACAGTCAGGATTTGAACTTAGGTCTTCTTGATTCCAAATCCAGACTGCTATAATATTGTGGGCTAGAATATACTTGGGAGTATTCTCACCTGTTCTTCCTCTTTCCCTTCTATAATGGCCCTGGAGTGTGTCCATGCTCTATACACATCTCTGCTTGTAACCTTAAGGAGATGGGGTTAGTACAGCATGAATTGGCCAACAGTTCTATGTTAAATATGCTTTAAGCATCTCCTACCCTGATGGTAGAATTGCTTGCTGTTGCATACTGGGCTGTTAGACTCAAAGTAATTGGACCTTCTGAAGTAAATCCAAGTCCCTGAGCCTAAGGATATTTTGCAAGCCTATCAAGTGTGAATTCCTCAAATATCAGTGCTTTGATAGTCTAATTGAATTCAATTCAACAAGTATTTTTAAAATATCTACTCTTTGCCAGACACCATGCTAGGCATTGGGGATATAAAGACAAAAAATGAAAGTAGTCTCTCACCTCAAGGAACATCTCTTTTATCTGGGAGATGACATCTGTACAGGTAAGTAAACACAATACATATAGGACACTTATTCACAATAATTTTTAAAGGGTATAACATAAAACTGGTAAGGGTGGGGCAGATCAGGAAAGACCAACAGACAGATCAACATACAGATCCAACTATCTGACCAAGGCAATACATATATAGTTACCAGAGAGAGAAGCACCAGCATCTGGGTTTTTCAAAGCTGGGGGGAGTGGGGAAAAGCTCAATTTACATATGTAAAATCTCATCTGGTTAAATCACAAGAACACTCTTCCAATGAGTGAGTCCCAAAGCAAAATACTAACCTCAGGGTATATATATCCTTTTTAGAGCCAGAGGGCATCACAACCCTCCTGACTCAGGACCTAATTAGAAATTAACAAAAGTGGTGCTAATTTCTCACACAATTAGACGCTCTGTCTGTTGGTCTTTATTTCTCTGCTTGTATTTTCTCTAGTTTCTTTTTTTGGATTTTCTCTAAAGTTCGGGGTACTGATTTTTCCCCTGAACTAATGAATGTAATTAAAAAAGATTGTTGACCCCTTGAACAGCTATCTTTCCTAGTAAAGCAGATCTAGGAACCTGTGATAGCAGCCATCCAGGATATGCCAGTGTGGTTGTTGTTGCAAAGTCTTTAAAACACAGACACAGGATGTAGTTTATTCTATAGATAATAGGGTATCAGTGAGGCAATTTCAAGCCTAAAAATGATGTGGTCAGAATATCCTCCCACCAAAGGATCATAATTCTAGGGGTGAAAAGGATCTCAGAGGCCATCTAGTCAAATTCCTTAATTCTATAAAGGAGGAAACTGAGATCCAGGATAGTTAGATGACTTTCCCAAGGTCACACAGAAATGGCACTGGTATCTCATCCAGAGATCTTAGCCTTGATATTGATGAGTTGGCTGTGTGTGGTTATTCTTTGTAATGGAATGGTGTTGCTGCTGGGGATACTCTTTATGAGCAGGTGTGTCTTGAAAGACTGATTGTTGATTCATTTTTATTCCAATCTGTTTACCTTTTGGAGACTCACCATTCATTGCCCCTCTTTCCTTTTGCCTCTAAGTGGTGTGGGGTTATTGAATAAAAATAAAGCCTTACTCCATCTCTAACTGTGACCTTAGCAGTTGGTTTGATTGTTGCTAAAATTTCCATATCTATGTCACACTGTTTGAAATTTTTCATTGAAGTTTCATGTATGCTCTCTTCTCTATATGTTCAGCTTACTAGGAGCTGCTGGCAGAAAGAACTCCTTTAATATGAATCACATTTCCCTGACAATGTAATATAAATAAGGGGCCACTGAGATCTTTTAGGTAGTGCCTGAAAAGATTTGTCACACTTTAGAAATACCAGATATTTACTTATTGTGAAGAATAAATAAAATTCTAGCCTTATATTTGTTTTCTTCTCTGATTCCTGATACCTACATGTCACTGAGAAACATACTACAAATTTCCTGACTTTTTGTATTTCATTGAGATTTCTGTATTCCCTAAACACAACATGAGAATCAAGGATTGATTCACTTGGCTGAAGTCAGAATCTTTGTATTATTTTATTGTAGTTCTTTGTATTTAATATACAAGGATTTGACAAAGTACTACAGCCTAATCTTCTAATAATACCCATTTTACCCCATAAAATTATTCCATGCAGTCTTAACATGTTAAATATGTCACTATTAAAGGAGAAGAACATAAAACTCAGTTTATAATATTAAAACTCCCCAATCTGACATGACGCTATCAATCACATTCTCTGGTAATATTAAACTTTCCTCATTTTTCTTTAATTTTGCATTTTTAGTGTAACAAATTGAGATGAAAGCAGCAGGCTTATGTTCAAGATCTCTTGGCAGTGAATGCCAGTCAAGTTACAAGTCAAGTGATAGGAAAACAAATCACATGAAAATCTAATATTTAATAACATTTCCAAAAGATTACTGAGATTTAAGACCTTGCACTGTAATCAGTGCTGGATCAGTGCAGGCACAGCAGTAATTACTAGGGGTATGGTTTAGTTCCATTCAGGATAAATGAAGATCATTACAAAAAAGGCTTGAAGTAAATTTCATTCCATTTGGTAAACTAAAAATATTCCTTTTTGAAGGACTCTTAGTTTTCTTGCAGTGGCTTTTTATGAGCAGTATGGCAGAAGGGAAGAAGAATAGTATAGGGGAAAGAGGAATCACAGTATCATAAATTTTGAGTTAGAAGGGCCTTGGAGGTCATCTTGCTCAACCTCTTCTCTTTATAGATGAAGAAACTCAGACATGAGAGGGAAAGTGATTTGCCCATGGTGACCTAGGTAGAAGGTTCTGAACACATGTCTTCTGACTCAATAGATAGTGTTTTTTCCCTTTTCCTGTACTTTGCCAACAGTCAGAGGATGGTACATTGGATAGAGCACTAGACATGGATTTGGAAAACCTGAATTCAATCATGTATTAGACACAAGCAATGTGACCTTGGGCAAGTCATTTAAACCTTTCTGCCCAGTCTTACTTTCCTTTTCTGTAAAACAGGGATAATAATAATATCTATCTCACAAGATTATTGTAAAGATTGAAAGAGATAGCATGTGTAAAGTACTTTGCAAATCTTAAAATATGATATACAAGGTAGCTATTATTATTGTTGCTGTCATTTCTTTAAAATGGAGAAGAGAAGGGGATAAGGATTTATATAGCACTTACTATGTGCAAAATACTGTGCCAAGTACTTTATATATATGTCGTTTGATCCTCACAGCAACTTTGGAATATAAATGCTGTCATTATACCCATTTCATGGAAGAGAAAGGTGAGGTCAACAGAGGTTGAGTGACTTTCCTAGGGTCACTTACCTAGTAAGTATCTGAGGTTAGATTTGAACTCTGATCTTCCTGACTCCAGACCCAGCCTTCTATATCCACTGTGCCACTAACTACCTCTAAAGTCAGGGAAACCTGTCAACAGTGGAATTATTGTTAAAGTTAATACATTAATACTTTAACGTGAGAGATTGGATTTCTGAACTCCCTACCAGAAATTAAAAAAAAAATTAAAGTGGCAAAGATACATTTGTCTAAATGCTTTAAAATATCTTAAAATGCTTGAGCCACTTCTCGAAAATATTGAACTATAAAAAGTTGCTTTTTTATTTAGCTAATACTAGGAAATTTCATTTCAAAATTGGCCTATTTGGGAATGAATTGATGGCTAAGTTACACAATAAAGTAAAAAAGAGTTACAGTTGAGTTAACTGGGCTTTCTCTCATATAATGTACGTATCAGTTACTTAGGAATGCTCTATATAGCATAATCTAATTCACCTTGTCAAACTTCTCAACCCAGTTTTGAAATTCAGCAGCATCAGCCTTTGCATCATTTACATCACATACTTTTTGCTTCTCAGGAAATCAGTTCCCCTAAAGAAATGGATAGATTTATTGTACTTGCAGCACTTAGGGGCCTTATGTGGCTCCTAGTTTATTCAATGGGTAAAATGAATACCTGGAGTCCCACCTGCAGCAGAATAAGGTTATGTATATTGTGTTTTATGCACTGAGCTTTTCCCTCTTCTTTTGGGCTCTTCCCACCCTCCCTCCCCAGAAGTCTATGAATATGTCAGTATACCTTGAATGCACAGTCACATTTTCAGATTCATCTTTGAAATCTTCACTGGTGTTTTGAATTTCTTTGAGAGCTTTTATGGTGAGGAAACAGAAATGTGGACTAAAATGCTATGATGTTGTCTCATTATTTCTCTTCCATTATTCAAAAAAAGGGGGAAAGGAAAAGAGAAATTTCTTGTTAGAATGGAGAATCTCGGTCCTATAGTATCTTCAGGATCTGGTGAGCATACCTCCATGCTGATGTTTACCAATAGGTGGGGTTGATGATTTAAATAACCAAGAAGGTAACTCCTTTAAATATCTCCTATAAAAAATGATTGGTACTGGTTGACTGGACCAAAAAGACAATTTGGGTTCTCTATGCTTCCTTACCATCCCCCACTCCTACCCTCTGAGTTTGTTTTATTTTCTTAGAAACAGATCAATGGAATGATGGGATTTGAGGCTGTCATATCTCAGGGACTTTATTGTTTTATAGGTGAGAAAACTAAAACCAAAAAAGTGAAATGATCTGCTCATGTTCCCACAGTTAGTAAATAGTAGAGCTAGAGGTTAAATGTTGGTCTTTTGTCTCCTAGTACAGTGCTTTCCCCTGTACAGTACATGCTGAAGATCTCTGCTGAGATATGTCTAGCTGAGATTATGACAGATGATATTCCTTTCCTATATTTAGTTTTTTGGCAACATAATGACATAATTTAATTCAACAAAAATTTCTTAAGTACTCCAAGGCACTGTGCTAGGTGCTGAGGATATAAATTTAGAGAAATTTTGGACTCATTCTCCTGGAGCAAACCTGGCTACATCTTCCCCATGTGGTTCTAGGGTATGCCTCAGGAGCCAGGAATGTCTTTCTTGAGTCCCAATTCTGGTGTAGTCTTCTCATGATTATCCACCAGTTATTAGCTTCCCAGTTTCATTTAAACAACTAAAATAAATTAATTTAAGGAGATATAGTGATAACAATAGTACTGGTACAACCTCTTTCCCCTTACCTCCCCCCAAGGGGTAAAATCTCTCTTATACCACTTTGATTCCTGGAGATATTGGGTTTAAACTCAGAGTAGTTTCTATGTAGTATTATCCCTACCAAATTCACTTCAAAATGCAGCATCGTGGATGGATGGGGATAAATAAGTCCACATCTCTGTTTCTGCTGGAGTACGCTAAGTAGGTCTCTTGGAACTTTGGCCCTCACTCTTTGTCTTCTGTCAAATCTCCTCATGGACTCCAGATCTCAGATCTCTGGTGGCTCACTATTCTGACCTTTTGAAGATCCTAATGTGGTTGTCTCCAAAACTTCACCTGAAATAATGAAGAATAGATATAACTGAGACAAAAGCAATAGAAGGGCCATTCATTCACTGTATGTAGCAGCTCTACAAAATACTACTTTGCTTGCCATTACAGGTATATTCTAATGAAGAAATGAGACCTCCTGAAAGCCCTTAGTGAGGACAAAGGACTGAGACCTTTGTAGTATTTTTCTCCTTCCTAGTTTCAGCTATTCAAGTGCCTTTGATCCTTGCCTTTGATTGTGTCAAGTCTTTGTTGGAAACAGTATACATTGTGTTACCCTTAATAGGCTTAAGGGAGTTTGGAGACAGTCCCTGTCCTTAATAAGCCTAAAGTCATCACCTGGAGCCCAAGGTGGGAGGGACTTGCCCAAAGAGAGGAACAGTAAGGAGCAGAGCACATAATAGCTTGAGCACAAACTGGGACCAAACAGAACTGAGAGAGAGGATGTTTGTGATGTCAGCACTCTGTTGTTCTGTCTGTTGAATTGTGTCACTTTGTCAGACAGAAATACTCTGTTGACTTGTTTTGATTTCTCAGACAGAAAGTAAATTGAGATGAGAGTGCCTACAATGTGTGTGAATATTGTTGTAACTCTGTTAAGCTTAATGTGTGTAAATATTGTGACTCTGTTAAATTTTGTTTTGTAGGAACAGAAACTTTGGAGAGCTTGGGGTAGAGCAGTCCCTGTGTGAGCTGTGATTGGAGAACTGCCTACCTGTGAATTCAGTCAATAGTTGGGTGAATGCAAGCAAGAGCTGAGAGAGCTGCCTACCTGTGAATCCAGGCAACAGCTGAGAGTGTGGAAGAGGAGCCATGGAGTTTGGAAGTCAGCCTCCAGTTAAGATGAAAGGACCTTTACTTGGGTACTCAGTGCTGACTGATGAGATTATAACTTACTGTGATCTAGGGGTGGATGACCTTTGTACTTTCCACTACCCCTTAAGGATGATTGGAAGCCAACCTCCAATCAAGATGAAAACAGACTTTAGATGACTACTTTATATTGATTGAAGAGACTGTGACTTACTGAATGTTATGTTTTGTTTGAGACTGTGTGGCCACCTTAGTAATAAATTGTTGTTATTTGTTGTGAATGTTTTGCTTTAGTTTATTACTGAATAAAAAGAGAATTCACTATACTATGCAATTAGATTCTTAAAGTTATTCTCAGCAGCAGTCATCAGGAGAGCTGCTTGTGATTGACTTTTCAACACCCAAGCAAGAATGAAGACCAGGTTCATTTTTACTTTTGTCCTTTTTTAATACATCTTATTTCTGACTATGTATAAGATGAAAAATCTCTCTCTTTATCACACAGTTACTACACTGGGACTAATTTCTGAATTGCATCCTTCAAATCAGGTTCTGGGTGTTTCCATAATGTGTTATCACACCTTTCCAGAAGCAGGCTTCTGTGGTGGAGATGGCACGCATGTGCTGAACACAGTATCTGTGCACAGCAGCTTCCTCCCTCCCCAGCCCCACAAAGAAAAAAATAAAACTATCTCTGCTCTCAAGAAACTTGCTGGTAGGATCAGGCATATATAGGATAAGTGTTTAAGTATAAATATACGCAAGATATAATGCATTATTTTCAAGAAGGAGAGAGTACTAAGAACTGAGGGGATCAGAAGAGGCTTCATGTATGAGGTGACTATATTTTGTAGGAAACCGAGGATTCTCTAAGGTAGATGTGATGATGGAACACATTCTACATTTAGAAGATCATTTGTGCAAAGGCAAGGAGAAAGGTAATGGAACAGCTTGTATAGGAGATAACTAGCAAGCCAATTTAACTAAAATAGAGAGTATAGAAAGGGAAGTTACTACTAGGAGGCTAGCATATATCAAGAGTTTAGAGGGCTTTAAATGTCAGACTGAGAAATTCCCATTTTATTGTAGTGGCAATAGGGAGCATTGAGGATTTTTGAGTGTAGTGATGGCACGATTAGGTCTGTGTTTTAGGACTGTCTATTTGGCAACTATGTGGAGAATAGATTAGAGAGGTGAAGACAGTGAGACCAATCATGAGGCTGTCATAATAGGCCAGGTAACAGAGGATGAAAGCTTTAAATAAAGGCTCTGTGAGTGGAGATATGGGGATGGATACAAGAGAACTTATGAAGGTCGGATTGATAAAACTTTGTAACTAATTAAATATAATTGTTGAGAAGTAGGGGGAGTCAAGAAATAGTCAATGGTTGCAAACCTAGATGGTATCTTCAGAAAAAATAGGGATGTTTAGGGAAGGTTGTGCAGGGGACAGGGGTAGTTGAATTGATGTGCCTATGGGATATCTGGGGCAGGTAGGTAGCACAGTGAATAGTGGACCAGACCTAGAATCAGGAAGACCTGAGTTGAAATCCAGCCTCAGATACCAGCTGTGTGACAGACTAGTCACTGAACCCTATTTACTTCAGTTTTCTCATCTGTAAAAAGAGGTAGAGAAGGAAATGGCAAGCCAATCTAGTACCTTTGCCAAGAAAACACCAAATGGGGTCATGAAGAGTTGGATACAATTGAAGTGACTGAACAACAATGGGACAGGCAAGTAGAAATGCTGAGCAAGCAATTTGTAATGTAAGAATGAAGATACAAAGAGGAATTTGGAGTGAATATATAGATTTGGGAATCCTTAGTGTAGAGATGATAATTGATTCCATGACAGCTGATAATATCACCAAGACTGAGGGTATAGAGAGAGAAGACAAGAAGGCCCAGATCAAAGCCTTGAGTGATTCCTATCTCAGTTGTGGGAAGAGGAGGATTTAGCAAAGGAGACTAAGGAGTGGTGAGACATGTAGGAGGAGAAACAAATGAAAAGTATTATGAAAACTGAGGAAAGAGAGAATGTTCAGGAGGAGGGGTTTGTCTGCAATGTCAAAAGCTGCAGAGAAGTCAAGTAAAATGAGGCTTAACAAAAGGACAATGGATTTAGAATAGGCATTTATATACAAACCTGAGATATTTTAGGCCTACTAGATTAGCTAAAATGATAGAAAGGGAAAGGGACAAATGTTGGAGAGGATGTGGAAAAACTGGTATACTAATTGGTGGAATTGTAAAATGATCCAATATTTTTGGAGAAAAATCTGGAATTATGCCCAATGCATTATTAAACTATCTATACCCTTTGCCTCTGAAATGCTGCTAGTTGGTCCATTTCCTGATTATTAGGAATAAAGGAAAAATATCTATATGTTCTAAAATGCTTATAGCAGCTCTCTTTGGGTGGCAAATAACTGGAAATTGCAGGGATGCCCATCAGTTGCAGAATGGCTGAATAAGTTGTGGCATATGATTGTGATATAATACTATCATGTTATAAGAAATGAGTTCAATGATTTTAGAAAAACAAGGAAAGACTTGCACAAAATAATGAAGAGTGAAGCAAGCAGAATCAAGAAAACATTGTATCCTGTAACAGCAGTATTGTTTTAAGAATGACTTTGAAAGAAAATTATTTTACCTTTACATTTAAAAGCAAGAAGTTAAGCATTTTTTACTAAAACAGCTAATGGCTCTACCCAAGACAACAGCAGTGCTAATTTAAGCCAACTTTGGCTCATTGTAAGGAAAAACTTCTTGACAGACATTCAAAAGTGGAAGGGGATGTCTTGGGTGATAGTGAGTTCCCTTCATTAGAAATCCTAAGCAGAGATTCAGCAGTTAACATGGAAACATCTAAAAGGAGATTTCTATTTCAGATGTTTCACTTCAGAGGTCCCTTCCAATACTACAATAACAAAGAGGTGGGCAAAATGATGATTTGTGTTCATCATTCAGTGGATTTGCAAATCCTGACTCTGTAAAAAAAATTAATAGATGAGAACCAAATGATCAGCATGGATACCTTCAGTAAATTGTGTGGAAGTTTGGTCTGTCCGTTACTTACATTAGTAAAGGCAAAGAGTACTTCAGGTTACATTCAAGATCTACATTTCCAATGTTAACTTCATGGAAAGAATGTTACTACTTTTTAAAAAATTGCTATTGAAAAAAATAAGGGAAATATTTATGAGTTTAAAAAAAAGAATGACTTTGAGTGAATAAGTTATTTTGTCTACTATAAATACCAAATTAACTATAATGAACAAGTGAAAAAAGAGGCTATCTGCATCCAGAGAAAGAACTGAATAATAGTATATATAGAATAATTTTACATGTACATAACTGTTTGTGTCTAATAGTAGCCATCTCTAAGGTGGGGGGAAGGAAGAAAAAAAGAAATTTACATGATAATTTTGTTGTATATTTGAAAGGACTAACAAGTTGCACATAGTAGATTTACAGTTTCATGTACAATCATCTTATTTATTGTCCTATGTTATGAAAATGCTTTTCTATTCCATAAATTAAAAAAAAGAATGGGAGTTTATAACCTTTTCTGACCTCTTTGGCATTCTGGTAAAGCCTAGAGACCCCATCTTAGAATAATGCTTCTAAATGCATAGAATATAAAATAACAAAGGAAACTAATTATGTTGAAATATAGCCATCAAAATGTATTTAAAAAACCCCACAGAATCCATGTTGAGAATCTCTGGTTTAGAAAACCAATGATGACTTAGGAGAGAGTATTTTCAGTTAAGTAGTGGTGGGTTCTAAAGCCAAACTAAAAGGGATTGAGAAGTGAGGAGGTGCAGAAATGGAGAAAATTACTGTTGACAACCTTTCCAGGAATTTAGCTTTGAAACAGAAAAAAATATAGGATATTATCTTGAAGAAATGTCACTGTTCTCATTATGCTACTTAGTAAAGGTCTTTACTGAGATCTAATTGTGTCTACTGGCATGACTGTTAATGGGAAACACAGTAGTGGGGGCTTGTGATTTATAGTATTTGGAATGGATAATCAAAGATACCTATTAGAACCCAAGGTAGCAGCCACATGCTCCTTAGCCAAGGAGAGTATTATATTGGGGAATAGCCCAAAGTAGCTGCTGAATATACAAATAAATATAATACAAGGTAAATTCAGAGGGAGAACAGTGACAAGAAGTATTAGGGAAGGCTTTATGATAGAAGTGGTATTTTAACTTAATCTTGAAGAAACTCAAGATATCTGGGAAGTAGAACTAAAGAGGAAGTTCATTCAAGGCATGGGGGATGCCTTGTGCAAATGCATGGATGTATAATATGGAGATTTTAATTCAGGGAACAGGTAACAAACTGGTTTTGATGGAATGTAGAGTATATCTAAGGGAATAATGTGAAATCAGACTGGAAGAATAGAGAAGAATCGTGATGGATCTTTGATACCAAATGGAAGAATTTGTTTTTTATATTCAGTGGGGAGCCACTGGTAATTTTCTTTTTATCAGGACAATGATACTGTCACACATCTTTTAAGAAGATATTCTTCAGCAGAAGTGTGAATGATAAATTTGAGAGGGGGAGAAAGTAGAAATGGGGAGACAAATTAGGAGACTCATAAAAGCTGAGGCCCTGAATTAGGTTTGGAATCTTGGGAGGATATAAGAGGATGAACATGAGAGAAACTGACAAGGTAGGATTAGCCAGACATGATGACTGTGGATCCTACCACCACAATGTGTAGGAGAGGGAAGAATCAAGGGTGATTCTAAGGTTTCTAACCCAGATAATTGGAAGAGTGGTAATGCCTTTCAAAGATGCAGGGAAGTTTGGAGGATAAGTGCATTTAAGAGAAAAATGAATTTATATTTTATACATGTTGATTTTGAGAGGTCAATGGAATATCATGTCCATCAGGCAGTTGATGAGGTTTTACTCTTATTTAAGAGTCTTTAAGGTTGAGCATTTAAATATGAGAGTCATCTGTATAGAAATGTTAAATGAACCCATGGAAACTGATGGAGAATGTAGAAAGAGGTAAGAAGAAGGTCAAAGATAGAGTTTTGGTGAACTCCCATGGCCAAAGCATAGGTAATATTTAATAATTTAGCAATGTAAATTGAGGAGGATTAACAAACCTGTAGGAAGAGAACCAAGAGAGATCAATGTCATGGAAAGGAAGAAGAGAGAGTATCTTGGAGAAGGTCATCAACAGTTTTAAAAAATGAAAACGTTCAAGAAGATAAGGATTGAGAAAAGATGATTGCATTTTCAGTTGAGTTTCATGGTATTTTTGAAGAGAACAATTGCAATGGAGTTAGAAGCCAGCGTACTAAGGATTAAAAAGTGAGTAGGATGTGGGGACATGAAGATAATGAATACTGATGACTTTTCTTGGGAGTTTGGCTGTGAAATAAAGAGATATAGGATGCCAACTTGAGGATATGGCAAGTAAAGGTTTTGAAGGATGGGAGAGACTTATGCATGTTAATAGTTATCAGGGAAGGAACAAGTTGATAAGAAAAGACTGAAGATGAGAGAGAATGATCAAAGGGGTAATCTCTTAAAGAAGATGTTAGAGGATGTGATTGATAGCAATAGTGATTTAAAGTATTTTTATATGACTATTGGTAACTTTGATTTCTTCTTCTGAACACTGCTCATATCATTTGGCCATTTATTATTTGGGGAATATCTTTTATTTTCATAAATTTGACACAGTTTCCTATATATTTGAGAAATGAGGTCTCCTTTATCAGAGAAACTTAATGTAAATTTTTCCCCTCATTTTCATGCTTTCCTTCTAATCTTGACTGCATTGGTTTTATGCAAAAGCTTTTAATTTTATGTAATCAAAATTATCCTATAATTTTCCCTATTTCTTGTTTGGTCACAAATTCCTCCTGTCTTATCCATAGATCTGACAGGTAAAATTTCCATGCTTCCCTTATTTGCCTATGACATCACCCCTTATGTCTAAATCATGTACCCATTTTGACCTTATCTTGGTATATGGTGTGAGATGCTGGTATATGCTTAGTTTCTGTCAAACTACTCTCAAGTCTTCCCAGCAATTTTTTGTTAAAATTTTTGCCCCCAACTATTAGATTTTGGGGTTTATCAAACATTAGGTTTCTATAGTCATTACTACTGTATATTGGCTACCTAATCTATTCCATTGATCCACTACTCTATTTCTTATCCAGTACCAGATTATTTTGATCATTACTATTTTGAAATAGAGTTTGAAATCTGGTACTAAGAGGCCACCTTTCTTTTTTTCATTCATTTCCTTGATAGTCTTGACCATTTGTTTTTACAGATGATTTTTGTTATTTTTTTTCTAGTTCTACAGAATAATTCTTTGGTAGTTTGATTGGTATGGCACTGAACAAGTAAACTAATTTAGGTAGAATTGTCATTTTTATTATATTGGCTTGGCCTACAAACAAGCAGTTAATATTTCTCCAATTCTTTTGATTTGTTTTTATTTGTGTGAAAAACATTTTGTAATAGTCTTCATCTAAGTCCTAGGTTTGTCTTGGCAGGGAGACTCCCAAATATTTTATAATGTCTACAGTTATATTAAATGGAATTTCACTTTCTTTTCCTGCTGGGTGTTGTTGGCAGTACATAGAAATGCTCATGATTTATGTGGGTTTATTTTATATACTATAACTGGTTATTAATTGTTTCAGCTAGTTTTTAAATTAATTCTCTAGGGTTCCCTAAGTATACTATCATATTCTATGAAGAGTGATAATTTTGTTTCCTCATTACTTGTTTTTATCCTTTCCATTTGCTTTTCTTGTCATATTACTGTAGTGAGTATTTCTAATATGATCTTGAATAATAGTGGTGATAATGGATATCCCTTCATCTTATTGGGAAGGCTTCTATATTATCCCCATTACAGATAATGCTTCTTCTTAGTTTTAGATAGTGTCTATTTCTTATTTTAAGAAAAGATTTGTTTATTCCTATATTTTTAGTTTTTTTAAAAGCTTTTTTCTTCAGACATTGATATAATCACATATGATTTTTGTTGTTTTTGTTATTGATATGGTCAATTATACTTATAGTTTTCCTAATATTGAACCAACTTTGCATTTTTGGTATAAGTCCCACCTGATCATAGTGTTCTGTGATATATTGCTGTAATCTCCTTGCTAGTATTTTATTTAAAAATTTTTGCATCAATAGGGAAATTGGTCTATAATTTTTTCTTTCTCTGTTTTTGTTCTCCTTGGTTTAGGTTTCAAAATTTTATTTGTTTCATAAAAGGAAATTGGTAAAACTCTTTCCTTAGCTATTTTTTTCAAATAGTTTACATATTGTTGGAGTTGATTGTTCCTTAAATGTTGGTAGAATTCACTTGTAAATCCATATGGAGATTTACAACTGGCATCCTGGGAATTTTTTCTTAGTTCATTTATAGCTTGTTCAATTTCTTTTTCTAAGATAAGTTATTCTATTTCCTCTTACATTAATCTAGACATTTTATATTTTTGTAAATATTCATGCATTTCACTCAGACTGTCAGTTTTCCTGGCATATAACTAGACAAAATAATTCCTAATAATTATTTTTGTTTAATCTTTTTTGTAGATGCATTTACCCTTTTCATTTTGTGATACTGACAATTTGGTTCTCTTCTTTCTTTTTTTTTCAATCAAATTAACCAATGGTTCATCTATTTTATTGTTATTCCTTAAAAATAAAACCAGCTCCTAGTTCATTTTTTTTACTTTTAATTTTATTCATCTCTCCTTTGATTTTCAAAATTTCCATTTTGACTTTTAATTGATGGTTTTTAATTTGTTCCTTTTGTAGTTTTTTTAATTGTATGCCTAATTCATTGATCTGCTCTTTCTCACTTTCATTGATGTAAGTGGTTAGAGATATAAAATTTTCTCTAAGTACAGCTTTGGCTACATCCCAACAATTTTAGTATGTTGTCTCATTGTCATCTTTAATGACATGTTCCTATTATTTGTTCTCATACTTTAGGATTGGATTATTTAGTTTCCAATTAATTTTAAATCTATGCTTCCATGGACCTTTATTGAATGTAACTTTTATTGTACTATGGTCTAAAAAAGGTGTATTTAATATTTCTGCTTTCGTGCATTTAGTTAGGCCTAATATGTGATTTAATGCTAATATTTTTTGTGAAAGTGCTATATACAGCTGAGGAAATGTATACTTCTCTCTATTGCCATTCAGTTTTCTCAGAAGTCTATCATATCTAATTTTTCTAAAGTAGAATTTCATTTTTTATTCATCTCCTTAACCTTTTTCTCATTTATTTCATGGCTAGATTTATCTTGCTCTGGGGGAGGAAAGTTGAGGTTTCCCTAGTATAGTGTTACTGTCTATATCCTTCTGTAATTCATTTAACTTTTCCTTTGAGTTTAGTTGCTATGCCATTTAGGGCATGTATGTTCAGTATTCGTGTTATTTCATTGTCTATGGTGCCTTTTAGAAAGATGTAGTTTCCCTACTCTTTTAATTACATCTATTTTTGTTTCTGATTTGTCTGAGATCATGATTGCTGCTCCTGCCTTTTTTACTTCAGCTGAAGCAGAATAAATTCTGCTCGAATTCCTTATTTTAACTCTGTGTCTTTCTCTCTCTGTTTCAAGAGTGTTTCTTATAAGTAATATTTTATTGGATTCTGGTTATTAATCCATTCTACCATCCACTTCCATTTTATGTGTGAGTTCAACCCATCCAAATTCACAGTTATGATTACTTTACTGTATATTTCCCTCCATCCTATTTTCGTCTGTTTTACCCTTCTTTCTCTTTTTACCTTGTCTCTCTTCAAAAGTTTATTTTGCTTCTGACCACTGCCTCTGTTAATCTGCCCTCCCTTTTATTACTCCCATACCTTTCTCCTACCCCTTCCCCTCATATTTCCTTGTTGGGGAAGATAGATATCTATGCCCAGTTGAGTGTGAGTACATACACACATACACACACACACACACACACACACACACACACACACACACATTTTTAGAACCAGTTTAAATGAGAGTGAAGTTCAAGGGTTGCTTGTGTCCCCACCATTTTCCCCTTTTCTGTAAAGGAAAGTTTGACTTCTTCCTCTACTCTGCCATCTTGGCTCCACTCCCAGAATCCTCATTCTTCACTTTTTTGAAAACCTGGAATTCGCCCTAATAGAATGCAATAGAAAAGGGGTGTATGTGTGTGGGAGTAGGCCCTAGGGCAAAAGATAATGACTTCTATTTTGAGTTTAAGATATCTATTGGAATACAGCTGGAAATGCCTGAAAGGCAGTTGGAGATGCAAGACTGGAGGTCATCAGAGAGAATGGAAAAGGAAAAGTAAATTTGGGCATCATCAACATAGTGATAGTACTTCAATTCATAGGTGCTGATGAGTTCACCAAGTGAATTACTATAGAGGGCTTTCTTTTTGTTTGCTTCAATCTACTAGAAATATGTTCTCTGCTTATGAAGTCCAGCCTAGGGACCAGTTACTGACCTTTGGCTAGTTCCCTTGCTTGTGTGTGGAAGGATTGGCTCCCTATTTTTCTAAAAAAAAAAACCCAAACCCCCCAAAACCATGCTCACTATGGAAGGATGAGATATAGATTATGGAGAACCCATAAATCCTGCACATTGACAAGGAGGAGTGAAAGAATTTGACAAAACTAGGTGACCTCTTCAAGGAAGCATCACAGGCTTCACTCTTCCTCCTGCCATGGCTAAAAACAATCATGACGTGGTCTCCAGAACTGCTTCTGATTAAGAAAACCTGGTTGTATCCAACCTCTTCCACAGATGAGGCTAAATGTTATACTTTGCCCTAAATCCCTTTTCCCTCTTTGGCACTCTTTCCCCAGTTGCATTTTAGGCTTTAAACCTCCCCTCATGCAAGTTAAATGAACTGTAGTAATGGCCCATTACTTTTTCACTACTGGCCTGTCGGTTTATTTGTGAAAATCTGCCAGTCCCCAAGGAAACTAGGGTAGAAGCTCATTCCTGTGTAGCTGCTTTCTGCCTCTGCAGCGATGATAATAGAATGGTAGAGGGAGTTAAGAATCACATAGTTTTAAAGCTATTTATTAACTTAACTGTTGGCACTTTGAATATGAAATGTATGTCTTAGGACCAATGAGTAAATATACCACTGGAAGATCAGGATCATATCAATCTTGATGTAACTTGATATAACTGCTATATATGAGACAAAAAAAAGTTACAGCTAAATAGGAAAACATCTTATAGGTCTTTTTTCTTCTTGGAGGGGAAAATAATTTGTTTTATTATTTATCCAAAAACAATGAGAAATATTGTCTTATGGGATATTTGGCAACTCTGTATTGAGACACTCATAAAGAACATATGTTAAAAGGCCACTGGGAATCTAGTTGCCATTGTGCAGCATCATTGGTTGCAGAACTAGAGAAAGTCTATGAATAAGTTGATAAGACCCTACAAATTAAATCAACATATAGTCTAATAATGAGACTTCAATACAAAAGTGGGCATAGTGAAAGATGGAAAAAACCCTGAAAAATATGGTTTAGAAGTAAGAAATGAGACAGTTTATGGGAATATTTGTGGGTAGCTAGGTGGTGCAGTGGAGAGAGTGCTGGGCCTAGAATCAGGAAGACTCATCTTTGTGAGCTCAAATCTGGCCTCAGATACTAACAAGCTGTGAGACCCTGGGCAAGTCACTTAATCCTGTTTATCTTAGTTCCCTCATCCATAAAATGAGCTGGAAAAAGAAATAGCAAACCCCCAAAAAGTCCAAATGGGGTCACAAAGCATTAGACACAACTGAACAACAAACAAAAAATGAATGTATTAATTATATAAGAACTTCTCAATCTATATCAACAATGACTTTAAAAGAGTGATTGGAGGCCAATATAATAAAAATGACAATTTTACCTAAACTAATGTCAATCCCAATTAAATTACCAAAAAATTAGTTTATTGAGTTAGAAAAAACAATAACAAAATTCATTTGGAAGAACAAAATGTCAAAAATATCAAATGAATTAATTAAAAAAAGTAAAGGAAGGAGGCTTAGCAATGCCAGATCTTAAACTCTAAGGCATAATTAAGGAGAAAACTATCTGCTACTAGCTAAAAAATAGAAAGGTAAATCAGTGGAATAGAATAGTCATACATTTTTCAGCAGGATATGACTATAGTAACATTATGTTTGATGAGTGTAAAAACAAGTTTTAGGGATAAGAATTCATTATTTGGTAAAGATTGTTGGGAAAGCTGGAAAGCAGTCTGAAAGAAATTGGGCATAGATCAATATCATATGACATTTACCAAGGTAAGGTCATGACCTAGATATAAAGAGAGATATTACAAGAAAATTTGAAGAACGTGAAACATGTATGGATAGGCAAACAATTTATGAATAAGCAAGATGTGGAAAACAAAATTTGGGGAAAATTATAAACAGTTTCTCAGATAAAAGTCTCATATCTCAAATATAGAGAGAATTTTGTCCAATCTACAGGAATATGAGTCATTTCACATTTGATAAATGGTCAAATGATATGAACAGTTCTCTGATGAGGAAATCAAATCACTATATAGTCGAATGAGAAAGTGCTCTAAATAATTATTGACTAGAGAAATGCAAACTAAAACAACTGTAACATACTATTTTGCACCCATCAGATTAGCTAAAATGATCGAAGGGGAAAACAACAAATTTTGGAGGGAATGGGGAAAAATTGGGACACTAAATCACTATTGATAGAATTGAATTGATCTAACATTTTTGGATGTCAATCTTGAGTTCATGCTCAAAGAATTATTAAACTTCCTATACCCTTTGACTCAGCAATAGCACTTCTAAGACTATTTCCCAATGTCTATTTCCTACTGTTGATTTCTTGATTAGGGGAAAAGGAAAAGAACCTATATGTTTTAAAATATTTGTGGCAACTCTCTTTATGGTGGCAAAGAACTGGAAATTGTGGTGATGCCTGCCAATTTGGGAATGGATGAACAAGTTGTGGTAAATGGTCATGATGGAATACTAGTATGCTATAAGAAATGATGAGCTCAATAGTCCTAAAAAAACATGGATAGACATGTATGAAATAATGAAAAGTGAAGTAAGTAGAACCAAGAGAACATTGTATATAGCAATAGCAATGTTGTTTTAAGAACAACTTTGAGCAACTAGGTAATTTTAACTATTTTAAATATCCAAATTAACTACACAAAACCTACAAATGAAGATGCTAACTGCATCCCCAGAAAGAACTGCTAAATAGAAGTAAGGATAGGATGATTTTACATACATATACACACATATTTGTGCCTAGTGATAGCCATCTTTAGGGTGGAGGGAGGAAGAAAAAAAAAGGGATAAAAAGAAAGTTATATGATACTTATATTTAAAAGGAATAGCAAATTATACATAATAGATTTGCAGTTTCATGTGCAATCATATTTTTTATATTCTACTATGTTATGGAAATGTTTGTTTTATTTTGTAAATTCAGAATAAAATACATTTTAAAAAAAGAGAAGAGGGTCTGAATGGTGAAGAAAACTTATCACAAAAACTACTAAAAGACTACAAAAACTGTTTGCACATAATAGTCATTTCTGATTCAACTCCATTCAGTCAGTCTATCAACTTGTTAGAGAAAAGATAAAAATCAATACCAAATTAAAAATGAAGAATAAAATTGAGAAGATATGGCATGTGCTTGTGCTGTAGCCAGTCTGACTGATTTGAATAAGCTATTAATGTTTGAAATTCAGAAATGGACAAAATAACAGATGTTGATATGAACTCTCATTACTTCCTAAAAATGCATAGGTTTATGTTATTTATTACAAGGTGACTAAAAGAATCTAGAAACCATCTCAGTCATCAGACAATTAATCTACTTGCCAAGCAGAAATATATGGCAGTCAAGTACAATACTCATTTAGAATATGAACTGCTTTGTAAAATATTATGGTGGAATAAATGGAAAATTATTATTCAATAAAACAATGATAAAGAAAACAAAACAAAACAATCTTACAGGAAAAGCTTAATGTGAAACCCAATTAAATAAAATCACATCTGAGGAAGGAAATTCCTAAGGAAGGAAAACAAGTAGAAAAAATAGAAATATAGCAAAATTTCTATATTAAGTTCTTTTTCACAAATATTGCTGGAGCCACCACATTTATTTGCTAGTACCACAGTCCTCAAGTACTACATGAAGAAGTAGAAATGACACTAAAGAAAAAAAATGACAGGATGGTCTAGACTGAAGTTTACACAAAGGAGGTACGTAAAGCAAGCAACACCATTTTGAGGTCTTTAAGAGGCCACTTTTGAAGATATCTCAAAGAAAGGTAAATATGAAATGTTTTAGAAAAAATGATATATGTTACTATTGCTCTCCTGAAAAAATCAACTAAGAAAAAATCAACAACTAATGTTGACCTCTCTGTATTTACTTTTCCCTCTCAATATAATCTATACAATTTGAAGATATTTTAAATCAAAGTTTGAGAAACAGAGATTTTCACAGAAACTTTTGTAGAAATACCACAATTCATTACATGGTATAAAGAACATCCCATTCCATTGTGCTTATTGTTTATTGACGATAAAATCCCAAACAGTTAATCCAGTAAAAAAGTCACCTTAAAAGATTTCTAACAAAATGTCGACTATATATGACAAAATTCATATAAGCATCCTTGAAAAATCTAATGACAGAAATCACTTTGTTCAGTGACCTGAATAGGCATAAAATAAAGAGACACATGCTGCCATAGATGTTTTCCATGGTTTTGGCAGAGGTCTAGGAAGGATTCCAAATTAAAGAGGGTTTCCCTCTAGGTAGTTAAGTTTTCCAGATACTCATTTTTTTGGTGACATTGGTTATATAATGTCCAGGAATAATGAAGAGCCTTCCAAATGAGATTTATAATTACCAAAAAGTTTGGGCTAACTAACCAAATAAGCAAAACCAAGTGTGTGAAGAATGCATTTTGTCTAGAATATTATGTGTAGTTGTATTAACAACTTATGAAGATAATTAATTATTTTATACTTGTTGGAAAGGCACAAGGCACAAGGAGATAAGAAAAATGCCTTAATTTCCCAATCTAATGACTTCTCAATCTTAATCTTTTTTTTTTAACCTATGCAGCCTTTCTGATTGTATATTACCGTCTTCTCCTAAATATCATCTCATCTCTAGATTTTGATGATACTACTCTCAGTTCTTCCCCTACCTGTTTGACTGCTCATTTTTCATCTTTTCTGGATCTTCATTCAGGGTGTACTCATTAATGGTGGATTTCCACCAAGGTTCTGTTTCATGAACAATGTTGATTCTGTCCCAAGTCAGCAAGAATTTATTAAGCTTCTCTTATGTGCTAGGCATTGTGGTAAATGCTAAGGATATAAAGAAAGGCAAAACAAAGAAACAAAAACTCTTGGCTTTCAAAGATGTCACAATCTAATAGGGGAGACAGAATGCAAACAACTATGTATAAATAGGATCTAGGTCTAGATAGATCTATGTGGAAATTAGATAATATCTAGATCTATACAGATATATCACTATCAGTATCTAGATAGATCTATGTAGATAGATAAATATCTAGATCCATATAGATAGAAAGAAGAAATGGCACTAAAGAAAAGAAGACGGGATGGACTAGACTTATCTATATAGATCCAAGTGTAAAATATTTCTATCAATTTATATGATAAGTTAGAGATGATCTCAGGGGGAAGATACTAGCCTTGAGGTGGGTTTGAAAAGCCTTCTTACATAAGGTGAGGTTTTAACTGTTACTTGAAGGAAGTTATGGAAGCTAAGAGGTATAAATGAGCAGGGAAAGAACTCCATGGAAAGCCAACAGTGGCTTGTGTGAATAATAGGATATCAATGTCACTGCATCAGTGTGTGTGTGTGTGTGTGTGTGCGTGTGTGTGTGTGTGTGTGTGTGTGTGTGTGGTGGGGGGTGGGGGGTAAGCTATGCATGAAGACTATAAAGCTAATAAGGGACCTGCTTATGAAGGGTTTCAAAAGCCAAGAGTCTGATTGTATATTTGATCTTTTAGGTAAGAGGGAGTTTGTAGTTTATTAAATAGAGGGTGGCAAGGTCAGATTTATACTTTAGGAATATCAGTTTGCCAGCTTGTAATGGTAAGGGAATTTGAAGATCTTCCCTGCCCCTTAATGACCCTCAAGGAGGGGGTTGATTGGGGCAAGGCTTGTTTTTTCAGGAAGGCCCACACCTTTTGTTACTTTGTAATTAGGCAGTGGGTCGTGAAGGTTGTGATGTACTCTGACCTTGAAGAAGGGTATATATACTCTGAAGTGAGGTTGTACTTTGGGGCTTACTCATGAGAAGAGTGTTCAAGTGATGTAGCCAGACGAGATTCTAGGTAGCCACTAAGGTGCCCCCTAGCTTTGAAAACCTAGATGTTGGTGTTTCTCTCTCTGGTAACTAAATATATATGTATGTAATGGTCAGACAACTAGAAGCCCTGTCTGTCTGTTGAATTGTGTTATTTTTCTTTGTGTTTTTTGTCTGCTTGTAATTTCTGTTTGTATTTTCTGAAGTTCAGGGTGCTGACTTTGCTAGCACCCATTGTGGGTATGCTAGGGTTCTTGCTGTTACAGAATTGAATGGAACATTGTGTATAATGGGGAGAAACGAGGCAGATCAACCACAATACTATTGTGACAGAGAGAGAGATAGATAGAGAGAGAGAGATACAGAGTTAGGCGGGGGAGAGAGGGACAGAGAAGATGGTCATGGGCAGATCTTTGAGGAATATCAGCCTTAGGGAATCAGAAAGAGGATGAAGAGCCAGTAAAGGAGACCTATAAGAGTGTGTTATCTTTAAAATTAATAGGGAAGAAAGCAGCCAGTTAGAGCATTTGCCTAATGGTACCAACTGCTGAGAGATATCAAGAAAGATGAGACCTGGGAAAAGCCAATGGATTTGCAATTAAGAAATGACCTTTGAGATAGCAGTTTTAGCAGCTTGATTGGACTGAAAGCATCTTACTGCTACAGTTGAAGAATGAATGAGTGGGTAGGAGCTAGAAACAACTTTTTCAATAAGTTTTACAGTGAAAAGAAGAGAACTCATTTGGTAGCCAAATTGAATAGAAGGGTCAAAGGGTGGCCTTTTGGGGCAGAGAGGTGGCTGTTATAGTAGACTGAACTTGGAGGATTATATTTTTCTGGTGACCATGGAAAAAGGGAAGGAGAAGGTAGAGTATAGAAATATTATATAGTTTTAGTACTACTGAGAGATGAAGAGAAGTCAAAAGTTACAGAGCAATAGGATCTTGGAGCTCCAAAACTAGACCTGACAGGACTCTTCTACAATATCCCCGATAAGCTGTCATACATTCTCTGTTCAAGGACCTCTAGTATTGGAAAAATGAAGAGGCAGGTCATTCCAATTTTGGCTGATTCTAACTGTTAGGGAGTTTTTCCTTAAACTGAGCCAAAATCTGCTTCTCTGCACCTCTCACCCATTGTTCCTAGTTCTTTTCTCTGGGACCAAACAGTGCAAGTCTAATTCATCTTCCACATGACAGCCCTTTAAATACTTGAAGATGACTATCATGTGCCCTACTCCCCCCACTTCTAACTCTTCTCTTCTTTAGACTAAACATGCTTAATTCCTCCAACTGATCCTCATATGGCTTGATAGCCAGTTCTTTCACTGTCCTGGTTGCCCTCCTCTGGACCCAGTCCAGGTCATCAATCTCTATTCAGTTTTGAACAGAACAGAATGTCCTATAGGACACATTGTGCAGACACTCTCCTGACTAATGGTATCCATTTGTGAGAATAATAATAGCTGACATTTATATAGTGCTTTAAGACTTGCAAAGCATTTTACATACATTCTATCAAATCTCATTTGATACTCAAAATAACAGTGTGCACCAGGTAGTACAGATAAGGAAATTAAAGCTCAGAGAGAAGAAATTATTTGCCTATGGTCCTAGAGCTAGTAAGTATTGGGTTGGGAGAGGGAACTTAATCAGAGAATTCTTGAGAAGTCTTTCTACTGTGCCATTATTCAACTCAAAATGGTTAGTTACTTTAGGAGAGAAGTCTATGTCCACAGAACAAAGCATAGCTAAAGGGCCACACAAGGATGCAGTCATTGATTTAAAAAAAAATAAAACAAAAAACCAAACCTTAGTGTCCAGTGCTTTAGTGGGTGAGACTTAGACATAGTTCCACTTGGAGGGCAGAAATTATAATGAGCATGATTCTTAGTGTGTATGCTTTGAGTCATATTGATGTAAAGTAGAGTTTTTTAGGTGGGCTCACAAAGAGCCTTTTAGGATCTTCTATACACAAAGAGCCAATGAAAGTCAGGAACAGAAAGTTTTCACAGAAATAGTGTATTTATATAAGATGTTTAAAATCATGCTCTATGATAAATTATCTTTTGGGCACAGTTATGATTTGGGGGGGAGAGAGAAAAATGATGGGAATATGGATACATGTGGGCACAACAGTGTTGTAATTGTTATCCCTATGGTTACTTCGCTTAGCAAATGCCTGAGTTCATCTGAAAGGAGATGGGGGCTGTCTTTTTACTGCTCTGCTTAATTCTTTGCAATAACATACATAAAATCATGTTTATTTGCATTTAATTTTCAAAATCTCCTTTGCACATGTCTCCTTGACAGGAACATTCCCTGTGTAGGCAACCTCTTTATAGAACTTAGGGCACAGTCTCTGACAGGGATTACTTTATAACTGGGAGAAAAAGTATTTGTATAAAATGTAAGACTGTATACATGGGATTGCATCCAGAGCACTCAGCCAAAAGAAATACTGAGCTATTGCTAAATCATCTTAATGAGTTAAGTATTGTGTGTGGTTTTATTTTTTTAAGGAAATCCATTCGTATTTGTCTCTGAAACTATCAGGGATCAGTCAAGCAAATATTTCAGTGAAAGGGAAAAAAGTATATGTTTATAAAATTCATGTTGGCTTATTTCCTTCCATGGTGAAAAGATACCCTTCAATACAATGCTATTTTACTGAATTTAATTTTTTTTAGTTACCCATTGAAGGGGTCCCAAATAACATATAAAATAAACAACTCTCCCCATCCCATCTTTTTGCACCAATACCTTTGCAGCTTTATGAAATCCATATGTTGCACAGAATGAGCCCCTTTTCATTTGAAAGAAATACTAGAAAGAATTACACTTACAGGGCAAAGGAAACTATTTGAATGGTTTCCAGGTCCACACCTTCCCCCTTTACTCTTAAAGGAAGAAGGGAAATGATCCACACCAACCAGAACTGACTGTTGAAAAGCCAGAATGGAGGCTGCCTATGGACATGTGTACAAATGCCTAGAGTTTCTATGTTCCACTTCAAATTTCTGATGGTATAAGAAATAAATAATCACTGTACTCCATCCATGGATGTCCTCCCTCCCACACGTCAAACACCTTCCAAGGAGTCTGGCTTACTAGTTTGAAAATGTCTGCGTTTTTTCTCCTCTTTGCCTTGATCCCTACCTCCACCCTCCAAATCATGTGGATTTTAACTAGTGTGATCAGAGGTAAAAGAGGTCTCTAGAAATTATAATGAGTGCTTGTTTTCTCTTAGACAAAGGGTGAGCATTTCACTTTTATGGATAATGAAACAAAACAACCCAACTATGTGCACTTGCTCATATATAGTCAGCAGTGGGGGGTTTGAAATTGACGTGAAAATTTTAGCTTGTGACTCTTGATGTCATGTTTAGACACTTGCACAGAGCTCTAATGGGTTACAGAGCTAGGAAAGTTCATCTCTTTTACCTATTTAAATAGAGATAATAGCATGATCTCAGTATTTCTGGGGGTGCTCCTTTTCCAGTCATAGAATATTCTATCTGCCTTCTTGTCTTAGAGGTTGGCATTTGTGGGAAAAGCTGGAAAATACTCGAGAGACGTGGCATTCATATGTGGTAAGTGAAGAAAATAATATGCTTTAAAAAAAACCATTTCTTAATCATCATGTCATCTTATCATGTCATAGGTGTACCAGTGGTTTATGGGACTGGTGATCTTTAGCCTAAGGAAGAGAAGATTCAGGGTAGGGGACATGATGACTATCTTCAGTGATGTCAAGAGGTGCTCTGTGAAAGAGCGATTAGACTTATTCTGTTTGACCCTAGAGGGCAGAGATAGGAACACTGAGTAGAAGATTCAAAGAGGCAATTCAGGATTGATTTCAGAAGTGGAAATTGGGGAACTTCTTAACAGATCTATTGCATAATAGAATAGGTTGCCTTGGGAGGATTCCATTTATTATTGGTTCTCAAAGGCTGGCTGGATGATTTCTTGTCCATTATGCTGTAGGAAGTTTTCTTTTTCAGACATAGGTTGGACTAGATAGTTTCTGAGTTTTTTTAAACTCAGATATTATGTGATTCAGTGATTTTGCTTATTTGGTCAAGTATTCCTTCTACCCTTCCAGTTGGTATTATATTTTTCTGCTTTATCAGATTGAAAAGAATATTCATTGAGGGACATATATAGAGGCTAACCACAGTAAGAATCAGTCAATTAACATTTATTAACCATATACTTTGTGTCAGGCACTTTGCTAAATTCTGGGGTTACAAATACAAGTAAAAAAAGAGTCAATTCCTACCCTCAAGGAGCTTACAATCTAATGAAGGAAGACAATATGCAAAAGGAAGCTGAAAAGGTGGGGAGTAAGAGGAGAGGGTTGTAAGATGGAGAAGTAGGAAGATTGTGTAGTTGGTGGGAAATGGGGCAAAAATGTGTAGAGACCCATTCTCAAAGAGTGGCCCTGAAGATCATGGCCCTGTCCCCCATCTGGAGGTCCAATCAAAGGGTACTGATGAGATGTGAGCACCAGGCATATTCAATTTTATATGATAACAATTAATTTCTTGGGAAAGGTAGGCATGGTGGAGAAGTCCACAAAGATCCAAAAGGAGTATGACTGGTGGAAATGGAGACATTTCCACTAAGAGAATGTAGCCATGGTATAGATAATAAAAAGAGTGGATAACCCCCAAATCATTGGGATATATGATTATATATTTATACAATTAGTATATTCAAATGGATTTGTGATCTCATATGTTTGAATGCTTAACACTTGACCCAATTTACAACCTATCCATGCCGTTTAGGAATGCCTCCTTGATTTCCTTCACGAGATCCTTGAGATGTAGCTGGTACAAGTATCATACCCATTTTAAAAAGTAGGAAACTTAGATTGAGTACTTAAGTTTATACAGTTAATTGTCAGAACCCAAACTTGAGACAAAATCTTTCCTGACTTGAGGCATTTTGGAACTGAGAAATGATGGTGTAGGAGTTAGCACTCTGCCAAAGTTCTCCCAATTCAAATCTCATTCACAGCACAGAGTGAAAAGCTACCCATTTGAGAGGCAACATGGTGCAAAAGAAAGAGTGGAAGACTAGGATTGGAATCTTGTCCCTGCCATTTATTGTCAGGATGATCTTTGATGTGTTACTGCCTCTCTGGGTCTTTGTTCTTCATCTATAAAATGAGGACTGGATCACTTCAGAGGCTCCTTCTGATTCTGAATCCATTAATTTATTGCCAAACCCAGGACTCCTTCCTTTATGCTATTCTGAAAATGAAGTTGAAATCTGCCTTGGTTTCTCCAGCTAGTGTTCTAGTTAAGTCCTACATGACCCTCACTCCAAGCATTGATTTCTTCTGCATTATGTTTTTGTTTTGGATAGCAAAGAGATAACTGTTTTGTTTTGTTTCAATAACTGTTTTGATTTAAAGGGGGGGAGGCATTCCTGATGACTGTGTCTCAAGTGTCGAATATTTGTAGGAGGAAAGGGAAGGACAATTTCCAAACCTCTGCTTCTTCTAGCTTTTGTCACGATGTGGCCCCTAAGTCCTGATTGGGAAAATTTCAACTATGGGCAAGGAACAGGCTACAAACATGAATAAAACTATTCAGAGCTAATGGAAGCTCAGCAATATGACTGCATGCATATCTTTGCTTTAAACAGGAATGCTCCTTTAACTTAACTACTTGGAGTGGATATAATTTTTTGAGTTGGAAGGAAAAAAATAGGACTCATATTTTGATCTACATAATCATGCCTAAAGGCAGTTAAATGCAGAGATGATACCAGTTATATTTTAAAGATTGAAGTATAATATAATTTTACTGATTTCTAGAACAATCAGATAGTTCTGAATCACCAGTCAATGATAATTGAGCATACACATGGCAAGACAGTGTGCCTTTGCAATTTTTTTTTAAGCAGAGGTTAAAAGAGGAAAAATATGAAAGAGTTTTAATTGAGGAAAGTAAGGAAAGTTGTTATATGGTTGATATATGATGTATGATAATTTCTGGTAATAGACTTTGTGAAGAAAGTTCTGTTGAGAAACAGAGAAAACAAGAGGCAGAGCTTTAAGTGTATCTCAAATACTCAAATATTAAATGAATCTATGATCTCATTGGTGTGGATTTCTCTTCAAGGAGTCAAAGAACCCAGCCTACTCTTGTCCCATGAAAAGGAGCCACCCAAAATGCTGGAAACCTTTCTCCATTTCTGCTGACCTCTGAGGATACCAGTGGAGCACTCCTGAAGTACACCCATTGTCTTCTTGTCTTCACCAAGGGAGCAACTCCTCTTCCTCTTTTTCCTCCTTTTCCTCCTCCTCCTCTTCTTCCTCCTTTTCCTTCTCTTCCTCCTTCTTGTTGTTCTTCCTTCTCGTCATCCTTTTCTTCATTTCTCATTCTTCCTATTGTCTCTTTGCAGGGACTGTGAATGTGGGCAAAGTGCTATAAGTATATGTAATTAAATTTGACTCTCCATTTTATGTCACTGGGTATACAGACCTTCCCTACAGGCACAGAAATCTAACTGCAGGTATAGAAATCTTTTCCTACAGACTCTGAAATCTAACTGCAAGAATACTTAGGATTGTAGTCTAGGACACGCTGCAGTGTTTTTTTCCCTGCATTGGGCAGGAGATTCTCAAGGGAGTTTGTGCATGGAGGTGTGAAGCAGAGGATGGGGGTGGAGAGATAAGGAAAAAGAGGGGGAGGGAGGGAGGGAGGGGTGGATGAAGAGGTATGGGCAATGTAGGTTTGGCTTCAGTAGCCACAGTCTTTTCCCTTTGGGAAAAAAAAAATTCTAATAGTTGAAAGCTGCTAGTTGTCTCTCCTAGAAATGATTAAAAGAGAATGAAGTTTTAACCCCTCCCTTCTCTTCTCCTTTTCCTGTAGCCTGTAGGCATTTTCTATAAACTTTCTCCATTAAAAAAAATCTGTTTCTAATTCCTGATTTGTTTCATATAAAACTATGAGACCCTAACTTCTCTGTGATACATGTTTATATATTAAGAGTATACTGGGTGAATTGCCATGGAGGAAGCCTCTGAAAAGCGTGTGATAAAAAATAAAAAGAATGAAACTTTTCTTTCGGACTCTTGGTATTGGCAGAAAAGGAAATCTTTTTTTCTCCCTTCTCAGGTTTCCCCCACCTCTGACCCAACCAAACGGAAGAGAGTGGGGGAAAAAGTCATGATTTAATTTCATTAATTATAAGCTTCTTGATAGCAGAAATAGATAAAGCAATGACTCAGGACCAGTTACTCCCTGCTGTGGAGTCCCAAGATTTAGGTGCCTTAGAACAGCGGGCATTTTAGTGAATATTCTGGAATATTCTAGTGAGGTAAAAACAGACATAAATATCAAGGAATGGCATGCCTCATGGGCCACCTGGTGAGAGGAGTAAAGAGTACCGGGGTTTGGGGTGGGAAGTGGCTATGCTCTAGGACAAAAGCAAACCAGAACAAAAAAATTCTAATGCAGGTACTTCCTCACCTAAACCTCTTAACCTTGTCAGCTAGCACCACTTGGTGGCTATACTTAAAACACCTTTTCCTTAAAAGGCTCTATATCCTCCAAAAATAGAGGAGAATCAAGTCTCCCCCAAAAAGGAGCAAAGTAATCATATACAGAGGATGTACTGAAAGTTTTACTGTAGTTTTAGACTATTAAAGTTCAAATTTGGTAATTTTGATAAGTTTATAGAAAATTTTGATATTTTAGTAATTCAATTAATGGAGGGTCTTGAAACTAAGAATAAATTGTCATAGATAGAACAAATAATAGAAGATATTTTGAAGAAAATAGAATGTTTCAAGATTCTGATGAAGAGAACCAGGAATGTCTATGTGTTTATGAAATGTAAATACTCATAATTCTTTGTTTTCTATGACAAATTTCTTTTAGCCAGGGTTCATGGCTATGATATTTGCTGTATCTTTATATTTTTCCATATAGAATACAAAACTTATACATGGTTAAGTATATATGATATTTCACCTCAACTAGAGTATAAACTACTTGAAGACAGGATCTGCTTATTTTTGTTTTTTTTTTAATAACTGGCATTTATATAGTCCTTAAAATTTTTCAAAGCAATTTATATAGCTATACATATATGTACGTATAAGCATGCATATATGTATGTATATATTATATAACACATACACACTCACATATGTATTGTGTATATATGTTTATACATACACACATACATATATAGTAATTTGAATCTCACAACTATTTGTGGTGTTAACATTGTAAGTTATAAATATCACTCTTTCATTTTATTTCTAAAGGCAACTAAGGTTCTATGACTTGCACAATGTCACACAGCAAGTGAGTTTCTGAGACAGAATTTGAACCTAAGCCTTCCTAACTTCAAGTCCAGCACTTTACCCATTAGGCCATATTGCCTCTCTTTATATCCTTACCACCTAACCCAATATTTTGCATGTAGTAACTGCTTAATAAATGTTATACTTAACACATAGCACATACTAAGTGTTTAATCAAATTGTTAATATAATAGAGCATTTACAGTGGCATAGCATATATACAACTGATTCTCAAGTATTATTGCTGATGACATACAATATATAGACATACACAGTACATACAAATATACATACATATATACATATATATAGATACGCACATACACAATATACATATTAATACACATACATATATGTACATATATATCTATATCATGCTTTTAAGTCTATGTCTCATTTTAAAACGAAGGGACCAAAGTACAGGGGCATTAGGGAATCTTGATGTGTTTAAGAGGAAACATGAATAACTTTACTAGAAGAGAACAAGAGCCTTCAAATTTTAAATTCAGCTTTTTTATTTTGTGTGCAAAAGCTGCTCTCATAATTATCCCCAAAATGAAAGTCATCAGAATGGGAAATAAGCATTTATCTATGTTCCTAACAACCATGTTAGGTAGAACACTATTATTGTCCCCATTTTAGAGTTGAGGAAACTGAGGCAAACAGAGGTTAGGGTTACACATCTAGTCCTTACCTGGGAGGCAGTCTTTGAACTCAAGTTTTCCTGGCTCCAGGCTGTTCCATTTAGTTGCCCATTGGTGACAAGAGTGCAGCTGATCAGGAATACATTACTCTCATTAAAAAAAACAAAAGCTAACATGTTTTGCTGACATTCTAAATGTTGGTCAGGAATATTTCCTTTGTACACGGAAAGCATGCAGAGATATCCACATGCAGACACACGTGGACAAGGCCCCCAAACACACCTGTGATTCACTGTTAAACAACAATGACATTCACAGAGTGAGACCTGAGTTCTAGATTGTATCCAGATTAAGTGAAATTTAACAGCATCGAAATGAAACAATTAATATCACAAGGGCTTTCACTCTCATTCTGAAAGTGATTTGCCCATTTGGGTCAGTGTCTCAGTCCTCAATTGCACATTCTTTAAAGGGTTCTCTTCGTTTTTCAGGTGGGAACTGTTCTACTGGAGAGCAATGTAACCCCCTGAAATTCATTGTATAAGTGAGCCGCTGTTTGAAGCTTCCCTGAGTGCAATCTCCCAGGAGGTTTTAGGAGATAACAATAACATGCCTGTCTTTTCAAAAGCCACAATGTGACCAGAGCATTAGATTTAGGGGATGTTTGTGAGCTCCATTCCTGAAAAAGTACAGTGTGTTCTTCAGTTTTAGCCGAGAAAGAATTCCACTATGAAAACAGCTGCCTGTGTTCTGTCTAATCTCTTCTGTATCTTCAGGGACTCTTTTCTGGTTTCAAACCTCAATACTTGGGTTTCCTAAGAAAAGAAACAATGAATTGCTTGATCCTTTGGGCAGAGCTATGTCAATATTGAGGTCAACCTACCTCAAAGATTTACCAAAGGAATAAATCAGCCACAAGTCAGGTGAAGACGATCCAGTGGCAGCAGCCTTAACAAGAGAGGCTAAAGATTTTGTTTAATTTCCAAATTAAAAAGAAAATAACATGTATTGATTCTGTGATGCAAACGAGGGATATTCTCATCTTATTGGAGATCACAATGGACATGATTGGTGCTACCTTTCCATAATATGATGATGTTATAATTTAATAAGTTTCCTACAACTTCCCGTAAATTTTTACCATTTGGAATTCTGCTGAGGTCACTCAATCAAAGCTGATATCGACAGGGACACTTATCTGATAAAGAAACAGAAAAAGAAGCATAGGAACAAAGATAGTAGCTGATCCATGAATTGTATTGAAAAGACATCCCTCCATTTGGGCTGTAATTATTAGTCAGTTTTGAGAGGGCAGTCCATCTTAAATAGGTTAACTGGTGCCACATTAATAGAAAAGCTATAACATGATAAACAAATATGACTTAATGCACCCTGCTTTGAATTCAGAGTTCATATGTATTCCAGACAAAAGGCCAAACAAATTTACAACACTTCATGCATTTCTATGGAAGAACATTTTTACTGAAGGATATGTAAATATTGCACTAATCAGAGGTTCTGGAATTCCAAATGCCACAAAAGGTTATGACCTGAAGCCCCGTTAATAGATGACTGAGGGCGTAGACTAAGTCGTTTTGAATGACAGCTACCACAGGGTGTTTTGCATGAAAAATAACCTCTAATAAATGACCTCTGCTTTTTTCTTTTCAAATCTCTGACAGTAATGAATGTGGAAGGGGGAGCTTCATACACATCAAGTGTTATTTACACCTAAACACGGCAAAAAAAAAAAAAAAAAAGGAGTCTTGCCTGTGTGCTGACTCCACTACACATACAGGAGGGAGTAAGGGGAGGGGGAGATGTTGGACTCTTTGCAAGGAAATCTTTCCCTTCCAGGACTTCCCTGAGAGCAACAAATAAAAGGAATGAAATGAAAACACATGCAAAGTTATTAAAACTAACATTTCTTTTTCTAAAGGACTCCTTCAGTTACAGACTGGATGTTAAATCTCTTGGAATGCTGATAAAACCTTTCATGTTTTAGCTGGTCCATGACCTTTAGCTGGTCAGAGTTGTGTCTTTTCTGTGGGATGAGGATGTTTTTAGTAGCATAAAATCCTTGCCAATAGATATTTTCCTTTTAGCGTCTTTCCCCTGTCCAGAAACCGCGGCTGTTACTCCTTGATTTCAGCTGGGTCAGAGAAAGCAAATCTGCTCTAAAAGCAAGGCTGGTTCTCCCCCTCTGACCCTCAATACCCATGCACCTTTGCCACCCACAAGATGTACTTTTGCCTTCATCTTTTTAAGATCGAAGGAATTCGGGATAGGGACGATTTTTATTACAATATGATCCAGGCCTTCCTCCTATTTGTCCCCTCGAAGCATTTCCTGCAGGGCTTTGTCAGATTTGACTTTAAAAGTCCCTGAGGCTCCCCTCTTTTCCTTGGGGAGGTTGTTCTACAGTTTTAGAGGATTGCAGGGTCCGTTCTTTTTCCCTTTGAACACTGTAATCCTGCTATTTCTCTTGAGGTCCCCTTGGGTCCACCGCATTTCCCTTAGCCATCTTTAAAGGAGATGCCCGCCCCTCAGATATTTTAACTGATTATTATAAGCCTCACTTCATTGTCCATGAGTTTTCATTTTTGCCCCGTAGCTCAGTCCCTTCAGCTATCAGATCCTATTTGCTGGATTCCTCTGAATTCACTTCCTTGTTGACCTCTTTCTGACGTTGAGGTTCATCAGTACAATTTTCACTTACAAGTTGCTTGTCCTTTTTTTTGAGCTGACCTTGTACTTGTTAAAATGTTACAGTTAGGAATGAAATGGCCTTCTTGTTTTACATATTTATAAAAAAAAAAAACAGCGGGGATAGTTTTCCTGCCTTAAACCTCTCCTCCAGTCATATGATTTGTGAATATATCAGAAGTGGCAGTAAGGAGGGAGGTAGTTTATGCTTGTGGGCAGTGCTATATATATGAGGCCTTTTGGATTTAAAGAAGTGCTTTCAACTCATATGACCCTCATCCAGGGGGACGGGGGATGGGGGATTCGTTCAGCCTCAGGGACTCTGGAATGGATTTCTTGTGAGGCTTCTAGAGAGTGACTGGAAAATGTACAAAAAGAAGATTACAGACCAGTGATGAAGCCTCTGCACGTGCCCAAAGGGCTTTTACCTCTAGCTTGTACTCTCACAATACTCCATAGTCTGGCAAATAGCTTTTAATAGTTACTAGCCCTTAGGAATTCTATTCTGCCTGCCTATCATACCTGCACTGATATGCACTAGCCTCATTGAATACTTCTTCTGACCATTTCCTCCTTCTTGTGCTTCCTAGAAAGCCAGGCTAAAGGTAGTACAGTGGAAAGAGGACTGAATTTAGTAATCTGAAAACCTGGATTCAAATCCCAGCTGGATTTGTCTCTTCTTTTTTGTGTTACTTCGAGTAACTTGTCTGTACCTTAGCTTCATTAAAGGAAAATAAAAAGGCCAAGGTCTCCCGTTGCATCCAGAGCCATCTCCAGTCATCCTGATCTTTAGCTTGCCCCTGGACCCAGATGACTCTGGAGGAGAAAGTGAGGCTGGTGACTTTGCACAGGCCTCCTTCACTTAAATCCAGTTCACTTGAATGTCACAGCATCACCTCCCTGATGTCATGATCCTCTTCAAGAACGAAGGGTTAACAACAACAACACAAAATGATGACACTAGACTAGACAATCTCCAAGACAAGATGATCGCCTTTCTAGCTCTGGATCTATGGTCACATAACTTCCACAAGTGCCTGGCTGTATCTGCAGTAGAGAGACTCCAGGTATCCTACTCTATGAGAAACATGTTTTCACTTAAGTAGATGGGTAAACCCTTCTGTTTGTCTAGCATTTTACAGTTTATAATATACTTTTACATTATCTCATTTATTCTTTTCTCAAACCCCATGAGGTAAGCATGCCTCATTCTAATGACCCCATTTTGTGGGTTAGAAAAATGAGGTTGACAGGTTAAATAAGTTGCCCATGGCAATGGATGGATATTAGTGTTGGAATAGGTAGAGTTTCTTTGATACTGTCTCTCTGATTTCCGTTTTTTACAAGTTTACTTTGGTTTCTTTCAGGTCTTGGGCACTTGGTCCTGGCTTGTTTTTGATAGATGACAGATAACTGTTCTTTCTAGCTACTTTCCCAAGCATTGGGTAACACTGAAATGATAATCCTAAATATATAGCCTAGAGTATAGCTGTGGTTTTTTGGGTAGGTTTGGATTTTACTGTTTTATTCTGGGACTTCTGAAACATTCCCCAACTCTATGACAACAATGAAACCTCAAAAAGAATTTTTAAAAGTTCATTGTTCATTCAAAAATTCATTCTTTTCTCTTTTACATGGAGTGGGAATATTTTGGATCTTTAACTAAAATCAGTTCTTAAAATCCCAAGCAAAAGCCTAGATTTTGCTTTTTTTGACATCTTTATTTATTTATTTATTCATTTTGCTTTTTGGAGGGCAATTGGGGTTAAGTGACTTGCCCAGGGTCACACGGCTAGTTTGTGTGTTAAGTGTCTGAGGCCGGATTTGAACTCAAGTCCTCCTGACTCCAGGGCCTGTGCTCTATTCACTATACCACCTAGCCACCCCTGACATCTTGATTTAAATAAAGTAAGGAGGAGGAGGACTGAGATGGAAGGAATCAAAAGAAAGGAATGTCTTAATTATATATGAGGGAAGTAAGCATGTGGTCAATTAGCACTGGCAGGACAGTAGACTAGGGTATATACTGAAGGAAACTAATTTATTTCTTTTTTGAAGTAGACATTTATTTTAATTAATTAATTATTACTGAAAAACTTTTTATTATAGGTGGAGTGGGATAGCTGGACACAGTTTAGAAGATTCAATTTTGTTTGCAACATATAAAGCATCATAGTCTGGAGTAAGTTGGACATAGGCCTTCTCTTCATCAGGCCAGATCAGTGTTTTGATCTTGGCCAAGTTGATGTCATAGAGCTTACTTACCACCTGCTTGATCTGATGCTTGTTAGCCTCGACATCCACAATGAAGACTATGGTATTGCTGTCCTCAATCTTCTTCACAGCAGACATAGTGGTCAAGGGAAATTTAATGATGGCATAGTGATCGAGCTTGTTTCTCCAAGGGGCACTTTTCCAAGGGTATTTGGGCTGCCTTTGAAGTCTTAGTGTCTTGGGTCGCTGGAAAGTGGGGGGTGTTCAGATCTTTTTCTTTTTGTTGCTATGGACACCCTTCGCTGCCTTCTTGGCATTCAATGCCTTGGACTTGGCTTCTGTCTTGGGAACAACAGCTTCCTTATTCACCTTTGGTGCTATCTTGGGGGAAAGCAAAGTGAACATTTATTGAATACTCAATCAAAAAGGGCAATGAGGTGGAGCAGTGGATAGTGTTCAAGGTCTGGAGTCAAGAAGACTCTTCTTTCTAAGTTCAAATCTGGCCCCAGACACTTACTAGCTGTGTGGCCCTGGGCAAGTCAATTTCCTCAATTTCCTCATCTGTCAAATAACCTGGAGAAGGAAATGACAAGCCACTCGTGCCTTTGCCAAGAAAATCCCAAATGGGGTCAATAAAGAGTTGGACATAAGGAACGACAATCAAAAAGGACATTATTTTTATTCATAAAAACTAAAGATAAAATATCATTGGCATGAATACATGTATATAGGCATATAATTAAATAGAATTAAAAACAAACAAACTAAATTCTACTTTGAAAATACAAGTTTAAGAATTGAAACACAAAATGCCAAAATTTATTTTGAGGCCTGTGGGTAGATCTGGGCACACACCTGGTTACTCCCTGTGCTCTTGCCTGTGATACAGACCTGCCTTGTCTCTGTTAGAGCACATTCACTAGGTTATTGCTTCATCATTTCAGTGCCCATATTTCTCTGTTAGAAATCTGGAAGGACATTTGACAGCCAATCTGTTTTAATCATTCATGAGCTGTGCCTGTAGACCTAAGGAAATATTTAGCTCAGTATGGCTGTTTAGGACACCCTGTCTCAGACTGTATTTACAATTCAGTGAACATTTATTGAGTGCCCATAGTTTGCCTGGAACTTTACTAGGCACTCTGATAAAAATAAGTTGCTTCTTCTAAAGATACTTATAACCTATCTGGCCACAGCTTCCTGATTCCTCTTATGGTTTTGGAAAGGATTCTTTAACATAAATAGTCTTAAGGAAACTTATATACTGATTCACATTTAGTCTTTTACCCATCTGCAGTTTTTGGAGGAACAACAGAGTAAATAACGTTTAAAGTCTATATAGTTTTGACAATTAAGGGTTTCAATCTGAAGGTCTCTGCTTTGAAAAAAACTCCACAAAAAACCAAGTCGACCATCAATTTGTGTGTGAACTGAGAGGCAGTCTGGCCTCTTGAGGACTGAACATGAACTTTAGACTTAGGAAGACCTCTGTCTGAATCCTACTTCAGAAGTGTATGAGCTGTGTGAGCCTGGGCCTGTCCCAGCCTCTCTGAGCCTCAGTTTCCTCATATCTATTATTGTCATAATATTATTTCCTCATATTCCAATATTATTCCAATATTCCAATATTATTGTCATAATATTATTTCCTCACATCTATTATTGTTATAATATTAGCACCTACCTCATAGGGTTTTTGTAAGGGCCAAGTGAGATACTGTAAGTAAAGTGCCTTGTAAAACATAAAGAACCAAAAACTTGTGAGCTATCATTATTTAATATTTGTTTCTAAGTTGTTGTCCAGCTACTTACTATGCTATTATTGTGTGTATTCAGAGAATGCTAATTCATTTTAACATCAGACAGAATAAAACCCACTTTTAAGGCTAAATTTGCTGTGGAAGCAACACAACATAGTCAAAATTCAAATATTTGTTGTTTTCAATTCGTCTTGTCATCAAGTCTACCCCTTAGCATGGATAATCAAAAGATGTAAATAAAATAGATATGTACCCTGGGCTAGTAAATTCTTTTTTAAGTGTGGGAATTTAGGATATCTTTGTTTTTTGTTTGATCAGTTTTTTTTTTCTCTCATTATCTAGGTCTCACATTAATTTTAATCTCTTATCTTAGATCCTTGCATCTCCTGGTTCCATCCATCAAAAAGTTTGCTTTTATCGACTTTACTCTGACACCTTGACTTCACCCCCAAAAGTTTGCTTATTTGTGAATCAAAATGTATTTATATAATTCCTGCTTTCCAATTACCCTTATAATTCTATTTACCTATCATAGTGCTGTGGGTGCTAATTCATATGAAAAGAATAAGTGGTTCTATTAGGAGGGTAATTTATACTGACTATGAATAAATAGGACATAAACTAGACCCTCTAGTACCAAGGTCGATAGAAATAAAATCTCAGAGCTCTCCAATCTACTACTACCTCTCAAGACAGGTTTGGTTCTGTTCCTTTTCTAGTGGTGGAGGCGTTGGGGAGAGGGGAATGAAGGTGGCTGGAGGAGAAATAGAGGAAGGAGGGAAGAGATTTGAGAGCAGGTTCCAAATCTTTGTCTTAGGTCTTGGCCCTCTCCACTTTGAAGATAATAGTGTGACTTAAAGACTGACTGGATTGAGGAGGCAGATTTTTGTTGCCAACAGTGACAAGGTCAGGGAACCATAAAACGAGGAGGTCAGGGAACCATAAAATGTTGAGGTTTAGGGTTTAGGGGCTCATGAGACGCCAAAATACCAACACTCCAGGTCCTGCCGAATGAATTCCACTCAAGTCTTCTATCAGCCAAGCAAAGTTTATTAAAGATTCGCTATACTGAGTAGACTCTCAAGGAGCCTCCATATCTGTGACGCTTGCATTGGGCAAGCAGGCCACAATCATCTGACACAGAGAGTCAGAGCTAGATCATTCTCTGGCATTCTCTTGGAGGCAAGATAGGTCTAATATACTGAAAGGTTGTGGAAAGAATCTAGGGGTGGTCTAGAGGAGGAGTTTGGGGAGGGTCTGCAGGAAGAGTCAGATGAGGTCAGACTCCAGGAATGAGTGATTAAGGGTGGGAAGTTGCTGGAGGCTACCTGGAGACAACAGACAATGGTGGGCTAGGCCAATTCAAGGGTCTAACAGATTTGGGTATAAGATATTTTAGGAGCATCCAGAGTGGGAAGTTGCTGGACAAAGGAGGGCTAATCTAGTAATAAAGATTTGGGTAGAGCCACAATGACAGGCTTATGGCCTCAGGCAAGTGCTTCAAGTGGGAGTCTCAAGGAGATCTCAAGGGGGTTCCCAGAGCCTGTACCTCATCAAAAGGATGGGGCTCTTTTGATTTGAAACTGGCCAATCTCTTTAAAAAGGGGGCAGTCTACCCTCCCTTACCCCTGATTCATTTTGAAATTAGTCATAGGACTTAGAAAAAAGAAGGAATAGTTCTCGATCCAACCCTCAAGGAGAGTGAGGTCTTGAGTAGACTATGGAGAATTTATCAAGAGGGAATTTAATTTTTCCTCTAGTCTCTTGTATGTAAACTTACTAGACCTGAAATATGTTGAGGATTTCTGATTGTATAGGTGAGGCCACTTTCCTGAATATACCCTGTGGATGGTCTTCATGTATTGTTAAGGTGAGAATAAGGATCACTTGATAGTCAACCAGTGGCTGCTGAGCCTCTCTAAATTTATATAGGTTGGTGTGCCTAGAACAGACAGATTTGTCACTATATCTCTGTTTGAAGACTTCCCAGCTTGATCAGACTTGACAGAACTTGGGCTTTGCTGGCATAAGTTAAGGCCACCAACATCCCTTTATGAGGCAACAGGACAGGGCTTTAGAGAATGACACTGGGATAATGGGGAAAATATAAGGCAGCTAGATAACTCAGTGGATAGAACATTGAATGGAATCAGGAAGACCTTAGTTAAAATTCTACCTCAGATGCTTATTACCTGTATGGTTGTAGCAGCAAGCAGCCTAGCATACACAGGATGGCTGCTGGCACAGGTTCTTAGATATGCTTTTCTAAAGAAAAGCAACTCAGAAAGGGTTAGCAATCTTACTTTAATCAATCAAACATAAATCATTTATTTAGTTCAGGGGAAAAAGTCAGCACCCTGAACTGCAGAGAATACAAACAGAATTTACAACAGAAAATAACACAATTAAGCAGACAGGCTTCCAGTTGTCTGAGCATTACACCCATACCTAGTCAGTTACCAGAGAGGGAAGCACCAACATCTGGGTTTTCAAAACTGGGGAACTCAATGGCTACCTAGAGTCTCATCTGGCCAAATCATACAAATCTTCCTCAATAAACCCCTAAGCAAAACCTCATATCAGGGTATATATAGCCTTTACCTGGGTCAGAGAATGTAACCACCCTCTTGACCCACTGCCCAATCACAAAGTAACAAGGTGTGGCAATTCCTGAAAAAAACAAGTCTCCTGCCACAGACACCATGTGACCACATTCAGCCTCTTAGGGGGCAGAGTATATTTTCAAATCAGGGAAGGTTCTTAGAATCACTTAAGCCCATCAAAGGGCCAAGGGGGCTGGGAAGATCTTCAGATTCCTATTCCCATAACAATGGTTATAACAAATAAATTCTCTTTGCCTCAATTTCTATAAATTGAGGATTAAAAATAGCCACTTCCAGTGGTAGTGTGAATACAGCACTGGCCCTGGAGTCAGGAGGACCTGGGTTCAAATCTGGCCTCAGACACTTTATACTTACTAGCTGTGTGACCTTGAGCAAGTCACTTAACCCAATTGCCCCTCAAAAAAAAAAAAGCAAAAAAAAAAAAATAGCCGCTTCCTTACAGGGTTGTCATGAGAATCAAATGAGATAATGTAGGAAAGAGCTACATAAATGTTATCATTGTTGTGATGCTGCTGCTGCCACAGACATTCTTGGTCTTCTTTTTCATTGTCATTCTTTTTGCAGGAATTTTATGTGTCTGAACCTTTAGGTGATTTTATATATATAAATATGTACATGAACATGCATGTATATACCTAATCTACATATAGGCATTCATATCCATACACACTAATATCTATACATACATATATTCATATAATATACATACAGCTACATACATATACACATATAAAACTAGACATTAAGAACAGACATAGGGATATGTATATATTCTTGATACCTACTTGTCATTTTTGAGAGATCCACATTTTGTTGAGCAAAAAATATTCCCAGAATGGTGCTTGCTAGTGCTTGTTAAATCTTTTGATCTCTCTCAAGGAAAAGTTGGGTCTGTGTTGATATAAAACCCACTACAATCGTGTTAGTCATCTTTCTGCATTTAAATCTGGCTTCAGATACTTGCTAGCTGTGCTTCCCCAGGCAAGGCACTTAACCCTGTTTGCTTCAGTTTCCTCATCTGTTAAATGAGCTGGAGAAGGAAACCACTCTACTATCTTTGCCAAGAAAACCCTTAAAGGGTTTACAAAGAGTCTGATATGACTGAAAATGACTAAACAATAACAAAATAATCATAATGGTGAACAGCATTTCTTTAGTGTTTTAAGGTTTGCAAAGCACTTCATACGTTATCTCTTTTGATCATCACCTGTGATGTAGGTGCTATTATTATCTCCATCTTTGAGAAGAGGAGACAGATTGAGAGATTAAGGGACTTTTCCCTCTCTCCCTTTCTCTGTTCCATAAATGGTAGGCAATTGAATATAGGTTATACATGTGCTATCATGTAAAAATTATTTCCATATTAGTCACAGTTGTAAAAGAAGAAACAGATCAAAAGGAAAAAAAACCACAAAAATGACTAAAGTAAGTGAAGAAATTATGCTTCCATTTGCATTCAGAGTATCAGTTTTTTATCTGGGTCTGGATAGCATTTTCCTTAGTGTGTCCTTTGAATTTGTCTTATATTTGTCATTGTGTTGTTAAATTAAGGGACTTTTAGAGTTATTCAGTTGATATTTGTCTAAGGGAGGAATTGAATTCAGGTCTTCTTGACTCCCAACTCCAGTTTCTACCACTGGGAGAAACCATTATAACTGTTTCAATCTAGCTGACCTATCCATATTCCTGCTCCCAGCCTGAGGGTCCATTCCCACAAAAAAATCTAAAGAAAGGTAGAAGGCAGGGGACCTCTCAACTTTGTTTGCATGTGAATTATCAAAAACAATGCAAGTTATTCAACTGCAATATCAGCCAATTGGGAGGTGAAACTTAAATTAAGTGTCTTTGATGTGCTAAGCTGACTTTTGTGATGTCTAACCTTGGAAACACTTGGCAAAGTCCTTTAATTTTAGGCCTGGTCCTTCTAGTCACAGGCCCAAGGTGAAATGTATTTGCCCATATTCATCACTCCCAGGATGCAGTTTTACTTTGAATCAGGGAGTGAAAGGGAATTCTGACTATACACCATTTTCCTCTTTCTTCCCCTTCCCCCTTATTTTGGAATGTACTGATTTGGGATTTTCCTTCGTCTCTCCTTAAAAACCATGTAGCTTATCTTACGTTTGGTGGCAGTTTTCACAGTTACAAATTAGTAATAAATATGCAAACCCCCTTACTTTGCCCTTGATGTTATAGGATACATATACATATACGTGTATACTATACATATACCCATACACACGTACATATAATATACACACATGTACACACATAAATATACATATACATACACCCATACAATACATATACACATACATATATGCATACACATACACATACATACCCATACACATACACATCATACATATATGCATACACATAAACACATACATATACACATACACATACAAATACATATACATACATATATACATATACATTTACATACACACATATAATACAGTATACATACACATGTGCATGTGCATATACATATGCATGCACATACACAAATATACACATACACACATACACATACACATACACATACACATACACATACACATACATATACATATACATATACATATACATATACATATACATATACATATACATATACATATACATATACATATACATATACATATACATGCCAAGGGCTGGCAAAACAGTGGAATCCTCATTCCTACTCGGGAGGAGGTTTTCCAAGTCACAGGTCAGTTCCCAGAATTTCTGATCTGCCTCTGCAAGTGGGACTGTGTTTGTTCAGGTGGCTCATTCTTAGAGTTCAAGAAGTTTTACTTGGGTATGAAGTGGGGGAGAGATTTTCTCACTTCCATCTTCCCTGGTGACCTTGACTTGATTTTTTTTGCGTGTGTGTCCAACTCTGTTTTGAATGTTATTAGCTTCCCATGTGACTGTTCTCATCACAAATCAATTGATTGTTTGATGATTAGGACTTTGGGGATTAGCTAATCACTGTGTGTATAAACTGCCAGACTCTTTTGTACTTGACAGTCAATGAATGAGTTAGATAAGTCCACCCATTTCTAGTTTCAAAGACTGTCTTAATTGTAGACAAACAGAGTCTGGTCAGAGCCTCTGGGCATCCTAACACACAGATACATCACTCTGCCTGCCTGCTTGCCTATCAGGCATGCATATCATATTATGAATCATCTGAACTGTCTTCTAGCCAGTGAAGTTTAGAAATGAAACTACCAATCTCTGAAGAAAACTCTTCACCGAATAGGTAGGTGTTAGAACTGTTCACACATTCACCATTACATACATCAGAATGGTTTAACAACTTCCACCTTTCCTTATGGTCTGTATCTGTTTTCTGATCCCATCCCAAAATAAATCTATGCAGAGCTTTTCAAAGTAGGACCTACTAACTTTATGTCTTCTGATTATTATTTTGTGAATATGGTAGAGTAGAAAGAGGACGAGTCAGGGAACTCAAGTTCAAATCTTGACTTTGCTGTTTTGGCTTTTTGATTCCTCATCTATAAAGTGATGATTTCCAAGACCCCTTCCAGTTCTAAATACTATGATTCTGTGGACTAGTGAGCCTAAATTAAAACTCTTTGCTTGTTGCCATTTATTCAATTCTGAACTTAAAAAACAAAAAACACCACTGAGACAGATCTGAAGTATATTGGGTCTGATTTCTGTTAGTACAAATTGAGCATGAATCTATGCTAGTCAGTAAGAAACAGACAAAACCTCTCACTGTGATGATCTATAGCCCTTACTAATAGAATGCAACCAACTAGTGGAACAATTGCTCATACAAGAAGGGTACAAGATATACACGCTCAACAAATTGCCACCCTGTATCCTTACTTTTGCCTGATTTGGAAAAATGTTCAGAGAGAGAGAGAGGGAGAAAGAACTACATCTAGGCAATTAGCTCTAGACAATATCCTGGTTCTGTATGGCTTATTATTATTATATTAAGATTAATTAATAATAATTATTATTTACATTATATATTACTACTTTATATTATATAGATTACATTAAATTAATAATATATTATATAATTACTCTAATAATAATAGAGCATGTAAGGTTTTATAGTAGGGAAAATGAAGGATAGCTCATGGTCTTGGTCAACAGTATTAATTTAAGACAGACAAATTCTAGCACCTCTGGGGGCATACAAATATTTTTCAAATCAGGGAAAATCCTATTTGGGTCCTTAAAATCCCTTTTGCCCCACTATGTATCTCTACCAGTCATAGCTGGCTGGTATTGATGATTCCTCTCCATGGAGTGCAGGTAGGAGGGGGGTAAAAGCCTAGTAGGGGCAGGGGTAGGTAGAAGCCTGAGCTTAAGCAGCAGCATCATTGCCCTTCAGAAGGTGGAGATAAATTTATGCTTTGATTCATACCCTTTCCCTTAAAACTCTAATCCCTTTCTATTCCAAATTCCTCAGAAGCTGTCAATGGAGATAATTTTTAAAAAATCATACTTGTGATTTCATTGGTATAGAGAACTCCTTCTATCAATGCTGATCAGCAATTCAATCTATAACTTATAGGCTTAGAAAGTTTCCCGGAACACTCAGAGGCTAAGTGACTACTTGCTTTGGGTTATACATCTAATAAGTGTCAGAGGCTGACCTTGAACTTTTGTCTTCCTGACTCTGAGGGTAGCTCTCTCTCCACTATACCATGATGCTTGTTGAAGTTCTAATGCTGCCACATAAATAGTCCTTTATTTTATTTTTTCCTAATTTACTCTGTTGGGTAACAATTTAACAATTTAGGTCTAGTGAGTAGAAAAGACTTCCGATTTTTCATTTTGCTACTGATTTAACCGCTAGTGGGGAGGATGGCTGGGTAAATAATTTTGGTTCATTAAAAAAATGTTGTTTAATAGCTTTTTAAATGGCTAATGGACTTTTTAGTGGCATTCTTTCCATACTGCCTCATCCATCCCTGCCAACAAAAGCCATATTTTATATCCCATTTGCTCTTTGCCCACTAAAAATTGTACCATAGTAGAGATTCAATGAAATCCTGTCTGATTTAGGTTCCACCCTCACTTAAAAGTCACATGGCTTAAACTACTAGCATTTTGTAGCATTTGGTTACTTTGTAAGGATATATTCAGTGATGAAAGAAATCATCATATCTGGGACCAAACTGGAATGCCACAGTTTTCTAAGTCTTTCTACTGAATAATAAAAAAAGAAAGAAAAGAAAATAGCTTGAGACTTTATTTCCCAGAACTTTTCTTATAATCTGCTAATACGTGGTATATCTCCAATTTTATTGATTCTTTGACAGACTATGGGAGCATAAATGATTTGCTCCCTGTATACATCGGCATAATCTGTATTATTTCAGTTTTTGTTTTGCTATATAGGTTCAGTCTTCCACAACCTGGTACCAACTGACCTCCATACCTGATTTTACGATTCTCTCTTTATGCCCTCAATATCTAACTCAAAAGCCATCTCTGCATGAAGTTTAGTCTAATTCCTCTCTTAGTATCCCTCCCTTCAGATGTCAGAGTATTCCATTTTGCTTCTCTCTAATGGATTTATCATGGAATATTGTGGCTTGCAGTTATTTGTAACTATCTTATCCTTTGTTAGATTATAAACTTTATGGCAACAGGAAGCATGTGTAGTCTAAATGTTATCATCCATAGCACCTAGCACAAGACTCTTCTTGTCACAGTACGTGCTCAGTAACTTTTCCTTAGTGACTATATTTCATTTTTGTGCTTTTTTTTTCTTTCAAGATAATCAGTGTTAAGTGACTGGCCTGCAGTCATGCAGCTGGTAAGTATCAAGTGTCTGAAGCCATATTTGAACTTAGGTTCCTCTTGACTCCAGGGTTGGTGCTCTTGACTCCAATTGGTGCTCCACTGATCCACCTAGCTGCTCTTATTTATTTGCTTTTGTAATATATATGTATGTACCCATGAAGAATGACAGAATATGAATGGGAGATAACTTCAGAGACTATTAGTGGGAAGGATGGCATTTAACCACTAGTGGGGAGGATGTCTGGGTAAATAATTTTGGTTCATTAAAAAGTGTTGTTGAATGTCTTTTTTAAATGACTAATGGACTTTTTAGTGGCATTCTGTCCATACTGCCTCATCTATCCTTGCCAACAAAAGGCAGGGATTCTTACTTGAATAAGAATCTACAACATGAGAAATAGTTATTCAACCTTTGACCTCCACTTCAAGGACCTGCTACCCACTGAAGTGCCCATGCCATGGATAGCTCTAATTGTCAAGATATTCTTTAAAGCAAGCTTCAGTGTGCTCTGGGCAACTTCTATCATCTCTGTTGTGCCTTTGGGGTCAGTCAGGACAAATGAAATGCCTCTTCCATTTGACAACTCTTCAGATACTTGGAGGGAGCTATCATGTTTCCCCTTAAGTTTTCTCTTCTCTCTATAAATATATACTTATGCATGGTATTATTTATATGCAAACATATAATGTAGTGTTACATTTTTTTTTTAAGCAATTGGGGTTAAGTAACTTGCCCAAGGTCACACGGCTAGGTTTTTGTTTGTGTGGGTTAAGTGTCTGAGGCCGGATCCGAACTCAGGTCCTTCTGACTTCAGGGCCGGCGCTCTACTCACTGCGCCACCTAGCCACCCCTGTAGTGTTACATTTTGAGGTCCTTGCTCACATACTCTCTGAGAGTACAGTCACAAATGAGCTGTGATTTCCTTTTCTTTTTCTTTCATCTAAATATCTTCATGGATTTTTTGTTGAATTAATCTGAGTAAGCTTCTCTAGAAGTGCATCTAAATAGTTCAACACCAGAAGGTGGATTATTTTCCCTGTCTTTACAAGGGTGCCAGAGAATAAATGACCTTTTTCTGCAAATGTGCAACTATCTATACCTAATGTTTTTTAATTTTAAGAGTAGGTGCCCCCAGATTGCATATGGATAAAACAAAATGATCTTTATTAATAAGGGCCCAAATTTAAAAAGATAATTTCTTAATTCTCCACGTCCAAAATACAGAAGTATACTTATATCCTACCCATTCTAAACTATGTAAAATTGAATTTTTAAATATTTTATTTAGAAGAGGATTGGATTAGAAATCTAACTCTTTTCCCAATTTGAAGGCTATATGAATCTGTGATGATTTGTTTAGAATGCAGATTATCCTGAGATAACTTTATGATGGGGCAGATAAGTGGTGCAGTGGACAAAAGACCAGAGTTCAAATCCAGCCTCAGACACTTACTAGCTATGTGACTGTGGACAAGTTATTTAACTCTATTTGCCTTAGTTTCCTCATCTACAAAAATGAGCTGGAGAAAGAAATGGCAAGCTACTTTAGTATCTTTGACAAGAAAAGCCCAAATGGGGTCACAAAGAGTTGGACATGACTGAAGAACAACAAAACCTTTGTGATGAACACTGCTGTTTGGCTTTCTTTTATTTTTTTTTTTCAGTTAGTACCCATGCTTTTTCCTCTCATCCACCTTCCTTCCTTCCTTCCTTCCCATTTCCCCTCCCCTACTCCATATTGAGAAGGTGGGGGAGTGAACCAAAACCCTTGTAACAATTATGCATAGTAAAGCAAAACAATTTTCCATATTGACCCTCTCCAAAAATATGTCTCTGTATCCTAATTCCATTGCCTTCCTGTCAGGTGGAAGGTAACATTCTTCAATGTCTATCTTCTGGAATTGTGGTTAGTTGTTACACTGATGAAAGTTCTTAAATTTGTCAAAGTTTTCCTTTTTTTTTTTTATAATGTTGTTATTGAAAAAAATTCCTTTCCTGTTTCTACTGTTTTCACCCTGCATCAGTTTATATAAGTTGGTTTTCCATTGTGATATAAGAGCTTGAGAGAAGTAGGAAAACATGGGTAGAAGTTGTAGGAGGGTAAATTTAGACTTGATGTGAAAAAAGATATCCCAAAGTGGAATGGGCTGCCTTGTAAAATAGTGAGTATTGTACTACTGGAAATTCCATCTCCCCTCCCCCACTTTGAATATATTTTACTTTTCCCCTAATTACATGTTAAAACAATTAAATTTTTTTTTTAAGTTTTGAGTTCCAAATTCTACCTCTTTCTCCCTACCTTCCCCCTTAGATGGTAAACAGATTTAGGTTATGCATGTGCAATCATGTAAACAAGAAGACTCAAATAAAAGAAAAAGAATGAAAGAAAGAAAGTGAAAAATAGCAACTTCAATCTGTATTCAAGCAATTATCAGTTCTTCCTCTGGGGGTGGATAATATGCTTCATCATTAATTCTTTGGGCTTGTCTTGGCCCTCTGTATTTCTGAGAATAGCTAAGTCATTCACAATTCAGCATCATTCAATTTTGCTGTTACTGTGTACAATGTTCTGGTTCTGTTCACTTCACTTTGTATCAGTTCATGTAAATCTTTCCAGGTTTTTCTGAAATCATCCTGCTTGTCATTTCTTATAGCACAGTAGTATTCCATCACAATCACATACCACAACTTTTAACCATTTTCCAATTGATGGGCACCCCATCGATGTCCAGTTCTTAGCTTTACTGGAAATTTTTCAGCAGATACTTGACAGAAGTGTTTTAAAGGAAGCTCCACTTCAAGGCTAGGTTGGATTAGAAGATCTCTAAGGACCCTCAGGAAAACAAATGGATGAGGAATGTGTGGAAGTACTATTGAGGCATTTAAAAATATTTTAAATTCTTATTTATTTACTCCTGTGAACAGTTCTATTAGGAAAAAGAGGTAGAGGGGAAACGACTACTTAAGAATCATTCCAATTGTCTTTCTCTATGATTCTGTCATTTACTATACCATCTCATCTTCCCTTCATCACAACTATTTGAACTCTTTAAATTACCTGGTTAGAACAATATCTAGAATCTTGCAAAGGGACCCTGAACTCCAAATCAAGAAGTCAGTTTCTTTGAATTAAGTAGACATTATGTTCCTATCCTGTGTACAGCGTGTTCTTGGTTAGGTGAGATACCAGATTGTTGTGAGATAATATATATAAAAATGTTGTAAACTTTAAAGCGCTATGTGATTTAAAGTTATAATGACTATTGTTGATTATAATGTTCTCTCTCTCTCTCTCTCTCTCTCTCTCTCTTTCTCTCTCTCTCTTTTGGGGGCAATGTTCTCCTGTTGGCAGTGTCAAGATTTAAAATGGAGCTGTGTAAAGGCTCTCTTATGGGCTGCTACCGCATTAAGACTTTCAATTACAAGCAACGTTATAATGAGAAGTACAACATATGTGAATAGTCTAAACTGTGAAGCTACAATCAAGCAGGAGTCTGCATTGTCCTGCAAAGATAATTGGGATTGTCTGTGGAATTCTTTGCCCCCCAAGAGACTTGCCTTAGTCTAACAATAGAATGCACAAGGAAATGATGCGAGACCATCTTTGAATGAATCTTCAACCTATCTTATTCTACAATCGCATTTGTGATGTCATTGGATAAAGGCAGAAGTGGAAAATTTTCCTCTCATTTTAGCTAGTCTCCCCTAATATGTCAGGCACTATATCTGTAGTTAAAAAGCTTACTGTAGCAAAGCATAGATAGACAGGTAATTAGAAAGATGGAGTTGCTTAGAGGCACTAATTGTGATTATGTGACTAGATGCCTAAATCAAGAATTTGAGAGGCTTTTTATGTACTTTTGCTTAGTTATTGTTCCAGAGAGTTGATTAAACGAAGTGAGACTCAATTTGCAACCTCTCAATGACTTATGAACCTGATATAATTTACCTACTAATAGTTTTAGGAATGCTGATATCAAAGCATTTCTTATAAGTGATGCCCCAGCTCCTCAAAAAAAAAATGCTTTACTTGCTCTCTTTGTTCAGATGTGTTGATAGAATGGAATTGATTTGCATCTATTGGGGATACTAGTTTACTATTCACCCACCAGCCAGTTGTGAGCTTTGGAGATCCACTCCAAGTGTCCTAGAAATTGTCAAAAGTGGTGTCATCATTAAAGAAAACCCCCAAACCAAACAATTCCAGCACATGATACACAAAATAGGAAAGACAAAAACTGCTCCAAAAATATTCTTTTTGCCCTTTTGTTTTCTCTACATTCCTTACTGATTGGTATGACACCTAGGCTCTGTGCTTATTTATTATATCAATTAATGGGAAAAGAGCCCTCAAACACTATCTTTATCCCATATCGCTAGCATTTCGAATTTTCCTGCTTTTGTTTTTCATTGTCCTTTCATGATTTCAGATTGCCTTGTTAGCTTTATCATTTCCAAAACACTTCACCAAACGAGAAAGTTTTGTAAATCACCAAACTTGGGTTAACTTGTGTCAACCAGTAGAGTTGATGTTGTGTTGGGAGGACAGGTAGAGTGATATAGACGGGTGTGGTGGCATAGAATTCCAATAGGAAATATACTACATTTACAGAAGAAGAGAATGCTATAAACCTTCCCGTAGATTCTTATGCTTTCCATTAGATCATAAAATCTTCAAATAAACCACCACTGAATAAACCTTGGTATGATTAGACCAGGTGGCTTGGGCTTTTTTTTTTTCTATTGTCTTCTGTACCCTTCTCTGCATTGCTTAAACAGAATACTTGCCTTTGTTTGGATTCCCTTTAATGTTACAAGGTGAAGAACTAGGGTTATTAGTAATTTTGGTGACTGGTCAACCCTGAAGGAGGTCTGTGTTGGTTAAACTTCTTATCTATTGATCACAGAATTTAAAATAAAAGAAAATCCTCTTCAAATTAAATACTTTATTTTGATGTGACAAAAGGGCAGACCAAGACATACTTAGTAGTACAGATCTGAACTTTTTAAATGGTACCTCAGAACATTTTTTTGGGGTTCAATATTTGGTGTTTTTTCTTTTCTTTTCTTTTCTTTTTGGAATGGGGATAATAAAAGGTATAGTGTATAAATTATATTGGACTTGGATTCTGGAGACCTACCTTCATATTCTAGTTTTGATGTTTATAGCATAATGAGATTGGGAAAATAACCTAACCTTTTTCACTTTGGTGAAATTTTCTACTTTGGTAAAATGGGTATATATAATATTTGTGAAGATATAGAATGCCATAATGGATAGAAAGTTGGCCTCAGAATGTGAAAGACCTGGGTTCAAGTCCTGCCTCTAGTGACTCTAGAAAAGTCACTTAACCACTCAGTGCTCCCTGTAACTCTCTGTGAGAATAAGCTCTGCAGAAGGTGCTGATTTGCATTGGCAGAGAATTTCTTTAGCAGGGGAGTTATCTGTACCAATGAAATCACAGGTCTAATCCTCATCCCTCATATCTTTGCTATTTCACAGGGTTATTATGAAGAATGGCCTTTCTTAACCTGTAGGGCTCACCATGCGATCTAGGTAGGGAATTGTAGGGCTTTGGTGTGATATTGGCTAAGCTCCTCTCCTTCCTGTGTGACTTCCCTGAATCAAACCACCTTATGTCTCTGTTTATCTTTTTAAAGAGAGGAAACAATATATTATTCCCCTCATAAGTAGTTTAAAGAGATTGGCTTAAAACAAAAAAGCTATGATGGGATAGCTAACAGTGTTTGGCAGAGTGAGGAACTCAAATGATACTTACAAGTTTGAACATTGGGTTTAATCTAATTAGTTGACATGTAATAGGGATAAATATGAAATCTTTCACTTGACTTACAAAATGACCACAAAGTATAAGTCTGGAGAGCAAGGTTGGACAGAAGGACTGACAAGTTTTGGTCATTTTACTGTATTAAAAGCTCAACAGGGAGTCAAGACTGATACACCAGCTAAAAAACCAAAACTAAAAACAAATGTAATCTTGGGTTTTATTAAGAGAAGCATAGGCTTCAGAAATAGATTTTCGGAAGGAAACTGATAAACTGGAATGTATCCAGAAGAAGAAAACCAGGATAGTGAAAGCTTTTGAGTTCATGTCATGTTGGGATCAATGAAAAGAACTAGAAGTATTCAGCATAGAAAAGAGAAGATAATGAGAATGATAGATGTCTTCAAGTGCTGTTATAGGAAAAGGGGATTAGATTTGTTCTCCTTGGTCTCAGAGAAAGGAATCAGATGCAATGGGTTGAGCCATTCCCAGAATTCCCAATAATCTAAAGAAAAGAGACAAATATAGGCTTCATGTACACCTTTTCTTACTCACTACTTATCTATTTGAATTCTGACCTCATCACTCAATAGAAATTGCCCTCTCTAAAGTTACTGATGATCTCTTAATTGCCAAATCTGGCATTCTTTTTAACCCTCACCTTCTTGACTTTGTAGTATTTGACCTTGTTGATCACTTTTCACTTTCTTCTTTTTCCATTTTTGATTTCCATAGCACTGCTCCTTCTTGGTCCCTACTTATTTGTCTGACTACTCTTCAATTTTATATGCTGGACCATCACCCATATCATGCACCCTTACTTTGGGTATACTCTAAAATTTTGTCCTGAATATTCTTTCTTTGCCTCTTCTTCCCTCCCTCCTTCCATTTCTTTTTTACTTCCTTCCCTCTCTCCCTCCCTCCTTTCTTCCTTCCCCTCCCCACAAAGAGTTTATTTGGGTTTATTTATAATCTCTATGGTGACCACCTCCAAATTTATTTATTTAACCCTAGACTCTCTTCTCAACTTCAGTTCCATATTATCATTTGGGCATTTTTGAATTGGATGTCTTATAGACATCTCAAATTCAGCATGTCTAAAACAGAAATCATTACCTTTCCTCCTGACTCGACATCTTTCAAACTCCTCTGTTTCTCTTGAGAATGCCAGCATCCTACAAGTCATCCAGATCTGTCACTTTGAAGTCATCTTCAACCTTTCATTCTCCTTCATTGCACACATCCAATTAGCTATTGATCCTATCTCTGCAATGTTTTTTGTACCCCTTTCCTTACATATCCACGGCCCTACTTTAAGTCCTTGCCACCTCTTACCTGAATTGTCTCAATAGCTAATTAGTCTTCCTGTCATAAATCCCTTCCCTCTTCAAACCATCCTCTACTTGACTGCCAAAGAGATTTTTCTAAAGCACAGTCCTGACCACATTAATCTCTTACTCAGCTAATGTCAGTGACTCCCTATTAGAATAAGGTCAAATGGGGGATCCTCTGAATGGGACTTAAAGCCTTCTACAACTTGTCTGAAACCCACTCTTCCAATATGAGTGTTCGTTTCTGCCCTCCATGTATTCTACAATCTAGTCAAAGGACTTCTTTGCTGATTTTCACACATGAGACTCTTCTCTCTGTGTTTTTTCTTTTCCTCACACTTAGATTGCATTCCCTCTTCATCTCTCTCTCTCTTCCCCCCCCCCCCTTGTCTCCCATCTGTATCTCTCTATCTCTCTGTCTGTCTCTCTGTGGCTCCCTTGCCCCCTCCCCCCCGTCTGTCTTTATCTATCACTCTCTGTCTCTCTGTGTCTGTCTCTTTGTCTGTATCTCTCTGTCTCTGTCTCTCTCTGTCTTTGTCTCTCTGTGTCTCTGTTTCTCTGTCTGTCTGTCTGTCTCTCTGTTTCTCTGTCTCTGTTTCTCTGTCTCTGTCTCTGTCTCTGTCTGTCTCTCAGAAAGCCTAGTTTCTTTACAGGCTTGACTCAAGCACCACTCTTTCCACAAGGACTTTACCGAACCCCACACCTTCTAGTTTATGTCCTTAAAAATGGTGAATGCTGATTAATTGATTGATTAGGCAATCTGTACATTGCCTTTTTAAGTCTAAAAAGTCTCAGTTTGACTGTGACTGACTTCCTGTTGGGAAAAAGCCTACTTGTTTTGTGAGGTCAATTTAAATTTAAATTGATATGATGAGCTATCAAATATGTTTCTTAGACAAATGATAATTACGATTGTTCTGTGAAAAAACTGAACAGGTCATCATCATTTCTTTTGTGTGACTTTGTATTATGTTCAAAAGTTTTTTTTTCTATTTTTAAAAAAATATGATTTATCCACTTACTCTCTCAGTGCTCTAGGCAATTCTCTGAGACTATATTTAAGTTGCAGAAAAGGTGCTGGCCTACATTAGTAGAGGGGGAGTTTCTTGCCCTGGGCATTTCCTATCCCAATGAAATTAATATCCAATATTAATAAAAGAAGATTTTAGAAGCATATATATGTTTGTCACATGAGTTAAACACTTCCTGTACACACACACAAACACATATGTCCTGGTACAGTGACTAGAACATTGGACTTGGAATCAAGAAGATGTGGGTTTAATTCTGCCTCAAATACTTATCACCTCTGTGATCCTAGGAAAGTTATTTTTGTCTATCTGATCCTCAGTCCCTACATCTGTAAAATGGGGAATATAAATGCAGCAATTTCACAGGCTTGTTTCCAGAATCTGAAGAAATACTGTATATAGAATCTTCATAAACTTTAATACACTATATAAATGTGAGGGATTACTATCATCATTATTATATTAATAAGAAAGAGAGAAGGTTGTGTTTATATGTGAGTGGGTGTATTCATATACACAACACATTTGCCCAGCCATACCCTGACAAAGACTTCCATTTGGTTGAACTTGGCAGTGATTCTGAAATGTTGACAACTGTCAAATTAAGATCACCCAAGCCATTTCACAGGATCAAATTTGGATGCAGGTCTCAGAACAGAAGGAGATAGCTACTGGCTACTGCCCAACTGACTTCACCATCTATCATTCACTTAGCTATGCTTTCTGCAATGAAGCTACATAGAGGTGATGAGTTGAGGAAGGTCAGGTTGCAGCTGTACAAGTTACTAACTTCATATTTTCTTTGATTCAAAAGAAGCAAATAGAATTTAAAAAAACTTTAAAATATACAAGGAAGGATGTTAGAAGGTTTGTTTAATTTCTGTCTCCCTCCTCTACCACCTATCCCCAGCATGTGTTCTTTCCTTGTTTCCTTTTCCCTCCCCCTTCTATCTATATTTGTACCTGGAAAAAACCTGGCTATTTCCAAAACAAAAAACCAGACAGAAGTTTTAAGGCATTAACATGATTTGAAAAAGTCCTGACATGGTAGGAATTAAACTTTGGACGTGGGAGATACTGGAAAGTACTATTCATTGCTTTGCACAATTTTTTTCCTTTTCCCTATCATCCTATTTTAAGGCTCTGCCCACTTCTAATGTTGAATTAAACTACTAGTTAAAATTTTCATGTGTGTGCCATTCTCCCCTGGATGGTAAGCATGTTGAAAGCAGAGATCAGCTCAGCTCTGCTCTATTTATAGGACCAGTCTAGTACCTATTACAATACCCTTGTATATAGAAAGTGCTTGATAAATGCTACTGGTACAGTCTAAATAAATGTAGGGACTGTTTGGATGGAAAAACAATGATTGTATTGGCAGGATTGACAGTCAGACACACCTCTAGGAATCAATGGTAACCTGGAATTTACTTGCATTTTACAAAGCATTTTTTAATGCAATAATCCTATGAAATAGTATAAAAGTGAGTGATCCCATTTTACAGACAAAGAAACAGAGATATGGGGAAGTTAAGATAATTGCTTATGGTTGTAGGATTAGTAATTGGCAGACTTCTGACCCAAATACAAATCTCTGATTATAAGACCAGGGTTCTCTGCATTCTATCAAGCTGTTTCTTATGTTTAACATGGAGAAATAAGCTGGGATTTTCTAAAATGTAGATAGATAATGCAAGATATGTACAGTATTTTTGATAGAGTTTCCTGTGATAATTTTTGGCTAGTCATCCTATTTTTCATTGTTCATTCTATCCCAGTGATGCTTGGGGAAAATGACATGCTATGTAGTGCTTTGACCGTTTTTTTTTTCCTTTTGGAGGGCAGTTGGGGTTAAGTGACTTGCCCAAGGTCACATGGCTAGGTTTTTTTTTTTGTGTGTGTGTGTGTTAAGTGTCTGAGGCCAGATTTAAACTCAGGTCCTCCTGATTCCAGGGCCGATGCTCTATTCACTGCACCACCTCACTGCCCCCATTATCCAAAGTTTTAAAAATTATGCAAAAACTTGCATAGGTAAAGTTTTTCACAAAATTTAATAATTGTTTTTTAGATTCCTATATGGAAAGGTCCACAAACTTTCCTGCATCTCATTGGCAGATTTGTACCATGGGGAGGAGGTGGGGGGAGGGAAAGGAGATAGAGATAAATCTCTCAACTAAACATTGGGGTCTGATTTAAATGTTAAAGCAAATAAATTTGAAGCTGCAAAGCTCCTGATTCTGCCCTTAATGTGTTACCATCAATTTATAGGCTCTTAAGGTTCCCAATAGCATGTGCTTTCATATGCTGCCCCACCTTCAGGGCAGTATTGTAGGCTCATGCTGAAGAGAGGCTGTCCATCAGTTTGGGCTTTTAGCCCAACCTTTGCTAAATTTATTGGGATTTCTGTTTGGTCTGAATATGATTTGATTTGATTTATATAGTATCTATACAACACCAGTTTACTTAGTAGAATGTAGTGCAAATTAAATCGAATGAGTGATTTTTGGTATACGTTGTATAAAATAAATGGTTTCATTTATTCCCTATCCTGACTATCAGTGATGCATAGACAGAAATGTGAAGACTGAACATGTGCCTATGACCATGATGTGGTTCAGAGATATAGATAGCACAGGCTCACAGGCCCTTGCTTTAGGGTGCTGACTTAGGATCTCAAATTATAGACAATGGAAGTCATTTAGCATAACTCTTTCAGTTTGCAGAAATGGAAATTGGAGCTCAGAGAGACTAAATGATTTGCCCAAAGTCACAAAGGTAGTAAGTGAAGTTGGTTTTCTTCCTCAACTCCAAATCTAGCATTCTTTCTAAAGCATTATTAATCCATCAGTTATCAATTATATATTAAATAACTAGATGTTAGGCAGGTGCTCAGAATACAGAGATAAAATTAAATCATCCCTGTCCTCAGGGGGCTTACATTCTACATGTACAAATTTAAGTACACTAAAATTTACAAAATAAATGCAAATTAATCACATCTAAGGTGGAGTGGGGTGGCAGAAAGCACTAGTAACCAAGGGAATCAGGAGAAAACCCAGCAGGTTCTCACCATATGATACCACTATTGCTTGGTCAGAGAGGGTCAGAGTCTGACTGCCTCTTAAACAATGGTGACTATACCTTCGTTTTGACTTTCCTTACTGCTTATCTCTTTAACTCCATTGATATTCTCTTCCTTTAAAATCTGTCCTGTTTCTTCATTAGAGCTCCATTCTGGTGCTTTATCATGGTGTGAGGTGTACCAAAGAATTAGACAGGAATTCAAAAAGATGTCAATTAGAATCTGGACAGCAGTCATCTCTACACTATGCCCAAGGGTAACCAGTTAATATTTGTTTGAAGACCTTAAGATGTGGTGGGGGTGGGGGGTGGGGGGAGAGGACCTGCTACCTTCTAAAACAACTTTCTTCACTTTGGAATATTTCTATCGTTTGGAAGCTTTTCTTTACCTCAAGACTATATCTTCCTCTCTACAACTTCCAATCCTTGCCTCCCCTTCTGCTCTCTGCGTCCAAGGAGAACAAATCTAATTCTTCTCTTGACAGTTTTTCAGACATTTGAAGACATTGATCACCTATTTCACTCTGGGCAAGAACCTGAGCCTCATCTCTAAAATAAGCTAGTATGGTATAGTTTCAACATCTATAAAGTAAGGCAATGTATAGGAGAAAGATACATGAATTTTGGAATCCTGAGGAATTCAGGATTGTTCATTTCTAGTAGTGTTCCAAAGTGGAATGAATTCCTTTGAGAAATCATGAGTTTCCCTTCTCCTTGGAGGTCTTTAATCAGAGACTAGATGTCTATTCATTAGGTATGTTATATCATGAGTAAAAAAAAAATTATACTTCAATCTTCACTCAGATTTCATCAGTTCTCTCTCTGGAGGTTGATAGTATTTTTAATCACGAGTCTCTCAGAATTGTCTTGGATCATTGTATTGATCAGAGTATCTAAGTCTTTCTAATTTAATCATTGTTATAATATTGCTATTACTCTATGAACGACTTAGGTCTTCTCAGAAATACAATGATCCAAGATAATTCCAAAAGACTCATGAAAGAAAATGCTATCTACTTCCAGAGGAAGAACTGATGGAATCTGCATGCAGATTAAAGGATACTTTTTACTTTCTTTTTTGTGGTTCTTTACTTTTGGCCTGTTTCTTCTTTCACAATATGAGTAATATGGAAAAATGTTTTACATGATTGCACATATATAACCTATGTTAAATTGCTAACCATATTAGGGAGGAGGTGGTGAAGGAGGGAGATGATTTGGAACTCACATTTAAAAAAAATCAATGTTAAAATTGTCTTTACATGCAATTAAAAATACTATTAAAATATTGCTATACTGTATACAATGTTCTCCTGGTTGTGTTCACTTCATTTTTCATGAGTTCATATAAGTCTTCCCAAGTTTTTCTGAAACCAGCCTGCTTGTTATTCCTTATAGCACAATAAAATTGTATAATAATCAAATACCACAACTTGTTTAGACAATTCCTAATTGATGGTTGGGAGATGCCACCTATCTGTGTTTTCAAAGTGCAGAATATTAAAAATAAAGTAAGACAACATTTGAAGATGACAACAGCAGCAACAACAGCAACAAAACAAAATGTCATATGTTGTGAAAGCCAGAATCTTAAACTTACTGAAACTCTGCCTCTCCTGGCTCCTAGGACTTGGAATCTTTCCTAGGGAACATGGCTCAGATACCTATACCCCATTCCTTGGACACCTAGTGACCTGAAGATGTGTATATATGAGGGTATGATTCCATGCTCTCTTAGCCCTCCTTTCCCATAGGACATGTAGAAGTACCCATATCCTCTGCTCTCCCAACAACTTACTCCTTCCAGACACGGAAAAATTAGGGGATTAGGGATGAGGGTTTCTAGGTAGAGAATTTGATGTTTAGTTTGATGGGAGGAAAAATATTTTGAGCTAGGAGGCAGGAGACATCATAATTCCTCTGCTAAATGCATATGCTTGAGAAAGTTTATTTTGTCTCATTCATTCAATGAATACTTATTATACTTCATTAACTGGTGGAGAAGATGCTCCCTGTGCTTGAGAAGTTTGCTCTCTGGTAGGAACAATGAGACATACACATGGATAAATGGGATATAGTAATTCATAAAAATATATATTCACAAAGAGGAGGACAAAGTGCTGAGACAGCTGAAGAAGAAAATAGGATTTCCATATATTAAGGAAATTAGGTAAGGTTTCAAGGAAGAAGGTGAAATTTAAGTTAAACTTGAAAGCATCTGTTTATCTATACAATGGAAAGTATGATAACATTTAGCCTTGCCTAGCACATACAGCTATTTTAAAGATAAAGTGGAAAAATGGATCTGGAAATGACTGGAATGATAAAAAATGCCATATAAGGGCAAGATGGTATTCATATAATATTAACTATGGTTTTTGAAAACAATTATGAGAAACAGGTTGTGTTTGAAGACTATATGTGAAAAATTCATTAAACACCTATGTGAAAATACATTCATTTAGAGAAAGCATCTCTGTGGGATCAAAATGAATACAACAGAAGAGAAGGAATTATATGACTTGCTTTGTCTAAATAAAGTTACCTCCTTCTGAGTGTCCATGCCCCAGAAATTATCAAAGAACAGAATTCTATGAATCTTTTATTTTTTTTAGAGTGACTTGAAACCATGTAAATCTAAAGTAAGCTCTAGGAAGAGACATAAGAGGGAAAAATGAACATGCATCTGCCCTTGTCTTCCATACTGGGATTCCCTAGGGTCCCAAGCCGACTCTCCAACTGAGAAAATCTGGCTACCATCTTTTCTGTATATCGCATGCTGCCACTGTTTAACTCCCTCTCCTCCCCTGCCCCATGGTTCCTTTAATGTAAGGTCTGGGGATATTGCCCTGAGTGGTGTCAGAAAGGACCTTTAATGTATAAGATTTAACCTAACGGGTGCCCCATATGATTTAAAGAAAACAAATTGTTTTAAAATTCTAGGGCTCCATGTGGGAGGGAGAAGCTGGCAGAGCAGTGAATGGTGTGCTCCAGCCAAGTAGGAGGGGGAAAAGTTAGAGCAGTTGCATTAGTAGATCCTGGCAGCAGTTATCAAAATCCCAGATGTCTCTTTGCTGATGTATGAGTAATGACATGGCTTGATGTTTATGGACAGCTTGTGCTCTCACAGAGAAGGTGTAAGGAAGGGCTGTCACTGTCTCCTACCACAAGATGTCACTAGCACTGCTCCAGTGCTGAATGTGTATTGACAACATGTCGCTGCTCATATTATTAGCAGAGTTGCCTTTAATTTTTTTTTATATACATAGCTCTGTAGCTTCTTTTTTGAAGGTGACGATACAAAGGAAAAGGATAAAAGAACCTTTCCCTTTATTTATTTATTTATTTTGTCCAAATACTGTTGAGTTGATGCAACATTTAAAACTGTTTCTGTATCCTGGAAAGATAAGTAAGGAAGTTAAAAAAAATATGAGGGAAATAACGATATGTATTAGCAGGGACCTGTACCAAAATGGAGCTTTTAAGTATGTGTTTGTCCATGGCACTAATCACATAACAAAATGTGTTATCTCATATCCTAACTTGTCTAATCAAATGTATATGGGATGCTCATATCACTTCACAGTATGGTATAATGAGCTGAGCAGAGATTTTTGTGTTTAAGAGAGTGCTGAATTTTTTTTCCTAAAGGGTATCAACTTTTATGTTATTATTATACATATACTAAATAAATCTCTATTAAAAGGCTCTCTGTAAAATTTCCAAGGTTGTACCAAAGAGTCTCCCTACCCTTCCACTTTTACCTTCCTCCTCTCCAGCTCTTCTAATAACCCATTTTTTTTTAAATTTATTGAATTCAAGGAAAACAATGGCTCAAGCATAGTTTTTCTAGAAAGTGTAAAAAAGCAATTTGGTTTAACAGCTATGCCATTTATGAGGGATTTGAGTGTAAAACTCAGGCTCCAGCCCTGGGCTGGTCGGTATCTTTCCCAATGTAGGTAAACCCGCCAGCTGCATGATGGAAACATTGGAGGTTAACGATATGTCTTCTCGTTATTTCCCTCTCTGTATTATAAATCACACTCTCCTGAAGCGCCTGGATCTTCCTTCACACTTACAACCAACCCATGCTTTAAAGTCTGTCTTTAAAACTGATCACCTTGACAGGGTAGATAAACTTTTGGAAAAATGGCTGCTTGTTTATCTGTATATCTCTCTAGGAAAGGGTGCCCAAGGGCTTACATATTTATATAACTGGCATTCAAATTGTCAAGCAAGGTATAGGCTAAGGTCAGAGCTAAGGAACCCATTTCCAATTTGGAAGGGATTAAAGGCTTGAAGGTGGTGATAATAGAAGAGAGATGAAGCTTGGGAAAGAAAGAAGGACTGAGATGGAGGTGGGTTTAGATGAATATGACCAAATCCCACAAGGCCTCATCTAATTTGGAGAGCTAGACTTATTTAATGTGCTTTCTTTTTGAAACCTACTCAGCCCTCTCCATTCAGGCTGATAATTTTCTGAGATTATGGTTTCTTTTTTTTTTTTTTTAAAGCAATTGGGGTTAAGTAACTTGCTCAAGGTTACACGGCCAGTCATTATTTATGTGTGGGTGCTCATTTTCTGAGGCCAGATCCGATCTCGGGTCATCCCAACTCCGAGGCCAGCGCTCTTACTCACTGCGCCACCTAGCCGCCCGATTATGGTTTCTTTTGAAACACTTTAGCTCATCCTAAATTGACAAATGCCCAATAGACTCTGCTCACCCCTCCCCCCCCATGGCATTTGCCAGGTGTTTTTGAACTTTTATGAACAGTTCAGTCAAATTTGATATTGATTAAGATTCACAAAAATAATCTACACAGTCCTTGCTCAACCTTTAAAGAATACTTTTAGATCCTATATATTTGTATATATATAAACACATATAATATTTAATTAGATGAAAATAATCAAATTACATCAGTTAGGGAAAATGGTACAGCTTAATATAAATCACACGTTTTACTTTTCTTTGCTGCAGTGCAACAAATTAAAAAAAATATTGTATAAAGGTGATCCAATAATATCCTCCTTTCTGAACCTTAGTGTCTGTTAGCACTTATCCTCCTAACGTACAAACTACATATGTAAGTTTCATGGGCTCTTCTGTTCTGACTGGTACAATTCAATAAGTTATAACTTCAGTGAACTAAATAGTACTCCTGAGGCCACCTAGAGTTTTCAAAAGTGGACCTAACTTACAACTAGAAAGTAGCTTGTGTATCAGGGAAGTATGATACATTCATTCAATAAACACTGATTCTCCCACCACTCCCCATTAATAGAAATGAAGGGGACGGAGAATTCAAACTATAACATTGGATGTGGAATTTTTCTTCTCTCTTTTGTCTGACTCCCCTGTCATATAACTGTGAGTCTTTCACTATAGTAACCCATAATCCCATTGATTGGTTGGATTCATATAAGGTTTTTTAGAAAATAGATATTTTCTGGTTTCTTATTATTAAATATCAATTTGACCAGAACTTGTTAGTGAATGTGGACTCTGATTAGGCAACTTGGGATAAAGACTAGGAATTCTAAAATAAGTTGTGTGCAACTTTCTCCTACCTTTTAAATTTATCTTTTGGGGTTTTTCTTTAGCCCCCTGAGAAATTCTACAGAACAAGATGTTACACACTGTAGGAGCAATTTTTTTTTCTTTTTGGAGGGCAGTTGGGGTTAAGTAATTTGCCCAAGGTTACACAGCTAGGTTTTTATGTTTGTATGTGTTAAGTGTCTGAGGCGGGATCCGAACTCAGGTCCTTCTGACTCCAGGGCCAGCACTCTACTCACTGCGCCACCTAGCCGCCCCATGTAGTAGCAATTTTATAGACCAGAATTCCCTGACATGAGGCCAATGATAGACCCCTAACCCAAGCAGATTAACTTTTCCACAAGCTCTTCTTAACTTTGGTAGGATGGGGTACCTCCTTGCCCTAGATTAGTCAATCAATCAATCATGGACATAATGAATTTTTAAAGTGAAAACAGTGGTTTATACCCATGATTGCTTTATGAGGTGTGAATCTCATTTATCAGAAAGAAGCAACTGATAAGCAGAATGGGTCAGTCACATCCAGCAGTCTGTCCACTGGTGTCTGTCAGGCCAGAAAGGTATTGTCTAATGGTGGAACATTTCCACTGTGGGGTTGAAGATTCCAGTTCAAGTCAAACTCCTGAGAGGGACTCAATCTTGCCTGGAGAGAAGGGAAGAGAATATCTCACTCTATCTCTCCCCACCCCTACCTTCCACTGACCATGCTGTCAGAAAGGAGGGGCCAATAGAATGCTTCATCTGACCTGGAGCAGGGAAAAACTGAACAAGGAGAAAACATGGACATACACTGACACCCACTGACAAATTCAGAAAAGTAAGTGGCTTCGAGGCATGACATTTTGAACCAGAGAAGAATGCTAACTGTAGACTCAAGAAAGGGTTTCTAGTAGTCAGAGTTGTGAGTTTACCCTTTGAACACATATTCTCGACATATTTGCCTCATTACCAATGTGTCCTAAGTTTAATTCCACTCTTTCTCTGTATTTTTTATGTACTTGTGGAAGAGTCTTTTTTTCTTATTTTACCACCTTGGAAAATATCCTTTAAATATGTTAATTAATTCTGACGATAATCATTGGGGGAACATGTTATCAGGGGTCCATGAGCACCAGTACCACAAACCATAGGGATCCTCAGAGTTATCCAGTCATAGAATCTTGAAGAAAGGTATCAACTACACTCTTTAGGTCTGGCCCACTAATGTGAATGGGACCTTGGGAAGTAGCTTTGTCAGGAGGCTACTCTTTTTTTTTTTTTGAAGGGGTAAGGCAGGGCAATTGGGGTTAAGTGACTTGCCCAAGGTCACAGGAGGTTCCCCTCAAAAGGTATGAAAACTGTCCTTGAGATCCAACTGGCTCAGTGGACTAAAGTGTGAGCAGTTGACATGAACATCTGGTAACCTAAGGGGATGAAAGATGTGTGCTCACCTGGAGGGAAGACCCTTTAGACTTGGTATACATCTCATGGCTGTGGGAGTGTTCGGCTTTGCTGTACTAACTGGGGGCAGTTAGTACTATTTGGAGGCGGGGCAGGTCTAAGTGCTATGTCCTTGTTGAGATTCCTTCCTAAGTAATAGCTCCATAAACCTCCTTGTATATATTGTGAGATGGTTTTCATATGTTTAATTTCTTTTGATTTTTGAACCTGTTCTGAATCTGGCTTAGTTTGCAGCATTATATAAGCACTTTACAAAATCTTTCATTTACACACTGCTTGGGTTACAAGGGTTGCAGAAGATAAATAGTATGCATATTTTATGCCAGTATTAACCTAATGCTAAAAGACCTAAAAAACCCAAAAAGCCCCTGCCACCTTAGGTGGACTCATTTCTCCTTCAGGACAGGACACAATTTTCAGTATTTAAGAAGAGACATGGATAAGAGTCACAAAGGTTGGGATAATGAATAGGTATTGATATGCCCTAGTGACAGGTGTACCACCATTGATGGGGTTACAGATCCTTGGAAATATTGAAGGAATGATCTGATTGGACAGAATAACACCAATAATCATAATATCATACATTGGTAAGGCACTTTGGAATCTTCCAATATTATTTCCATTGATCTTCACAACAATGAAGAAACCATGGAATGCATAGTTAAATGAATTGTCCTGGCCAACATACTAAGTAAATGATCTTGGAAGCCGATTATCCTAATGCTTGATCATGGTTGGGGCACTAAGTTGTCTCTTTTAATGGGTTTTTGGAAGGAGATATTCTCTATTTTTTCTGAGATAAGATATTTGATATTCCTTTTAGGCAAAATATATTAATAGCAAAGTAAAAATAAGTGAATGAAATATAAAAGATATATCTCAGAGTTAGAAGGAATCTCAGAGGTAATCTATTCCATAACATACCTGAAGAGGCAATCTTGTTTACAACATCTCTGACAAGTGACCATCCAGCTTCCACTTGAGTATCTTTAGTGATGGGAGACTCATTACCTGATGAGGCATCTTTTTCAACCTATGGATAACTCTTGTAGAAAGATTTTCCTTACATCAAGTGGGAATCTATCTTTTCTGCAAACTTCTACTTCTTCCTGGCTCTGTCCTTTGGGCCCAAGTAGAAAGGATCCATTCCCTCTGTCTGCTGATTAAGAAGTGAGTTTCCTCAGTAAAAGGGGGATAAGAATCTTTGCATTTCTTGCCTTTCAGGGTTGTCATGAAGAAATACTTTGTAAATGCTAAAGTCTTCAGCAGGAGACCTTTCCCCTCTTCTCTTTAATGTTAGGATATTAGTATATTGAACCCAGATCTTCTGCCTGTAAGTCCTGCTTTCTATTATATCATGCTGCTTCTCACTGCATAATTATATTTCATAATACAAATGAGTATTGTTTTAATATTTTAATAAGATCTTTTATATTTCATTTTATTTCACATCACCATTTTACAGAAGAAGAAACTAAGTTTCAGAAAGAATAAGTGACTTTCTCAAGGTCACATACTTAGCAGGTGTCAGAGTCAGAACCAGAACCTAGTTCTACTGATTACTTGTCCAGTGAGTGTCATTTCCTTTATGCTATCCTGCTGTGCATTTAGGATAAGTTTAGGATTCCATGAGAAAGTTGGCCAGGCTGGAAAGACTGATGAGTAGGATTCCAAAGAACAATTTATAAGACTGTTTTCATAAAAATCAAGTCAGCCTAATCATAAAACATAAACGGAGGCAACTAATTGAGTTAGTTAGATACTGGGAATGAATTTTAGAATTATTTCAATGAATTCTAGAATGACATTCTACAAACAAAATATTACTCATGCAAATAAATGTAACTGCTTCTGAATATCATCTCCTTTCCCTGAAAGATGGGTGTCCCCAAGATTCTGTCTTTTTTCTCTTGCTTCTTCATACTTCCTCCCATGGCAATCTCATACAATATCATGACTTTGATTATCACTTCTATACTGATGAATCTGAAACCCATTTCTCCATCTTGGATCTCCCTAGTAGTCTAGCCACATCATCCCAGCAACGTGCTTGGATATTTTTCACTCCTGGTACAAAATGGATTCTTCAAAATGGAATTCAGTATCTTTTCCTCTAAATATGCACCTCTCCCCCTCCCAAATCCTTATTTCTGTTGCCAGCACTACTATTCTAGTCACCCAGTTTCAAACCCTTGGCATTATCTTTTACTCTTTATCCCACAAAGTACACTACTCCACCCACCCCTTCTTCCAACCCAGTCAATTACTATACTAGCTCAAACTCCTATCTACCTCTCACCTGGACTATAGTATTAGCATACTGATCAGTCCTACAGCTCCTAGTTTCTCCTATTTTCAATTCATTTTTCTTTTGTCATTTCACTTTCATATTAAAAAACCATCATTGGCTTCCTAATGGCTATTGAGTCAACTATAAACAGTCTTGACATTCAAGTTCCTTAACAATCTGTTTCCAACCTAACTTTGGTACTTTTTCTTATTCTTTTTTCTTCATATATTTATGTTCTAGTCAAATTGGACTGTTCATTAGCCCCCATTCTTTTCTTGCTCCTTCCCATCTCTTCATCTTTGCTCGTATTATCCTCAATATCAATAATTGATTCCTGTCCCCACCCCCATCTGCAGCTATTCAAAACTCTCTTCCTTCAAGTTTCAAGTTAGTTGCTACTTTCTCTATGATTACCTGATTTCATTAGCTGAATGTGATTTCTTGCTCCACAAATTTCTCAACGCATAATAGCTGGACATCTTTGTGTTTATCACACTTTCCCTTATAAAATAGTTATCTGTATATATGCCTCATTATCTTATCTCTTACATACTTAATCCTTTTACAGATTAAAAGCTTCCTGAGGGTAGCAACTTAGTCTAATTTCTTTTTTGTATTTCTACACTTAGCACAGTACTTGTTCATAGTAGGCATATAGTCCTTAAATGAATTGTTTAAATGAATTGAATAGTATTACATACTGGAAATTTATTGGGACCAGTAAGACAATCAATAAACATTAATCAAGCAACTAAGGCATACCAGAGACTGGAAAAACAAGAAAGGCAAATGACAGTCCTGTTCTCAAGGAGCTCACAATCCAGTGGGAAAGACAACATGCAAACAATGAGAGTGACGTACATAACCCTCTAGGCCAGGGGTTCTTTGCCTTATTTGTGTCAATGACCTCTTTGATAATTTGTTTAAACATATGGAGCTTTTCTCGGGATGATGTTTATAAATGCATAAAATATATAGAATTATAAATGAAATGAATAATGCTAAAATACAGTGATCAAAATATTTTTGAAAAAGTTCATTGATCCTAAGTAAAAAAAAAAAAAAAAACAAAGCCAACAAACCGTGATTTAGATTATTCCATAATCATTCCCAATTGAATTCCCATCCCAGTTACTAACTCTTGATACTTTTTATCAAGTCACTGAGAGAGTAAGGTTGGTTGAAAATAGGTCAGTAAAACAGATACGACTTTCATGGAACGTGTTACCAAAAGAGGTAAATGAGGAAATACTAGTAACTGCCAACTCATATACCTATTTTTCCATCTTTTGATATATGATCAAGGCCATAAAAAATGAAAGTATGAAAATTGGCAGGCTTTTACATATGATGTTTTCTAGCAGACCCTATCTTTATAATCATATAATTCATGGAAAGATGCAATTCTCACTGGGCTTATTGCTTGTTAACTATTTTTTAAAAGCATCTGGTTCAGTAGAGCAAAGTTTTCTCCTCCAATAAAGTATGTCCCATGTTTGTGTTAAGATGATATAGTGATTTCTTGAAAAATGTAGTAACAGAGCTAACTGGAATGTATTTTTGATTATTAATATCACTTGAGGCACAAAATAGGATATATTTGTTAAAGGTGTTTAATACCATCTTAATGCTTCTAACCTAGACCTTCTCTCAGATACAAAAGTCCATCTATTTAATACTGGTTTCTCTCATCATATGTAAATGCGTATTATGGACTGCCACAATCTCAGAAGAAATAAACTTTTAAGTTACCTAATGAGTAATGAAGGAAAGCATGGTGGGCGTGAGTAAGTAGTCTAGAATAAATTGGCAGTGAAGAATTTCACTGGAGAAGTGTATAAACAGTCTCATTTCAGACATATGTGAATTACAAAGGAAGTAGGTTGGTCATGTAAGAAAGAGATGAATGATGAACAATCTTCTAGTTCCATTTATAGTCAAAAAGTCCCAAGAGAGATAGAGGAAAGTCACAGGCATATTGGAAGAGGATTTATGGGTAGATGTGAACAAAGCAATATGGGAACAGTATAAGAAGTTGTAGGAGAATGAATGAAAAAGCATTTAAGTACTTAATATGTACTACTCACTGTTCTAACTCCTGAGGATATGTTAGAAAATGCAAAAAGATAGTCCCTGCCCTCAAGGAGCCTACACTCTAAAAAAAGGAAGAAGACTCATGAAGGAGTAGGGGGTCAAGAGAGGTATTTCGGACTGGAAAGTCACAGATATAGTGAATGGGTTTATTGGACAATTAATAGAACTGTCCTTTTCTGGTCTGGTAGTGTTGATGTGATTCCAGTTTCCAGAGCTAGCAGTAGAAAGTGGGGAGAGGGAAAATGGCAGGGGGTATGCAATGTAGTCTGAATCTGGATCTGATCACTTCTGGAGAATTGGTACTGATTTGTACTGTTGGAGAGACTAGCCACTTCAATGAGATAACAGATTTCCTGAAGCATTGTAGATTTTCAATGGCTGTGGTGGCTATTTAACAAGGGTTTGTAGGCACAGAGATTTTGTGGGAAATTTCTACCCCTACCCTCTCCAAAACATATAAATCCATAAAAACTGACACATTAATTAGGAATAGAATTCTTAATTATACTTATGCCCAAATACACAAATAGCATAGTAGAGTAGAAAAAAGTAATGTATTTTGTGTCATTACTCTTGGGTTTGAATTTTACATGTGAAATTTTACGTACTAGAAATTTATTGGGACCAGTCAGACAATCAATAAACATTAATCAAGCAACGATGGCATACCATATCTTTACTCACTGTGATCCTAGGCAAGTCACTTAACCATTCTGAGTCTCAATTTCCTTATTCATAAAACGAGGATAATAGGGGCTGCTATGTGGCACAGTGAAAAGAGTACTGGCCCTGGAGTCAGGAGGACCTGAGTTCAAATCTGGCCTCAGACACTTGACACTTACCTAGATGTGTGACCTTGGGCAAGTCACTTAACCCCAATTGCCTTGCCTTCCCCTCTCCAAAAAAACAAAAACAAAAAACTGAGGATAATGCCTATCATAACTACCTTGCACAAGTGCTTTGAAAACTTTAAAAAGAAATTATGTTCAGGGTGTTTTAAAAGTCTTAACAACATTTTAAGCTATTCAAGCTTAATACAGAGACACCTCATAAATCAATCATTCAATCTATTGATCTGTCTTTGGATTATTATCATTATATTATAAATCAGTATTTTTCCTAGAGCCCTCTTGGGTTGATGTACTTGACATGAAGTCAAGATATAGATCAGTTTTTAACTAAGCAATGTGTGAAGAAGGGTAATGTGAGCTATGACCAAGTTTCTATTCTCTCTTCCAGCAAAGAATATGCCCCAGAAAGGCAAGCATTGTATTTTAGTTGCTTCTTTACCTAACAGAAAGAAGAGAAACAGAAATTCCTATGTGTGCTTTTCTATAAACTTCCCAGTATTTCTGATATAGTTGAGACATCTACAGTAAGCTTCAGTAGTTTAAAACTGCACTAAGACTTTGAGGCTACCTTGGAAATAGAACTTCCCTTTTGCTAGATTCTTTAGGGACTCTTTCTCAGATTCTTTTGAATATTGGAGACAAAATTGCGCCTTCTTCATTTCAAGTTCCATATCAAGTCATAGGGTGTTCGGGAGTGTTGCTCCTTTTTAAGATACAGATTAACTTTAAATGGAGAAATTTCCATTCTAAGAAACAGGTAGGTGCCTCCTCAGTCCATTAAATAGTGCATTGCCATTTCCTTTGCCAAGATCTACTATGCTGGTAGGAGCTGGGGGTTCTTATCATTACTTCCAGATAGCCAGATAGTTAAGAGGTATCAATGGATAGTTACATTATTAAGAATCTTTTCACACTGGTCCATCTAATCGTTTGTGGCTGTTCTTCCTTGAGCATTTCCAAATCTGACCATCTGTGGAGGCTAGAATATTTTGGTTCAAGTGTAGGTTGTTTTTGTTAGTTTGTTTTGGTTCAAACAAGCAAAATGTAGAAATCCTGAAGTAGAAGACAAAGTGTATTATATGCCTCCTACCCTTCCTTCCCTCCACCCCCAAGATCCAGATGAAATGGAAAAGAATTTGACATTTCACAAGACTAATTTCTAGGTCTAAAAAATGAAGATAATCAACTTGACAGTTTGGTACTCATCATAACCCATAATGGAAGTGATTTGAGTTTTGTATGCACTAGTTCTATCTAAATAAAGAACTTCGGAGGCAATAAGGAGGCTGTGGGGCTGGTTTAGATCTCAGTTGCATTAAAGTGTCCATTACCCAAATGAATGAGGTAACCCAGGCTTATCTCTTTGGAAAGCCCACTCTTTTTTTTCTTTTTTTCCTGCAGAGAACCCCCTGGGAGTGGTGAGCGGGATGAAATTGCCAAAGGTTCAACCACGGCTAGTTTTGTGGGGTCTTGCAAGATTTTTCTAAATGGATCCCCTCAATAGCACAATAAACTTCCTTTCCTTCTTTTTTTCTTGGAAAACTACCCATCCCCACCCCCACCCCACCAAAGAGCCATTATCCTTTCAGTCTCAGAGTAATGGTGCTTCAGAGAAAGATCAAAGTTTCCCAGATAAGTGTTCCTTTACACAATGTTACTGACACTCCACTTTGTAAACTGGTTTTTTTTTTTTTTGGTTAAAAAGGACATATAAACATGCCGAGATGGATAGACTGTCACTTTTCTTTTTTATTTTGTGTGTGTGTGTGTGTGTGTGTGTGTCTGAAGTGCTCAATGAGTCTCATCACTGGGCTTCACTGTAAGTTGGCTTGTCTTTTGTATAAACAGAAAAAAAATTATGAGGAATGTAAGAAAGAAGCCAAACACAATTTGCAGAAGGGTGACAATTCTTTAAGCCTTGCTATCCTTTGGCATTTGGTGGAAAACTGTTAGTTCTCTGTTTTAAATCATTATTTTTTTAAAGGAAATTTTTGAGGTAAATTTATATACTAGGCTTCATAATGTGGAACTATCATTTCTTTTAGGTTTTTCACAAACAGCACAAAAATCATAGTAACAAGTCAAAGGTTAAATTGACAACAAAATGAGTCATTTTAGAGGGACACCCATCTTTTATGTGTGGATGCAATAACTGGCAAGGTAGATTTAAAAGCTGTGTAGGTCAATCTTGATATTGTGATGAGGACAGATTTTTTTCTTGTTTTAATTTTGGTAATTGCTAACAGATCTTGATTATTGTTGGTAACTACACTGAGGTTTTTGCTTCAGTTAGCATTTATAACTGTTTAGCATCACATACATGAACAATTATTGTATTCTGACTCTACTGCTGAAAGTCTGTGCCATGACTAACCTGTGGAGAGGTTTGCAAGAGTTTTCTTAGCTATAAAAGCAAATAATAGTTGCAACTAACTTCACAGAACTGTGAAAAATAAGAGCTAATAATAATCGCCAGTATGGACTGGTGTGATTGGCGTCTTTGCCACCTTTGCTTCAATTTGGCTATCTGGAAAATAGGGGTGGAAATAGTTGTCTAACTCAAAAACACTTTGTAGAGATGGATTGCTGGTAATATTTTCTTGCCTTCAGAGGCACAGTGTAAAAACCCTGTCTGTTCTGGTCTTTGTCTGACTGGCAGCCTTGTGGCTTGCTCAGTAAATTGTGGGGCATGACATTTGCCACCTGGGATTAATGTGCTCACAAAGTTAAGTGTGGTGATACAGGGGGACTCAGATGCCATAAAGCCCTGGCTGAGCTACTACATGGTTTCCTCTGCTACAGCTTCTAACCTCTTCCACACCCCTCCTTTCCCCACTCCCCCTTTTCCCTCCTCCTTTCCAGCCCCTGCAAAGGCCATTCTCTATTCTACTGTTTGGCCTCCCATTGGATAGTTGCCAAGAATGTGCATACAGTTAGAAGACTGGATGTGGTGGTGCTGTGTGCCCATACTGACTGCGGGGGCTCACTTTACTGCTTCTGCTCCCTACCTATGAGATTCCATGATATTTCACTGATGGTTCCAAATATTGTAACAATATCCAAAATTATCTTGGAAAAAAAACCATACACATAAAACCACCTAAATAGTATTAATATTAATTAACATTGTCCGTGTGAATTTCATTTGTGAGGAGTATGTATGAAAGAGTAAAGTTTTGATGTATAATTCTGAATCATGCAGATTGAGAATCTATGTACTTTTCCATAGGAACTTTTGAAATGCCAATCTCTTCTTGGTTTGTTTTTATGCATTTCATTATGGAACAACATTGCCCCTTCAAAATGGGCAATGTAGCCATCATCTAGCATATGTGTAAAATAGTTCACAGTTGCTATTGTTTCCACGGCATCCCTCTGCCTGATTAGTGCTAAATATGATCTATTAACTTCTATGTTGAACAGTCTGGTTTTGCATGAAAATTTTTCTTAAAAAAAAACACACACACACACATATGAAGCCCAAGTTGCTGAGTGAGCAAAGAATGAATCGGCCTCTCACCGCTGGGACTCCCTCCAGACCAGCTTGCGGTCCTAAGAAAAATGAGTTGGATGGTCTCAGCTCAGTCCCTAATGAACAGTAGTAGATCACATCACAAAAACTAGACACGCATAATTTGGCACCATTGACAGCAGCCTCCCCAGCAAAGGCTTGGGGCTTGCATGTCTGAACTAATGTAAAGCTGGAACTATCTTTGACCTCTTTGCTGAAAAGGGGGTGGAGGGACTGTGAAAGGAGAGGAGGGGAATGCAAAGGAGTGGCCACTCCTCAAGATGAGAGAGAGAGAGAGAGAGAGAGAGAGAGAGAGAGAGAGAGAGAGAGAGAGAGACAGACAGAGAGACAGACAGAGAGACAGAGAGAGACAGAGAGAGACAGAGAGAGACAGAGAGACAGACAGAGAGAGAGAGAGACAGAGAGAGAGAGAGAGAGACAGAGAGAGAGACAGAGAGAGAGAGAGACAGAGAGAGAGACAGAGAGAGAGAGACAGAGAGACAGACAGAGAGACAGAGAGAGACAGAGAGAGACACAGAGACACAGAGAGGAGGGTAAGAGAAAGGAGGGGATAGGGGCTGGGGTGGCATGACGCTGATGACAAGGCTTCTTTAGTTTGGGAAGGAAACTATGGATCTAGTCCTTCTCTCTGTCACTTGGTATGCAGTTTTCCTCTACCTACAGGGATAGCTCTGGAGCAGGCTACAAGCATCTCCTGATGGACCTGGCAGAGAAAATCGGACACTGGGACAAACACCCATAAATCAGGACTGTCCTGATTAAATCAGGCATGGCTGGCAAGTAAGTTATTAGCCGCCTGTGAAACTAATTGTGATACTGATACACTCATTTTTGCAATGTCTTTCAAACACCAGTTGTGATGGGAAACAGCTGTTAGATTCTCCACCCCCCCCCAAAAAAATAAAAGAAGAACGCTTCAGATTCAAAATCATAATAATGTCTGTCTTCTCTATTCCCCTTCACAAAAGCTCTTAGATTCTTCTATTCTACTCTAGACAATTATTCACAGCAGGCGGGGTCAGTCAGGATGAGCACACTATTGCATTTAAAGTTCATCTAGTGAAGGGGAAAAAAAAGAGACAGAGAAAAGAAAAAAAAGAATTTGCCTTCTCTTAATGTGGAGGGGAAGTGGCATGTTGAAAATAGGTTAGAAATTCAGGTTATAAAGGGGGAAAAGAAATAACACAGAAGAGAAGAGACTGTAAATGGTACAGTTTGGCTGTTTGCTTCATTTATGAGCCCACTGGCACATGGTGAAGGGATTTGAAATCTTCCTTTGAGAAAGAAGATACACTAGGTATGAGACTGTTTTAAACACGTGAGACAAAAACTATGGAGGGATATTGAGCTTTTTTCCAAAGTCCAATAGATAGTCTTCATCCTGAAAGATTTTTCAGGTGGGTCTAATTCCACCCTCTTCCTCTTTTTCTTCTGGTTTTAAAAAATGTTTTTCCCCTTTCTCTTTATTTCTCCCTCTTCTTCTTCTTCTTCTTTTTTTTGTCAGTGAGATAAAACAGGCTATTCCGTCACAATAACTATGTAATGAAAAGGAAGAAAGGAAATCATGAGTAGTGGAATGATTTTTGCTTAACTTGTTTAATTGTAAATTGGAGTGGGGGTGGGGAAGGAAAAGTAAGGGATCATTTCTGATTTCAAGAATCTAACCCTAGCCCCTTTGCCTTAACGACCGGTGTTTTTTTACTTCCTGTTTGTTCACCAGAAATGTTTATTTACAACATCTTACAAGACATTTTTTCAATTTATAACGCCTGTGTCATTACATAATGGATCATAAATGATGTTGCCTGTCATAGAGAAACAGAAAGTCATCAAACATTTTCTTGCTTCTAGTTTGCCTTTTGTAGTGGAAACTCAGAGCCAGCTCTAGTTGGGAGGTCTCAAGGCAAACCTATCATCCTTCCAGGCATCCTGGCTTCAGCTGGGCCAGAGATGACCAGAACTTCAGAACTCAATGGCTCCTGAGGTGGATTTAGTTTTTACTTTCTAAGGAGTTTAAAACAACATCCAAGTACAACCTTCCCCCCACCTCCCCCAGTAGAAAATATAACACAGGTTAGTTAAAATTATTCAGGCTCTCTGTCCCCAAAAGGTGATGCTACCACCTGAAAGTCATAAGTTTTAACTATTACATGCTTATCACTTTATACCTTGTGTTTGTATTATGTCTTATAAATAAACTTAATAATGAAATGGATAGATTAGATGTCATGCATTAAATACCTGCACAATAGATTATGAACTATTGCCCATTTATTATTTGTAAGAATGGGGATTATCACCCAATAAGGTAATCCTCAATGGGGAAAGTTCAAAACTTTAAACCAGTTCTGAGCTGGCTGCTGTTTCTCAGCCTGACTCTCTGGGTCCAAGGTTAATAGAGTGCATTTGTGAGTATATGTGCTCTGAGCTGCTTCAAATATAGGGGCTTCTGTGCGTAGGAGTACACTTTCCCACATTTTGAGATGCCTAGCCACGCATTCCACCCCTTCTTCCCTTGCTACAATTGGAACCAACAAAATGTGCATAATGTGAGGACAGGGTACTATCCTTATTCCTGACCTGGATGAGCTCTGACAGATACAGGCTACAACTGAGAGAGTCAAGCTGGGGCTGTGTCTTTCATCCTCTACTTTATGGGTTGCAGGAGAAGCTGTCCCTTGGCACAAATGTCATAAGAAGCAACACTTATTTAGCTTCTTTTTCTTAGTTAGAGATCTGAGCATTCTAAATTCCTTTACCTGTTAATCAATGAATGGGTTTTGAATAGGTATTGCATTTATAACATCTTTTCTTGATATCTGTAAGGGTGGAAGGTTCCAAACATTAACAATCTGTACACTGCAAAAATGCTTAAAAAAATACCAGCAGATGTAGAAACAAAAATGGAAACAATAATATTCAGACTAAGATTTCATCTGATAGCAAGTCCTTATCTTTCTCTCTCTCTCTAGAACCTAGTCTCTATCTCTGTTGCTCTCCAGATTCCACCCCCCCCCCAAAAAAAAAGACAAAAAGGTTTTGGTTCAAACACCTTTCATAAAGCATTAAGTGCATTGTTTATTTGAGTGCAAGCCTAAAAATCAAGCCAAGGAAAATAAGAAAATGCCACCTCTTTTCACTGCCTCCCATATAGAATTGTGAAATAGAATTCTAAGACACCATTCTTGTTGGATTCAGTTTTAATGAATCATCTTCAGAGTGGGAAGAGGTTTCTTCGATGTGTTTTGCATTGTTATGCTAAGTTTGCATTAACTGTACATCAGTGAACACATGGAGTGATTTTCGATTCCAGACAGGGTTGTACTGTATTAATCAAGCATTATCCCCCCCACCCCCAACCAGGAATAATTTCATTAAAAGTCCTTACTTTTCTTTCTCCTAAAAGAGGGAGCCTTCACAAATACTCTTTCTGATGCAGGTTTTCGTTTGTTTGGGTGTCAGATTGGTTCTTTCTTGCTGACTGCAGATGAGTTATAAAAAAGTTGAGTCTGACCAGAATTGATTTGAAAGGATATGCCCTGTCTGATTCCTGAAAGATTTGCACTCATGTTTGGCATTAAAATTAAAAGCGTGTTTTGGATGCATGTCCTCACAATCAGAAATCATGAATAAGCTTAATACCATCCCAGAGGGGGTGTCTGCAAAACCACGATAGGTATAAACTTTTTATTATACGCATTGTTGCTCCTGTAATTAGTACAGTGTTAGAAATATGATTTATTGATGGCATAAACACATTTGTAACTACATACCGTAGGTGGATATACTCTGCATATCACACCATGGGCACAGAACCCTTTAGAAATGTGGATTATGTGAAATTGCCTGCAGAATTTCCCTTGCATTCTCCACTAGTTCTGTGTAACTCTTCAATTTAGCTGTCGCCGGATAGAGCTGAAATCCGAACTTTGCCAAACACTAAAATGCTTGTTGGTGACAGAGAAGGCCAATTTCCCCCGGTGCTGACTATGCCAGAATTCAAATAAAGCAGGGTGAAAGAGAAGGTATTAAAAAAGGGGGGGAAAAGATTTCTCAAAAGTTCAATTTTATTCCAAGCCATGAAATTCTATTTTCTTTCCCTTTCTTCTCTGGGAGTTAGAAGAATGAGTGGAATTTTTTTTTCCTGTTGGTTAATAGGTGAGTAAATATTTACTCTTGTGAGAACGAAAGGGACACGGCAGCCCTGCAAAGTGGAGCTCACTGTTGATGCCAGAGATAGGTACAGTGCCGGCAGCTGTAGTTGGAATTTCATCATTCTGGCCCTTCAGTGACCTCAACCTTGGCTTGGCAAGAGGAGGCTTAAAAAACCAGAGGGTGTTTTCGATTTCAATGCTGTATCTATCCTAGGATTCCCTTAGCAAGAATCACGATCCTCATTATGTATGGTCTTTTGTGTTGAGAATATGTTGATGTAAATAGATACTTTAACAAAAATATCTAAGCAGGGAAACCGGGGTTTGGGCACAGTACATAGAAAATAACATGATCACATCATAAGCTGTTGTATTTGAAGAGACAACTTTTTACTCAGAGCCTGAAGCCAAGGTGTGGGTTACAATGAAGTGAAATGTAAGTGTCTGTGTGTTCATTACATAAATATATCAGAGGGTTAAAAAGGCAATTCCGTTTCCCTGGCTATTCAGTTTGTTATAGGGGGTTAATGTCGAAGAGGCCGCACTTGGGAGATCCCAGCTGATTTGTTTCAGCTGGTCCCTTCCAGGCAGCCTGCTTTTGCATTTTAACCCTTTACTGTATCATCTGCAGTGCCTGGCCTGGGATGGCTCCAGGTGGCTATAATGATGCAATTGGTCCTTTCTGACCTGGTGCTTATTCGAGTATGTTTGATTTTCTCTGCAATGGCTGCTGATTTCTAACAGTGGTTTTGTACCATGCAGGGAGTAGTCTGAGACTCATAAGATAGACATCAACATCCTTAGAGTGAGTTAATTGGATTCCTGCCTGAAGCTAAGAGGATGGGCTGGATAAAGGGTTCTTAACCTGGTTTGCCCAAACTTACTTTTACAAAAAAAATTATTGATAACTATATTTCAATATGATGAGTTTCTTTTGTAATCTTATGTATTTCATACATTTAAAAACATTACTCAGAGAAGGGCTTCGGATGCTTTCCCCATACTACCAAAGAAGTCCTTTTCACAAAAAAAATGTTAAGAATGTCTGGATCAGGTGATCACTGGATGTCCTTCACATCAATCTATACTCAGATTTTGTGAACTCTTTTTTCACCATTGCATCATGGTTGTTAACAAGCATACTGCTTTATTGTCAGTAGCACGTATGAAACAATGCAATTGTGGATCACTACACACAATGTGAACATTGTACCTTCCTTGAGAGTGGTTATATGTTTTGTTTCCATAAATATTTGTAGTATTCATCTAACCAGTGCCAGTGTGAGAACTCTCCATTTGTTCCTACCACTATGGGGCTTCAAGGTATTTGGCGCAAGAATTTCCATTCATGGTCCAAATTATTATGAGTAAAAATGACATTTCTTGGGGATGGGAATGTGAACGATAAAGTTTGAAAGCACCTGAACCAAATGTTTTATTTTTTCTATACAACAAATGGATTGCTGGCCTCTAAACTACACATTTATAGAACTCGGCAGATATATTTTATGAACTTTTGCGGTTAAAAACAACACACACAAAAACACATCTAAACAATTAAACTTCTCATTGTGCTGAAAATACTTTTTTTCCCCCTTCGTTGGAATAATTAACCCATTGATGAATCCTCACTGCTGCCCGGAAAGAGTGAGGGTGCACACTTAATGGAAGTGAGCATTACTAGCTAGAGAAAGGGAAATATCAACATTGCAGTCCGGGCCTTCAGAAGGTTCCTTTGTATTTCACAAATGAACTACTTTCTTTTCTATGGTCTGACTTTTTGGAGTAAAGCTTGTTTTACACTTTCTCCCTGCCCTTCAACCGCTTCTTCCTCACCCCCCAAGTTTATTTGCATGGTTTGTATACCTACTAGAAAATGGTGTACCAGTTTAATTAGAGCATTTTTCTTGAGTCTGCTACTGATACCATGGGAACTATTTCCTCTATATATTGCTTAGAATACCATTCTATGCAAAGTACAAGATGAACCCTAAATTAAAATGTACTTTCCTGTCTTTTGGAAATCAAACAATCTTTTCATTGTTCAAATTCCAATTCTATCATCCATATGTAGAAATAGGGAAAGAGAAATTCTAGATCTGGGAGAAAAATAACTTAGTAGTAATGTCAATTTGTAAAATGTGGCTTATTGGAGAAGAATAAGGATCATTTGATTACAGACTCCATTTCCTAAGCATTTCCAACACATGCATTTGGTACATAGACATGGCAGCTAGATTGACAAGACAGAGCACGATGGCTCCAAAGGGTCAATAAAACATGCACCATGAAGGATTTACACAATAGGCAGTAATGGCTTCTTTGGAACTGTTATGGTCTATTGGTTCAATAATAATCCACTTTTTAAAGAGTGCCAAAATATGAATTTACCCAACAGACTGTAAGAGCTCCTGATCTATCAGGTAAACAATATGTAGTTTTTATACATGTGTAAGAGTAGATGGCTACCTCTCAAAATAAGCTGGATATATAAAACATTCTCTGTATTCTATAGAGATACAATTATGGCTTTATGTGAAATTGCTGGTAAAAAAAATTATAAAGCTGTTCTGTGCAATTGATCTAGTCATCACTATCTAAAGGTTCAAAGGCAGGATTCCATTCCAAAATTAGGTGATATTGCTTTAATCAGTACTGTAAATTAAGGGCATGTGTTGAAACTCTATTTCCCTAAAATGGAGTTATGGGTTTTTTTTAAGCCTATGTTAAATGCTACGTTTTCTTTTGTGATTATGTGGATATATATTTAATAAATAGATAGGTACATATTATATGTATCAGGCTGAAAGTAATACTTATAAATTAAAATGCAGCCTGCATGTTTTATAATCTATTTTCTTTCACAAAATTAAAATAGATATAACTGAATATATGCAGTGTCTTTTCTGCATTAGATATAAATTGAAAAATACTTGAGTTATTCCAGCAGGTGGCGACATACAGCAACAAGCTTCAAGCAAACAAAAAAAGAAAAAAGGGGGGTGGGGGGGAAACTTCCCAGCAAACTGACAGAAATACAGGACAGAAGGAAACATGTACAAAAGAGAGGGATTAAATGAAGAGTTTCCAACACAAATGGCTATATGGCATAGTTTTCTCTAATAAAGAGTACACGGGAAAGATGGTTCCCATCCACACTCATTGTGACCACCTTTTCTTTTCCTGGCTAGATTTCTCAGATGCATGGAAATTTGGTCAAGGAGAAAAGCCTGGTAAATTATTATTATTTTTTTTTTACAAGAAAAAATCCAATAAGAAGAAAACATTCATAAAAATCTCACTTCTCTGTATGAGTCCCCAGGCAGAAAAAATGGTGCAAGCACCCATGTATATCCTCCCTGAACTCAGAAACACAGGGGCATGCTTATCTTTTTCCTCTCTCTGCAGGTGTGTGAATTTCACTCCTGCTACAAACTGGTGATTTCCCTTCCTGGGCTTTGTTTTATTTTGTCTTTGCCTTTGACTTTTTTTTTTTAAGAACCTAGAATTTGTGAATAGCAGACCCGCTAGAAAAAATCCTTTCCTCCATTTTTGGTTTTTCTTGAAAAGGAGAGCTACCTTTCAAGGAGTCCCATCCATTTCCATTTTTTTAAGGGTTGCTTAACATGTTCTGCTCCATGGTGTGGTGTGGCTGGAAAACACGTGTGTGAGTATGTATGTGATTGTGTGTGTGTATGTGATTAGCACAATCTGTTTAGGATTTGGATGTTTTTGCCATCTGTAGCATGATCACACAAAACAGCAAAATAAAGGTCTTGCCTTACTTAGCAAGGAGCTGGGAACAGAATGACAACATAGAAATGCTTTCTGTTTTTACTTCTGTGTTTCAGTGTCTGTTTCCTGCAAATATCTACCATCGACAATATTGACTGTTTTATCAGGCCTCAGGTATCTCTATCAGTCTATCTTGAATTGTCATTCCAACAAAAGATTAAATGCTGTCTGCCTTCTCCTCATGATTTTCAGTCTTCACATCACAAACTTTTCAATCAAATTTCTGCAGTGTACATTTAGCTTACAGAACTCAGAGGACTTATCTTTCTAAAGCAGGTGATTTAGACCATGTTTACCTTGTAGTCTACTAAGATATCTCTCAGCAATCCTGTCCATGTTTTTTAGGCCTTGATATACTTCCCAACTCTCTCTCTCTCTCTCTCTCTCTCTCTCTCTCTCTCTCTCTCTCTCTCTCTCTCTCTCTCTCTCTCTCTCTCTCTCCCCCCCCTTTCCCCAGCCCTCCCTCCCTCCCAATCTGCTGCCCTCTCTTCGTCTGTCTCCCTATCTCTTCCATTCTTGTTTTTTTTTCCTCTCTCCTTTCCTTTCTCCCTTTTCCTCTCCCTCCCCCACTCTGTCTCTTCCTCCCTCTCACTTTCTCTTTCTCTCTGTCTCTCTCCCTCATTCTCCATATACCTAGGCTCTTGACCAAAACAAAAAAATTCCAAATGACAGACAAGTGCTAGTTTGAAGCCTTATTCCACTGCAGTGACCTTGTGTTGTTAGTTTTTAAAATGAAAGAAACATAACCATAGACAGCATTGTTCTAAATAGCTTCCTCATTAATAATCTTCTGAAGGCCCTTATCACAGTTGCACTTTCAGCTCATGAATCAGCCAGAGCAGGAAGGGGGTGTGTGTGTGTGTGTGTGTGTGTGTGTGTGTGTGTGTGTGTGTGTGTGTGTGTGTGTGTGTGTGTGTGTGTGTGTGTGTGTGTGTGTGTGTGTGATGTCAGCTGTGAACATTTCTTCTTTAACTATCTGATACCTGAGGAAGTTGTGGTAAATGAGGGATCTTCAGTAATAAACTACAGCCTCATTTACAAGGAATTCAGCAAAACAAGTTGATGCTGTGAAACTATTTGTCTGCCAGTACACCCATTTTCTGCTTAGAATTCCAAATCAGCCCGGCTAACTAGACTCGGGATAAATAGAAATGAGAGAGAACGACACATCTATTTTCTCATGAACTCTGGAAAGGGAGTCAATTTATAGTCAATCCAGATGGGAAATGTGTGTGTACAGGAAATATAATTAGTAACTTAAATGTTTCCCCTCCCCCTTTTCTATTTTTCACTTGAGGAACTATTCATTAGTGAGACCGTAGCCTTATAAAATGGGCAGTGTCACGTAGAGGTTTTGAGGGGAACTGAGGCACAGAGATGAAATGATTTGTTTAATGAGTTTTAGCAGAGCACTTTAGGAACTTTGGCATCCTAAGCTCAGCCCTGGGCTCCTAACTTCATCTTTGTACACATATGTAATTCTCATTTAATGTTTTATGGGCACACATGCAGAGGAGACTACGTCTCTCAAAAGCCAAAAACCAGCTCCTGCCAGTAATTGAAACAACCACTGGAATTTAAAAACCTAAATTATTGCTCGTGAATGTGAAAAGTGAAACATGAGTAGAAGCAAAAAGAATAACAAATAATCACTTGGTTGGTAAATTGGAAACCACTTTGAGGCTTTAGGCTGGCAGTCTGGTTGTTGTTATGCCACTTGGATTCTGCTCTCATTCCCCTATGCCTGTATGGTTACTTCTGTTGGGGTGGGGAGTGCGCCAGAGTCAGAGCCCACTCAAATTCCATGGTTTGGGGACTGGGGAGTGAAGCTGGGCCTTCCAGGGTTTTAGCATGTTTGTGGCTGATAAAATGGGACTTCCAGAACTCTTAACTCCCTTGTGCCTTGTGGTACAACACAGTCTTTAAAAAAAGAAGATGACTAGAATGTGTTAAATGTACAGCAGAGACTTGCTTTTTTTGGGTGACTTCTAAGGAATAGGTATCATGGCTGATTCTTTCAAGGGTGGGAGGTAGAATGGTAAAGGGCATAAGAAAGCTGATCTCAGTCAGGAAGATTTGGGTTTAAGAGTTCCTTTTGAATGCTACTGACTGTGATGCTTGGGAACTTACTCAACCTCTGTCTGCCTTAGTTTACTCAACTATAAAATGTGGATAGATCATCGTGCTGCCTACTTTACTGCATTGCTGTGAGAGTCAAATACGGTTATATTTGTAAAGCCCTTAGCGCAGAGCCTAACACATATTAGGTTTTTAATAATTGCTTATTTTCTTTCCTTAACCTCTCAGTATGTTCAGACTTTTTAACTTTGAGAGCATATGTGGATCTGCTTGGACAGGGGTACTTTTTCATCTGGTGTATCCTATACCAAAGAAATTGCAAATCCAGTTTCTAAACAAATAGAAAATAAAAACTCTGAGGAGCCTATTACTGCTGTCCTTGTGGCCCATTGGGCCTAGTCACTCATGGAAATAAAGGCCTTAGACTTTTAGGAGTGAATTTCCTGGTACTGACTATGCCACTATGATGTCACTTTCTGTCAAAGCATACATTTTACATACACTTTATGTTCATCTTCTAAAAGTTAGGATGCACAACAGGTCACAAGAAAAAATTTTCAATGTTCCCACTAGAAATTAAAAATATGTTAAGATAAGGACTGTCATTTCTGTCTTTATATTCCCAGTGCAGTACCTAGCACTTTGCTTGGCAAATACTTGGTTGGGAATAAATGTGTGGTGGTTGATTGAAAGCTGGTCTAAAGTCACATAAAATGTAATCTACCTCAAGCCTGAGCGTTCAAAGTATGTAATCATCTGAGCTTGGTTTTAGAGAAATGATTTAACTTTCAAACACTTGGCCAATTTACAGGTTATTCGATTTCTATGGAATCTACATAAAAATATGCTGATTAATATTATTTTATTAGTGACCCACTGTCAAGAGGACTAAACCAGAAGAAAATCTCTAGCACATTTGGTGGACTCCCAGTATGGGATATGAAACTAATATGCATGGGATGAGAGGGCATATAGTTGGTGACAACTTTGGAGATCTAATCAACAGCTATTGATTAGATCAAGTATTCAGGCATTTATACTTGGTTACAAAATAATTAATAATCAATAAAACAATGAATAGATAATGACAAATAGTGACATTCACTCTTAATTAATAAAATCCCTGAAGTTTTAAGAAGAATCTAAGGAAAAACAACCAAAGAGCAAAACATCCTTTCTTAAATATCATAGTGAGCTGTTTATAGTTCAGATTTCTGGTGACAGGATGTACAATGCACTAACATGAAAATGCTACCAATTCTGAAGAGTTCAGCCCTATTAGAGTTTCCAGAGGTGAGAACAGTTAAGTGGCCATATTAGCAAATAGAAGTTGCTAGTGAATTGAATGCAAAACAAGTGAAAATAATAAAACCCACATTTAATGGTGAGTATTAGAACTGGAAACCCTACAAAACAGGCACTAATTATATGTAGAGAAAAAACTTAGGCTGCAATGAGCTTTGAAGACTGAATTTAGCTTTCACTCCAAGAGGCTTGTCCATTACCTTTCATTCTATGAATAAGCTTATGTTTATGCTATAGATGTGGAAAACAAACTCACACACTTTTAAATTTACGTGGATACTTCTGATCATTTATATTGAGTCCTAGTAGAGGAAATTTTTCAGCAGGAAAATACATGTGAAAAACCAGCTTTGTGTGTATTTCCATGGTATTTAAAAAAATCACCTTACAGACTCATCTAGAGGGAGTATCAGTATTTGCTGGTTTCGTTTATTTTATAGTGGGTGAACTAAATGGTGGGGAAGGGTGCACTGGTTCCATTGCTTTTGTGGGGAGGCTGCCAAAAAAGATAACAGTTTTGAAATGAAAAATTTTACCCTGGCAAAGTGATATGTTACTGTTGTCATTTTGGGTTTTGAAGATACAAGGCAAAGAATGACTGTGACTTTTTCTGCTGTACTAGGATGAATACTCTAGATATAGGTTCAATTACCATTCTGATACTTGTATTCTGTTTGATTATGATAGTCACTTAATCTCACTGTGCCTCAGTTTCCTCACCTGTGAAAGAGAGATGATTATACTTGTAATACCTACCTCACATTATTGTTGTGAGGCTCAAATAAAATAATGTGTGTAAAGTGATTTGTATGTTTTACAATGCTAGACTAAGGCCAACTATAGTAATTAGTATTATTTCTCAACCAGCAAATAGTTTTGGTAAGATTTTTCCATTGTGGAAATCACTATGACTTGCAAAATGGTACAGTTTAAAAAAATCTCTTTGAAAAAATCAAATTGATTTTTTAGGGTTACCATAAGCGAAATTAATAATAACATTGGGCATCATGGTATTGTAGAAGAATAGCGGGCTTGGTGTCAGGAGAACTGAGTTCTCATTCTAGATCTACCAATTAGCAACAAGCTGCTTCCCTGCTTTTTTGCTTTAGATTCCTCATTGCCAAAAGGAATATAATAGCTCAGACTTTGCTAGGATTTTAGGAACACCTAGTACATACCGCCCTTTGCTTTATAAGTGTTTCCTTCATTCATTCTTACATTCAACTAACATTATTTAGCTATCTTCTATACACAAAGCACTGAGTTAGACTCAGTGGGGGAGGCAAGGATGAGTATACTACGAGTCAAAGGACCAGGGTTTGAATCTTGGTTTTTTTTTTTCTTACTGTATATGTGGGACCTTGGTTTATTAGATGATCTCTAAATTTTCTCCAAGATCCAGATCTATGATCTGTGATCCCTGCTATCAATAAGCTTAAATTTTATTAGGAGGTAAAACAGAATGATAGTTGTCTTCCTGTAGTTGAAGAGGCATTACACTTAACCTTATTCTCCCCCACTCCAGAGGTCAAAATGAAGAACATGGGTGGAACTTATAGAGATGCAGATTTAAGCTCCTCAGGAGGAAAAAAAAATCTTAATATTAGAGATATCCAGAGTGTAACTTGCTGTGTAAGGAGGTAGTGAGTTCACTTTCGTTGGAGGTTTTCAGGGGATAGATAACTACTGGTTGATAATATTGCAGAGAGATTTTTTTGTCAGGTACAGTTTTGACTAGATGGATGATTTTTGAGCTCCCCACATCAAGATTCTATGATTCTGTATAGTGATATATTTAGAAGCATTTTAAAAAGTGTTATAATTGCTATTTATTTTATTTTTATTTGAATTCTCAGAATTTTCACGCAAATTTTTCCAAAGATTTTAGTCATTTATTAAGTACTGATACATTAAAAATTACAGTTTATGTATTATGAATATCCATAATTTGTTCTTAGTTGATAAAATTGAATCTATAGGAATCCAAGCTTACATATTTTTCATGTTCTATGTCAAGCAATTAGAAAAATAAACTTGTATTGAATTTAAAATTTTTTTTAGTATGTTAAATCTTGATTCTATCTGCTTGAGGCAGAACATGCTAATAGAAATGAGATATGTAGATATGAAAAATAACCTGTATTGTGGTTACTTTTCGTGATGTTTAGTGTAACAATGCTAATTCCCCACTCACGTGATTAGGATGCAATGATTTCATGAAAATGTCAGTGCAGGTCTATGGAAAAGACATTATGGTGTCAAAATGAAATGAAACAATGTTAATTTGTCTATGGAAACTGCGTTCTCCTGCCAAGATGAAATAGAACCCTGTATTCAGCCATCTTGAGCCTTGGCACTGGTATGCTTAGAGACCTCTACTGGAAGGCCCCAAAACGCTGGGAAATGTGACAACCCACAGGGAAAAAGATTTATTTCTCTCTTCCCTCATCAGAGGCTAAACATAAAAAGTGGTAAAGCTGTTTGAGGGATTATAGTATTATAGGAAAGGCTTGGGTTTTCAAAATCTTACCTGTTGGGGCATCAGGACAAGGCAAGGTAGAGAGATAAAACATGAACATTGGTGCAAGGGAGAAAAGGAATGGAGGAGAAGGTGTTCAGTGATTAGAAAACCTTTCTAGCAGCCAATATTGATTAGACTTCAAGGAAGGGAGCTCTATGGCTCCTTGTAAATTTATGTATTTCGTTGGTGTGAAATGTTATTGGGTATTAAAATGTATACAACACCTAACTGACATCTGGGATTATAAATTCACAGAACAAAGGTGTGCATTAATTCCAGGTTGGATGTTAATTTGGTCACATAAAACACTTCAGTAAAACTAACATTTGAACATGACCCAGAGTCCACAAAAGGAGCCAAGGAAATGTAAGGAAAATAATAATTCTAAGTCTTTGAAATCTAAAGTAATTTGGTTTAAAAAACCCCAGAGGTAGTTTCTTGCTACTTTTCACATGTTATACAATTTATATTCCCATTGTATTTAATCACGGGTCTTAAAGAATGTCAAATTTAGATATTTTTTAAACCTCAGAATTTGGATCCTCTTAGAATCAATCTTCTAAGCACTTCTGTTTTCTATCTAGCAGGAATCACTATCCTAAGGCAAAGTCTAAATTGACAAGACTGAAGTGGCCCATTCTGCAATTAGCCACTAAGTTCATGATAGATTGGATAGCTTGTCCAGATGAAGTTGGCAAAACACAAACAAACAAACAAAAAAAAAACCAACGTCCATTTATATAGTGTGGAAGCTGTCTAAAAAGCCTTCGAGTACCATCCTGGATGTCCCAAATTTATGACATAAATGCAAGATACTTTTCTTGTGGTTAGATTCTTATTCCTTTTCTTTCTTACATTTATTTAATCTACAAAGCATCTCTCTTGATGGGACCTTGGGAAAAGGTCAATTTACTAGAATGAAATAAAATCTGTCTTTAGGCTTGGTCCTATAGAATTTCTGTGTCTTTCATCTTAAGTGGTGTAGGATGTTTCTCACCTTTGCTCTGAGAGCTTTTAGTCTTATGAGACTACTCCTGTCCATCTTTTTCTTCCAAATGCACATGCATGGTATTGAAATATGTTTAAAAAAATTGTGGTCAATGCATCTCCACATTTTTGGTCCTCACAGGTAGGAGAGTTGACTGTTCTTTACTGAAGGATAGAGAACTTTTAATATTTGTAATTGAAATGCAAACTCACATCAGGTGTAACAAGAAGCAGTGAGATGAAACACTCTCAGGAGAAGCCAAACCAGAAAAAAATGTGCCATTCAAGAAAGAATTGTGTTTTTCTATGAACTACCTACCTCAGCTACTCATTCCTCATGTTCAAGGAAATAATCAAAATGCTGAACCCTTATAATTGGGTTCTTCAGTTTAAAAGTAGAATGTGTTGTATTTTGATTAGAAATATTTTGCTGTCTCACTTCATATATTAATAATGAGGTCCAGTTTTTTCCATCCCATTCGAAAGAACAAGAGGAAATAATTGAGACAAACCTGACAATTTAGATTCATACATATGTACAACACAAGTGTGCATACACACACACACACACACACACTACTATGGATATAGCCATACATAACACATCTGTAAAGTAAGGGAGTCTTCCAAGGTAACCATCAATCAGGTCTCATATTATCTCCATTCTATTCCTTTGTTTTCTTTGAAACTGTTAAAGCAAAAGCTTTAGGTTTTGTTCATCTTGGAAAAGCACATATCAAATGTTTCCTATTTCTTTTCATAATGCCATAGGAGAGGGTGTTTTATCTTTCTTTTTCTAATTTAACATAAGTAGAAATTGTCAGTCTGAAATTGACAGGTATTTGTTACAGTCAACAATGAATTGTTCAAATTTGGGATCATCTACCAACACAGGCAGTGCCTGTCAGATGTCACAACAGTGTGAAAACTTATTAAACTACAATGAGAAATACAATAATTTGAAGCATTGTGGGTAAAATTTGAAAGGCATCTGGCATACGCTAATGAAGTTAGTCCTCAGCCATTAGTGCTCAATTCCAATTGCTGGAGTGCCTTTGGGTCCAGGTTACTGGTGCCCCTTGATCCTATTATGGAAAGAATGATTATTTTTTAGCATTTCTCTAGTATGTTATGTGGTATTTTCCACTGTCCTTTACAATCATGTTATTAGTTACTACTTACAGGGGCTCTGGGAAGTGGGTCATTATTAGAATTTCTGTGGCACAAAGAAAGAAACAGAAGACCAAGAGGTTAAATGACTTACTCACCAATGAGTCAATGCTATGCCAAACTTAGAATTTCTTTCTCCTGAGTATTAGTCCTTGAATAACATCACCAATGCAGGGAGGAATTCCTCAATGACTATTCTGCCTCAGTGACTGAATCTGCTTCCAGGAATGAGCATAATGATTTATACTAATGCATGTATGTTTTCACAATGACCTTTCCCCTTTCTGTTATCACGCCACTGAAAATGACATACACCATCAGCTATTTCAGAGTAGATCCAGACTTTTCAAATAATGCCTCCTGATTTGTGATCATTTTGTGTCATCCTTGATTCCATGTCAGGATTACTGATAATATGTGCTGAGTCTTTGACTCCTGAATATGTCTTTTCCTGTGCAAAAAAAGCATCATCATCTAATTGGAGGAATGAAGTGACGTTTTAGATTTTCCTTTATTTTCATTTCAAAGATACTGGATTGGTTAAATGTAGAAAGCTTACAGTGTATATTCAGAATAAACTGGATAGAAAAGGAGAGCAAGGATTAAGTAATGTAGATGAAAGTATACTTCTGCCTGCTGCTTGGGTCAGGATAAATTCAGCAACACATGATACTTGTTAGAAAAACTTTGAGAAGGATTGTAAGTTTAGCTTTTTCCTTCTGTCATTCCTGCTTTTCCTTCCATCATTCTTTTCCTTCCTTCCTGTTTTATACATTACAGGCCAATGATCTCAGCTTTTATTTTTCTGATAATGTTCTAGAATATATTAGAGGTATGGTCAGAAAAATGCCATTGCTACAGATTACCTAGATTTCTAGCAATACATTTGATAAAGCCATGCTATTCTGATGAACAAGAAGGAGAAATGTGGGCTGGATAATAAATGCATAGGTAGGTTCAGAGTTGGTTGTGTGGCTAAAACTCATGAATGATTTAATATCACTTTTGAATGAGGACTCTAATGGAGGGTATGAGGGATCTGTTCTTGACCTTGGGCTATTTAATTCTCTCCATTTGAGTTGGATAGGGTAGCCAAATAAAAGAACACACACACACACACACACACACACACACACACACACACACACACACACAGGAATCCGAGCTTCAATTAAGTCAGGCATAGTGTCCTAGTCCTGGGATCACAGTTTAGAAAGGACATCAATAAGGCCTCAAGATCATGTCATTTGAGGATGAAAAAATGCTTAGTTTGGAGAAGGGAAGACTTGGAAGGAAGATATATTTCTTCAAATATTTGCAAGGTTCTCATGTGGGAAAAAGATCAGATTTTTCTTGGACCTAAAGGATAGTACTGGGAGCAGTGGGTGGAAAAACATCAATTTAGTCTTAATTTAAGAAAAACAAAATACTACCTAACAATTTCTTCTTAAGCAAAAGACTATTTGTTTGGCTATTTGTCAGGTGAATTGGATAGAGTATTCCAATTCAGGTATGGGTTGTTCCAGATCAGAGGAGTCAAGCACATGGTCCATGGACCACATTCAGCCCACATCACTCCTGAGTGTGGTCAGAACAAGATTAAAATATAATTGGGAAATATTTACTACTTAAAAAATCAACTAAACAAGTATTTATTTAGACTAAGCATGTGCAAGATAGTATGCCAGGCACTGGGGAAAGGAAAAACCAGGTCTGAGGCAAAATTGCAAGGTTCATTAAATTTGTCTTTACCTCTTTCCTCCATTTATGGCATTTCCACAGACTCTCCTTCATGCACCCAGTGTCTTAACCCCTTTTCCCTCCCCCTGTCAAGGCCTGCTCTTTTTAAAGAGTCTGGTATCAGTTATTTACAACTTAGTATGAACTTAAGCCAATGTATCACTTTTCCTATAGGACTTATATTTCATTTTAATCTTTATCTCTAATTATAATTTGCAAATCCATTGCTAATGAGATTTTAAATATCAGTGAGAATTTTGGCTTCTGAAATCATACCCTTTAAATGGCTGCCTATTATGCCTATGTAACCAGAAAGTGGTATTGCCTATCCAGGTTTACAGGTTTAAGGTGGAAAGTAGAAACTAAAAGGAAGAGGAGTATTCCCCCTTTCTAAGAGCTTCTCACCTTTGGAATGTAGGAGTGACTACTCTTTCCTAAATCTTCCCTTAGCTGAGCCTGGGGTTGAGATTCTCCCTTAGTTAACCTCTTTTCTGTCCCACACTGGGGATACTAGATTCTAAAGCAAAGTAAGAGAAATGGGAATGAACTTGATCTGGGGGTGCTTGCCTCAGAGAAAAGTCTACTGCTTTTAACAAGCTTACTTATAACAACTAAGTCCCTTACTCATGATTCTAGAATAGCCCAGGAAAAGACATCAGACTTACTATAGTTAATCTCCTTTGCAATTAAGAAGCTTATACAAATTATTAATAAAACCCAAAACATAAGACTCTGATCTGATTAGCCTCCAGATGGGAAAAACAAAAACAACAAAAATCTAGAGTTTTGAACTAAGGTTAAAAATCTCTGTCCTGTTTAATTTCTGTATATTATAACACATTCATTCACTGGCTCAATCTGTTGCAGTTGACCTTTCTCTCAATTCTTTCCCTCACCTTCCTCCGCCCCCCACATAAAGGGATTATGATTTATCATAGTTTCATATCAAGGGTGAATAATCTTTTAATAACACAAATCAGGAATCACTATCATTAGAAAGAACAGTTTCAGAGTAAATGCCAGCTACCTGCTATCAAAGAGGAAAGGAAGGGGGTGTAGATTCAAGCACTTTATTGGCTTTTCATTGATCTCAACTCTGGCCTGTTCAAGCTACACATTTTTTCAGGTATAGCTTGATCTGAAATTTCTAGAGGTCCATATAGCTAGATCTCTGAGCCTTCCCATGTTCACAGAGCAGTTGGTCTGACTATTCAGATTCACCTACATAAGGTCAACCCTACCTAAAGAGTTAATGTCATTACTAAAAAAGCTTAGCTTATTCATTATAATGGTGGTTGTTGTCCTTTGTTCTCAAAGAGGACCAAAATGATATCATTATGTTAGAGTCAAGTGTCCAACTGTGGCTGATCAGACCAGTATGAGCTCAGAATGTTCTACTACAGGTCGGGCACAAATAGTCCACGTGAACATTTGGGGTGGATTCTCTAAATTTGCTCACCTTGTGTTTCTTTTGAGGTGCTTTAATCTTTCTTTGCTCATAGAGCACAGCACCTTCTTTTATGAGGGCACATCATGCTGGGCAGTCCTATAATTAGATGACTATTTATTACCTTTAATTAAGGCATAAAATTTATCAAACCATACTCCTATCCTCCAACAATTGTATTTAAAAAAAAAACTTTGTTTGATAAAAGTCTAACATAATATGGTGAGCCAATAAATATAATACGAACATAAATTCTATCCTTTAACATTGATGTTATAAAGGGATTTTAATGCATTTTGGGAAAGTCTTGGTCACGTCATACCTAGCATATATGTAGACACTATTTAGAATATGTTTAAATCCTTCCCTCTCTTATTATTATCAAATGAAGATAAATTGCCTAAAATAAAAATTATGGCATGAATTTAAAAATATTTAATTTCCAAGAATTTTATTTCAACAATTTAACAAACATTGATTAAAGGCTAAACTACATACAAGATGAGAGTGCTTGCTGTAGTGGATAGTGTACTGTTCCTCAGATCAAGAAGATTTAGGATCAGACTCTAACTTTGACATATGTTACTATTGTTGTATAACCACAAACCTCTATACCTTTCAATACCCTCAGGAAATCTCTAAAATTCTTAAATTATGGATAGATACACAAGTAGAGGAAGTTTCCATATCTGGCATTACACACATTGGTAAAATCCTAGATCTTGTCCAAAATACATAGTATATACACATGCATATCACTCCCATAATATGTGTATATATTTTGGTGTGCATCTACATACATATAAATGCACACATGTACATATACTCATATACAGGTACATTTTTTATCATGCATATGCATATATAGGTATATGTTTATTTGCATGTCTTTGTATAGCTACACAAGGCACCATACCAACTTTTAATTGCATTAGCAACACCCATTCAGTAGTTCCTTTTTTTCCCTTTTTCTTCTTTTTTGTTTGTGGAAGCCAAAGGAATGTAGTTTGTTTCTTATGACAATTTTCATGACACACACATGCCAATGATTACCCATCATCCATGCCTTCTCATTCTGTGAGATTCTTGACTATGTCTCCCCGCACACACTCTACAACTTTGTGGAGGCCATCTTCTCAATCAGTAGCTTCAAACTCAACTAGAAACCACTGTAGATAATATCTTCCCCAGCTACATAGTGACTTATAGAAAACCACAGATTTGTATTATTTATGTTCTACTCTATATTTATTTACTTTATTAACTATGTCCCAATTTATATTTATATAATACTATTTATATTTATATAATACTATAATAATGACAAGAAATTATGTTTCTATAGGACTTTAAGGTTTATATACTTTACCACAGTTGATGTGTGTAAGCTTGTGAGGAAAGTGCAATGTGATTTCCCCAGTTTTTTCTGATCACACATTTTTGTTTTGATGATGTCATTTAACCCACTTCTTATATATGAGCTCTTGTTGGCTATATGGTAATGGCTACATATACCCATCATGTGTGTCTCTGTTACCTTTCATGTCACTTACAATTTTGATTTTCTGGAGATTGTGGTGTTCCATGGCTTGCAGGCATGTAGCATCACCAGAAGAGTATCAATGTTAAAAACAGGAAGGAAGCAAAAGAGAAGTGATAAATACATAAATGTTATACTTGATGCCTAACAAAATACAGACAGGACATTGTCTCTGCAATTGGGAAATAGAAATTTTGGTCATAAATCAATAAGGAGACACAATTTAGACAATTGCCATATGTCAGGTAGGAGACCTGTTAGTTTTGATGGAGCCCTGTGGCTATATGACAAAACACAATGAATGTCTAGTGATGCAGGACAAAGCAGAAATCACTGATTCACGTGACTATGAAGAAAGTGGAATGAGACAACTACAAATGAGAATGGGAGAACATCAGTGAAATATGAAATTGGCCACCTAAAATGGCAAACCTTGATCACAAAGCCCAGTGTGGAGAGAGAATACACCTAGCCCTGAAAAGAGGCAGCCATCAAATAGAGAGGGATCATCTCTCAAACACAGATGAAGCTCATCTCCTGTAAATAGGGAGCCTTGAGAAAAAGAGTCAATGAGCCCTTTCCCTTTTTTGTTTGGCTGTGCTGCCATTGACTAGTTGTCTGAAAGTAACCGATTGTATGAATCTGAACAAAGTGGGACACAGGCCAATACTCTGAGCCAAGAACTCCAGGCAAGTTATCAAGAAAAGGCTTTTTTGGGGGGTCCAAGAACATTTTACTTAAAATGAAATTCCCTGTAAAGATGCACATTGGCTTTTATTTAAAGATGTAGCATCTCTGAGAATAAAGTAAGGGAAAGAGGAAATTAAAAAAAGCAACAAAGGAGGGAGGTCTGGCAGGTTGGCTTCTCACCAAGTGACCCTTTCATAGACCACATGGGAGCCAGTGCTATATGAGACTACCAAGGATATGAGCGATTTATAGCTCTTTGTTTGGTCTCTTGATAAGTATGCCTGTAAAGTGATGCAAGGCAAAACAAGCCAGGATGTACCATAACTGCAGAATCCCTGTAAATTATTTTAAGATGAGAGAGACTCATAATATTTATATTCATTTCATTTTAAACATCAATGTCACAGTGTCTCAGTGATAATTAAGCAACCTGTCTGGATCTCCAGAAGTCAGAAGGTTTTGCTCCCCATGAAAGATGAAATAGTTATTCATAAGTCAGGATTGGACCAATTGCTGGACAGTTTAGCTGATCTGTGGAACATGAGGAGCTCAAAGCAAGTGGGATCATTAGAGAAGTTTCCTTTTTGAGTATTTGGTATTTTCAGATCAAATGTGATGAGATTTCTTTTATGTTTACTTGTTGGACTTAAATATGCATTATAGTTTTGTATTGGTACATGGGGCTGGGAAACTAGCTGAAGCTCTATGTATAGTCCTAAATGGTATTCCATTTAAACATTTTGCGTTCTTCATTGTGCAAAATTGTAGAGCCCAGAATTTCATCTTTCACTAGTGGAACCCAGAAAGAATACCCTCATGTCAGGCTAATCACATGTGATTTTTGAAATTTAAAGGTATGGCTAGTTAGCCCAGCTGATTGTAATCTGATGCTTATGAGACCTAGAGCATGAATTGCTTTCTCAAATCAGATTTGCTTCACTTTGCTCCAGTGCCACAGACTGCTCTAATAGCTTAAAATGGCATTAAGACTCTTTGGACACCAAATCACATTATTGATCATTTGGGTTACTGGGCAATAGTATATGGGTAGACCAGAGAAAGTCCATCATCACTACTGGAAAAGTGATAATATTCAATTGAGGGAGGTTATCCAAAGCAGAGTATATTACTACTAAGATTTATCCACCAATTTGATACTAATACCAATTATGGAAGGGGAGTTTCTCTCCATTCCCAAAAATCTTTATAGGTCATACTGCTGGGTCACTTTAACCACCTTGAATAATATATTTAGACATGATTCAAGTCAAGACAGATTCCATAAAACCAAGTAACTGGCCCCAGTATACCTCTCTCTTACTATAAAGGTATTTTTGGTACTATAGTAAATCTACATAGGAAAAACCAAGTGGAAAATGCCTTTTGGCTAGACTGCAAAATGCAGTTGGATGGATCTGGCTCATCAGGGGTATATAGTTATCCCTTCCACATTGTGACTTTCCCCATTGTGGTTTTGACATATTGCGAGTTGGCATGAGAAATTAAATGGAAATTTTTTGGGAGTTTTGCTGAAGTCACAGATGGTACATGAAGGCCAGCAGACAACACAGAGCCTATGACCAAATACTTAACCCAAATTTTACAATAAGATACTATAAACACCCCATAAAAGAAAAAGAAAAAAATTCAGACTTCTTCTCTGATATGAAGAGAAGGTAAAAAAAATTTATGTGGATTCTCTAGATTCCCCAGGCACAGTGCCCCTGCAGGTGAACAATGACTGGCCTCTGAATTAAGTAAGAACAAAGGCATCTGCATTACATATGAGAAATTCTAAAGTTCTTTTAATGACCCAAAACTTCTTGATATAAAAAGACATCTTAAAACACACACACACAGACACACACATAGACACACACACACACACACACACATACACACTGATGTTTTCATTGATAATATAGGAATGTAAATCATAGTATTCTCCAAAGAGACAAGCTTTCAGGTCATCCAAAGGACACTATGGTGACATATCATGGGTATAAGTAGACTATAATATATCATCAAAAGGTTGCATAAAACATACAAAGAGATGCATAACTAGAAAAGTTGACAATTTTTGAGAGTACCAAATAGTAAATGGATAGAGTGCTCCACAGGTACCTATGTAGTATCACAGAAAACAGAGGAAGGTCCCAGCAAATTGAGTTGTTTCCCTATAAGGGCTTTACTGAAAAATTTGTAGTAGACTCTCACATGGTGTAGAGGTATTAATTAGAGTATATTAATTCAACCACTGATCCAAGGACCAATCAGTCCACCAAAAGGGCATTTTAAAATATTAAGAAGTGTTCTTTTATGCATAGCCAAGCTCCACCAACATTTCATTGAAAACGTTATAGTGATCTCCTGGCTGAGGGATTCCTTTCAGATTAGATTTGACAGAAGTAAGGCAGTGGGAAAGAAGCTGCCTGTTCTTGTTCCCTTTCTATTACCAAAGAACTTTGGTCTTTAGCCTTGTCAATCTTTTGAGAGTGCTCTACTCACTAGAAATCCATCTCTAAGTGATTCATTTCTTCCTGCGTGTTTGATCTTTTCTGATAAGTAGAACCAGGCCAGCTGGCTGGGTTAGATGGTATGGTACGGATGCTGGCAAGAATGCCTTGGGAAACTGATGTAATCCTCTTGTGATTGATGTTTCCATCATGACACACTGAATTTTGGGTGCATTTGGGATGGATTAAACTCATTCCATGAACTTTCACCACTAAAACTAGAGTGTTATTTTCTTTGGGCAGATTATAAATTGGGATAGACTATTATTGGCAAAGGATATGTGAATCACTAGTCATAACATACTTGGAAAAAAACAATAGACACTTGAAAAGAGCTATTATGGTACCATAGGATAGGTGGGATTAACATATTGGCACACCACTGGTATTCCATAATCCCTTTGAATTTTTCTTGGCTATGTTGGAGGTAGCAATAGATTTCTGCTGCTTTGGAATCAACAGACTGCCAGGTCTCTATTCCTATGCCTAGACATCTAGCATAATGTATAGAGCATTAATCTTGGAGTAAGGAAGACCTAGGTTCAAATTCTACCTCTGATACTAACTTGTTATGTGACCTTGAATAAGTCAGTTGATTTCTTGGGGTGTCAGTTTCCTCATCTGTAAAATGAAGGAATTTGACTAGATGACTTCTGAGTTTCCTTGAAGTTCTACACATATAGAAACATAAGGTTTTTGCCAGGATAAAACAAGTTTATATATAAATGTACATGAATGTACATCACACACACACACACATATAGACACACAAACACACACACACACATATATATACACACACACATATATATGCACACACACTTATATACATATATACACACATGTGTATATATAAATGTTGCAAACATTAAAGTACCTCTAAATGTGAATTATTGTGATTATTATCTCATTGTTCTTGCCTGTTTTCATTGAGTTCATACGGAAACAATCCTAGGACAAGTTACTCTTCTGTCATTATTCTTTTATATTTAATGTTCAGCAGACTTTTGTGCAGTTAGATAAAATAATTGCTTTTTATAACTGAATAAAAGAATTGGTATGTAAGATGATCTTTTATAAGCTCACTGAAAACATATTCAGGGCAGTCTAGTAGCAGACAGTATGACAAGGACGATATGTACCTCAGCATGTTCCCAGATGGCTTTGATTTCTTCTGCTGGGTCTCTATATTTTGAAGGCTTTTCTTTCAAAGTAGCTTGGAGTTTGAGTATTTGGTAAGGCAATATCTAGTAATAATTTTGAGCTTAGAACTGATTGCACATAAGATGAACAATCTTGATTATTGGCAACAGTGATGTGGTCAAGTGATTGCTGGTGACAATTTGCCTATAAAAACACTGCAGTTCTAATACAGATTGCTTATTGAATTCGCTAGTATATTTTTATTTTTTTTATCATTTGAAGTACAGGATTTGTTTTCTTAGTTTATAAAAGATAGTGCACTTCTGATGTATAACTCTAGTTGCTAGGTTTTGTCTTATGAGGTATTGGATAGATAATACATTTTTGCAGCCTGCAGTGATATATTACACAATTTCTTTGCTTCTCATTGCATCAGTAAGTCCAGTTTTCTTATGTACAACCTTTTTTTTTTTCTTGTAATTTCTGGCACTGCCCTGGTGTGGAATTACTACCATAAATCCTTTTGTTTCTATAAACAAATCTACATGACTCATTCATTTGTCTAATGTTTGTTTGTTGATATTTTCTTGGTTAATTTCATATGAATGTTGACTGTGAAGGCCTTTTATTCTACCCTAGGATGCTAGTTGTTTCATATACTCCATCTTTTGGTTATATCCAACAGATCAAAAATATATTCCTGTTATGGCCCTTTACTATTACTCAGTAAACTTTTCTGTTTGTTTTGTAAATATTTCTTTTAGCTTTTAACTTTAGTTTTGTCCAGTGCTCTGAGAATGTGAATCAGTTCTCTCCCTTCTTTTTGATGAAGAAGCTTCCTTAGGGGGATAGACCTTGTATTTTGTTAATATCATATGGATTTTTGTTAGGATGTTTTGCAAATCTCTCATTTACAGTTCTGAAAGTGTATATTAAGACAGGTATTACATAGGTGTTACTTTAAACATAATCTTCCCATTGAGCTTTGATTTAAGGATGCCAGCAAATAATCACAGCTTTCTCCTCAATAGCTTTAGGTTCAAATGTCTTGTGTAGAGACCAAGGTACTTGTAAGTATCCCCTCCATTCATTCATTCAATTTAACCCCTGGTTTTAAGCTCAAAGTTTTTAAGCTATATTTTTTTTCTTTGTGTATTTTAGAAATTTGAGTCCAAATGACATTTTGATATTAATGGAGAAAAATTTCATGAGATGGAATTTACTTTTTTTTGAGGTTCCATTTAGCTAGATGTTACCCATATATAACAAGTAATTAATAAAATGGTTTTGTAGTAGTCTCTCTTTAACTTGATGCCTTATTCAATTTTAGATAAGAGAAATATTAATGGGTTCAAGGTTAGGCAGAACTCTAAGGCTCTTAAGCTGTATCCCTGAAAGATAAAACTTAAAATCAATAGTTCCTGACATTATTGTTAGGGACATGTTTTAAATGGAAAACTTCCTTCTATGTGTATGTCAGAGACTGTAGTATCTGCACTATTTCAAGGATTGTTATGTATATTTGTAGTATATATCTAAGATTTGCGTGTGGAACTGAGGCAAAGGCCTCCCCAAAGGCAGTGTGAATGTTACTGTACTTTTGGGTGGCTTGTTCAAAATTCACTAAATCAATAGTATGCTACTCTTCATGACCCTGGCACTCTTCAGCATCATCTTCTCCCCACTTACACCTCCCTTCAGTCAATATATTATCTTACTGGATTTTTAAAAGTTATGCAAGTCATGAATATTTTGTATATGAACTACATAAACTTCTAATTAATTTATATTTTGAGGAGAAATTGGTGTTCTTTTATTTTGCTATGATGCTTTCTCTTAAGATGGTTGCATCTCGCTTATGCCTGAGGCAGATATAGTAAAGTCTTTTGCTAGTAATTTACATACGATTGTGAAGTGTTTGAGCAAATAATAATGACTCTTATCTGCATTCTGTATTTTCCAGTTTTACAAAGAACTTAGAGTTTCAGTTACCTCCCTTGTCGGAACTGTACTTTCATTCATTATATTACTGATGTGAAACAGCTTGTTTTTCCACAGTTGAGCCAACTTGTATTTTTGTTGAGTTGGCCATATAGAAATCTGGAAATTTCCACAATGTCTTTCTTTGTTTCTGTCTTTTGATTTCTTCCACTTCCAAAGCCTCTATAATGTTATTATTGTTATTGTTATTGTGTTATTCTTATCCTTTTTTTGGATAGGGTTCAGATGGTAACAGTTTGTGGATGTCACTATCTTATTATTGTTCTTTTATATTTCATCTTCTGTGCACTATTGAAGAAGCGGATAAAATGACTAATTTTTATAATAAAAGAAGATTATTGGGATATACATTCATCTTCTGTATATAATGCTAAAAGCATCTTTGGGATAACTTTAATATTTTGGATAGCAAATAGGATGATAGTATACCTCATTTGTTCCCACATGATTTTAATTTCTTTTTCTAGGTTTCTATATTTTGATAGTTTTTTTTTGTTTATTTCATATAGTTTGGAGATCATGATTCCCCTTTGGGTACAATAGATTTCGATACCTAGTTGAGTGTGTAGCTATAATTTTCCCTCTTGGAACCAATTTAAATATGAGTGATAATCAAGCATTGCTCACCTCCATCCTCCCCTACCATATCCCCCTTCACTGTAAAAGCTTTTCCTAGTACACCTCTTTTATGAGAGATTCTTTTCCCCATTCTTTCTCTTCTTTCACCTTCTCCCACTGCATCTCACTTTCTTACTATTCACTTTTTTATATCATCCCAATATAATTGCCTTTCTCCTATATCCTCTTTCTATATAGAATCCTTCTAACTGCCCTAATAATGATAAAGTTCATAGAAGATACACATATCATCTTTCCATATAGGAAAGTAAACAGTTTAATTTTATTGAGTCCCTTATGATTTCTTTTTCATAAAATGTTTAACATTTTATGCTTCTCTTGAGTACTATATTTGAAACTTTCTATTCAACTCAGACCCTTTCAATAGGAATGCTCAAAAGTCCTCTATTTCTTTTTTTTTTTAATTAATTTATTAGTTTAGTTTCAGTTAACAAGATTCAATTCCATAGTTCCTTGATTTTCAAATTTCCTTTACTTCCCTCCCCCCTCCCCTCATGACAGCATATAGTACAGTATAGGGTCTGCAAATGCATTCATATTAAACATTATTCCAATTACAAAGGCATATTATACTAGGTGGGATGAAAGATGGTAAGGAAGAAGTAAAACCAAAAGATGAAAAGCAAAAGATCAATTAGTTTGCTTCCATCAGGATTCAGGCTCAGTTCTTTCTAGTTATATCTCTGGATGGCGCATTTCTCACTTTCTTGAGTCATTCGGGATTAACTTATATCACTGCATTGCTGAAAAGAGTCCAGTCTGTCATAGTTGGTCGTCACGGATATGGTATGTCTGTGATTGTATACAAATTTCTTCTGATTCTGCTCTTCTCGCTCAGCATCAGTTTGTATAAGTTTCTCCAGGTAATTATGAAATCCGTCACCTCCTCGTTTCTTATAGCACAATAAAATTCCATTACATTCATATACCACAACTTGTTTAGCCATTCCCCAATTGATGGGCACTCCTTTAGTTTCCAATTCTTTGCAACCACAAAAAGGGCTGCTAAAGATATTTTTGTACATATGGTTCTTCCTCCCACTACTATGATCTCTTTGGGATATAACCCTAGAAGTGGTATGGCTGGGTCAAAGGGTATGAAATTATTTATAATCCTCTGGGCATAATTCCAGATTGCTCTCCAGAATGGTTGGATAAGTTCACAACTCCACCAGCAATGTATTAGCATTCCAATTTGCCCACATCCTCTCCAGCATTTCTCACTTTCTTGTTTTGTCATCTTAGCCAATCTGACTGGAGAGATGTGGTATCTCAGAGTTGTTTTGATTTGCATTTCTCTAATCAATAGTGATTTAGAGCATTTCTTCATATGTTTATAGCTATCTTTAATTTCTTTTTCTGAAAACTGCCTGTTCATATCCTTTGACCATTTATCAATTGGGGAATGACTTGTATTCATATAGATTTGGCTCAGTTCTCTATAAATTTTAGAAATGAGTCCTTTATCAGAGACACAAGTTGTAAAAATTCTTTCCCAATTTCCCACCTCCCTCTTGATCTTGGTTACAGTGGCTTTGTTTGTACAGAAGCTTTTCAATTTAATGTAATCAAAATTATCCATTTTGCATTTTATAATGCTCTCTAATTCTTGTTTGGTCCTAAAATCTTCCCCTCTCCACAGATCTGTCAGGTAAACTATTCCTTGCTTTCCCAAATTGCTTACAGTATCATCCTTTACACCTAGATCATGCACCCATTTAGACTTAATTTTGAAGTCCTCTATTTCTTAAATATCTAATCTTTTTCCTTAAAAATTATACTTCTGAGGGGCGGCTAGGTGGCGCAGTGAATTGAGCGCCGGCCCTGGAATCAGAAGGTCCTGAGTTCGGAGCCGGCCTCTGACACTTAATCCGCACAAACAAAAACCTAGCCGTGTAACCTTGGGCAAGTTACTTAACCCCGATTGCCCTAAAGGGGCGGCTAGGTGGCGCAGTGAGTAAGAGCACCGGCCTCGGAGTTGGGATGACCCGAGATCAGATCCGGCCTCAGAAAACGAGCACCCACGCATAAATCAAATGACTAGCCATGTAACCTTGAGCAAGTTACTTAACCCCAATTGCTTTAAAAAAAAAAAAAAAGAAAAAAATTATACTTCTGAGCATCCTAGCAAGCCAGCAGGAAGCCCAATCTCAGCAAACTAGTGGAAGATCCTGAGCTCCAGTACAGTGCAGCAGACAGATGCCAACATCAGGACCTCCTACATGCCTCAGCATAGCCAGGGAAATGGACAGACTCCAGGTCTGAGAACCACCAGGAGGACCACCATGTGCTTCAGTATAGCCTTAGGCAAACAGCCAACTTTCACTGGCCAGACCACCACATACTTCAGTGTAGCCCAGGGGAAATGCAGAAACACCCCACTGGTCGCTGTTATGCCAGACACCAACACTAGGATATTGGCTCAGTGCCAGGTAATATGCCAGACTTCTAAGGCCTCTTGAAGTGCCAGGCACCCTCTGCCCCACACCTTCAGTGTAGCACCAGACAGGACAATCCCCTGTGGGTCTTAGGACAACATAAGTGCAGCATGAGGGAAATAGCCAGAGCTATTTCCTGGCACAAGGAAGCCTGAGGCAGTTTTCCTTTGACTCTAAGAACAGAGCTCAAATTTAAAAGAAAGGAAAATGGTAAAAAAAGATGAGAAAAACAACAACAACAACAATGAATAGAAAGCTCTTGTGGTGAAAGAGAAAATCAAGACACAAACTCAGAAGACAACAATGTCAAACACCAACAAAAAATGGGAAGTGGTTTCAGACCCAGAATGAACTCATTAAAGAGTTCAAAAAGGAACTTTAAATCATATGAGAGGTAGAAGAAAAATTGGAAAAATAAATGAGAGTGATACAAAAAAAATGATAAAAAAAGTCAACTACTTGGAAAAGAAAACAACTACTTAAAGAGTATAATTGGTCAAATGGAAAAGGAGATACAAAAACTTACTAAAGAAAATGGCTCCTTAAAGAGTATAAGTGGCCAAATGGCAAGAAAAGTACAAAAGCTAATTGAGGAAAACAACACCTTAAAAGTTAGAATTGGGCAAGTGGAAATTAATGACTCTATGAGACATAGAGAATCAATCAAATTCAAAGAATTGAAAAATAGAAAAAATGTAAGATACCACATTGGAAGAAATAAATGACCTGGAAAATATACTCAAAAGACACAATGTCAGAGTCATTGTACTACCTGAAAGCCATAATCAAGAGGGCCTGGACAGCATCTTTCAAGAAATTTTCATGGAAAACTGCCCTTTTATCCTGGAACCAGAGGGCAAAATAGGTATTGAAAGAATCTATTAATTGTCTCAGGAATGAGATCCCAAAATGAAAAAAAAGTCCAAGGAATATTATAGCCAAATTACAGAACTCTCAGATCAAAGAAAATATACAGAAAGTAGTCAGAAAGAAAAAATTCAAATGTCAGAGAGCTATGGTCAGGATTACACAGAACTTAGCAGCTGCAAGATTAAAGGATTGGAGGTCATAGAACATGATATTCCAGAAGGCAAAGGAGCTAGAACTACAACCAAGAGTCACTTAACTGGTGAAATTAAACATAATACTCCAAGGGAAAAATGGTCATTCAATGAAATAGGAGGATGTCAAGCTTTCATAAGGAGAAGACCAGAATTGAACAAAAAAAAAATCTGATCTCCAGTATCAAGACACAAGGGAAGCTTAAAAAGGTAAAAGGGGGAAAGAAAACATAAGGGATTCAATGGAGCTGAACAACATCCCTACATAGGAAACTATTTATGTACATGTTTACCTATATCTTCCCTACATGGGAAGATGATACTTGCAATTCTTAAAAAAATAATGTATTACTAATAGTGCAGCTGGAAGGAATGTACATAAAGGGTATAAGTATAAGGTAAATTTGAGAGAATGACTTAAAAATAATTAATGGATGAGAAAGAGGAATACACTGGGTGCAGAAGGAAGGGAGAAGTACAATGGGGTAAATTATTTCACATTAAGAGACATAAAAAACCTATTATAGTGTAGGGAAAGATAGGAGGGTGGGCAATGGGTATCACTTGAAGCTCACTCTCATTGGCTCAAAGAGGGAACAATATACACAATCAGTTGAATATTGAAATTTGTCTTATCCAATAGGAAAGTAGAAGGGGAGAAGATTAAGTAAAGGGTGGGGGGGCAGGGTGGTGGAGATTTTCAGGCGAAGGCAGACTGGGGGAGGTGGTAGACAGAAACAAAACACCATTGAGGAGGGAAGAGATGAAAGACTAGAGAGGACAAACAGGAGGAAAAATAGGATGGAGGGAAATACACAGTTAGTAATCATAACTATGAATATTACTGGAATGAATGCTCCCATAAAATGGAAGCCAGTAGCAGAGTGGAGCAAAAATAAGAATTCTTCAGTATGTTCTTTATGAGAAATACATTTGAAGCACAGAGATATGTTTGGGGTAGACACCCCCCTAGTTCACTGAAAGGTTTGAGGCCTGGAAGTTAATCTCAACCTGGTTTAGTCCATCTCCTGAAATAGTTCCTCAGAGTGTGGCCCATGTGCATGCTACAGCTTTTTGAAGGCAAGGGTGAGAGTTGGAGGGCAAATGGACATCAAAGATAGAAAGTAGCCTTGAAAAGGACTTGGCAGCCCTCATATCAGAGGCACTAGTCTTCATTGCCATCTGTACATGAAAAATAGGCATAAGAAATACTGAAGAAAATAAAACCTTAAAAACCAGAATTGACCAAATGTTAAAAGAAGCACAAAAGTTTGTGATGAAAATAACTCTGTGAAATGTAAAACTGACCAAATGGAGAGAATAAAAGGTACAAAAGTTCATTGAAGAAAATAATTCCTTAAAATTTAGAATTGTGGAAATGGAAACAAATGACTCTGAGACATCAAGAAACAATAAAACAAAGTCAAAAGACTTTTAAAAATAAAAGAAAATATGAAATATTTTATCAGAAAAACAACTGACCTGTAAAATAGATCAAGGAGAGATAATTTAAGAATTATTGCATTACTTGAAAAAAGAACGTATACATATTTTTTCAAGAAATTATTGAAGAAAATTGCTCTGATATCCTAGAATCAAAGGGCAAAATAGAAACTGAAATAATCCACTGATTATCACCTGAAAGAGATCCCAAAATGAAAACTCCCAGGAATATTATAGCCAAATTCCAGAGCTCCTAGGTCAAAGAGAGAATATAGAAGGTAACCATAGTTCTAGCAGCTATCACATTAAAGGAACAGAGTGTTTGAAATATGTTATTCTGGAATAAAAAAAGAAAGGATTACAACCAAGAATAATCTACTCAGAAAAACAAAGTATAATTTTTTGCATCAAAGTTAATTTTTATAATAGTTTTATTTTTTTCCAATTCCAAGTCATTACAATTACAATTTTTTAGCATTCACTTTTACAAGATTTCAAGTTACAAATTTTTCTTTCCCTCCACACCCTTCTTAAAATAGGCAATTTGATATAGGTTATACATGTGCTGACATGTAAAACATTTCCATATTAGTCACAGTTATTAAAGAAGAAAAAACATGAATAAGTCATTACTGAAGACTTGTGTGTCTCATGAACTTCTCATCACCAACATTGTCTTCCACTTACCTAAATACAATAAAACTTCATGGACATACCCTCATAGCAAACACTGACATTTAATAAAGTATGTTATCATAAGAGGAAGAGACAGATAGAATGTGAGAGTGATGAAGGCAATGTATGGTACAGAGTGCTGGACCAATCATAGGCTTATCCTCTCCAAGCTAAACATTTACATTCAACAAAAGCAGTAACCTCAATGTAAGATGACTCCCAGAGGATTTAGTGTCAACAGATTAGAATTTGATGGTAACTTGGAGGGAAAACTGAGCCAATACAGTCTTAGCAACAGTGGAGCAGAAAAGGAGTGGGAGGACTTCATAGATTTTGTGTACAGCAATTTACTCACCTGGGGCAGAACACTTGCAAATATCAAGATTGATTTGATGAAAATTATGGAGAAATTCAGAAGCTATTAAATGAAAAATGAGAACTCTGGAGGATTTACCAGCAGGATAGTTCATTCCTCTTATAAAAAGGCAGCATTTAACTGTATCAAAAGTAAAGTGCAAGTGAAGCTCAGAGAGATGCAGGATTCTTGGCTTAGTAAGAAGGTAGATGAAATACAAGTTTATGCTGATAGTAGCCATGCAAAGCCATGCTTTGATGATGCTCTGAAGGCTATTTATGGGTCAGAGATTTATGATGCATCTCAACTACTCAGTGCTGATGGAGTCACATTGATTAGTGATAAGGACATGATCCTGGAGAGATGGGCTAAACACTTCCATAGTGTCCTAAACAGACTGTCATCAACCCATGCTGAAGGCATTGACCATTTACCTCAGGCTGAAGTCAATTGCTCTCTAGCCAAACTTCTAAATAAAAAAGAGATTTTGAATGCCATTTTCTTACCAGCTCTTTTTGTGTGACAAAGCACCTGGTGCTGATTCTATGCCAGCTAAGATTTACAAGGCAGGGGATCTACTGCTCATACAAAAGCTGATTGCAATCTTCCAGTTTATATGGCAAAAAGTTAATCCTCAAGAGCTCAAGGATGCCTCCATTGTCCATTTGTATAAAGGACAAGGAAATAGGCTGTCCTGTGACAATTCCAGGAGATCTTTCTCTCTCTCTCTCTCTCTCTCTCTCTCTCTCTCTCTCTCTCTCTCTCTCTCATCCTGGTTCTGTCAGGTTTCTTTATATGCTAATTATTTGTTTCTCAGGTCCCTATAATATAGTTTTAAATTAATATTGAGTTCTTTATTTTGTTTTTTATGCTATTATATCTCTTTGCATCATTTTATATCAATTTGTTTTTCATATTTAGTTGCTGTTTAAAGGTATTAAGACTTTCATATGCATCTTTTCCAAGTTCCATGTGTTTTTTTCCTATTTCATTGACTTTAAATTAGGAAATACAATATCCAAACTTGCTACCACAGATATTGAGTAGATTTTAAAAATATTTCAATGTCATTAAACAGGCCTTCACCACTTTCTTAGAGTCAATTCTAACATTGTAGTATTTAATGTATTTTCTAGGACTATTCCTAGATATTCCCACCTTCTGTCCTATGTTCTTTTCCATGACAACACAGTCACAGCATACACTGTTGTATACAGGTCTTCAAATGATTGTATATGCTAAAATTTTTCTAGGAGAATGAATTCATATAGTACCGTTTTTTAGGTTTTTTTAGGGGTATTAGTCATATTCTTTTTATATCCTTAGTTGGATTCTAACTTGTCTATTACCTTTTCAAAAGCATTCATGACATTCTTTACCCATTTATTTCATTTTAGTGAGCATGTCTGGAAGTTAAGTGAAGATTTACAGTGCCTTCTGCAACTTTTTGCTCTTTGGATTTTTAGTAACTGCTCAATGCTCACTCCTATTTCATCCAATCTAGGGTGAGGAATGAAGTTATTTCTTATAATTACCTTGCATTGATCTTAGCATGTTACTATGTAACATGAAGTTGAAGATATCATTGATAAAAAATGTATGAAGTCCTTGCCCATAATTGGAGAGATCATTTTCCAGTGTGATTAGGATGTAGCAGTGGCACCAAACACAAGCATTCTCATGTTCATTTTGTTTCATACTCTTGGGTGGTTTAACTTGCACTAGAGCTCAGTGCCATTTTCACTAAAACATTTCTAGCAGGTTTGGTATTTGTCTTTCTGATTTGTCACAATGTGTCTTGCCTTTCTGTGGTATCAAATTGCAAAGGAGTGGTACTCATTCGACTGTACTCTGTTTCAAACTGATCATAAGGAAAGACACTGCTCAGTCTATTTCTTAGATTCCTAAGAATTACACAGAATTGGTGAGGACATTAACTCAGCAATATAATTGTTAGAGCCCAGTTGAGCAATGTTTTAGGATTTAAAAAATTATTTTATTCTGAATTTAAGAAATAAAACAAGTGTTTCTAGAACATAGCACAGTCAAAAAAAATGATTGCACATGAAACTGCAAATCTATTATGTACAAATTGCTATTCCCTTTAAATATATATTAAAGTTATCATGTAACTTTTTCTTCCCTTACACCCTGCCAACGGCTGTCATTAGATGCAAATATGTGTATATGTATATGTGTGTGAATAAACAAACACACACATGGTAACATTCTAAAAGACTTTACTTATTGGTTCTTTCTCTGGAGGCATATAGTATCTTCCTTCATGGGTCCTTTGTAGTTAATTTGAGTATTTATAATAGTCAAAATGACTTAGCTATTCTTAAAACAATATCACTGTTATAATATAGAACATTCTCTTGGTTCTGCTCATTTTGCTTTTCATTATTTCATGTCAGTCTATACATGCTTTCCTATGATCAATGAGCTCATCATTTCTTATAGCACAGTAATATTCCATCATGATCATGTAACAAAATTTGTTAAGCCATTCCCCAATTGATGGGCATCCCTACAATTCCTAGTTTGTTGCTACCACAAAGAGAGCTGCTATAAATATTTTAGAACATATCGGTCTTTTCCTTTTCTTCTAATTGTCTTTGGAAACAGATCTAGTAGTGGTATTGCTGGGTCAAAGGGTACAGGCAGTTAATAATTCTTTGGGCATGATTCCAGATTGCTCTCCAACATGGTTGGATCAGTTCACATTTCTACCAACAATGAGTTAGTATCCCTGTTTTTCCACATCCCTCTAATATTTTCAGGATTTTTGCCACGTTTTTACACCTTCTGTAGCTATCTCAGTGCAAATAGAGTCCCTGTTGCATCCCTAGTTGGCAATCTTTTACTTACTAGTAGTCACTCCTCTGCTAAGATATGGACTGGGGGTTGGGCTTTGAGTGGAGTTATAATTCTCATTTCCAATGATGTTCTGATAGAAACAGCCCCCAAATAAGTTATTGCCCTAATATGATTTATATTTAATGTTCAATAAACTGTTAAACATGTGGATAAAATAATTGCTTATTGTTGATGAGCAAAAGTATTACGACCTAAGTACCTGTAGGCTTACCAAAAATATCACTAAGATAACTCCAACAGCAGTCAAGAAGAGAGGTTGGTCACTTCCAACATGATTTTGATTTCTTTTGTTACTGTTTTATATTTTGAAAACTTTTTTTCCTATGCTACTTAGAAATGATGAGTATTTAGCATGGCAGCATTTGTGTGTGTGTGTTTTTAATGTCTCCTTATAACAACTTTATGGATAAATATTATTATCTCCAGTTTCCAGATGAGGAAACTGGGCCTGAGAGGGACTAATTCACTTGCCTAAGGTCATTCAGCTTGTCAGTGTTTGAGGTGAGATTGGAAGACAGGTATTCCTGACTTAAAATCACACTCTCTATTTGCTATATTATGCTGCCTCCCAGGTGACATTATCAGTAATATTGTGCTTAATTTTTTATGAATCAACATTGTGTCTAGGTGACTAAGGGCAACAGTTCTGGTTATGATAATATTCAGGTTCTAGTATGGTTTACTGGTTATGCCTTCAAGGATATTTTGAAGTCTTTATTTAAAATAAAGGATTTCCCATTTCTTGGTTCATGAAAACTAGTAAGTTTCTGGTATACTATAGAATTCTAGCCCCCAAGCCAAGTCTTACTAATGATGGATTGGTAATGGGTTGGCACTTCGCTTTAGAGATGAACTGCATAATTGTTGCTGTTGTTCGATTGTGTCTGCCTCTTTGTGATTCCACATGGAATTTTCTTGGCAAAGAATATGGGAGTAGTTTGTCATTTTATTCTCCAGTAGATTAAGGCAAACAGAAGTTAAATGACTTGTCCAAGGTCACATGATTAGTGAGTGTGTGAGGCCAGATTTAAACTTAGATCTTCCTGACTCCAAGTCCAGTGCTCTATCCACTGAACCGTCTAGTTGCTGCTCTCTTGGCAGCTGCATGGTACCTATCATATATTTGAATGATCTATATTAACCACTAATTATGGGTTCCTCAGTGATAACCCTTATATAATTTCCAATGGCAATGACATGGTCCTAAATAGCCATCATAAGGTAAACCCCTCCATTTTTCATAAATCAATTCACATGATTCATCCATGTGTTGAGCACTTTTAAGAAATCAACATATTGATAACTAAGGTCATGCAAATGTTGCTCTTCATGTGACGATTTCATTCAACTCTTGGATTTGAGCCATTTCATAGGTTCCATTTGAATTTAACTCACTTTTGGTTACAGTTGACAAATCTAATGGTGTATACACATTTTCCTATTGCTTAATGAAGTTCTATCCATGTTCCAAAAGTATTTTGGTAGGTTTCTGAACTATTTATCGAGGGCTCTGAGAATCTTTGTCAATCTTATTCTTCTTGATTGGCAAGGGAGTTTTAATTTTTCAATAGATACCTTAGGGTAGTGGACTTCATGTTTATTAATACATCATGGAGTTTTGTAAGGAGTGCTTCTAAATCTGTTATGATCATCCATTTTACCATTTCCAAAGTTTACATTGACTAGTATTGTGTTGATTTCTTTAAGTATTATCTCATTGATATCTAGATGTCCTCAAGGCTCTTTATATGTGTAACCAGAGCTTAATTTTTGATTATGTGCTTAATGTGGAGAAGACAAAAATATTCTTAAAACATGTGATACTTCTCCCAAATCTATAATATTTTGAGTCTTTTGGCAACTTTTCCTCTTTCAAATATCTTGGAAAGTTAATGCTTTGAAAATGATGTTTAGTCCAGTATAGTTTCTTCTTTTTGAATTTGATTTTTTTCTTTGTTATTTTTATCTTTATTTTCTTGAGTACTACTCCACTTGTTTAGCTGGTCCATCGAGGATTGAAGTATTAGTATCCAAATATGATGGTTTTATTTCAATTGATGATGAAAATAGTTTGTTATACAAATACTGACTGATATATTAATTTCTTTGTTGTTTTTATCCCAGTTTCTTTTAAATTACTTTTAGGATGCTTTGGTTTAGTTGGAACTAACACCAATTTTTTTTCCAGACTCATTTTTTATTTTAAATTTGTGAACTATTTTTATTTATATTTTAAAAAATCACCATTTCTACATATAGCCTCTTTACCCTTCCCTCCTCCTCCCCTTTGAGTCATCTCTTCTTCTTTTTTTTTTCTTTTAAAGCAATTGGGGTTAAGTAACTTGTTCAGGGTTACACAGCTAGTTATTTTTATGTGTGGGTGCTAATTTTCTAAGGCTGGAACCGATCCTGGGTCCTCCCGTCTCCTTGGCTGGTGCTCTTACTCACTGCGCCACCTAGCCACCCCATGAGTCATCTCTTCTAAGAAAGATTAAAAGAGAAAAAAAATTTCTGGTGTCTTTTTTACAGGTCTTTAGCATACTCCTCAAATCACTTTTAATAGTGTGTGGTAATTAATCCATTTTCTTAGGAATATTCCTAGATACTTCCATCTTCTTCCCTAGTGTCTTTTCTATGACAACACTGTTGTGTGCAGTTTCCTGGAATTGTTATACTCACTAAAATATTGTGGGAGAATGAATACGCTCCTGGTTTTATCTGGAACTTTTTGTCACTGTGTTTTGTCATATTAGAGTCTTTTTATATTAGTTGGATTGGAAGACCAATCAACATATCAACAATTTCTGTCAGCATGTGCAGTATACTATACTTATAGTTCCTGCCTCTATAAAGAAGGGAGGGAGATTATTTTTATTAACTCTTCTTAAACTTAACTTGGTCATTATAATTCTATCATTTCAGTGTAATTTTTTATTTTGGTTTACATTGTCATAATCATTACATATATCATTTTCCTGATTCTGCTTATTTCATTTTGGCTGAGTTCATTTGTCTCCCTATGTTTTAATGTTCATATTCATCATGTGTTATATTGCAAGAATTCTATTATATCTATGTACCACAATAGCTCAAGCCATTACATAATTGACAAGCTCTACTTCGTTTCTCACACTTTTGCTACCACATACTTAGCAAGGGGAAAGTTTTGGTGTTTATGGGAAGTTGTTTCTTTCTTTGACCTTCCTGAGGTATTTGTGTAGCCATAATTTCTCTGTTTTGAATGATATAAACATAATGATATTAAAGAAGCATAATTCCAAAATATTTTTTTCCAGAATTGTTGGCTCATTTCATAATTCTACTGTGAACTTCTCTCTTCCAATAGTCCTTCTAGCACTTACTATTTCATCTCCTGTCATATTTGATAATTTGCTGGAGGTGAGAAGAAATGTCACAGTTGTCTTATTTATTATTTTTATTATATTTATTTTATTTATACTTTTATGTCTACTATATATTTATATTTATTATTATTATATTTATTATTAGTGACAGAGTAATGCTTCATATTGTTGTTAATAGCTTGAAATTCTTTTTTTTTCATAACTGCTCATGTCTTTTGAGCACTTATTCTTTGTGCAATGGCTCTTCATTTTACATTATTGTATTAAATCTCTTTATATCAGACTCTTTTTACAGATATTTAATGCAGTGATTTTTTTTCTCAGTTGATACTTTCCCTTAATATCTTACCTGAAAAAAAATTTTACTTATATAAAATCCATTCCATTTGTGCAATTATATTTATTTATTTTATATTCTGTAATCACCTTTATTCCATGATTTATTCCAAATTCTTCTATTAGACAGTTAGGAAAGGTACTTAGTTTACATAATTTTTATGAAGTGTACTTTTATACTCAAGCCATGTATTCATTTTGAGTTTATCGTGGTATATGTGACATAAAGTGCTAGTCTAAATCTAATTTCTACTTATCTTTTTTAATTTCCCCCAGCAGTTCTTATCAAATAAGGAGCTCTTTTCAAAGTAAATTATGTTGCATTTATTGAATATTGAGTTATTGAATTTGGTTATTTCTGATTTTTAATTATATAACTTTTCCATTTATTTATGTTTTAATTTTTAAAGAGTATCAAATATTTTAATGATTATGATTTCATAATATAATTTGAAGTCTGAAAAGAATCGTCATTCTATTTTTTTAGAGTAAAAAAATTTTTTAAAAAATGAACAGAGAGCCATTTCCTTTACCACTTTGCTATCCCTTTTGGGAATTTTTTTCCCAAATGCTTTATTAACTTCTGGTTTACATCATTCATTTCCATCAGATTTTGAGTTACAATTTTTTCCCATTTTTCCCCTACCCACCACCCCAGAATAACAGTCATGCAGGATATCCCCTCATCCAATCTGTTCTCTCCCATCTCTTCTCCCGTACCCCCTTTGACTTTTCCAATGGGGCTAGTTGAATCCCTAAGCCTCATTGCCTGCACATCTTATCTCCCAATTATATGCAAAAAATCATAGTATTTATATATATATTTTAAAAATTGATTTTAAAAGGAAGATAAGCAACTCAGTATATGCCGTACATGTGTAGCTATGCAAAACATTACCATAGTATATATATTGTAAAAGACTGACTGTATTTCCCTCCCTCCAATCCCACCTTCCACCTGGTCCACTCCCTACCTTGATCCTGTCCCTTTTCAAAAGTGGGTGCTTCCAACATCCCTCCCTCCACCACCTTCCCCCAGTCCCTCCCCCCCACACTCCTGTAGGATGGGACACCCTATTTAGTATGCATGTCATTCTCTCCCTGATCCAAATTCAATGAGAATAAGGTTTTGCCTTTTTGCCTTCCTGTTCTTCCCCTCCCCTGCAACCACCTTCCCCTGCATCCTTTACACAAGACAGTTCACCCCATTGTCTCTCCCCATTCCCCCTCACCACATTACTCTCTAACCTCTTAACCTTACCTTATAAGTATCATCCCTTTCTATTGAATTTGACCTGTGTCCTCTATATATGTATACCTGTAAACATATATATGCACATTGGCATATGTATTCATATGCCCATATACCCTTCTTCAACTATTTTCATACTGAGAAAAGTTTCATCAGTTACAGTTATTGTTTTCCCCTGCAGAAATGTAAATAGTTCAACTTTGATAAGTTCATACTGATTTCTTTTCCTTGTTTACCTTCTCAAGCATCTCGTACTTCTTGTATCTGAATGTCAAATTTTCTATTCAACTCTGGTATTTTCCTCAAGAATGCTTGAAAGTCCTCTATTCCACTGAATGACCAAATTTTCCCCTGAAACATGATACTGAGTTTTGCTGGGTAGGTGATTCTTGGTTTTAATCCAAGGTCCTTTGACCTGCAAAATATCATACTCCATGCCCTTTGGTCCAGTGTAGAAGCTGCCAGATCCGGTGTTATCCTGATTGTGTTTCCACAATATTGAAATTGTTTCTTCCTGGCTCCTTGGAATATTTTCTCCTTGATCTGGGAATTCTGGAACCTGGCTACAATATTCCTAGGAGTTTTCTTTTTGGGATCTTTTTCAGGAGGTGATCTGTGGATTCTTTCAACCTCTATTTTACACTTTGGTTCTAAAACATCTGGGCAATTTTCCTTGAGAATTTCTTCAAGGATGATTTCTAGATTCTTTCTTTGATCATGGCTTTCAGGTAGTCCAATAATTTATAGATTGTCTCTCCTGGATCTATTTTCCAGGTCAGTGGTTTTTCCCATGAGATATTTCACATTGCCTTCTATTCTTTTATTTGTTTGGATCTGCTTAATAGCATCTTGATTTCTCATAAAGTCATTAGCTTCCTTTTGTTCCAGTCTAATTAAGAAGGAATGAATCTCCTCAGTGAGCTTTTGAGATTCTTTTTCCATCTGGCTAATTTGGCTTTTTAAGGCATTCTTCTCCTCATTGCCTTTTTGAGCTTCTTTTGCCATTTGAGTTAGTCTATTTTTTAAGGTGTTGTTTTCCTCAGTCAGGCTGTTGATTGTCATTTCATAGTTTTCTTGCATCTTTCTCATTTCTCTTCCCAATCCCCCCCTCAACTTCTCTTATCTGCTTCTTTTTTTAAATTTGTAAACCACAGTGTTTGCTTTATTTTTTTAAACAAGTGCTTTATTAGTTTCTGGTTTACATCATTCATTTCTGCCAGATTTTGAGTTACAATTTTTTCCACATTTTTCCCCTACCCACCAGCCCAGAATAGCAGTCCCACAAGATATCCACTCATCCAATCTGTTCTCTCCCATATCTTCTCCCATACCTCCTTCAACTTTACCATTAGGGCGAAGTGAGTCTCTGTGCCCCAATGCCTGAACATTTTATCTCCCAATTACATGCAAAATAGTGTTAATAATAGTATTTATATATTTGAGACATTTAATTTTAAAACCTTGAATTTCAGATCCATTCCCTTCCTCCCTTGTCATCCATTCCCTTTGGGAAGATAAGCAATTCAGTATGTGTTGTACATGTATAGCTATGCAAAACATTACCATAGTAGATATATTGTAAAAGGCTGCTTATAATTCCCTCCCACCCATCCCACCCCCCACGTGATCCATTCCCTACTTTGATCCTGTCCCTCTTCGAAAGTGGGTACTTCCAACCTCCCCTCCCCCCAGAATACCCTCCCCTCCATCATCCCCCCTCTCACCCCCCTTCCCCCTACTCTCCAGCAGGGAGAGATATCCCATTTAGCATGTATGTCATTCTCTCCCTGAACCAGATTCAATGAGAATATGGTTTTGCCTTTTTGCCTTCCTGTTGTTCCCCTCCCCTGCAGCCACTTCCCCTTGCTTCTTCTACATGGGATAGTTTACCCTACCCTATCTCTCCCCATTGCCTCTTGCCACTCTCCTCTCTCACCTCATAACTTCACCTCTTAAGAATCATCCCTTCCTACCACATTCAACCTGTGCCCTCCATCCATGTATAACTGTAAACATATATACACACATTCACATATGTATTCATATGCCCATATACTCTTCTTCCATTATTTTCATACTGAGAAAGGTTTCATCAGTTACAGTTATTGTTTTTCCATGTAGGAATGTAAATAGGTCAACTTTGATAAGTTCCTTTTGATTTCTTTTCCTGATTACCTTCTCAGGCATCTCTTGCTTCTTGTGTCTGGATGTCAAATTTTCTATTCAACTCTGGTTTTTTCCTCAAGAATGCTTGAAAGTCCTCTATTCCACTGAATGACCATATTTTCCCCTGAAACAAAATATTCAGTTTTGCTGGGTAGGTGACCCTTGGGTTCATTCCCAGCTCTTTTGCCCTCTGGAATATTATATTCCATGCCCTTTGATCCCTCAGTGTAGAAGCTGCCAGGTCCTGGGCTATTCTGATTGTGTTTCCACAATATTGGAATTGTTTCTTCCTGGCTGCTTGTAGTATTTTCTACTTGATCTGGGGATTCTGGAACCTGGCTATAATATCCTGGGAGTTTTCTTTTTGGGATCTTTTTCAGGAGGTGATTGGTGGATTCTTTCAACCTCTGTTTTGCCCTCTGGATCTAAAACATCAGGGCAATTTTCCTTGAGAATTTCTGGAAGGGTGATTTCTAGGTTCTTTCTTTGATCATGGCTTTCAGGTAGTCCAATAATTTTTAAATTGTCTCTCCTGGATCTATTTTCCAGGTCAGTGGTTTTTCCCATGAGATATTTCCCATTGCCTTCTATTCTTTCGTTTGGATCTGTTTAACAGCATTTTGATTTCTCATAAAGTCACTAGTTTCCATTTGCTCCAGACTAACTCTGAAGGAATGAATCTCCTCAGTGAGCTTTTGAGATTCTTTTTCCATCTGGCAAATTTGGCTTTTTTAGGCATTCTTCTCCTCATTGCTCTTTTGGGCCTCCTTTGCTATTTGAGTTAGTCTAATTTTTAAGGTGTTGTTTTCCTCAGTCAGGCTGTTGACCCTCATTTCATAATTTTCCTGCATCCTTCTCATTTCTCTTCCCAATTTTTCCTCCACTTGTCTTATCTGCTTCTTAAGGTCCCCTATGGCCTGTAACCCACTCATATTTTCCTTTGGGGCTTTTGGAGCAGGCTTTCTGATGTCACAGTCCTCCTCCTGTTCTCTGATTTGATCCTCTTTGCCCCTAAAGTAGGAGTCTAATGTTGAATTTTTCTGTTTATTTTGTTTCCTTTGCCTTGGCATGTTGCCACTCAATTACTTGACTTTTGGGCTTGTTGCCACAGTAGGACTCTGCCACCAGACAGGGGAGCTTCCATCCTGAAAGTTGGGGTCTTCACAACTTCCAGTTCTGGCAAGTTGGATGCCCACTCCCGACCTCCCCCCAGATCATAATCCAGATCCAAGCAGGTTAAAGCAAGAGCGATTAACCTCCAAGACTGATAGCTGGTTCTCCCTATAGTTTGCAGGCCAGGAGCTGAAGTTGCAAAATGGAGAGTGTGCAGCCACTCCTCAGTGGCTTCTATCCCCCAAGGGAGGAAGCCGATGTGTTCCCCAAATACTGGTCCCAAAGTCCATAGGGCACTAACCTCTTACTTTGTCCTAGGCATGTCTGTGTTGATAATTCTGGAATCGCCACAGCTGCTGATGTTCTGGGGTCCCTCCAGCTGGCTGCTGGCCCAGCCGCCCTGGTGCTAAAACCGGGGCTCAGGTCGACCTGGGCTCGGCTCTCCACACTGGGCTGTCAGCTCCCAGAGTGCTGCACTGGCCCTCCCTGCAGTGCTGCTGGGCTGTCCTCAGCAGGCGGTCAGCTTCTCTGTGTTGTTCTGTGGGTGCTGGGGCTCTAGAATTTGTTCAGACTTCCCTTTTACATGGTTTGGAAGAGGTCTGGTAGGAGAGCACCTTGTTAATGCTGTTTCTACTCAGCCATCTTGGCTCCGCCCCCTCTTATCTGCTTCTTAAGGTCCTCTATGGCCTGTAACCATCTTGTATTTTCATTTGGAGCTTTTGTCGCAGGATTTCTCACCTTACAGTCCTTCTCCTGTTCCATGCCTTGATCCTCTTTGCCCCCAAAATAGGAGTCTAATGTTGCATTTTTCTGTTTATTTTGTTTCCTTTGCCTAGGCATGTTGCTGCTCAATTACTTGACTTCTGGGCTTGTTGCCACAGTAGGACTTTGCCATCAGCCAGGGGAACTTCTATCCCAAACGGGGTTTTTTCAACTTCCAAAGGTCTTAGTTGGGTGGCCTCTGTGTAGCATCCACACACTCTGGCAAGCTGGTCACACACCCCAAGACCTCCACCCCAGACCACAATCCTGATCCAAGAAGGGAAAAGCAAAAGCACTTAACCCCCTGACTGATCGCTGGATCCCCCTACAATTCACAGGCCAAGAGCTGAAGCTTCAACACGGCAAAGTGGGGCATGCTATGCCAGCACCTCAGCAGCTTCTGGCTCCCAGGGGAAGAAGCTGGCGCATTCTCCCAATCAGTCCCAAAGTCCATAGGGCACTGAACTCTCACTTTGTCCTAGGCATCTATGTGTTGATAATTCTGGAAATGCCATAGCTCCTGGTGTTCTGGGGTCCCTCCAGCTGACTGCTGGTCTGGCCAACCTCAGGCTAAAACCAGGACTCACATGGGCTTGGGCTTGTCTCCCAGAGCGCTGTGCTGGCAGCTTACAGAGGCTGCGTTTGTGGTTCCCAGAGCGCTGGCTGCTCCCTGCCGGGCTACCAGGCTGTCCTCAGTGGGAGGTTAGCTTATTTGTGTCATTTTGTGGGTTCTGGAGCCCCAGAGGTCATTCAGAGTCCCCCTTTTACATAATTTTGAAGTGGTGTGGGTTGGAACTCCGTGGAAGTGCTTTTTCTATTCCGCCATCTTCCAGGAATTTTTTTTTTTTTGCAACAAGTATTCATAGGCAGAAAAATAATCCCCCTCAATGTCTTTGTTAGAAAAATCTTATTCTACACCTTGAATCATTCTCTGTAAAGAGGTAGATAACATGCATTACCATCTGTTCTTTGGAATCATGGATTGTCATTCTGCTGATTGAACTTCTTACAGTGATGCATCCTAACTTTGAAATATATTTACCTTGAGATTCTAGAGTCCCTTCTTCTCCAAAAGAATTTTAATTTATATAGCTGTATAAAATTTCTTGTTAATTTGATTTATATAAATGTGACACTACAAATAATTATCTCAGGTAGTATCATCATTTCCATTGTATTGACATGGCTCAACCATGCACAATTAATAGCTCTGAAATTATTTTTCAATCATTATTAAAAACACTTGGAATTGTTTTTACATGTTGTATATTTTAATTATTTGCATATAGTTTTTGAGAATATACAAGTAAATAAATCCCTATATATAATGCATTTTGAAGTTTTTTAATGTAATTTCCCTTTCTATTTTTTCATGTTAGATTTTCTTGTTGCTATAAAATACTGCTAAAGATTTGTGGCAATTTATTGTATATACTGCTAATTTGTTAGGTACATTAATCATCTCAGTTTTTTTTGAAAGAAATTTTTCTGAATTTTCTCACTTTTTCTGAGTTCCTGGGATTTTCTAAGTAAGGCATCACACCATCAGCAAGTGTAATTTTCCTCTCATCTCTGCCAGTGTTTATGCTTAAATTTTTTTCCAAAGTTATTCTTCTTTTACTACTCTTCCCTGTTTTTGAGGCATTGCTATTTACAAACTTCAACGACAATTCTCTGTAAAAAATTAACAATGGATTTATATTCTAAACTAATGTGGATTTAGTTGCCAGATGACTCTATTAGTCAAGAAGGTCAAGTGTTTGGTGCTTAAGGCATTTGATCTCTTTTGGCTTCATTGATAAATTTATTGTTTTACATAGATCAAACTTCTATAGAAATTAGGAACAATTTTGCCAATGTTTTCCTTTTATCCGTGTACTATTTTTCAATATTAATCACTTGGTTAATTCTTATCTTTACCATCTTTCCTGATTTGGTGTTGCTTTAACCTTTATGGCTACTAGAACTAAATTGCAGTTCAGGAGATATTGTCTCATAAAGCAATACATAGAAAAGTCACCGAAGTAACTTGGAATTGACTCTGGGACCAGAGGCCCTGGGTTCAGCTTCCACCTCTTATGTCTTCTACCTTTGTAACTTTGGTCAATTCACTCAACCTCCCTGGAGCTTAGTTTCCTCTTCTTTAAATGAGGAGGTTCAATTAGACATCATCTGAGGTCCCTTCTATCTCTATATCTATGACAATCCTATGATTTTGTCCACTCCCATGGCTATTACATCTACATTATAATGACCTTGAAATTTCTATCTTCTGCCTTGACTTCTCTCCAGAGTTACATTTTAAACTGTGCATTGGGCATTAGCTTGATGTATAATGTTACTTTAAGGTTGATGTGTATAAAATCCAAATTAGGAAGCTAAGTGGCGCATTGAAGGGTGTTGGACCTGGAGTTAGGAAGACCTGAATTAAAAAAATCTAATCTCAGATGCATACTAGTTGTGTGACCCTGGGTAAGTCACTTATTCTTTGTTTGTCTCTGTTTTCTCAATTGTAATATAAGGATAATAAGGGCAACTACCTCCCAGGATTGTTGTGAGTATCAAATAAGAGAATATCTATAAAGTGCTTAGCACTATGCCTGGCCCCTAGTAGGTGTTTAATAAATTTTTCCTTCCTTCCTCCCTTTCTCCCTCCCTTCTTTCCTTCCTTCCTAAAACATCATCTTTAGGCTCAAACTTCTTCCTAACTTTTCTGTTTACATTATTCTCCCAGTCATTAAGCCTAATGTCTCAGAAACCACCAATATGTAGGAAACAAGTATTGCAATAATCCAAGTGTAGTGTAATAAGGTTATTTAGTTCTAAAGACATGAATTATAATTCTTGTTTTGCTAAACCTTAGTTCTTATCTTTATAACAAATCTGTCTTTTGAATCACAATCATTAGCATGGCTGGCATAAATTTTTTTTCCCCAAATCAAGCATAGCAAGTTTTTGAATTGGCTATTTACATTGTGACTTCATAATTTATAATTTATTTCCATATTTTTTCTCTACACGTTTCTTGGAATTGATCACTCCAAATTCATTTAGGAAGGTGATTTTATTAGCTATTTCCAGTTTTTATAACTTGTCCCCAAATGCTTTTAGAATGCACCATAATATTTCCTTAAAAAAGTCCTCATCTTCCTGTGGGGTAACTGAGGTTTCCAAAATTTGAGACAAGATGACTTTGGTGCTTAAGGATATATTCATGTTTGCTGAGAACTCTCAAACCCTGTTTTATAGATCAGCTAAATAAATAACTAATAACTGTGAATTTACATTCTAAGCAGGTTCTAGCCTCCCAGTTGGAAGCCAGCAGTACAGCTGGAGTGGACAGAGAGCTGCCCTCTTTGGCTCCAAACATTCTTGGCTTAGAAATGAGATCTTTGGGAAAACTAGTCTTCCCTAGAGATGTCTTGGTGATATTGTTTTATTCTGTAGTCTAAGCTTAGAGATATATATTAATAAAACAATTCTGTGAAAGGAAAATAAACTTAGAGAGGAGGGAAGGATTAAAACAGGACTCTGAGGGACAATGATGCTGTCTCTGCAACAGGTCCTAATGCAGGTGTGATGCCCCCTTCCCCCTACTTGTACTCTCTGCATTTCCTGCTTTGAATTCTTAACAGCAATATGTGTTAATACAAGTAAGTGCATTTATTTCTATTACTTTAATTAATTTAGATTTAGATTTAATTAAAATAGATTAATTTAAATCTGTTACTTAGACCAAATATTGCAATGAATAGAGGTGAACATTCTAATCTATAGATTTTTGACTACCTTGGCAATGCCATCAACTATTTTTTTTTGACTTATCCCATCTTTCTTTGAAATGGTAATAAATTCTTCCTTTATCTAAAGAGTAGACCTCTCAAGTTCCTTCCAGTTATAAATGTATGATCTCTGATCCAACGAGGGCCAGCTGGTGTACAAATTTAACTGTAGAGGTAACTACAAAGGGCTTTTCAAAGTTTGACCTTTGAATACAACATGGTGTTAAAGAACTTGGGTTTTGTAAGACACTTGTTAAACTTTAATCTTTACACTAGATGTTGTTGGTGACCTAGGCTTGGGCAAATGCCTAGGAGGTGTGGCATTTGAAGATATGAGTCTAAGACAAAAGAGAATTTTAAAATTTACTAACCCATAACCTAAGAACAAGATTCATTAGTCCCTTGACGTATCTTTCCATGTCATATTGCAACAGCTTGTAATTGATTTGCTTTCAAGTCTCTCCCCACTCCAGTCCCTTCTATACATTGCTGCCAGAATAATTTTCCTTAAGTCCAGATCTGACCATGTCATTCCTATACTGAAACAACTCTGGTAGCTTCCCATTTCCTCTAGGATAAAATAAACTGCTTAACTCTTAAAGCCCTATACAAACTGGCCCCTACCAATCTGTCCAACCTTAATAAACATTATTCTTCTCTCCCACACTCTACTATCTGGTCAAACCGGCCATTAATTTGTTTTTTCTTTTCACTCAGCTCTCTAACTTTTGTTTCTTCCATTTGAACTGTTCAACCTACATGCCTTGTATATATCCTCACATCTAAATTCAAATATTTGCAATATTTGGAGAGAGGAATCTCTTTTGCACCTTCATTGTCATCTCGAAACTCTCCTTAAACCAAAATCGTTTTCTAATGTATGATCAAATTTTTGTTTATAAAACTAATCCAGTGAATTCATTTCACAGGTCACAAAACTGAAGTGTAGAGAAGCAAAATGGGTTGTTCAGGTGACAAGAGGAGTTAGTGGCACAGCCAGAACTATACTCCACTTTTCCTGACTCCAAATACAACGATCTAGGACTTTGTTCCTTAATAGGAAGATTTTATCTTTGACACATATCATGAGTCTTTTATGATTATTCATAGTTTAAAGATATTGTGTATTATAACAGTAACATTAAAGAATACACTGCATTTATTACACAGGATGTAGAGAAGGGAAAGGGGGGAGGGAAATAAGCATTTACATAATGCCTATTATGTGCCAGGCACTGAGCTATGTTCTTACTTGATCCTCATAACAGCCCTGTGGGGTAGGTGCTATTATTCCTATTTTATTGTTGAGGAAACTGAGACAAACAGAAGGTGAGTGACTTGCCCAAGGTCACAAAGCTATTATGTATCTGAAGTTGGATTTGAACTCAGGTTTTCTTGACTTCAGGCTCAGCACTTTATACACTATACCACCTAGCTGCCTCTGCTGTACTGAAGAAGATACTTCAAAGAGGTCTCTTTTCTATCAATATGTTTATTCTTTTGATTGGCTGGATCTTTGTCTCACTGTTTTTTCATTTCCTGCTATTACTATTGGGCCCTTCTAATTTTTTTGCTCATTAGTGATAAAGTTTCATCCTAATGGAGCCTCTTTTATAAACCCAAATGGTGTAAGTGGGACTGGAGCCTTCTACTCAATCAATGAAGATAAATGATATGATTATCCTTGGTCTTCTCTTTCTCATCAGACTCACTCAGCAATCTCATTCAGCCCCCAGGTTTTACTATCACATGGATGCAGATGACTGCCAGATCATTATCTCCATTTCTGCCTTCTCTTTTGACCTTTAGATCCAATTGCCTTCAAGATTTCAAACTCAGAATGTCTGAAACCAAGCACATTGGTTTTCCCCCTAGACACACTCTTTCTTCATTGATGACTATTTCTATTTCTGATGCCACCACCTTCCTAGTCTCCTAACTTGAATTTTTTCCTCTTACCCACTTTCTGATCATATTGCACCAGGCCTGATCTATACTATCATTGTAACATTTCTCAAATCACTGTCCCTGTCTCTGCTCTCACTTTCTTGTCCTTATAATGAACCACTTCTATTATCTTGCTGTTGTTGTTGTTCAGTATTTGTAGTCATGTCTGATGCTTTGTGACCCCATATGAGGTTTTCTTGGCGAAGATTCTGGAGTGGATTTCCATGTCCTTTTCCATTAGATTAAGGTAAACAGAGGTTAAGTGACTTGTCAGGAGTCACACAGCCAGTGAGTTTTGGAGGCTGCATTGAACTCCGTTCTCCCTGACTCCAGACCCAGTGTTCTATCTACTGAGCCACCTAGCTGCTTCCGTTAACTTAACTTGTAACTTATCATGACCTTGTAAAAGCCTCCTAAAAGGTTTTTCTACCTCCACTCTTTCTGTCTTCTAATGCAGCCTTCATGCCACTTTGAGAAGAACCTTTCTTCCATATGAGTTTAGCAATTTCATTCCTCTTTTCAAAAAAACTATATTGATTCCCTGTTGATTCCCAAGTTAAGGTCAAAAACATTTGCTTGGAATTTAAGACTCTCCATATTTTTACCTTTCTATGATTATATTACTTCCCTCCATATACTCTACACACTAGTCAAACTGGACAGCCCTTAAAACATGGACTTGATCTGTCTGCCTTAGTATTTTTGCTCAGGTTACTCCCTGGGCTTAGAGCTTCCTTGTTTTAATTTTTGAATTCTTACCCTATCATCAAAGCCCATTCAAAAAGTCATCTCCTCCATAAAACCTTTCCTGTTACACCCACTCGATGATGGTCTTCTTCTTTTGAGAATATGACGCATTTCTGTGTTACTATTGTGTGACATTGTATATTATAATTATGCATGTTAGGGTCTTGCCTCTTTAGAAGACTATGTTCCTTAAAGGTAAGGGTTATATCTTAATAATAGGAAACATGTCTATATCACTTTAAGGTCTGATAAGCAGTTAAATGCTCTTTTTTGAGCATTCTCTTATTTGATCCTTCCAACAATTCTTTAAGTATGATAGCTGTTATTTTCATTTTGTAGAAAAGGAAACTGATTTTGAGAAGTTTAAGTAACTTGCTGTAGTCACATAGCCAGTAAGTGCTGGAGTAAGATTCACACCCAGGCTTCTCTTGACCAAATGTACTGCTCTATCCTTTTTAACATTATTTACCTCAAATTTTCATCTCTGCTTTGTATTTTTCCAGCACCCACCACAGTGTGGGCATTCAATGGCATTTTATTAATTACATAGTGAATACTGTGAGTTTACTACCTAAGAACCAATCTAGGTCCCTTAACACTACATTGAACTTAGGTTTCTGGGGGTTTCCCTGAAGTATTTGAATATCTCTTCTCTAATGCTATCAGCTCAAGATCCCATTCCAGATGTGTTTGCTCAATTTTGTGGGCATCAATGGACTTCAGTCTCATTTGATCAATTAACATCAATTAGCTTTTACTAAAGGACATTTATTTGAAAGATGTAGCAAGAACAAAAGTACAAGTATCCTTACCCCTGAACACCTTGGGGAAACACTCCACTCTGCCCTATACCACCTTGGTCTCTCAGAAGAGTGAACTTACATTTAATATAGTTTTTACATAATATTGGTCCCACCAAGTTCATGTCCAAATGTGGCATCACTATTGGATAAACCCTTACCTCAGCTTTTGTTCGTTTGGGTTCCTAAGACCGCTCCCTACTCCTTGTGGCCCCAAAGCGAGACCACTTGACTGTAAACCCCAGCATGGACTCTACTCCTGGAAGTCCTGTTGGCTTACTCTCCTGACCTCCTGAAGTTCATACCTCTCATCTCTCATCTTTACCCAAAATGAAAAAAAAAAAACAACCCCACCATAAATGGTAAGAGAAAGTACCAAGGAACATTTTCATTATCCACATGTGAACCTCAGAAGGATGGAGGCCTTTTCCCTAACACCATTATCTCTCACTGAAATGCCATTAGCCAAGATGAAGCCAAATGAAGAAAAAAGTCAGGCTCTAGATTTTAAGGTCCTTTTGAATTCATCCCAAGTTGTTGTTAGGAGGGTATAACTAATCAAAGAAGCTCCTATTCTCTGTGTAGTCAGCAGTCTAGATCCCCTTACAAAACATCTACACATTCTCCAAATCTCCTCTTGGGACTTCCATTACATGTTATCATGGCTCTCTTGAGAGCAGGCTCCCTAGATTCTTACAGGTGGGGGGTTGTATCTGTGACATTCTGTACCTCCTCATAAGTACTAGGCCTAATGACTGACCCTCATTACAAGTGCTTATTGTCATGAGTGTTGCCAGTCAATTAGCATTTATTAAGTGCCCACTATGTGCCAGGCACTGTGTTAAGCTCTCTTGGTTGTATTATGAAAAGTAACCTATAATGAAGTTTGAAATTCGAGCAATCGTTTGAGGCTACATTTATAGTATCATTTTAATAACTTTAAATGAAGGGACAGTGAAAGCCTTGTTGATACTTTTAGTACTTAATAATAGATATGATAGAACAATTACTACCCTGGGATTCATGGGAGAAGAGTTCTACTACATAATTTTTTCCCTAACTAGATGATACCTTGGGCAACTCAAGCTACCTCTTTGGTCTTTAATTTCCTTATCTATAAAACGAGGCAATTGGGTAAGGTGGTCACTAAGATTGCTTTCCAATCTATGTTTCTATGAGTCTGTGATTCTATTAGGAAAATCTAGTGTTGATACATTTCTATAAGATCACATATGATAATAACAATGCTTAGTATATAGTAGGCACTAGGTAAATGTTAGCTGGTATTATTGTTCTTCAGTTGAATCTGTAATTGCAGAGAGCTTGTCAAGTATAAACTCATTGTGTGAACTATTTTGATGGTTTGAATGTTTTCCAGCTAAGTTCAGATCTCAGGCAAAATGGTGAAGTGGGCCAAGTGAGTCTTTGTTATCTTCTCCCTTCCCGATTCTGTTCCCCTCCTGTACTGATGCTTGAAACTCCTTGTCCTGTGTGGCCCATTCCCACAGGGCCTTGCTCTTGGCTGTCAATTAATTACAGAATCTGAAGAGTTTTAGAGTCGGAATGGACCTCAGAGGCCATATAGTTCACCCTGGTAAGGTGTGAGCTGTCAACAGCTTAAGGTATTGCCCCTCCAATTTGCATTTTAATAAAAGAATCGTGTGGTCTTAAAAGCTGTCAGGACCCAAAGGAATGGATTTATAATTGTGCAATTCAACCATTGTGACAGGTTGTAGTGGGGGAGGCATTTTTTTTTAGCAAGGGACAGTGCTAAGTACATCTCAAATCTAAATGGTAGGCATTTGCCTCTTCTCTATACTCATAAGACTAACCCTGCTCTAATTTCCTTAATACTTTCTCTTAGAGTTGGATTAAATATCTTTGTGACTCTTAACTCAGACGTATCCTCCACTAAGAGGCAGGAGAAGGTATTGACAAAGCGCAGGGACTATTGGCAGGGCTGTGCAATTTACATGCTGAGTAGCAAACCTGCTCCATTTACCAGAGTGACCTCCTCATTCAACCAGTCCATTGTCCTGCTTCTCCATGATCTCAAGGGGAAATGAATCTCTCCACAGAATTTATGGTTGCACCAGCTCCACACAGATATCTCATGGAAATTTATGACTTTCATTCTAAGTGCATGTACCTTCTACGCTAAGTGGCTTCAATAATGCAGATAGCATGGCCAACCACTGAGCCGGTTCTGAAGAACATTCATTCATCAGGACATGCTTATACAGATCACACCGGCTAATGTATGACAATTTATCCTTGCCAGATTTTGGCATTTTGGGAGGTACCACACAGATGACTGCTATTTATATGGTCCCTGATGTAATTCAACTGCTTTGAAATCATCTAGGATTTAATCCTTATTGCACTGGAGTAAGGTGGTAGATAAACTCCTGTTTTATAGGTGAAGAAATGAGATTCTTAGCCTCCATTATAAAACTGTGGCTTCTATAGGCCCATCACAAACAATTTGAGCACCATAAAACCTGCCAAGGTCAAATATCAAGAAAACCACCTTAAATCAACCTTTTAATAAAATTTCAATTGGTCCTATGGAGGGAAAAGAGTGGAACTTTGACAAAAGGTCCTTTAAGAAGGATTCCTTTTGAAACCACTAGTAGAGGAAAAAATTGAGTGGGCAGGGAGGATGAGGCAAGGACAAGATGAAGAAGACCTCATCTAGCATTCATACAACAGGAAAAGGAAGTGGTACCATCTGGTAATTTTCTGTTTTAATAAATCATTCTTGCTAAATGTTAAAATCAACCATTTTTACACACCTAATGTGCTGCAAGTGCCTTTTAAATTTTGGCACCTTGGCACAAAATCCTAGTTGTCCAACCCTAGTTTCAGTTTTGGATTCCAAGATTACATTGACTAAATGACTGGTTTGCCATATAATATTTCATATATAACTTGGGGTAGCTCCTTAAGCCTATTGTGGACACATAAGGAGAATCGGCAATGGGAGCCTGCTGGCTGGAAGGACTCCTGGATTAGGGACTCCAAGACCTGGGTTCTGGTCCTGGCTTTTCCACTAGTTTACTCTTTGACCTTGAGCAAATCACATTGAGTCTCTCTTGCTTCATTTGTAAAATAGGGATAATTAATCCATTAATCTCTTAGGGTGATTATTAGCTTATAAGGGAATTAAGTTGGAAAAACAGAAGCATTATACAAGGGTAAAATATTATTTTGGGGGGCGGCTAGGTGGCGCAGTGAGTAGAGCACTGGCCCTGGAGTCAGAAGGACCTGAGTTCAGATCCGGCCTCAGACACTTAACACACACAAACAAAAACCTAGCCGTGTGACCTTGGGCAAGTTACTTAACCCCAACTGCCCTCCAAAAAAGCAAAAAAAATATTATTTTGGTTGTAGCCAGTTTCTGTGGATGTTTAAATGATGATAAAATGAAGACAGGAAGTGAAGGACTTTTCCTGACAACACAAATCAACAAGAAGTGGGTTTCTTCTCTCTGAAAGTCAAAAGAAAGCCATGAGGGTATGTGATGCCATATAATATTTCATAGGCCTTTGCCCTGGATGGCTGATGTAAGGGCACAGCTGTGAATAAAAGCAACCCATAAGCAATGGGTAAAATCTACATGCATTGAGAGAGTTGTGTGTCTGTTGTGAATAGTGTAACCTGCCAGTAGGTGCCGGATACATAGACAGAAACTAGAATGTAACCTGAAACAGCTATAAAGCATAGGAGGCATCACGGTACAGTGAGACCTTCCTTTAGCCATAAGAAATGAGTTCAAATTCCACATCTGAAAATTACTCTCTGCATGAACGTAGGCAAGTCATTTAACTTCCCTGGGCCTTAGTTTCCTCAACTGAAAAATGAGGTATTCGGAGTAGGTGACATCTGAGGTCCTTTCAAGCTATATGGATTATAATCCTATGAAATTTAGAGTAAGGCTAGAAGGAGAGAATATATTGGGAGTCAGTGCAGTAACCCTCCAAACACAAATGATGGCCGGGGCTACCAAGGGGGATCACCCAAGAAAATCAAGTGGAAGGGAGTTATTACACAGGGATGTTACAAACCAACTGTTGTGTTAGGAGATTGGGGCTCTGTGAGAAGAGGAGACAGTGAGTGTTTCCATATATATAAAAAGGGAGCTCTTTTTGTCATACCCTCACCTCTGCTTGTGACAACTGGCAAACAAAAGTTAATGGGAACTTAAAAAAGTAAAGGAAAAGAACCAGAATTGAAGGGAGGTTGGTGCCCATCAATTGTGGAATAGCTAAAAAAAAACCCCTAAAACACCAACCCTGTGCTTATACGTACACAATGGAATATTATTGGGCATAAGAAATGGCAAAAGAGAAGATTGTGAAGAATCTTGGATAATACAAACTGATGCAAAGTGAAGTGAGCAGAACCAGGAGAAAAATTTGTACAAAGGCAATAACACTAAAGAAAAATGACTTGGAAAGCTTTAAGAACTCAGATCAATGTAATGACTAATCATATTACCAGAGGACCTAGAGATGAAGCATATTACTCACCTCTTAAGCGAAGGTGAAGGCCTCAAGATGCAAAAAAACAAACCATTTTGGATATTTGGATGTATGGATTTATTTTGTCTATGCTTATTTGATACAAGGTGAGTTTTTTTCCCCTTCTTTTCCAAGTTTTTAATGGGGAGGAAGCTAGTGATACTGATGCAAAAAAAAAGGCCATTGAAACTTTTTTTTTTAAATTCATAGAAGGAAAGAGAAGAAAGTTCATAAGGAAGTGGAGATAAGTAGGATTATTTTGAAAGTAATGTGTGGAAACAAGTGTTACTAAATGGATATTCATAGTTACGTATATTTTTGGTGGGAAAGATGTGTATTTAAATTAAGGAAAAGAATAAGTTAATGGGACATCGGACAGGAACTTTCATTGAACAGTTTAGCAGCATAGGGATGGGACCAGCTGAGCAGCTCTTAGTTCATCTTAGGGCTTATACAGTGTGTAAAGTGATGTAAAGCACCAAGAAAGTAGCAAGTGGCCATACATCAGGAACAATGAAAAGGGTGGGAAAATCCTGCCTTCTCTGATGATCATATCACCCACAGAACAGGCAGAATTATAAATTAAGTTGTCAATTGCCCCAATTTCCCAGTTCTTTACTCTTTCCTCTACCAAGTGGTTATTAGAGCAGGTAATCTCCACCCTCTACTCTCTAGCTTTCTCCTTTCATTCAATACTCTTCTCAGAACTTTCATTTACATTTATATATAAATAACTAATAAGGATTTAGATATTTGAATCCTGAGATATATTTGAATTTTTAGCAGGACCTGGTGTCAGGAAGACATAAGTTCAATTCTAACCTCAGTTAATAACCATGGTGTATGACCCTGGGCAAGTCACTTATCCCTGTTTGTCTCAGTTTCCACATCTATAAAATGAGCTGGAGAAGGAAATGGCAAACCACTGCAGTACCTTCCAAAGAAAGTCATGAAGAAATGGACACAACTGAAATGACCCTGTAACAACAACTAATCTGTAAGACTAAAGGGTATTATGGTAAGAGTACTAGACTTTGAATCAGGAAAAATATGGGTTTACATCCTGCTTTTGATATTTACTTTGTTACCATGGGAAATCACGTAACCTCTTGGAGCCTCAGTTTCCTTATCTGAAAAATGAGGAGAATAGTACTTGTAGTATTTACTACCAAAGTTGTTCTAGGGATCAAATGAGATCATATATCTGTATATTTATACATACATATGTATATATAAAATTGTGTATATGTATGTGTACGTGTAATATATACATATACATATATGTGTGCATAGGTAGATAGAGAGATAGATAGCTTCACTACCTTTTAATGCTTTCCAGATATCAGTTTTTATTGACTTCAGAATTTCAAATATTAGCCTACACATGATACGAGATTTTTGCGGGTAGGGGCATCTTTCTGGTACTTCTGCAGCAATTATACCATGTAGGTAATTGTCTGCTTTGCTTAGGCATGGATTTGATGCTAGGTTCTGATTTTGTGAGTCATTCCAAAATAGAAAGAAAACATCAACATTCTCCCCACTTAAGTACTCAGTGGGGAGGGGGGAGGAACAGAAATTTTATGGAATCTCTATAGTGTAAAGAGAATACCAGTTGCTGGCTAGGCAACTTGGTAGGTTTATGGTCCTAGGGCTCTGAATTGGGGGCCTTGCATTAGAGCCTTTGTACACTAAACTAACCCTGCCCTCAGATGCCCAGCAGGGGATCTGGCCCAGTGCTTGGTCTTGCTGGCACTCCTGAGAAGCATAACCAGACCAGATTCTACAGCCCATGAACTACAACAATTTAGAACATTTTAAGGGCCCTGAAGGAGATATGAAAGCCCATATGCTGCTTTTATGGCTTTTTGCTGTTGTTGTTTTTTGTTTTACACAATATCTTAATCATTTAAATGTTTTATGTAACATATCCTAAGGCTTTTTTTTTCTTGCAAAGGGTTATGAACATAAAACTAGCAAATCCATAAAAACTGAGGGGGCTGTTCTTGTGATGACCAGATCATAAAACTTCTAAACCACAGGGTACCAGCTGACTCACTTGGCTCTGTGTCTTTAGGCTGCTAAGCAGAGTAACAGGGACAGACCCTCCCCTTCTGTTTTTCCTCCCTAAGTAAGCTTTGGGAAGGAAGCACAGGAAATCAAGAAAGATAATTTCCTCCAGCTCCTTATGCCTTTTACCAAAACAGTCTCAGCTTTACATAGCCACTTCTTAACTTTTCACTAGTGGGAAAGTAATTTTCTTAGGAAAAAGGAAGAAAAACTCTCTGAAGTATTTCTCTAATACCTCTAAAGAACCTAGAGAAATAGGTATTTTCCCAAATCTCCAATAATAAACCACTTTGAAATTTGAAAAGATGCCTACTTACTAAAGAGAAACACTCATAGGATTAGAAAGTAAGTTATTTTAGAGATCTTGACTGCATGATAGCTGTTGTGTCAGGTAGAACCCCCTCTCTTCTGTCTCCTTCCCATTCCCAGCTGAGAGCTTGCACTTATAAGTAGGGGTCCCCAGTGAATATATGATTGCTACTTTACTCCCCTGAGATCTCTACAGGTAGGGATTGTGTCTTCTAGTACTTTAGCACCTGAGCCCCCACTGGTGTGCTCTTCATTACCAATCAGAATTAATTTTACTATTATTTTTTTAAAGAATAGCTGTTTGTAGGGGCGGCTAGGTGGCGCAGTGAGTAGAGCGTGGGAGTGAGTAGGCCCTGGAGTCAGAAGGACCTGAGTTCGGATTCGGCCTCAGACACTTAACACACACAAACAAAACCCTAGCCATGTGACCTTGGGCAAGTTACTTAACTCCAATTGCCCTCCAAAAAAAAAAGGATAGGTGTTATAAAATAATTCCTCTATACTGGAGGTTTACCCCACCCCCCACACACACAATCTCTGGGAAGAGTGGGTTTAAACTTTTGTTTTGTTTAGTTTTTTTTTTTTTTGGAGGGGGGGAAGGTAGGGCAATTGGGGTTAAGTGACTTGCCCAAGGTCATATGGTTAGTTTGTGTGTGTTTGTGTGTGTGTGTGTATGTGTGTGTGTTAAGTGTCTGAGGTCAAATTTGAACTCAGGTTCTCCTGACTCCAGGGCCTGTGCTCTATTCACTGTGCCACCTAGCCGCCCTAATTTAAACTTAAAAAATTTTATACATATATATATATATATATAAAAATATATTTCAAATTAAGCATCAGTCTCTCTCCCTTCAAACCCCCTCCCCCACCATGCCCCTACTGGAAGAGAAAGAGAAAAGAAAATACTTACAACAAATGAGCATAGTCAAGTAAAACATTTCTATGTTAGCTGTATTCAGAAATAAATATCTTATTGCTGCATATCTAGCCCATTTAGATCCATTATCCCTCCATCAAGAGGTGGGCAACATTCTAACTCATTGTTCCTGTGAAATCATGGTTGATCACTGCATTGATCAGAATTCTTAAGTCTTTCAAAATTGTTTTTGCAATACTCTTGTTATAGATAAGTTGTTTTCTTCTTCTGTCAACTTCACTCTGCCTAAGTTCAAGTGAGGTTCATACTAAACAGTTTAGTAAAAGCTTGTTGTCTTTAAGTGGCATCAACTCCTCCCCTTTTTCATCGGTATAGTATTCTACCCCCCCATTTGAGATAAATTCCCCATAATTTCTCTTCTTTTTCTGAATGTATCTTTCCCACCTTTTCCTTTCTCCTTTAAAGACTGTCAGAATATATAACAAAAATATTCTCAGGACCTCCATCTTATATGACTCAATATGTGCTCCCTGTTGACAGCATTATTCTTAGGTGATGCTTATATGATCACCCCCCCCTCCCATTAGAAAACAAACATTTTATTCTTACAAAGTCTCTCCCAATTGCTTACATGTATTTATCTCTTTTATATTTGTCTTTCCCCATGTGTTTGTACTGTATTTCAGAGTTTTATTCATTTCTGGTCTTCTCATCAGAAATGATTGAAAGTCTCCTATTTCATTAAAGGTCCAATTTTTCCCCAGTAAGACTATACTCAGTTTTGCTAGGTAAGTTATTCTTTCTTGTAAGCCTATATTTTTTTGCCTTCTTTGAATTTCACATTCTATGTTCTCCATCCCTTTGTAGTGAGAGATGAAAAATCTTGTGTAATCTTGTCTAATATCTAGGTTATCATCATCATCATTATCAAATTGTTCATGGCTTTTAGGGAGTCCAGTGATTCTTATATTATCTCTCCTTGATCTTTTGTCCAGGTCAGTTGTTTATTATATGAGAAGCCTTAAATTTTCTCTCATTATTTCAAATTATTTTAATATTTTTTTGTTCTCTCATAGAGTTAACTTCTGTTTTGGTCCATGCTAATTTTCAGAGCCTTTTATGTGGGTAAGGTTTTGTACCTCTTGGGTTAAGTTGTTAATTCTCTTTCCAAATCTCTCCTTCATAGGAATCTTCTCCTTCATTGCTTCTTCAATTCTTTTCTCTGCCATTCTCACTTAATTTATACCATTTTAAAGCTAATTTTTAAAACCCAAACCATTTCTTCTGGGAATTAGAATTGATTTTGCAGGGGAAACTATGTTTTCCTTTCAGGATATACATGTACTTTTGGACTTATTTTCTTCTTTTGGGTTTGTATCTTGGGCATTTCTGCTCTCATAATAGCTCTTCATCTTTTTTGTTTAGTCATCCTTTCAACAATTTGCTCTGGGTAATCAGACTTTGTTGGCCTAGGCAATGGCAGCTGAGTGCTCCCAGTCCTTCTAGAAGGCCTCTCCCCCTTTGCTGATTTTCTGGGTGAGATACTGAATTCAGAATCTACCTTAGGTGACCCCATGCTTAGGGCTCTGGATGCTGAGTCAATATGCTCTATTGCCCTGGTTGCTGCCCTGGGGCAGGGAGTTGAATCCCTGATCAGCTATGGGTATCCTGGTGTTGTATCCCCATCTCAGAACTCTAGGTGCTTATTCTATGCTCTTGGCCCTTCTGAGAGACCCCTCTATGTGGTCTTGGGCATAGGAAAATCTGTACTCCTGGCCTACCTTGGAGCTTTGGGTGCACCTTTAAGGTGACTGTTTGCTGTTGTCTGGGGCCCAGCACTCATGTCCAGGATTAGCTCTGGGAATCCTCAGGTATAATCTGTACTTCTGGGCACTGAGTCTGTGATCCTGGACCACTCTTATTCCATAGCCCTGGCCCTGGTCACTTGTCTATAGGTTGAATTTGTGATCTTGGACCAAAAAGAGAATTCACTGAAATTTCCTCTTACATTTCCTGATGACAATTTGGTCTGTAACTCTTCTTAAATCGTTGTTGGAGTAGTTGTGGAGAGCGCTTGCTTCTTCCCAGTCCTCCATCTTGGCTCTCACTTGGCTCATCACTAAAGCAGGAGGGTAACAAGGCACATATATAGAGAACACACGTGGCAATGAGGGATCTCCCAAATCCTAACCGTAGAAGTCTTTTTCTCCCTTTGTGTAATCCCCTGAAACACTGCTTTTTGTTGGATTCTGAGGATCAGTGTCTTGTGATAAAGCCATGGCCAAACTTACTCTCCATCATAAAAGGCCAGGATCCTTGAAGGCACTCTAGTTGGAGAGCGGGCATCCTCTGTCATCAACCATTCCTGCTCAGGGGATGTTGCAAACACCTCCAGTGAACTCTGCTACTTAGTACAGCTGCTGTTTGGGACTTGGACAACGCTGATGGATCCAACATCCACATTGCCAATTGTCTCAGAAGACACATTCACCTAAGATCAGGAGAAACAGAGGCCACGTGTTCACTGAGTGGTCACATGGTGGTCAGGTGGGAGAGAGGGCAGCTTAGTTGCAGTAGTCTCTAATGCTAATAATAAATCACATTTACATAGTGCTCGCTGCATGGTCGGCGTGGCGCTAAGTCCTTTACAATTGTTATTTCATTTCATCTTCACAATGATCCTGGAAGGTAGGTGCTATTACCATTTTACAGTTAAGGAAACCAAGGCAGACAGAGTTCAAGTGATTTGCCCAAGGTCACGCATCTAAGTCAAATGTGGACTCAGGTCTTCCTGACTTCAGGCTCACTGGTCTAACCATTGTGACACCTGGCTGTCAGCTGCTCTTTGTTGTTGTTGGCAAAAGTTGTTGGTAAAGTTGCACTTTAAGATTTACAAAGCTATATATTCTATATTTCTGTATATTTTAATTCGATCCTCACAATAACTCTGTGTGGTAGGTGCAATTATTGTTCGTGTCTTACAGATGAGGAGAAACTATGGATAAGAGCAGGTAATTGACTTACCCATGGTCATACAGCTTGTTCAGGTTTTGAACTCAGGCCTTCCTGATTCAAAGGACAACTCTCCCTCCATTCTACCACCTATCTCCATGCTCAGATGAGTTTCTACTGTTTCAAGCACAAGGCCTTTCATTTACCCTGTTTGGAAGTTGTAGCAGCAAGCACCCCAACATCCCTAGGGTGGCTGCCAACACAGATTCTTAGATCTGCTTTTCTAAAGGAAAGCAACTCAAAACAGATTAACAAGCTTACTTTAACCAATCAAACTTATATCATTTACCTAGTTCAGGGGAAAAAGGTCAGCACCCCGAACTTCAAAGTATACAGACAGAATTTACAAGACAGAGAAACAAACAGATCAAGCAGACAGGCTTCCAAACTGTCCCAACATTACCTAATCACAGTTACCAGAGAGGGAAGCATCAACATCTGGGTTTTTCAAAGCCGGGGGGCTCTCAACGGCTGCCCAGAGTCTCATCTGGTCAAATCACACAACACTTCTCGAAGTGAGCCCCAAAGCAAAGCTTCCCATCAGGGCTTATATGGCCTTTTCCTGGGTCAGAGAATGTAACAACCTTCTTGACCCACTTCCCAATCACAAAGCACCAAGGTGTGGGCCTTCCCAAAAAACAAGCCTCCCACCACAGGCTCCAGGTGCACTTAACCTAGGGGCAGGGAAGATCTTAAAAATTTACATTCCTATAACAGAAGTCCCATAGTCAGTGCTAATTAGTTGCTTTCTTAGGTAAATGGCAACACTTCTGGACCTTCATTTCCCCATCTCAGAGCAATGACAATAATATAGGGACAATAATTGTACCTATTTCATTGGGTCATAGGGAAATCAGATGGGATAATTTATATTTGCACATCTATGTTTGTAAAACATTAAGGCCTGTGGAAGAAATAAAGATTTCAAAGACCTACTTCTTCAAATTAATGAGTAGCTTCATTATAAACTGTGATTCTGGTTGCTTCAGAGGCCTATCTTTCCATTTTATTACGACCATTAAGAATAGCTTTAGTTCCCTTTTAAAGATTCCCTACTTTAATGTTTTCATTATTCCTTATTTAAATATTATTTAACTATTCCATATTTATATGTGTTCATGTATTTATAACAGGAGAGGACCTTCAAGTTCATCTAGGTCTATAGATAAGAAAATTGAGGTACAGAGTTAATTTGTAAGAGACAAGGTGTTTCTTGTAGAGGACCTATATCTTTGCTAGTTTTTTCTGGTATGTTGCTTTGACCTGGTGGTCCTGTTACAAGCCCAGCTCTGGGTTCCCAAGATAAGCAAGGTGACCATCTCCCCTAATTATTTTCTTTTGTTAAAATGTGAGGAATCATGTGCTAAATGGTGTTTGTGGCTTTCAAATGAGCTAGTGTGGTGGTAGAGACTGGAAATCTGATAATCCTGTGGTTATATCCTCCAAGCCCTTGAGAGAGGCATGAGAAAGTTTGATCTAAGGATGAGGTTACCCATTTTCCAAGTTACATTATTTTTATAATAAGTTTTCATGCCTAACAATGTTATTTTTCCATAGAGAAAGCTTTTTCTGCAATCTGGAGGGTTTGAAATTCTTTTTTAGAAAAGGGTGTATATGTGAGTGTGTATGGGTGGTGGTGGTGACAGTGGTTTTATTATCTGTCTTGCTCTGTGATCTAGGACAAGCTATTTGCTCTCTTGGCATTTATTTCACCATTTATAAAATACCCACCCACCTCACAGGGTTATTGAGAGGAGTCATTCACAAAATGATTGTAAAACACTTCTCAAGGATAGAGTGCTATAGAATTGCTTCATAATAGTGGGAAGTTTTCACTTGAGTGGATATTGAAACAAAGAATTGACCTTCTCAAAAAGGAAAACACTCCTAATTTACTACAAATAGAAACAAATACATTGTTAGTTTGTACTTGTCAGGTCTCCGGCTCACAGCCTAGGCCAAGATTGATGCTAGGAAAGAGCTACTAATTCATCTCACCAATTGCTCAAGTTTGAACAAGTTTGGGAAAATTCCTTCCAGATCCTTGTGTCTTGATCCATCCCCTTATGTCTTGAAGTATTGGGGCCACAGGACCATGGACCACTGCTATGAATGTCTTTTATTGGCTCATAAAATTACCCAGCCCTTTAAGAGATCTTCAGCATTTAACTCTGTGACCTGTTGTGGCACTGAATTCCACGGACTAGTTGCTGTGTAGCTTTTTTCTTTCCCTCCAGACTGGTATGACAAAATGAAGTGCTATCTGTAGAAGGAATAGGTTTCTAGAAGGTAGCAGACCACTCCCTGTCTTTTGATACTGAATCTGCCAACAAAGTTGACCTCTCCAATTGGGCAGTTCTGGGAATTCTTCTGGGCAAGCAGCAAGTAGTTGGTTTAAGAATTTAAATTTAAATTTAATTTAAGTTAAATTAAATTTAAGAATCTCATCCAAAACAAGGGCTGGGGTAGTAAATAAAATGCCCCTAATTACAGCTATATAAAGTTTTCCTTGAGATAGCTGTTTGTAGGGGCGGCTAGGTGGCGCAGTGAGTAGAGCGTCGGCCCTGGAGTCAGAAGGACCTGAGTTCGGATCTGGCCTCAGACACTTAACACACACAAACAAAAACCTAGCCGTGTGACCTTGAGCAAGTTACTTAACCCCAATTGCCCTCCAAAAAACAAAAACAAAACAAAAAAAAGAGATAGCTGTTTGTAATACCTATAACAATAAAGATACCTAGGTAATACACAATACTTCTACCCCAAGGAATGCTGGGAGCAAGAATAATTATTTCACTATTATGGTAATCGGAAAATATCAGGATGGCTGTTGGGCCTTTTGCTTCTGTCACCTATGTGGCCCTTAGGCTTCCTTTGCTACCTCTGTAAAAGAGAGATTAGGTGGTTTCTGGCAGGAGTGTGCTAGATCTAGCTTGAACTGGCTCTTGAGATCTGGTTGTTAAATTTTTAGGGTTAGCATTCATATCCTGAAAATCAGCAAATGCTACAAATTTGGACTTGACTGTTTTATTGCTTGTCTAGACTTAAGAAGGTTTGCTATTGTTATTTGTCCTTTATTCTTGAAAAGGACCAATGACAGCATGAGCATGACTTGACTTGTGTGTGAATGGAATTTGAGTGGAGCAGAGCTGCACAAAGTCTTCAGCTTTGCTCTGTCCAACAGACAAGGGTCAAGATGACTCGTCATGGCCCAGGATGTAATGGGTGACCTAGGCCTTTCTAAATTAAGGTATTTCCCTGGTCTCATTTTGTCTAAGGTCAAAACCACTCAATGACTAAGGTCTAGGTAAGAATTGAGACAGAATATGGCACAATTTACCATCCCAAAGATATCAGTCTCGGAGGGGAAGACACTCAGGGTTTCTAGACTGAATAGAAAATAATTGCTATTTACAATCATTCTTAGCTATCAAAACCTAAATAATGGGCCATTGAAGCTTAGGCTGAGCCTGTTATTGGCCATTCAATAAAGCCCAGAAGGATTCCTGGTTAAAGGCCTAGTCGAGTAGTACCATTTAAAACACAATGAACTTTTTTAAAAGCATGCTTTTCAGAGCTGTATGTCCAGAAAATGAAAATGGAAATTATGCAGGACAAAAATAAATTGTCCCATCCTTTTGAAAAATAAAATATAGGAGGAGGGGTTTAAGAATGTGAAGGAATGTGGAATACTAAACTCCTCTCAAAGCTTTCCTTTGTAGAGGGCTGGACTCTGGACTTTCCAACTCACTTTCTGCTTGGTTTGGACTCCACAGAACACGATATCTTCTTGTGGGATGCCCCTCCCTTCCTTTTTCCAGTTTATTTTTATGTATTGTCTCCCCATCTTGAGAACAGGAACTGTCTTTTTCTTATTTATATTCCCAGAGCTCAGCACAGTGATTGGCATACAGTAGGCACTTAATAAATGTTTATTGAATTGAGTTGATGAAAAATATTTAATAAAGCGGATTAAACTTAAAATATGTGTGTCATGCATACATTTTGTCTCTCTGGAGAATCAATTGTTAAATATTTACTACCACACTGCTGCCTCTGAGGTTCCTTCCAGGGCTAAGGTATGATGATGTTATCACAATTCTCTAATTATACAAGCAATCAAGCTTAGTTGCAAACATTTGTTTAATTTATGTAGATAAAAAGATAGTATGCTCAACTATATAGAGCGCTGTTTTTCTTAAGTTTTATTGCTGCCTTTTGTTGTTTATAATAGTCATTTCTAGATATATTGGGCTTTATTTCTTCCCAGAATTGATACTTTTCTTGTAAAAAAAAAAACAGTTAAACAAAACATGATTGATAAAGTAAACATGTCTGAAAACATATGCAAATCCTATTTCTGGAGTTCTCTTCCTCTAAGCTTGTTTTATCATCTCTACTCCAGGACCAAGATTGGTTCAGGTTCCAGAGGGCTGTTTAAGAGTGTTGTACTACACAATTTTCTCAGTTATCATTTATTATCACATTTCACCAACCTATCTCTAACTTAGCAGAGAAGTGTAGAAGATCCATAGCCTGGGAACCAGAAGACCTCTGTTCAAATACTGCTTTTGACTCACAGTTCTTGTGTGACTTTGGACAATTTTTTTCTGCTTTCTGTGCCTTAGTTTCTTCATCTGTAAAAAAAAATGAGGGGGTTGAATTAGATGGCCATTTTGATGGCTTCCAGGTGTGAAATCTTTGATCTATTGTAGAAAATTGCTTGATAAAGTATCATGCACGTGGTCAGAAGCAAAATTTGAACAAAGGTCTTTCTAATGTAATGAATGTAGCCACCCTGTATTTTCATCTACTAAAATTAACACACACAGCAAATATGCTGAATATGCATGAAGAAATAAATCTTTTCATTTTATTTTTTCTCCCCCTCACTTTCTAGGTACTGTTACCTTTTGTCTAATGGAAACCATACATACTTCCTGATTGCCACAAGGAAACGTAGGGATGAACAAGGCAGTGTCTGTTAAACACTGGTTCTTTAGAGAGGGTGCTCTAAGTACAGATTTATTACAATATTTATTTACTCTATTGACAACTCACTTTACCTTTGTCCTTGACTGGTGAGAAAACTAACATTTCTTTATCAAATGCCCTTTCAGTTAGTGTCCTTGCAGTCCTAGGTTGCATTTTGTTACTGAGACAGTTGTGAGAATGTTTCTAGGCCTATAGATATCATCCCTGGGCAGTTAGACTAGAGAGATGGAGGAGTGAGAGGTGATATGTCCCTGGTATTCCAAAGCCTGTCGTGTTCCATTATTTCCAGAGTGTTTCCCAGAGATGTTGCTTTAATTCATACCACCTCCCATTTGGGGGGCACCCTCATTCTTGGTGCATATACAGTGAAGCAGATTTCTGAATGAGGTCGATGAAATCTGTACTTTACCTTGAGTTAATTTAGACAGCAGGTTCTTCCCCCTAAACAGAGCCATGGCCCATATACAAGTCAAATCTGCTTTTTTTCCTTGGGCAATGATTTATTTCCCTCTTAAATTGGCTGGACCAGTTAGTTTTTTATTTTTATTAAGTCGCACTATTCTTAAATGAAACTATTGATTTAAAGTCAGCTTAGTGAGGATTTAATTTGTTTTCAGGGGATTAGAGCAGGTAACATGGGATAATTTTACAATAAAGTGGAATAGAAGCATTCCTTCACATTACCCTCACCTTTTTTCTTGCCAGGCTCTACAGACATTACAAATTTTCAAGTAAATTGTGGAAATACATTCATAAATCAGTCCTAATTCCTCTGCCTGCTTAAGGGATAGTCTAAGGAATATTTTCCCTTGACCTTGTCCCTGTTGTCCTTTTAGTGTTCAGCCATGCATCTGAACACATGTGATTCCGCCACATACATGTGAGCCTCTTTCTAAAATATTCCCTTCCTTTTTATAATAGTCCATACATCATTCTTTATAATCACTTTTAATAACTTTGTCCTACTCTGCCTTTTAGACTTAGCCAATATTATCTTTACTCTGCACTTGAGGATGTTCTGAGGGAGAGTGGCATCTCTTGTAGCTTCTTTCACTTTTTGATGCTTTTTTGAGAGTATTCAAGGAACAAAGCATATGTTCCTCCTTTCTTCATTCTTGTACATGCCAACCCATGCTCCTTAGGAGTGGGAAGCATCAGTTTTCTCTGTCCCCATATGAGAGAGAGAGAGAGAGAGAGAGAGAGAGAGAGAGAGAGAGAGAGAGAGAGAGTGTGTGTGTGTATTCCTTGTAGTAAAAGGGCTGGTGGAAAGTGAAATGGGCTTTGATCTGGCCCCAGGACAACATTAAAGAATGAATTGCTTGAGACTATTCAAACAAGATCACAAAATTCTGCCCCCAAACCCCAAAATATTTGCTTGTCACTGCTAGCCTGCTATCTCTGAACTCTGCTGTCATTGGTTATTTCTGACCAAGTCTTTTGCCATCAAATATACTTCAAACTGGTTTCCAGATTGATGGCCCTTGGTCTGGGACTGTTGAAACCATTTTGGTAAAACCTTCTGATCATCTTGAGTCATTTTCAACTTGATCTTATTGAGGCAGCTGAGGGGTCACTGAGGCACCTGGGAATGATCTGATGCTTTGTGTTGGAGCAAGCTGTACTCCCTATCATGTCTCTTTTTTTTAGCAGGACAAATAGCTGATTCTATGTTCATTCTGGAAATAAGGCCACATGAATAAAGTATGCACTGGGGAAAAAAATGTTTGGTGAAGAAACCTGGAGGGGATAGGGAAGGGGAGACTGTAAGATTCTTGTGTTTCTAAATGGTTTAGATATGTGTCTAAATAAACACTTATACCTCTTCAGTTGAGTTGTCTTGGAAGGAATGAGTCCCCCAATAGTACTTAATTTGGTTAGGATTATAGTATCATTGATTGAGAACTAGAAGAGACCTCTAATGTCATCTTGTCCAACTCTCACATTTTATAAATGAAGGAACTGTGTAGCCAAGGGATAGACTCATTGTGTGGTCTTTCCATCTGAATGCCTTGAAAACACATCTATCACTGGATGCTGTGCTCCCATTTCTGAATCAAGCAGCTGAAATACTAAATGAATGGTTTAAATTAAGTGGTACTTATTGTGATAACTCCCCAAACTCATGTTCATCATCATTTTAGAAACTGAAAGAAGAAAGAAAATGATTTTAGTTGTTGTGCAAAAGAAAGGAACTAATAGTAATGTTGATGTTTCTTTTCTTCTATCTTTTAAGGCCATTTTCCTTTGGTTTATTTTAGATAGAAAGAGTTGAATGTGGACAAACATAAATTTTTTGCTTCTTTGTTTTTGAAGCTAGTGGCCTATTGGTTATCTAGCCATGTAATTTCATCTAGTGCCTCTGTTTGGACCATCTCCTATGCCAAGAAGGCTTAAACCTCAGCCCAAGAGCTTCCATCAAGTAGCCTTCCTTTTATACCTTCATTGTCCATGCCACTAATTTTCAGAACTCTCCTATTATTTTGTATTTAATTTCTTTGTTAAAATTTTATTTATTGGGGCAGCTAGGTGGCGCACTGAATAGAGCGCTGGCCCTGGAATGAGAAGGACCTGAGTTCGGAGCCGGCCTCCGACACTTAATCCACACAAACAAAAAATCCTAGCCCTGTAACCCTGGGCAAGTTACCTAACCCCAATTGCCCTAAAGGGGAGGCTAGGTGGCGCAGTGAGTAAGAGCGCTGACCTCGGAGTCGGGATGACCCAAGATCAGATCCGGCCTCAGAAAATGAGCACCCATGCATAAATAATGACTAGCCGTGTAACCTTGAGCAAGTTACTTAACCCCAATTGCTTTTAAAAAAAAAAATTTATTTATTTTTAGTTTTGAACATTTACTTCCGTAAGATTTTGAGTTCCAAATTTTCTTCCCATCTCCCCCACCATCCCAAGCTGGCATGTAATTTGATATAGGCTCTACATATAAATTCATATTGAACCTATTTCCACATTAGTCATGTTGTAAAACAGAATTAGAACCAATTGGAGAAACCACAAGAAAGAAGAAACAAACAAAATAAAAAGAAAAAAGAGAGCAAAAAATATGCTTCCATCTGCATTCAGACTCCATAGTTATTTTTCTGGATGTGGACAGCATTTTCCATCATGAGTTCTTTGGAGTTGTTTTGGATCCTTGCATTGCTAAGAAGAGATATATCTATCAAAGTTAGTTATTGCACTTTGTGGCTGTGTGCAATGTTCTTCTGGTTCCACTCATGTCACTCAGCATCAGTTTGTGTAAATCTTTCTAGGTTTTTCTGAAATCTGCCTGCTCATCATTTCTTATAGCACAATAGTATTCCATTATATTAATATACTACAACTTGCTCAGCCATTCCCCAACTGATGGGCATTACCTCAATTTCCAATTCTTTGTCACCACAAAAAGAGCTGCTATAAATATTTTTGCATATGTGGGTCATTTTCCCATTTGTATGATCTCTTTGGGATGCAAACCTAAAAGTGGTATTGCTGGGTCAAAGGGTATGCATTAGTTTTATAGCCCTTTGGGCATAGTTCCAAACTGCTCTCCAGCATTGTTGGATCAGTTAACAACTCTACCAATAATGCATTAGTGTTTTAATTTTTCCACATCTTCTCCAGCATTTATAATTTTTCTGTCTTGTCATGTCAACCAATCTGATAGATGTGATGTGATACCTCAGAGTTGTTTTGATTTTCATTTTTCTAATCAAGTGATTTAGAGCATTTTTTTCATATGACTATAGAATTTAATTTCTTTATCTGAAAACTCTCTGTTCATATCCTTTGACTATTTACCAATTGGGGAATGACTTATATTCTTATAAATTTGACTCAGTTCTCTGAATATTCTAGAAATGAGGTCTTTATCAGAGACAATGGTTCTAAAAAAATCTTTCCCTGTTTTCTGCTTCCCTCCTAATCTTGGTTGCATTGGCTTTGTTTGTGCAAGAACTTTTCAATTCAATGTAATAAAAATTAGCCATTTTGCATTTAATAATGTTCTCTATCTATATTTAATTACTATGTTTTCTTTTAACTTGTTCAAGTATATGTTGACCTTCTGCACAGCCCTTACCATCCAAGTGTGGAAGTTTCTTGGAGTCACAGACCATTCATTTTTATATTTGTATTTCTAGTATCTGGTGCATATAAATAAATATCACTATAAATTATAATAAATAATAGATTTTTAAGAAGGGTAACAAACTTTTATTAGTTTCTCTTGACAATGCAGGCTAGGGAGAACAGAGGTCGCTTAAGTTGGTGACACATTTGCACTCTTTGCAAAACAAGGAGCAAGATCCCTGGATGAACACTACCTGAATAAAAATAGTAATTTCCTTCCTATCTTTAGCATGTCCATTCAATTGATATTCCTACTTTACCTCCTATGTGTAGAGTACCAGTCAAATGAAAGACATGGTCCCTTGCTGCCAAATGCTAGGTATGTGGCATGACAGACAGTTAGTCTTTTAGAGATAAATTGGAGTGCTACTTTATTTTTAAAGGTTGGTTCTGCTGAAGATTAGGGAGACTATATAGTATAATATTAAGGATACTGGCCTTGAAGTCAGAAAACTTGAGTTCAAATACTGCCTCTGACCTTTATACTTTCTTTGTGACCTTAGGCAAGTTAACATTTTAACATCTCTGGCCTCAGGTTCCTTATCCACAAAATGGGAGTGGGGGAGGGGTGTTGAACTAGATATCCTCTAATTCCTTTTCTAGCTCTAAATCTGTGATTCTATGATCTTATATTGACATATATGGAGCAGCATGAAAAAGAAAGTAATTAGGAAATAATTGAAGTATAATTATAGCTCACATCTATGTAGTGTTTTAAAGTATACTATACAAAGTACTTTACATACAATATCTCATTTGAATCTCCTAATAACCTTTTAATGTAGGTGCAATATTATACCATCTAATGACTGAGGCTGAGAGAGATTAAGTGACTTGCTCTGGGACATACAGCTGATAATTTTATTTATTTATTTATTTATTTTTGAGGCAGGGCAATTGGGGTTAAGTGATTTGCCCAAGGTCACACAGCTAGTACAAGTATCTGAGGCCAGATTTGAACTCAGGTCCTTCTGACTCCAGGGCCAGTGCTCTACTCACTGTGCCACCTCCCTGTCCCAGCTGGTAAATTTTCAAGGCTGGATTCAAACCCAGATCTTCTCGTCTTTCAAGTCTACTCACTACATCTCAGTGCCTCAAGTTTGAGTACCTCTCTGCCTGCTGACCCATGAAGTGACCTGCAACATTGCCAACCTGTCAAAGAGGCCGTGGATGATTTGCCATCAACTAAAGCATGATAATATGTGGGAGTCATTGGATGAAAGAAAGCCATTGGAGTTACAAACATTTCCAGTAACACAGACTTAAAAAACAGAAAATATTCATCAACTGAGGTGGACCACTGGACAGCTGAAACTTCTGCAACTTTATACCCTACTCTTAGGCTGTCTTTTAAAAGTCTACATGCCTTCCTGTTTTCTTTCTTATTTCTGTGTGTGTGTGTGTGTGTGTGTGTGTGTGTGTGTGTGTGTTTGTATCTGAAGATTAAGCAACAAAAGATGTTTTCTGTAAACCAAGGTACAAAGTACAATTCTGCCTTCTCTCTGGCTGATGTACTAATGTGTAACTGTAGGATTTAATTTTGCTTTACATTAATCAAACAACAATAAAGGCCATAAAACACCACTAAGAAGCATTTTAACTTAAGATCCAATGCTAAACACCCTGGGATTTTGCCCATTGTCTCCTTCAGGGCCCCTGTTAGAAGAATTAGATGGCAAGAGAAAGAAAGAAAAATTGAGCCCACTTTTTTTTTTGCATAGTTGGGGAGAAAACATATTATAAATTAGGGGCTGGGGGAGGGAAATCAAGGCCAGAGGTAAACGATGTTTAATTGTGTGAGCTGCTCTTCCTCTTATGGTCCCTGCCAGCTGCTGCTGTTATTGCTACCTTCCTGTTTTAAGATGAAAGCAATGATGGTAGACACGTGCAGACACACAAAAGAACCTATTTGGACTGGCGTGTCAGCTCATCTTTATCAAATGTTGCACAGGTATATTTTGTTGCCATGCTTCATTACCCCAGAATGGCATGCCTGAAATGTTTGTCTCTTCTATAAACCCAATAGCTTTCCCAGCGAGGCACATTTGACAGAGCAATAGACGGGTATTTCTTTTGCCGGCATTGGTTTGTAAAGGCCGAGCAATTAAGGAGAGAGAGAAAGAGTGTGAGTGTGTGTGCGCATGTGTGTGCCTGTATATGTGTATGTGTGTGCATGTATGAATATATAAAAAGGGGGGGATGCAGATATGTGTTCTTTCTTCATGCCTTCCCTAGTTAAATGAAAATGTGAAAAACCCGTATGTTTCGAGAAACGTGGGGAGCATTTTAGGAAGAACCATTCATTCCCTTATGTTAGGAGAAAATGTAGGAAATGCCAGTTTCCCCAGATGCCGATTTTAAGAGTATATTTTTTTAACCAAATCTTTATTTATCATAAAAGATTGCAAGGAAAGACAAATTACAGGGGGAAAGGTACCATGAGGTACCTAAGAAATATGAGAATATTAGCTAGCAGTGAAGTTTGGATTTCTAACTATAAATAAGAACACTACATCTGAAACTACTCCTTAGTTGCCTATTGTCTATTTGAAATAAATATTTCCAATCTGTTTATTAAAGATTAAATTCAAAGAATTAGAATTAGGTGAAGTTTATTCCACTCCCACAAAATCTCATTGCTACCTTTAGAGACCTATAATAATGACCTTTGCAAATCAAAGTAAAATCACTGCTTCAAGCCTAAAGATTTGTTAAGCCTGATATCCATCCAATTTCTTGCCTTTCTATTTGGGTCACTGTTGCCACTGAAATTTTGCAAAGCTGTCCCGGGTTTCTATGGAAGCAACCAATGGCTGCTTTGTAAGATGTCAGATTCTTTAGTACACAATACTAGTTTTGCCATCTGACTTTGTGTTCCCGGGAATAATAGCACACACTTATTTGGCACCTCGTGGCTTTCAAAGCACTTACCTAATGACATCCCAGTGTGGAAGGTTGCTCTTACCATTTTATAGATGTAGGAACTGAAGGTCAAAGACATTAAATGATTTGTAGCTAGTGAATGTTGAAATTGGGACTTGAATACAGATCTTGACTCCAAATCTAGCATTCTTTCCAAAAGTACCATGCTGCCTCTTCATTGTTTCAAGAAGTAATGTAAAGCCATTGCTCTTGGCAGGGATATTATTAAGAGGGATTGATGTTAATTATATGGAAATATATGGAGTTAAGTTATATGGAAATAACTTAAATAAGTTATATGGAAATAACTTAAAAAGTGAAAAAAATTCACTGATACTAAGAGTCAATGTTAAAGGTAGCCAGTGATAAAATAGGATTTCATATGCCAACAAAGTACTATCTGATGGGTTTTTTTTTAATTCAGAAAAAAAATCAAAATTCAAAAAAAGCATTGAAGTGAAGGATATTTATAGAAACCTGTGCCTACTTAATTCATAGGAATGTTGAGAAGATTAATGAAGGGAAAAATGCTTGCGATCCTGGATGAAAGACACTATAGAATGTAATTGTTGGACCTTGCTTAGCACAGAAGAATGCCTATTTGGCTCACTGGAGGAGATAACTTACCTTAAGTAGGTGCTAGGTTCACTTTTGTGAGGTAATACACTTTCTTTACATTATTTTACCGTGGAATATCATTATACTAATCCACCTGTGTCAGAGGACAAGAAAGAAGAGGTTATTCTGTCTGGTGGCAAGTTGGCAAACTCAACACGAGAATTTTTCTTGGATTCTGTGAATGTGACAAGCCTGCTTCTACCTTTACAATAATCTATTCTTATTCTTAGCACACCAACATAAGGAAAAAAAATTAGACCATCTAGAGTAAAGTATGAGAAGAAACAAGCATTAGCAGAATTCAACAGGAAAAAAGACAAGGATAAATGTAAAATATATATATATATATATATATATATATATATATTTCTTTATTTTTTTGCCTTTTGGGGGGCAATTGGGGGTAAATAACATGGCTATTTGTGTGTGTGTGTGTATGTGTGTGTGTGTGTGTGTGTGTGTGTGTGTGTGTGTGTGTATGTGTGTGTTAAGTGTATGAGGCCGGATATGAACCCAGGTCCTCCTGACTCTGGGGCTGGTGCTTTACTCACTGTGCCACCTAGCAGCCCCAAAAGATAATTTTTTACTAGAATAAACATAGACTAAAACTAGAGCATTAGCTTTGGAGTTAGAGGGCCTGGATGTGAATCTTGACTGTTTCATGCTACCTTTGTGACCTTAACCAAGTCAATTCATTTCTCTGGTCTCAGTACTTCACGTCTATAAAAAAATCAGATTTGTGTTGGATGACTCTGAGACTCCTTCCAGCTCTAAATTGACGATCTTATGATTTATTAGCATTGCTCCCTTAGACGTATTGAAAGGAGAGACATAGAGTGGCTAGGTGGCGCAGTGAATAGAGCATAGGCCCTGGAGTCAGGAGGACTTGAATTCAAATCCAGCCTCAGACACTAAATACTTACTAGCCATGTGACCTTGGGCAAGCCACTTAGCCCCAATTGCCCTGCCCTCTCCCCTCCATAAAAAGCAAAAAATTAAAACAAAAAAAAAAAAGAAAAGAAAGGAGAGACATTTTAGAGATGGAGAGTATCAGTTAAATACAGGTCAAATTCCATTATGGCAGATTCCACTATAATGAAACCACACTGTCAAGATTTCTCAGCCCCAATTGATTGGGGTTAGAAGCAGCTGAAGGTCACTCCAAAACTTAAAAAAAAATAAACAATGATTTTTAATAAAATGAAATTCTAATAAAAATTGAGAGTCCTTTGAAATATCTTCAGTTATTTCTCTATCACTTATTTCTACTCTAAAAACGGATTCATTGGGGTAGGTAGGTGGCACAGTGAATAGAACACTGGTCCTAGAGTCAGGCAGACCTGATTTCAAATCTGACCTCAGACACAGCATTTACTAGCTGTGTGACCTCGGGCAAGTCACTCAGTCCCAATTGCCCTGCCTTCCCCACTCCAAAAGGCAAAAAAAGAACCCCAAACAAACAAACAAAAAAACCTGATTCATTGAAGACCTGGTTCAACTAGGACTCACTCCAGTCTCTTCTATACATTTCTGTGATATTCCTTTGTAGCTGGTCCTGGATAGATTTACTATATTTAGACTGTTCTTTTATCTATATAGTTTATTTTCTGGGAAATTGAGTTTAAAATAACTTTTAAAAGCCAGACTTATAGATTCATGTATTGTTAGAGCTGGAGGAGACCTTAGAGATTATCTAAAGCAACTCTCTTACTTTACAGATGAGTAAACTGAGACCAAATTAGATATACTGACTTGTCCTAGATCCCACAGCTAGTTAGTTAGTGGCAGAACTAGTACTCAATCCCAGGTCTCCCAATATTTCATGCAGTGTTCTCTCCTCTATACCAATGCTGCCCTAATTGTATGGGTATGGGGCCATGCATTTGGGGATTCTGAAAGTTGCTTCCTAAATTGTCACAGGAAGGGATTTAGGTTAAACATACAGAAGGATATTTGTAGATGAGCATAGAGATATATGCATTGAAAAAATATATGTATGTATGTATATATATATATATATACATATATATGTCCACACAATGCATACATGCACACCTATAAATTTACATACACACATGCATATGCACACATACACAGTGGGGGACCTGTGATTTCATGGATGTAGGGAACTCTCAGTCAGGAAAACTCCTACCAATACTTTTAGTTTTAGGGAGTTGCCTAAGTCACTGAGAGATTAAGCGATAATGATAACAGCTAGCATTTATATAGCACTTCAAAGTTTGCAAAGCATTTTACAAATATGTTCTTATTTTATTCTCACAACAGCTGCGGAAATTAGATACTTTATTATTCTTATTTTATAGTTGAGACAACTGAGGCAGGCAGAGGTTATATGACTTGCTCAGTGTCACATAGCTTAATCAATGTCTGAGGCTGAATTTGAACTCAGGTCTTCCTGATTCCAAGTCTAGTGCTCTATCCACTGAGCCACCTAGCGGGTTAAACTTCTCACCCTGTGTCATATAACTAGTATGTGTCAGAGGTGGGACATGAAGCTGCTCTTCCAGACTCCACGAAGTGCTGTGGTGCCTCTATACACACAGGTATCCTTCATGTATACATATAATATGTATATGCACATTTGTGTAGGTATTTAATCAATTTTAAATCAAATCGAAATTTAAGTCAAATTAAAATTTAATCAATTTAACCCCCCATTTGTGGGATCTTTAGTAGAGCAAAGTAATAGAAGGAGCTTTTTTTTTTCTGCTCAGGCATAATTATTTATTGAGTATTTACTATATGCCAGGCACTGTGCTAAGGACTTGGGATACATATACAAGTCAACAATAGAGTGCTTGACCTTAAGGAGCTTTGTTGTTCTGTAGTTTTAGTCACATCTTACTTTTCATGACCCTCTTTGGGGTTTTCTTGGCAAAGATACTAGAGTGGTTTGCTATTTCCTTCTCCAGTCCATTTTACAGATGAAGAACTGAGGCAAACAGGGTTAAGTGACTTGGCCAGGGTCACACATTTCATTAGTGTCTGAAGTCAGAGCTGGACTTCAGAAGATGAGTCTTCCTGATTCCTAGCCCAGTATTCTATCCACTGTGCCACTTAGTCGTTCTGCATAGAAAGATCTAGAAAAGATCTTAGAGATGAACAGTTTCTCTCATTTTGTAGGTGAGGATATTAAATCCCAGGGGGGTGGGGGTGGGGAGGGAGGACAGAGAGACAGAGACAGAGACAGAGGGACAGAGAGAGAGAGAGAGAGAGAGAGAGAGAGAGAGAGAGACAGAGACAGAGACAGAGAGAGACAGAGACAGAGACAGAGAGACACAGAGAGAGAGGAAGAGAGAAAGAGACAGAGAGAGAGAGAGACAGAGACAGAGGCAGAGAGAAATTAGTTCAAGTTACTTGCCCATATCCACAGCGCTAATGGTGATGATTCAGACCTTCTGAAAACCAAGCCAGTGCCCTTTTAACATGGATAAGACTGGATGTTGGCAGAGTTCATATTTAGCTATTTTAGGCTTGAGAGTTTCTGCAGAGGAAGTGAAAAAGAAATATTTCTGATCCTCAGGGGATGATTCTTGGTTTTCCTGGCTTTCTGGAATTGAGAGGGAAAGAGAGCAATAGCAGTGCTTAAAGCATGAAGCTGGTACAACAAATAGGATTATGGAGTTGTGAAGAAAGCACTTTGTGCACCTTACATTGCTACATAAACATGAATTGTCATCATGGTCATCATCCTCATCTTCATTCTGATTGTTTGATAGAACTGGGCAATCTTTCTTCCTTTTGGTCCTTCAAAACACCAATATGGTCACAGTTCTTTATGGTTAATGTAAAATATAAGTTAGGAATTCATTGTGATAGTTTCAGCATGAATCTCAGAATAATGCAATTCCTTGGATTCCTTAGAGATATTCTAGATAGACTGGTCTCCTAATTCTACTTGTGAAGAATCTGAAACCCATAGAAACAAAGTGATTTGTCTATGGTCATGTAGCTATTAAGCAGAAGAATTAGGATTGGAACCTACATCCTACTTACTCTAAATCTACTGCTCCTTTTTACCTTTCTCTATGCTATGCCAAACAAAATTGCTGAGCTTCAGATCCCCCTAGTCTAATGCATGTGTAAGGAAGACTCCAGTCAACAAAATACCCAACAAATGGGCATCAAGTCTTCCTGGATGACCTCCATTGCAGGGGAACTCATTACCTCCATAGACAACCCATTCTGCTTTTGAAAAGCTTTAATTGTTAGGAATTACATTGAACTTAGATTTGTCTACTTGCAACTTCTACCCATTGCTTTAAGTTCTGATCTCTGGGGCCAAGCAGAGTGAGTTTAATCCTTCTCTCATATAACAGCCTTCTAGATACTTCAAGCTATTGCAACTCCCCTGTGTCTTTTTTTTTTCTCAATGACAGTGACTCCGCCATCACATCTGCCAATTCTTTCAGGACACAAGGATATAGATATAGATTATTTGGGACTGGTGTACTGAACTCATAAGGGGTACTAAGGAGCTTTCTTCCTAGCTTCCTACTCATCCTGGGCATTAACTCCACAGTAGCTGTTCTTTTAAGCCCAAAGATCCCTCTTGTAAGAGGAAAGGAAGAGAATACAAGTACTTCCAGAAGACTGCAAGTAAGCTTTTCTGATATCAAGTTTTTACTCACATTCTTGTTTTCCCATTGACTTTTCCTATCTAGTACAGTGTGCCCATAGATTTGTGGTTTTAGAGATATCTGTGCCAGAGAGTAATTCCCATCTTTTTAAAGAGACATGTAAGATGCCCGTTGGCTAAGCCAAAACCTTACCTCAGTATGAGATTTGACTTCTGGAATCCTTATTGTTTGTACCTTGGACTTACCTGACTGTCTTTCCTAGCATTCTGATCTATTGTCTATCCTGTCCTATATAGCCCTCTGCTTCAGCTCTCTTGCTTGAATTCCTGACCTATTTCCCATTCTGACTTCTGGTCTGGCTGTTGGTTCAGTAGTCTCCACTCCCTCGCCCCTATCCACACAGTCCCCATTTGGCACTACCATATCTAACGTGTGTACTTGTGAGTGTGTGGTTATATTTTGTAACCTAAAATCTAGATTCTAGGTGAGAGGATCTTATCTAAACACCTTCCTAGACCAATGTACTATTGCAGTAAGGGAATAGGAGTCACTTACCCTGGGCTAATAGCTCACTGGTGTAACTGCTAACCAAATGACCCATGGGAGGGACAAAGAATTTTTAGAGCCACCTTTATTCACCTTCCCTCTGACTCTATAAGGGAACGACTACAGTGGCTTTTTCCATGTCTCCACAGAGATATTTGTCTAGTCATTGACTGAGGTCACAAGATCTTTTCTTTATGCCAGATGCCATTGGAATAATCTACAATCATGGGTCACTGGATCTGCGAGAGAAGTTAATTTATGGAGACCCTGGTCACTTACAGTTGGTGTGGAGAGACACCTGCAACATACTAAGTACTGGTTGTGTTTAATGTCATATTTATTGTCGCAAGAGAAGCCTGGCATGGTGTAAGTCATTCGTTTATTCAACAAATATTTATTTATGTGCAAGGTGCAGAGCAGAGTATACAAAAGACATAAGGCACATTCCCTGTCCTCAAGGAGTTTATAATACCCTAGGGAGAGAGATGATCTTAGGATTTAGGACTGGAAAGGATTGTAGAAATCACTTATCATTACTCCCTATTTAGTTGAGGAGGAAAGTAAGACTCAGTTACTTGGCCAATTTCATACATATTAAATAGGAATTTGAACCCACTTAGTTTATTGACTGTAGATACAATGATTCCACCCCACTCCATATTCAGTCTAACTACCTATTATAATGGAAAATATTACTAAACAGTGTTTTAGAAAACAAGAGTCTAGTTTAGGTTCTATACCCAATTATCCAGGCACGTTATTTCATTCATTCACACACTCATTCAACAGACCATGATTAAGCTCTCCTATATACCAGGTATTATTACGCTAGGTTTTGGGGAGACAGTGATAAAAGTAAAAACTTGTCCTCAAGGAACATGCATTCTCTTGGTTTTTCCTGTACCTCAGTTTCCTCATCTATAAAATGAGGTGATTGTATTCAGAGCATACTTAAGATCTCTTTGAGCCCTATAATTTCTCTGTATAACCTGAAAATATTTTCCTGTCACTTCTGTTATTCTATAGTTGCAATAGGTGATCATTTTTTGTTCCCAGAGGAAAAGCTTTGGAATTATCAAATAGCTGTGGACCACAATATAAATTTTAAATTCTGGATTGGTGATCATAATTTTGGAAAGGACCTTGTCTCTAGCCCATTGTCCCACTCTCATGCAACTTGGGTCTCCTAACAGCTCCACTGGATAGTAGCTATGTTTTTGACTGTGGAAGTTACTAATGCAACAGACCAGCCCCTTTCCTCCATGTTCCTGTTTGCCCAAGGTTAAATTTGGTTTCTCTTAAACAATCCAATCCATCTGGGAAGACTTTCTCTTTGTGACAGGGTTTTCTTAGGCAATCCAGAGGGGATTAAATGATAGGAAACCAGGGACAGCTATCATAATAAAGGGAGAAGGGTTTGTGTTTAACATAGCCTGGTAGAGTTGGTTTCGCCAACCACTAATCAAAGGTTCCTTTTTGGACTTACTTTGTTTTAAAGTTACTCTAAGCCTGTGTTTACACAGACAAAGTGAAGGGGAACCGTTGAGACAATTATCTGAATAATTCTGACAAAGGAAAGCCTGCTATTGAAGAAAATGGGAAAAGAGGTTTTATTGGCCTGAATTAATCAGACTGGCTATCTACACAGATCACATTTTCCAGTCAATTGCTCATCGAGGTTCAACTCTACTTGGTCTGTTTAAACACAGACTAAACAGTCAAGAATCTCAGTTTACTGAATTCTAATAATGAGTGAATTTGGATGTGTTTCTCTTTGTTCCTGTCATCGTCCTTCCTCCTCCCTCTTGCCTCAGCACTTCCCCCCCACCCCACAGACACCCCTCCCTACTCTCCAAGCAACTTAGCTTGTGTGAACTCTGATGGGAAAGAAGGGAGGAAATAGAGTGTCTGTTATTTCATCTAGCAGGGGGAAAAAAGCAACACCTTGGAGGTGAATGATAGATATTATTATAAGAGAGTTGTAGCTCAGGGCAGGTGAGTGGTGTGTTAATGAGGCGCCACCTCCTGCTTTCTGACAGATGACTGTCATTGTTCAAACACTGCCATCAGATTGATTGATAGCTGGGTCAGCCTGCCCTGCAGTTGGAACGCACTGTCTTCTTTCTTCTGTTGATGCCTCTAATCTGCTGACCTGAGGATGACCCAGCAGAGGTGGAGCTGAAATTAGCATGTCATTTCCTCTTGTTAAATAAAAAAGAAGAAGAAGAGGGGTAAAGAGAAAGAAGAGAAAAATGCAAACGTAGGAAAACTATATTACTCAAGAGCAAAAAAAAAATACCACTTCATGCAAGAAGTCCCCCCTGGTGATTTAGGCTAATACATTTCTAATAAAGATTGAAAACATATGTTAATACTCACTTATGTCATGTCAGTTTAGCCCATATAGAAAGACATATAGGATCTTCCTGGAATGCATAAAGGGAGACAATTCAGCTGCTCCTGGAAAGCTGCTGAATCTGATCTTTGGTTTTTGTTCTGATTGACATCAATCTGGTTGCTATTTTAGCTGGTCTTCCAAATGAATTTCAGGATAGAAAAAAAAATGAATGACTGCAACATGTATATAGTATTTGTGGGAATGAGATAAATTAAATCATAAGATTTTATAATATTAGTGCTGAGAGGTACCTTAGAAACAGATTTCAGAGAATATCCAATCATTAATTTAATTTAATTTAAGTTTATTATGGATGAGGAAACTGAGGCCCAGAGAAGAGAGATGACAAGTCCAAGGTTACCCAGGGAATTAGTGGCAACTTTTGGACTGGTGTGATGCAAGGTTCCTATGCTATTTTTCTGCTGTCTCTCCTTAAGGAAATGAAGTTTGAAGAAGTCTCGTTTCTCTTACCTAGTTAATAATTTTCGTCCACAAACCTCCCTCCACTCAGTGGTAATTGGTTTTTGTCACCATGGTATACTCCCACTCCCGGCACACCAGTTCCCCACAACAATAATCATCTGATTTGTGCACTTCACAAGAAGGGGAATGAATACACTGACTGTGTGGTCCCCTTAGGCACCTCAGAACCTCCAGCCTCATCCTCACATATTAGGAAATCTATGCATAAAATTGTGATGTTAATATTTGACTTCCCCCTTCAACCATCATGCTTACCAATCTTCTCCACAACTGAGCGCCCACATTTGCATGGCCCTGTCAAGCACTTAGAAAAGTGGTGGAGTCATTCATCCAAAAATATTATACATTGTCTCTGAACAGTCATGTAGTTCCCATCCCAAGGTGACTACAGCAACATGGAAGCATAGAAGGAAAACCAAAAACATTATCAGTGGGTCACATTGATGGGGTACTTGGGGTGTCTATGTTTGTAACATAAGTTTTTAATATCAATTTGTAAAATCAATTTGTAAAACCAGTTTGTAAAATCACATTCCCCCACCCCCAGCCTCAGAGCATTAACTCTGCCCCTTCCCCCTGCCAGCACACTGCCTAGCAACAATTCATGAACTGTTTATCTCTGCTTGGTACAATAACAAGCTACACCTATGAATCCTTCACTAAACCATCTACAAACTTTTTAGCTTAGGCAAATGTTATCTCCCCCTAGTAAAATGACCAGCTGTACCTATGAATCCTTCAATGCACTATCGGTAAGTTAACTCCTCAGCCAATTAGGCCCATCTTGAAACCCATTAGCCTTGGTTCCCAACATTCATCTTGTCAAACATGACACTGATGGGTGGCAGACTGGGCACTTCTAAGTCAGCCCTGACCACTAGCTGACTTGTTTCAGGCCTAAAACCACACCTCCAGGTAGTCTCCCCTTGGGCTATTTCCATTGAATTATGGGCAACACGCCTGTGCAATAGATAATAAAAGTGCATGTTCCTTTAAGCACTGACCACTCCTTAACTCCTCCCTAATCCCATCCTTACTTACCTAGTTAGCATAATTGACATCTAATTTACTACTGTAACTCTTTATAAACTATACCTATGACTTTTTTAAGTTTGCAGGTTCGCTAAGAACCCTTGCCCGCTGTAAAGTGTAACAATAAACTTTTACAATCCTGACTTAAAAGATTGCTTGGGTCCTATGAATTCATTCCAGACTGCCCACTCAGGGACTCCGGTCTTTGGAGCCCCCGAAACACCTATTCTTCCCTCATCAACATGAAATGATAAGAAAATGTGATTAGTAGAAATTTTGTTTTTCTTTTAAGTGCAAGAGGAGAATCATATTAATGAAAATGACTGGAGGCTTTATGGAATGGGATCAATATTGAATCACAGATTTAGAGCTAGAAGAAACCTTGGAGGTCAGCTAGTCCAGCTTCTTCCTTTTGTAGATGAGAGAACTGAGACCCAGAAAGGTGAAGTTTCTTTTTTTTCTTTTTTTTTCTTTTTTGGAGGGCAATTGGGGTTAAGTAACTTGCCCAAGGTCACATGGCTAGGTTTTTGTGTGTGTTAAGTGTCTGAGGCTGGATCCGAACTCAGGTCCTTCTGACTCCGGGGCTGATGCTCTACTCACCTCACCACCTAGCCGCCCCGAAGGTGAAGTTTCTAAAGTCATCTAGGAAGCAAGTCACAGGTTTAAAAATCGAGAAATGGTGGTCATCCATTCCAGCTCCTTCATTTTATGGATGAGGAAGCTGGGGCCCTGGAAAGTTAAGTGCCTTGCACAAAATCACCCAAGAACTAAGTGTCAGAAGTGGGATTTAGACATATATCCTCAGATTTTAGCGCTAGTGTTCTTTTCACTGTACTGTGCTGCCTCCCCATGGAGGAACCAGTATTCAAACCCAAGTCCCATGACTCTAAGTCTTGTGTGTCCTTTCCACTGCATCATGAACAGTATTTTTCTTTCTTAAAGTCAGGTCTCTACAGACTTGCCTCCTGAGCCAGATGCCTTTCTCTGTTTCTTTCTAATATTTTATATCTATATCAGGGTATCCCTCCTACCTCAACATTTCCATGTCTTCACTACATGACTAGCCCACATTTTTGTGGTCATACAGGTCTTCAATGATATTATAAAATTTTCTTCTCACATTCAGCTAATCATTGATGTGATACTATAGCTTCCTTACTGCTACCTGCCCTTGAAATGCCCTTTGGACCACTTATAATTTCTTTGGAGATAGTCACATGCCATGATTTACAGCCACAAGGTATTATTGTTAAAGATGGACTTTGCAGTAGTGGGTGCATTTGGCTCATTGAAAGTGCTACCCAGTTTTCAAATACAAACTAACCCAGTTTATATTTCATTTAATTTGGATCACCATTCATCGTTCATCTGCAGGCCCTGAGATATTTTTAACAATATCCATTTACCTATCACAATTTGACTTTTTATAAAAAAGTCAAATGTATACCAACCATTGAGCTATAGAATTAGATAATTTAGCACAGTAAGCACCTGGGAGACCATCTGATCTAATCCCATGACTTAAGAGATGAAGCAGTAGAAGATCCAGAGAAATTAACTGGATTGTTCAAAGTCTAGTGCTAGTTAGCCAAGCTGGAGCTGTTTTGTTTTTAAGTATTTTACATAACTTATTAGATGAGGGAGGGTTTTAATATCAACCAGTGATTAATACCTTCCCCTGGTAAAGTCCCTTGCTCTGAAATATATATGAATGTATAAATCTGGAATACAAGTGACATTTGAAATATATAAGACCAATTGGATTTGAGTTAACTGATGACTTTCATTGTCTCTAGGACAAGTGCTTTAATTGCACTTAAGTTAAAAGCTTTAAAAGTTGTGAAAGGACACCATCACTAACACTGAGAATTCTGACCATCTTTGCTGATGGCATGGCCTTGCTTGTTCACACTGATCCTTGATGCATAGGCATGGAAGAAAAAACTCAGGATAGAAGAGAATGAATCTGTCAGATTCATTTTTCTTCTTTTTCTTGTTGGTGAATTTATTTTTCAGGTTTTATAAAGAGTGTGTGATCATGTTGTGAGAAAGTACTTTTTCTCTCTCTTCCTGAGATTGTATTTCAATTTTTATTTTCAGTGACTCATGTACTGTAGTCCTTATATCTCCACTGGATGATCTCTTTGCACTAATAGTCACTCCCCAATTTGGCTTTTATGCCAACTGTGGAAATGGTGGTTTCTGATGGTGATTAAGTTGGTGAAACCATGTGGAATTGCCAGGGATGGCCCCCTCATCAAATCTGATTATGGGTTTCTTTTTTTTTTTGTGTGGAGCAGATGCATTTGAAGGAATATTTAACTATCAACATTGGGACAGAGGGCAACAGAGCATAGAAACAAAATGAGAAACTGGACCTGGAAGAAGTCAACTGGGATCTAGGCTGTGAGTCAGAAGTCTATCATCAAAACACTATATATTTTGCATAGCACTTTTGTTGATTACAAAATATTTTCATATGCATGTTATCATTTGATTATTGCAAAATTCTTGCAAAGAGAAAGTACTTTAACACCTGCTTTTCAGTGAGAAACCTGAGGCTCAGAACTCATAAGAGACTTGCCCAAAGTCATATATTCCAGTGCTCTCTCCATAAAACTGGAACAGTTATAAATCAGAGTAGAGCAGAGTTAGAAAAGAGGCAGGCAAACTGAAGTCAGGCATAAGCAGATAACTGCTGGTAAGGGCAAACACTGGGTCAGAAACCTGTAAGGGAGATGAGCACCAAGAGGACACAATTACTGATGAACTAAACCTGGTGGTGGGGGGAGACCTGCGACCTCGAGGCCACATGTGGGCCTTTAGGTCCTCAAGTGTGGCCCTCTAGGTCCTCAAGTGCGACCCTTTGACTGACTCCAAACTTCATTGAACATATTGTTCTGCCACATGTAGCCTTGAGGCCACAGGTTCCCCTCGCCTGGACTAAACAAACCCATAGCTAAAGGTTTGGCAGATGGTGGGAAATGAGAGCCATTGAATGAGAGAGCAAAGAGGTCAAAAGACCAGGTGTAAGAATACAGTCAATAAAAAAGACCTCTGCTCTGAGACCTATTACAGTCATTTCTTGACATTTGTGAGTTTGGTTACTCATGGATTGGCCATTGATAGTTAAATGGGAATTTTTAGAGATTTGTGACATACTCTGGAAAATCACAAATGAAGGGCATATGTAAAGAAAATTTTAACAAGTTATAAATGCATAAATACTGTATATTATTAATGTATTTTATCATTTCTTACCATAAGCATACATACATAAATTTATTATAAACAGTTAAATTTTGTTATAAGTTTTAGTGAGCTAAAGAACTATGGGTGTATGTACTCTCTTTGGGAACACCTCCTCTTTGTCTCTACCATTTAGACACAGTCATGAGGTCTTCTCCCCCAGTGATCCTTGTATCTTGTTCTTTTCAAAGAAAGAAATTCATGAAGCAGGTGTTGTAGTTGTACTAGTGGCTGAGAAGATTGCACACTGGGTAAAAATACTAATCTCTCTCCTCTAGAAACTGCACCTTTTTATGGATGCAGTGTGTTGTTTCACTTGTTTTATGTGTTAAATAAATATGATCAGAATTATTAAAAAGTAAAGGTTTGGGGTAGGGCCTAGAGTTAATTCTTGTTTTTCACATTTTCACACGTCCTGTGCTTCTAACCCCCAGTGATAATTGTATATGTTTTCTCTGGAGCAGAGAGCAATTCAAAAATTTGGCCCCACACAGGGAAGGGAGAAGATCTTTGTGTTTGTGCATGGGGCAGGTAGGTGGTAGAGTGGGTAGAATGCCAGGCTTGGAATGAAGAAGACTCATCTCCCTTAGTCAAAATCTAGCTTCAGACAGTTGCTGGTTGTGTGACACTGGGAAAGTCACTGTTTGCCTTAGTTTCTTCAACCATAAAATGAGCTAGAGAAAGAAGTGGCAAACCATTCTAGTGTCTTTGCCAAGAAAATCCCAAACGGGGTCCCATAGAGTTGTATATGACTGAAAATGACTCAGCCAACAAAAAGTATATAGAATTAGAAAACAAGGACAAAGCTAAGATCTATAAACATGACTGGAGTTTTGTAAGAGAAGGGAGAAAAATCTGTTCTTAGTGTTTGCTAAGTCACAAAACCCTGCTATAGATATCAGATTTCTCTCTGAAAGCAGAGTAGTATCAAATACTTAATAATATTGGATTCATAAATGGAAGGAGTAGTAATGACCAAAGAAGGAAGGAGAGGTTTCCATTCATACAATAAACCAAACGAGACCAGTAATGAGAGAGTATTAGATTAGGGAGAGTAGTTGGCCATTATTCCTACTTTATTCTTTATCCCAGGTGCTCCATGGGATACCTTAGAAATTATGAATTTATAAATGGACTTCTTCAGTTGTCATGCTTTTAAATTTCTTGAATGACCTCTGATTTGATCAAAAACAAACAATAGCTCTCAGACTTAAAGTACAAACACTAGTTTTTAATTTTGTACACAAAGCCATATAATTTCTTGTCCCAAGAAAAGGAACACATTCTTAGAAAAAACATACACATTCTAAATGTCAGATGTAATTCTATTAGTGGAGATATGAAACAAAGATTAGTGGAATGTGAATAGTTTCTGATTCATTCAATATTTTGTTTTTGAAATAATCCACCAATGTTAGCTGTCAATAAATATTTATGGACTATTTTTTTGATGACTATGAGTCTAGTGGCTGAGAGAATCAAGCAAGGTCCAAAAGAAATTAAGCTTTTCAAGTAACATTTTAATTTAAAATTCCTAAAATTGATCTCAAATCCTTCATATCATATTTCTTGGTGCTACTGATTTTTTACTGTCATGTTAGCTATGATAAATCTTTAATTTGATAAAGTCCCATTTCCCAATTGTGGAACTCTTTGGATTTTACTTCCCCATCATCATAACTCCCTGTTAGATACTTTCTCCACCACTATCTTTCTATTCACTCCACCCCCGTTTAGTTTTTTTTTATGTGTTGTTTTCCCTCATTAGATTATAAGATTACTGAGGTCAGGGACTGTCTTTCCTTTTCTTTTTTAAAATTTAATTAATTAATTAACTAATTAATTAATTAATTAATTTTTTGGAGGGCAAAGGCAGTGCAACTGCGTCACCTAGCTGCCCCTGTCTTTCCTTTTCTTAATTATATCCCCCACACTTAGCACAGTTCCTGGTACATAGTAGCTGCTTAATAAATGTTTATCATATTGTATTGCTTATTTGGAGGAGAGACTCTTGAACATCTCACTCATTCATAATAGAGCAAAACTCAGAATTTTAAAGAAACAACAACAAACAACGCAACTCTAAACAGTCAGCAACGATAACAACAAAGTTGCTTTTGATATGAAAATTATATATGGAGCAATAATGTTGTTGAGTCATTTCAGTTGTATCTGACTATCTGTGACCCCATTTGGGATTTTCTTAGCAAAGACACTGGACTGGTTTGCCATTTCCTTCTCAAGGTCATTTTACAAATGAGGAAACTAAGGCAAACAGGGTTAAGTGAAGTGGAGTGAAAGATGCAAGAGCCAATGGGACAGGAAAGCAAAGAAAAGACAGTTTTAGGGTGGCACAGAGAACTTTTGTGAACAGAGAGAAGGAAGGAAGTATGCGTGATGATACAGAGAAGTTTTAATGAATGGAAGAGCACATTTGTGGGAACTGAACTAAGGGAATGACCTCAGTCTCAGACCAGGCTCTTGACCCTGGCCCTTGCCCAGGGTCACACAGCTAAGTAAATGTCTGAGGTTGAATTTGAACTCAGGTCCTCCTGGCTCTGGGCCCAGCTCTCTATCCACTGTACCACCTATATGGAGCAATGTGATTGGTCAATTTGAGTATCTGAAAGAAAGGAGAAATTTTATTGCTTGGTAATAATAATCATTACTAATTGGACTGAAAGATAATGGGAAGAGTAGCAAGGAAGACGTTAGGAGAAGAGATGTAAAGATCAATTGGTCCCTGTTGGTGCTCAATAATCTCTCTATTTTATCCTTGTTCACTTTCTTATGTTTTTCCCCTCAGTGGTTATTCACCCTAAAACTCCTACCTGTTATAGAACATGACAGCTGTATACTTCTCTGAGACTGAAGTCATCCTGTTAGTTCAGTTCCCACAAATGTGCTCTTCCATTCATTAAAACTTCTCTGTATCATCACTCATACTTCCTTCCTTCTCTCTGTTCACAAAAGTTCTCTGTGCCACCCTAAAACTGTCTTTGCTTTCCTGTCCCATTGGCTCTTGCATCTTATAGGATTTTTCTCCAGCAGTCATTCCTTCTCTTAACAAATCTTCCATTTCTTCCTCTCCCCTGACTTCTCATCTCCCTAAAAACCTTCTTCAGTCTCCCTAATTAATACGTTAAAATGTTTCCCAGCCACTTTTACTCCATTGAGCTGTTATCCACTTCATTTGACACTTCACTGCCAATTTCTTACAGAAATTGTCTCTGTAAAAGGATTCCATTTTCTTAATGCCCACTCTTTCCTCAACCTTTTGTAATCTGACTTATGCACAGAATTGCAGAATCTAAGATTTGAAAGCTACCTCAGAGGTCTTCTTCTCCACTTTATACCTGACTAGATTCCTTCTAACACACCCCCAGCAACTGATCAGACCCAACCTTTACTCAATGACCTCAAGCTCATTACCTCCTATTCTACTTTTGAAAACTCCTAGTTGATAAGAGATTTTCCCTTAGATTGAACCTAAATTTGCCTCTTTGAAGTTTCTACGCACAGCTTCTAATTCTGACTTTTGAGGCAAAACAGAGCCAGCTTGTAGCCTCTTCCACATGACAGTCCTTCTTAACAGAAAATGGGTCCTCCCCATCCCCCATCCCTGATGTCTCCTCTTGTCCAGATGGAGTATCACTAATTCCTTCAACTGATGCTCATTGGGCATGGCCTCCAGCTCCTTCACTGTCATCCCTGTTGCTTCCTCTGAACATTTTCCAGCTTATCAAGGTCTTCACTACACCAAACTCTAGAAGTGGTATGATTAGGGCAGAATATAGCAGCACTATCCCATAGTATGTTCTAAACATTATACCTCTCTAAAATCTGATTGACTTTTTTTGACTTGCCATATTTTTCTTTATTTGCCCTGTGAATTTATTGGCATCAAGAATTCCCAGGGAGCAAACTTTTCTCTGCCATTTATAGTCTTAAATTGGCTTAGGCACTGGGAAGTTAAATGAAATGTATAGGGTCATACAATCAGAATATATTAGAGGACTGACTTGAACTCATGTCCTTCTCTATACTATGCCAAGGCTGACTCTTTTTAAACTACAATATCATACCCTATTAGCTCCTACTGAGCTTGCAGTCCATTAAAACCACCAGATCTTTTTCAAACTGCTATCTAGTGATGTTTCCCTCATAATGAATAAAATTAATTTTTGAACCTAGGGGTTAAAATTTATATTTATCATTATTAAAAGCCATCTTATTATTTGGCTCATCACTCCCCTCCATTGAGATATTGTTGGATCCAGACTCTATCATTCATCATTTTAGTTATCTAGTCTAGATTTATGTAAACTGAAAATGTGACATATATACCACCTAGGCCTTTTTTCAAAATTATTGATAAAATTATCATCACAAGGGATAATGACAAATCTCCAGGGGATTTGGACTAGAGACCTTCTAAGCTGACACCACGTCAGCATAGTAAGGGCCTCTTGCATAAAGGACAAAATAATGAATGAAGAAGGAAATATCTATAAATCTACTAACCTTTGTTTCATGTTTCTACGGCTTCAATTATGTCCTATTTTTAGTGTTCACATGCAGTAGGCTGAGAATGTGTTCATTTTCTTGTGGTGAGAAAGTAGCTAGTTTTATATATGAAAAATAGTGCTTGAAATGATCCCACAATATATATTTTTATGATTTATGAATAATGGTTGATTTCATCATTTGAATGAAACTGTTCCCTCTGAAGTTACCAACATTGTTTTCCCCCTCCTTTGATACTGTTGATCACTTTCTTCTCTCTAAGTTTTCTTTCACAATACTGCTCTCACTTGGTTCTTTTCTTATCTGTAGGATTGGTCCTTCCGAGGTTCCCATGGATTCAATGATCATTTCTACATTGATTATTATTCTCAGATCTATTTGTCCAGCCCTACCTCTCCACTGGGGCAACTAGAGAGTGTAATGGATAGAATGCTAAATCTGGAGTCAAAAAGACTCATGTTCCTGAGTTTAAATCTGGCCTCAGACACTTACAAGCTGTTTGACCCTTGGCAAGTCACTGAACCCTATTTGCCTTAGTTTACTCATCTATAAAATGACGTGGAGAAGGAAATGTCAAACCATTCCAATATCTTTGCAAAGAAAACCCCAAATGGGCTCATGAAGGGTCACACACACTTGAAAAATGACTGGATAACAACAAAGCCTCTCAGCTGAATCTCTAACTACCTTTTGGATATCTTGAACTAAATGTTCAGTAGACATTTTAACGTCAACATGTCCCAAATTATCTTCCTCCAAACTTTCCCTTCTTCCAGACTTTCCCCTTACTGTTAAGGCAGTTACTCTTTCATCTATCCAAGTTCACACCCTGGGTATCCCCCTTGACTTCTCATTCTGGGTCACATTTTCTATCCAATCAGCTGTCAAGTCGATTCTACTTTCAAAATACCTCTTGTATGAGCCCCTTTCTCTCCCCTGATACTACCACCCATCCTGGTGTAGGCCCTCATCATCTTATCTGAATTATTCTTCTAAATAGGAAATTGAGAGTTACTTTGTCATCTCTACATCACTATCTCATCAGCACCAAAAGATTCAAATGTTAAAGCAAGTCATGAAAACCCTCTTAGGACAGCACCTTTCTTCTTTAAATATAGATTTCTCTTAATTACAAAGTTCACTTTAAAATTTTAAAATGATGATGTAAATCAGTGGTAAGATTGATTTAATTAAGTCATCAGAATTCTGCCAATATGGCCCAGTTACTGCTATGAGCTGATGTTCCTGCCCACTCTCTCCAATAAGTTAGGGTAGTATTTGAGGTCCTGCTTAACCTAATTATTATAAATACTTCACTAGGCTCAACAGGAAATTTCTTTTCCAATTTTTAACAGCACCTAAGGAGAACACTAGCCATTAGTTAAATAAATTGAGCTTTAGGTTTAGAACAATAAGTCATAATAATTTAATTTAAATATGAAAGTATTGACATTTCTATCTGAACAAGACCATTTCTATCTACTCCATTGAATGAAAGATGAGAACAAGATTAACAATAATAAATGCTATTCATGTCTTTTTTTTTTTAAAGATTTACAAAACATTTTCCTTGCAAGTTTCTGAAGTAAGGTAGCACAAGTGCTATGAGCCCTATTTTGTAAATAAAGAAACTGAGGACTAAAACAGGCAAAACGACTGTCTCAAGGTCACACAACTGCTACATGTATTATAGAGAAAGGATTCAAACCAAAAGATAGCAAGGGATTCTGAGTGGAATTATTATTAAATAACTAATTGTGAATACTGGAGAGACATCTCTAGAAGAACTGAATTAATTTTAGGACTTAGCTAATTCTCAGAAATCATGTCTAGATAAAAATAACCTCAACTGCAATGAAATATTTCAGGTAAATATAACTCAGGTCCAATGAGTCACATATTTAAAGTATTATGCATATGATTATAATTTCCAAAGAACTAGAACTTTTTTTTTTTTACTAATCAATTCATTAGTCAACCAATGATCATTTATTTAGCATCTATTATTTAGCCTCTATTATTTATCAGAATTTGAGCTAGGGGGTCTCAAGTTCAAAGAAAAAATGAAAGAACTTACATTCTTGGGTGAGATATAATGTACCTATATGAGGGTATGAAATATATACAAAAGAAGTATAAGATAATTTGATGGCAGGGCAGGGGTAGAGGAGCAAGATACTAAGCATACTTTTTGAGAAGATGATTTAAAAATAATCATTGTCCTACTATTGTGCATGTGTAAATATATCAACAATGCAGTATTTACAATGCCTATGGTAACTATAAATATGCTGATGTGGTTAGTAATCACAAAATATAACAGGCTTTCTACATGGGGGAGAAAGCTAGAACATTTATTCAAACACTAGAAAACTGAGTCCCCAAACCAGAAAGTGAAAGCCATCACAGTAGCTATAGAGTTGGCAAGTGTAGTTAATGCAGTAAACACCCACATTTTCAAGCCTTCAAAACAGACAGGCTACCTTAGGCAAAGGTCCTCCTCTCCTCACTCACAGCAACTGCTAAGCATCCATGAAGCTTGCTACCAGCAGCTCCAGCCCTGACAGACCTCAGAAGGAGTCCTTAACAGAAATTCTGGCTGGCTCAAAAAAAAAAAGGAGTTCATGCAGCTGCTGCCTTCCAGTCACCCCTGGCTGCAGCTTGGCTCTGGCTTCCTCTTGCCCCACCCCTTCCTGCTAAGTCAGCAAGTTCAAGGGGCATGGAAGATCTTCAAATCCCATACCCATTACAGTAAGGAGGTAAAAGACTGAAAGAAATATCTCATTTATGCCAACATATCTATAGCAGTACTTTTAGGTGGTAGGAAAAAAAGTGAGTGCTTATAGATTTGAGAATGGATAAAAAATTGTGATCAATAAAAGCAATATTTTAAAATATGAGTTGTATTTATTAACCACTAATTAATGATGTATTAATAATACCTCATATTATTTACATATGAGGATATTATCAAAATTAGAATATTGTCAAATGTGATTATGAAAATTTCAGAGAAACATAGGAAGACATATGAATTGATTCATATCAAAGAAAGACAAAGTAGAAGATTTGTAATGATTTCAATACTGTGAATGAGAATAACATGAAGAGACAGCTGAACTGAGACTTAGTACAGTGACCCATGGTATACTACACTGGACTTAGAGTCAGGAAAAGAATTAGTTTCAAATTCTGCCTCAGACATAATCTGTGTGATCCTCAGCAAGTCGCTTCAGCAAGTGACCCTCTCTACATATCAATTTCCTTATCTCTAAAATGAAAGGTCGTATTCTCTTTCCTTTGCTGTCCCTTCCTGCATTAAAACTATGATTCCTTGTTCTTCATGAAGCATCTTGGTGTCAGAGAAGAGTTGCTGAATCTTGGTAGAGAATTATGGGTGCAGAATGAAGCAAATATTGTCATGCCTCATCAGTTAATTTTTCTTTCTTTCTTTCTTTCTTTCTTTCTTTCTTTCTTTCTTTCTTTCTTTCTTTCTTTCTTTCTTTCTTTCCTTTTTGGAGGGCAATTGGGGTTAAGTGACTTGCCCAAAGTCACATTGGCTAGTAAGTGTGTCAGGTGTCAGGCTGGATTTGAACTCAGGTCTTCCTGACTCCAGGGCTGGTGCTCTATTCATGGCACCACCTTGCCGCCCCATCAGTTAGTTTTTCTTAATTGTGTCGTTTGTTACAGGGAAGGAATCCATGAGGAAAGGGTCAGGATAGTATTATACAACAACTCTGATGTAAAAATCTTAAAAAATAATAAATTTGTAGGAAATCATGAAAAATAAAAAAGAAAGTAATTATTATCTTTACAGTTGTGGTATGTGGAAAATACTTTCCCCAGAGCTCTGAAATCAGCTCATGTAGGGTGTGCTCTGAAAAATGTGGTGAGCTGTTCACTCTAGATTTGGGTTGAGATGTATTTGAGTTGAACACAGTAGCTGTTAAGAAGATTCTCCCTAGGATGAAAACATCCCACTGAATCAATTCAACCGTGTCAAACTATTTTTAAGTAGAGTCTTCGGCATCTGATTTCAACTCACAAGAGCCTGGAAATTCTGGGTTAAAGCAGGAAATCCTGGCAGCAGCTTTGGCCTCTGCTCCTGGCATGGTGCCAGAAAGAAATAATAATGTACAAAGGTATGTTAAGGCCAAAGCAGCCACTTGGATTTGCAACCTCAACTATGATTTTTCTTACTTGTAGGAATTTAAATTAAAACCCTGAGGGCAAGATAGTGAAAAATTGGTCTGCAGGCCACACTGCATTGAAAAGAAGAGCTCTATGTGAACAGGCTCAGACTATCCACATGATTTCATGGATCATGGGCATTTCCCTCAGATATAGAATTTCCTTAAAATATCTTTAAAGTCCAATGCCTTAGTCACAGGATTGAATAATACATAGTATCATTTATTCATTCATCAAAAAACATCATATTTATATCATTTCTTTGTGGTCTTATTTCTGTGACACTTAAGGATTTCAAAACACTTTCCTCATAAGCTTGGGAGATTGATAGCATATCCCCACTTTACAGAAAAGGAAACTGAGGCTCAGAGAGGTGAATGGATTTGCCAAAGGTCACACCGCTCAAAATAATCAGAGTCCAGATTTAAGTCTAGCTCTGTCCACTGAACCATGGTTCCTTTCTATAGTGTGCATAATAACTACTATGTGCTTAGCTTTGTGCTGTTGATGAAGTAGTAGAAGTTGATATAAGAGGGACTTTAAAAATTAATTCAGGAACAGAAACATGAAATGGAAAGGATTTTGTATCGATAGTAAATGAGTTTAACTTTTAGAAAATCTGGACTTGTGGTTTCATGGTTTTACTGGTGTAAGGAACCCCTGCCAAGGAATAAGGTAACTGCTTTATCAGCATAGGTCAGCACCTGATCTATAGTTACAGTCTTTATAAATAGCCTCAGGGCACCAAGGTGTGTTTCCAGGGCTTTGCCTGATAATGCTACTGCCTCTTCAAAAGACTTGAACAGAGATGGAAAATAAAGACAAATGCACATCCAAAGAGCGGTGTCTTTGCTTTGAGTGAGGAGCCCAAGCTCCAAGGGCACTGCCAGGGACTTGTGGGGACCCAGTAAATACCAGCTGACTACATCATTGATTCTGGTTGCAGGCCAGGAGAGTTGAATGAGAGGATGAGGTGGCTGTGCTTCAGGAAGAGTCTGGAAACGAGGACAAAGTCAGAAAGAGAAAGATTCCCAAACTTGAGATAGTCACGAGAGACCATTTGGAAATGAAGAATCAGCCGTTGATTTTGTATATCCTTCTGGTCTTGACATTGGAGTGTGGGAATTCCTTCTTCTTGATGCAGGTTGACAACTTGTCTCTCTTTGATTGTTTTAGAGAATTCTCATTTACTCTTCAGTCTAAGGACAGGGCCTCTTTGCTGTTCCTCCCACATAATACTCCACTCTGTGATATTTTTTGTATTGACTGTTCCCCATGCCTGGGATGCTCTCCTTCTTCGCTTCTACCTGTCTGGCTTCTCTGACTTCCTTCAAGGCTCAGCTCAAGTCTCATAAGTTTTTAATTTTTATGGTAATATGCCAGAATAAAAATTATCTTTATTTTCAAATAGACAAAAGTACTGAGCATTTAAAGTTTAAGTAAAAATTAATCTTAAGTATTATAAGTTTTTTTGTCTTTTTGGAGGGGGAAATCAGGACATTTGGGATTAAGTGACTTGCCCAATGTCACACAGCTAATAAGTGTTAAGTGACTGAGGTAAAATTTGAACTCAGGTCCTCCTGACTCCAGGGCCAGTTCTCTATTCACTGTGCCATCTAGCTGACCTAGTTATGTATATTTTTATAAATTGAAATTAAGTATTTCAAGCATTATACCCATCAACTTACAAAATGTAAACTTCCAAATAAAGCTTTGGCTATTAGAATTCATGTTTTACCAAATCCCAAGTCTCACATTCTGTAGAAGGCCTTAGGGCAGCTAGGTGGTGCAGGGGATAGAGTTCTGGATCTAGAATCAGTAAGACTCATCTTCTTAGTTCAAATCAGGCATCAGACACTTACTAGCTGTGTAACCCTGGGGAAGTCATTTAACCTTGTTTGCCTCGGTTTCCTCATCTGTAAAATGAGGTGGAGAAGGAAATGGCAAACCACTCCAGTATCTTTACCAAGAAAACCCCAAATGGAGTCACAAACAGTTAGACATGACTGAAAAATGACTAAACAACAACATAGGAGACCTTTCCCAACCACTCTTCCACTCCTAGTGCCTTCTTTCTGAGATTACTTACCATTTGCACAGTGTATATAATTACTTGCACATTGTCTCCCCCATAAAAATGTGAGGTCTTTAAAGGCAGAGACAGTATTGTTTTTCCCTTTCTTTATGTCTCCCTAGCTTATCATACAAGAAGTAGTTAATAAATACTTATTCACAATGAAGATGATAACTATGATGATATTTTCAAGTTGTTTAATTCATTTTATATTCAGCTTGGTTTTCTTCACTTTCTTAGCCTCTGATGACAAAAGATGGTCATCAGCCAAGCTCTGCTACTTATCAGGTCATTTAAGACAAATCTTAGACATGATTCCTTAAGGACAAAATCAGGAGCTATGAAGAGCTCTTTGTACTCCTAGTGAGTTATAGGTGACTAAGGATTTGGAAACTGATGTTTGAAGAACATATTTTGCACACAGAATATGCCATGGACTGGTCGTCTTGGGTTCCCTGATTTTTCCCAGTGACACAGGGCTAGAAATAAAGGAACCAAGAATGCTGGTGGTCACAAAACAGTAACCTTGCCTACTTTAAGTCACTCACATTTTTAGATTCTTGAGGCAAGGGGAATAAAGAAATTTAAAATGATTCAATTCTGAACCCAACCTAGTTTAATGAAATGAGTATTGTATTTAGAGACAGAAGTACTGGGTTTGAATCTTTAATCTGTTCTTTACTACCTTTAGTAACCTTAAGCAACTTGATTGGGATTTTCTGTCTCAAGTCAGTTCATCCAGCCTAGGGGCTGGGTACTGTGTTAGGCATTAGGGATAAAAATGATAAAAACAAACAAAAATAACTACAATAACAATAACAACAATAAAAATCCCATAACAAACATATTTTGTCCTCAATGAGTTTGCATTTTACTGGAAAGAAGTTTAGGACCAAAGTTTCATTAAGGTTATTTCATAGCATTTGAAATTATCCACAATGAATAGAATAACAGTAAGGATTGAGTTTTCATTTTCAATACGGCACATTACCTTTGCATACAATCTGAATTATTGGACTAAATGGCTTCTGAGTTCCCTTTAAGCTCTAGAGCTTTGATTCTCTAGACCTCTGATCCCCATTCAGCTAGTGTTTCCCATAGACTAGTGATCAATTTACAGCACATATTGGGACCTCTGCTTGATGGAGAACAGTACATATGCAAATACTTCCATAATAAAAATTTCCAGTCTTTCCAGCACCACTAACATATCACCTGCAGATAATTTACATTTTCAATCTGTTTTCACTTCAGATTCTTCCTCAGAATCTGTTTCCGCTTCAATTTCCCCCTCTGTTTCATTATTTTCACTCTTCCTTACTTTGTCCCAGATCATTCCTAGCTGTGTTGCCCACTGGCCTCCTGCTCATTTGAATTCTGAGTTCCATGTCCCTTTTAACTTCTTACTATATTTTCCCCACTCAAGCTCCCCAACAAAGAAGCAGCTATTAAGTTGTTACTTCTTTTGGGGGGATTGTTATGTGAGGATCTATGTTCATCTGACAGAAGCCATTGGAAACAAGATACAACATCTTTTAAGATTCATAATGTCAGAATAGAGAAGTCTTGTCATGGTTTTCACATGCTGCAGAAAGTTTCATAGAATATAGGGCATATGGCCCCTGTTCTCAGGGAGTTTCTAGTCTTTTATTTATAAGAGTTTTACAAAAAACGCCCTTCAGATCAGTTCATTTTAAGATAATCTCCTCATTCTTCTTTGGGCTTGTACTCTGGACCGAGGAGGTCCAGAACTGTCCTACTTCTTGAATCAATCAATTAATCAATATTTATTAAGTACCTACACTGTGCTAAGTGGTGGGGATGAAAAAAGAGATAAAGACAGTCCCTGCCCTTAAGGATCTTAAGCTTCACTTCAGTCCTGGGATTCCTAGGCTAGTAGTGTTACTAGCCCCAGAGACCTTTCCCTCTGATTGGATGACTCCTCCCAGAATCTCCATTTCAAGCAGGGTATCCAGTCCAGCCACATCTTCTTCCTCTTTCTCTACCACATCCCCAGACCAGGTACCTTTATGGCCCTTCATCCTTTCAGCTTCCTTTTATGTATTGTCTTTCCTCACTATAATGTAAGCTTTTTGAGGCCAAGGATTAGATTTCTTTCTACTTGTATTTTTATTACCAACACTTGGCACAGTGTCTAAAACATAGTAAATGCTTAATAAATAAATGTGAATTAGGGGCAGCTACATGGTGCAGTGAATAGAGTATTGGTCCTGGAGTCAGGAGGACCTGAGTTCAAATCCTGTCTCAAACACTTGATATACTTACTGGCTGTATGACCTAGGGCAAGTCACTGAATCCCAATTGCCTTGCCTTCCCCCCTAAAAAAATGTGAATTGATTTACTGACTGATGCTTTAAAAACTGGAAGAAACCAAAGTAAAAGGCTATTCTTTGTAAAATATATGTTATTTATGTGCTTGTATAAAAATGACCAACTAATTATATTACTCTAGTTACTTTCTATTGGTATTTTGATCAGGAAACTAAAGGGTTAATGTTTGCCTTGGCATCTCACCCAAATGATATGTAAGGGACTGCATAAAATGGGCATAAAGTGCTTTGAGATCCTATGATACAGCGATCACTTCCAGTTAGTGGATTTGGGGAAAGACTCATGGGAGAGGAGACATTTAAGTTGGATATTGAAGGATATATAAGATGTGAATAAGATGATCAATTTTAGCTTCCAAGGGCACTAGCTCATTCATAAAATAACTCTCCAAAGAAACTAGAATTTAAAATGAGATTATTTATCATTTGATGGTTATTTGTTGTATTGTGTGTTCATTTTTTGGGAGTAGAATTTTAAAAGAATTTACAACTCCAGCTGTAGGTAACTCTCAACTTAATCTAGTTTCATTAATGATACAGACAAATATCACAAATTAAAAGTTCCTGGAATGAGGTAGAAGGTGAGGTATGAATTAATGAAGTAGTTAGAACCTTTACCATGGAGTTATTTTTCCTGACATGTAAACAGAAAACATCTTGTGTAGGAAAATGTTTGAAATGTATGGAGCATAAGTGACTTAGAGAATTTGTTTTTACCTATACCTATAATGTTATCAAGATAGGGAACTCCCAGTATGAAATCTCCCTTCACAGATGTAGATGGCACCACTCATCTACAATTTGTAGTTTTAGAGAACTGCCTGGGAACTTACCTATTATATGTCAGAAGTAGGATTCATCTTCTCTAATAGAATACACTCTCCTTGAGGGCAGGGGGCTATTTCAGTTTGTTTCTTTATCCCTAGTGCCGACCTAGCACAGTGCTTATTACCTATTAAGTGCTTAATAAGTATATATTGATTGATTTCTCATTCTAAACCATGTGTCTAACCATTATGCTCTCCCACTCCTTTTGGAGTCATTATACTAATGATGATAATAAAAAAAGAAATACATTTTTGAGCCAAAATCTAAGGAAGTTATTTTCAAAGGAAATTTTGATTTCCCTAGAGAGTAGATAAATAATAAAAAGTAACATTTATACAATATTTCTAGATTTATAAAGCATTTTTTCATGGCATACATATGAAGTAGGTAATATATACTGTATTGACCCCTTTTTAACAGATAAGGAAACTGAGTCACAGAAAAATGAAAGGGCATGCCTTCAGTGACAGGCAACTAGTAAATACTGAAATCAGGACTTGAACTCAGATCTTCAGATCCTATAGTCTGTGTGTTTTTGCTTTACAAGGCTCAAACAATTTACTTGTCATTATAGTTGTGGTGAGGAAGCTCCACTGTGGAGCCTAATTTGGATTTCTGAGACAGTTTTAATATTGATTGGTGCTAATGATCCTGTGACTTCTGTGGACTGTGGAGTATATTTCCTTGTTAGTTAAAATAAATAACCTTGAATAAAAAAGACACAATGAAAACTACAGTAATTGTCTGTGTTAATTTACAGCCACCAAGGCTTTAAGGGTCATTAGCCTAATGAAGATACTGATTTTCCCCCTTTTCTAAAAATTCCTCAAGAATATATTCCCAAGAGTTCAAAAATGATGATCTGGGATGATTTGTTCATTTGGGATGAAAATTCAAAAGCAAAAATGCCTAATGAATTTCCCAGTCAGACAATCCTATAAGAGCTTTTACTGAGAAGAATCTGGTATCTGAGAGTAAAGTTAAATGAAATCCAAGGAGGCCGTGGGAAACCCCTTTAGAGTGGCACAGAACTCCTTGACACGTGAGACAATGAAGTGCATGCCCCTAAATCCAGATGAATAAAAGAACAGGTATCGACAGAAAAAGAGGAAGGCACATTTCCAAAATCACCAACAAGAGATGGAACCCTGATAGCTCCAGGTGGTGGTAAGGTTGGCAGCAACAGGAAGTGGATATTTTCCTCTGTCTCAGGAAACTGAACTCTCTTCTGACATAAATCTCTCTGCGGTTGTTCATTCATTCTTTTCTGACATCCAGATTCAATTACCTTGGTTACATTTTCATAGTCCTGCCCTTGGAAAGTATTTAAACTTCATCCAGAGTAGACTGTGGTGGATTGTTTATTTAGAATTCTGACTTGAGTGATGTGTACTCCACCTTCATTCAGGTAGCTTTCCTGGATTTCTAGGTTACAAGGAGTAGATCAAAGTGCTAACTTTATAGTTAAAATCTTTCATGGCACAGAATGTTGGACAAATTTCTGTTACGTAAATGTCTATTAAAAAGGGAGTTTGAAATAATATGAAAATGTTCTAGTGATACAGGGGATAATGAGAAGTCTCATCATCTATAGATGCAAGTTGCCACATATTTTCCATGATGATTGAGGGTGAGATATTAGGTCAAAGGCATTATTAGGGGCATCTATGACCAGTAAAGTAGATGTACTGATCATTTAGTAAAAGTGAGGGATGACAGATGAACAGCCTGATATTTTCTCAGGTAACTTAAATACTTGAAACCCAAATAATCAAGGCAAAAACAATAGAAGAAGGATTCCAGCTCATTGCATGAATTCCCTCAACAGGATTTGTTGAAAGATACACAAAAGAATCACCCAGAATAAAAGGGCATGGGTGGGTACGTACCCACTCAGAAATCAAGAATCCAATGATATATTGAAGCCTGAGCATGTAACCAGTGGAGAAAGAAGAGTAGACAATGAAAGAGAGGATAGGCTTTAAGCCTCTAAAGATTTAAGAAATGTAGTTTCAAATTGGCATATTGCATCTACTTCTCTAAATAGTATGCACAAGATCCTATGACTTAGAACTGATATCTTAGAGGTTGTCTCAGTTAATCTCCTAATTTTATAAATGGGGAAAGTGGGGCCCAGAATCAGTGATTTACCCAAGATCACATAGGTAATAAGGTTGTTGAGGAAAGATTTGAACTTAGGACTTCACAGATTCCAGACCTAGACCTCTTAGCACTTAGAAATCTAATTTTGAGTCGTTTACTTACTGTGGGGCAAAATTTCCAAGAAATCATGCCAATAAATTTAAACAGAATTTTTTGAGGGCATGTTGGGTATTAAAGTACCTATGTATTTAATTAAATATATTATATATATATATATATATATATGTATATGTAGTGTCTTTTTAAAAATTTTATTTACTATTAGTTTAAAAAGTGTCTTTTTTCTATAAGAATATAAAGATGAAGTCATTTTATTCTCTTTCTACAAGAATTTAAAGGGATCTGCCCAGAAACATGTTTATTAGGTCATGTGAGTCAATACCTTTTGATATCTACATTATACATATCTTTCTTCTTGGGGAGAATGAACAGTTGATCACAGCTTTAATTAATATCTTAAGGCTTCTTTGTTTCAGTAAAGCAATGGACTTTGACTTTATCTTATTCAATCTCCCTCTCCTTTTTCTCCCTCTTCTCTTCTATTCTTTCTCTCCCACTCTCTCCCTCTTTTTCTCTCAATCTCTCTTTGTCTCGACACACCCCAAAACCCCCCCACAAAAATTTAGCTTGGGAATCTTCAGTGGAGAGGCTTCATTTATTTCTTCCTTTCCATCTTTGAGTGGAGAGAAGCCAAGAGACACACAGTCAATGTTATCATTAGATAAGGGTCATTTCAGTACTGTAGCTCTTCTTGACTGTTTCTTCTGTTCATCATAACACAAATGTTTAAGTCGATATTGGGAAACTGAAAATGGGAGTTGCACCCCATGGTGGAACTTTATATTGAAACAAACAAAGTCGTTGGGGCTTCTGATTAAGACGGTTCATGGAAGATGAAAGCATATTACTCAAGTACCTTGAAAACAAGTCAATATATTTATATAAATAAACTATTTCCTTAACTCTTTCTTAAAAGACAGCACATAATTTAGTCTCAATGAGGAATTATTGAATGCTTAGCATATATTTATCTCTTTGCTAGTTACTGTATATAGTATGTATATACTAACAACAATCAGTTGTTGGGAAATTATGAAGAATTTGTGCCAGCCAAAATATAATCAAAGGCTCAAAAGTATATTAGTAGGTAATATTTCTATTATGTTCTGTTTGTAAAATACTTCTCTTCCCTTCCCCCATGTCCCCATCAGAAACTCTGTGAAATAAGTTGTGCTTGCATCATTTTTCCCATTCCATCCTTCATTGCTCATGTTCACACAGCTGGCAAGTGCCAGAGTTAGGATTCAAATTCAAGTCTTATGACTTCAGATTCAGCATTTTTTTTTCCATTAAGCCCCACAGTCTTTCAGTGATAAGTTCTGTGGGAGGTGGAGAAGGAAAGATGTTAGTTATTGATTTTGTTAAAAGAACTTTTCTATAGAAACCAGGCCCTTGTATTTTACTGAAAAATTAGACAAATCCACCAGATTTTGGGGAGCATCTACCATGTATTTGGCACTATATTAGGATCTGGGTGGTGGTGGTGGGTGGTAGAGATGTAGAAAGATGAACCACACAGTCCTTACCTTCAAAGAACTTACAATTTAGCCAACATGAGAAAGCAGGAGAAACACTTTGGTAAGATTTAAATTCTCCAGATTTGTATACTTTTTAAAATTTGAAGCACTTTTGATACCAAGTGGCATTTATTTTCTCATTAGGAATTAATATAAAGTTAAGTCTCTTGACTGAAATTATTGAAGTAGCTAAATTTTGAAATTCATAGCTTTTGATCCCAAATCACAATAAAGCCATGCTGCTGGCCTGCAGGCCTGCAGTACATTATCCTGGCTGTGAGTTGATCACAGTGACTGACAAGGGGGATCTGACTTTATGGGCCATATGATAATTCCTGCAAATCCACGAGGGCCTTTCCTAATCTTTTGCAGGTGGACAGAATTTAAACAATAGGAAAGGTTAAATGGAACATGGAAACAGGAAGATATATATTCCCTCTGACTGTTTTGATTCATTACCTCTTCATGTGCTCTCAGTGTAGCTCACTCCATGAGCTTTTTTTGTGGATGAAACCCTTTAGTAATGGCTTCTAGAGACTCCCACCAGTAAATGTGTGCTGCAGCCTCCATAGAACCATATGATTGCAGGAAAGAACGAACCTTCAGACAATATTTTCGGTACAGTTGAACCATTTTTTTGGATAAAAAATTGCCAGGTTTATTTCCCATGTAAATTTTGAAATGGCCCTTTTTTTATTGGAGGTAAATAGCTTTTCTCATGTAAGAATTCCTGGTGGGCCACAGATGTTTCACTATGTTACCTAAGTTATTGTAGAGATTTTGTACCACTAGAACTGTAACTAGAGTGTGGTGGTCAGAGTTCTCTCTTGGGACACAGGGCAGGGAGATTTTTAAGGACACCAACAGTACTCATACGCCTTCAGCATGTAGGCTCCCTTGAGTTTAACACTGATTAAGTTAAGAACTATAACTAAATTAAGAAGCCACCAAATGGCATTCATTCTCCTCCAGCAGCCCTAGCCTTGGTGCCCTTTTTCTTGGCCCTTCCTCTGTCCCCTGGTAGTGACTTCTTCAAGTAGATTCCCATGAAATCCCGATATTTTTATCTTCCCATTATGGGTTCTGGGGTTTCTTCCCTGACACCTGAGGTTTCTCCTTCCCCCAGCCCCAACAACTGAATCTTCCAAACCTCATTTGAAGCTACGTTTTAGAGTGTTTGCTTTAGCTGTCTAAAGTATTAGTTAGTTACTTCTCTATGCATCAATTTGTTTTGTGCAATTTCTTGGGAGGAAGGTAATGATTTTGAAATTTCTCTTGCTCACTGTACAATATTATTCTTTGCCATGGAGCACACTTTAGGAAAGTTATGAGACTTGTGTGTGGCCAGGGGATTAAGTGTAAATTCCATGCAAGTAGCACCACACCTAGTGAGTGAGGGGCCTCAGCCCACCCTTTGGGAACCACTTGACTAAGTGATTATGCAGAACAACCAGTGAAGTCATGGTATCAATCATTTTTATGGTTAAAATTATGCATACATGTATATATATGAAATAATCCCTTCAGTGAAATACATGCACACAGTTACAATGCAAGCCCCTTTTAAACGACGACCTACAAATACAATTTTTTACATACTCAGCAGGACCATTGTGAGGAAAGCACATCCATACAACTCAAGCACTATATAAAATGAGACATTGTTATTAGGAAGGGGATGATGAAGTCCATCAGGGCCTTTTGCTGTGACCTCGGGGAAACTCAGTGAGTTAAGATTGCCTGTGAAAGTGAAAGCTTCTTCATGACTGGGTGCCTGGGTCATGGAAGCATTTAACTCCAGGCCACACCCAACGTACACACCAGTCAATTGATTTAAAAGGGTACCATGGGAGGGTTATATGGATATTTTCTTTTGAATTACAAGTCACATTCAAATGGTGTCTCAAAATTTGCTCCCCTCCTGTTCACCTGGTTATCTTAAAAGGCCTAAATCACTGGAGCAAGGTCCTTCTAAAGCTGCCTTTAAATAAAAGGGGGACGGGTTTGATTCAAATCTTACAATATACTTGTAATATACATTTTCATTCGAATAATTTTAATATCACATTGAAAAAGAGTTCTGTCTTTGTGACTAGGATTAATTTGTAAAGCTGAGTACAGGACATGTGAATTTTAAAGAATGAGTAATAGCAGAAGAAAACAAAAGCACATTAAAACCAAAACCAAACATAGGTTCTGAGGTCAGAAGACCTAGCTTTAAATCCTGCTCTCTGGTATTTATCACTTATGTGATCATAGACAAATCACTTACCGCTCTTGCTCCTTAGTTTTCTCATCTGTAAAGTGAGAGATTTGTACTATATGGTAATCTGAGGTCCTTTCCAACTCTGTATCTATGACCTTTTTATGATTCTTATGAAAAGATGAAGAGAATTTTTGTTTTCAACTCAACCAGTATTTAGTTGAGCAATCTAATATATCCAGGTATGGAGCTTCCCTCCTTTCTGGGGTAGCATTAATGAGACATTATTCCTGATTGTCCTATCTACTTTTCAGAGACTAGAGCTATTACAGAAAAATAATTTTTTATTAAATCTACATTGATGCCATCCCCATCCACCCATTTAATAGGGTCATCTCTGTCTCCATATCAATAGTTTCCCCTTTCCCAACCCCTTATGATTAGAATAAGAGAAGCCAAGCACTTGCCTTCATGCTGAGTTTTTGCCTTTGGGGCTGCTGATGGTTTCTCTTGGGCTCAGGCACATGAACCAATGCCAACTCACACAACTGATTGACTCCATTTTTCTTGACTCTTTGCAGGACTACACCTTAGCTTAGTCATATCTGTTTTGTTTTAAAGCATCTTTAGTACTTGAGTATTTGAATGGGTCCCTTTGAAATAAGAATTCTGTGTAAATCTCACTAAATAAATGTAAGATAGAAGTCCAATCACCTTCAGACTATGCTCCCACTTAAGTGAAAGACAACTCAATCTGGCAGTAATTTTCTAGCCTTTGATTGTTCTCCAACAAAGTTTCCTCCCTTCTGTTTAACGCTAAAACTGCTTCTATCAGTTGGTGTGAGTGCATTTTGAATGTATTTTGCATCCTCAGTACTAATTCTATGAATGTTCATTTAAGGGTATGCATTTCAACAACATATTTCTCTATCGGAAATTTCATTAACAGAAGCAAAAATAGGAATATTTACTTAGATTTCTTTAGAGCTTTAAGGTTTCAAACTACTGTCCTTAACAGCAATCTTGCAAGCTAGGTATCATAAATACTAATGTCCCTACTTTACAGATTAGGAGACTGAGATTGAGGGAAGTGAAGTAATCTTTCCAAGGTCACAAAGGTAGGAAAGGAGCAAATAAGGGGCCATATATAGATTCTGATTTCAAATCTAGTGCTTTTTTCACTAAACAAGGATACCTCCTAAGTAATATTGGTCTCACAAGGATATATTCAAGGATAGCAGGTAAAAGAGGTGATGATATGAAAATATAATTAAATAATAACTAAAACAGCACTAACTATGGATCCTAAAATGTGAATTTTGTAGTCTCATGGTTGAGAGAGGAGAAGAGAAATCTAACATGAATTCAGCAGGAAGAGGAAGGTAAAGGGAAGGTTGAGAGGGAAGGGTCCTAAAGGAAACCTATAGAAGGACAGAGCAGGTTCAAGGTCCTAGAAAAAAATATATCATGAAAAAATTTGTGTCCCCTGGCAATTTTTAGGAACAGGCTTCCAGAAGTTATGCTTTCTTTCTCATCTTCTCCTGGAGATCAGGGCTGGGGAGATCCATCTGTGGGTGAGATGTCAGTTCTGAACTCATCCCATCCAACCTTAAAAAAACTAAACCTACCTTCCTTAAAGGGCTGCAGTATGATATCTAGACTTAGTATAATTTTAGGGATTCCTTTTGTCCCTAAAATCTCTCCCCACCTTTTTTTTTTGCTAATAGCAGAAGTTCCTTAAGAAGAAGCAAAGCCTTTCATATCAGATCTATAGACAAAAGACTTAAAATAAAACTTCTAGCTGAGTTAACACATCGACTCAAACACATTAATTGTAAAATCATAAAGTGTCATCAATTAGTCAACAAGAGTAAGTGACTTACATCAGATTCCTTCACTGGATGGAGAGGAACAGTGAAGAGCACAAGACAGGATAACTGAGTTTGGAGAAAAGTCATTATTGAAAGAGAAGCAGGTGGGGTGGCTAGGTGGCGCAGTGAATAGAGCACCGGCCCTGGAATCAGAAGGACCTGAGTTCGGAGCCGGCCTCCGACACTTAATCCACACAAAAACAACAACAAAAAAACCTAGCCGTGTAACCTTGGGCAAGTTACTTAACCCCAATTGCCCTAAAGGGGCGGCTAGGTGGCGCAGTGAGTAAGAGTGCCGGCCTCGGAGTTGGGATGACCCGAGATCAGATCCGGCCTCAGAAAATGAGCACCCACGCATAAATAATGACTAGCCGTGTAACCTTGAGCAAGTTACTTAACCCCAATTGCTTTAAAAAAAAAAAAAAAGAAAGAGAAGCAGGAGCTTGTGAACATTTTAACGAACTGTGATTTTGGTTGGTTCTGGATATTCTCTTCAGGAATGTAAATTATAGTGTCTCCACAATGTAATGAATTTTTTTTTAATGAGTTGCCCCAGCTGAAAACATCATGACCATGCCTTCCTTCCCTTAGCTAGGCTTCTCCTTGGTCAACAGATGTAAAGTTTGTCCCCAGCCCACACTCAAAGTCTTTCCAGCTTTGAAGGACATGCCAGAGCTTATGTTCCATAGGAAAGGATTTTAGGATCTTTGGAGTCCCTTCTGAATCAGGATGAGGTGTCAATGTAAGGCTTCAATGGAGGTGACCTCATAGAAATGCAGTACTTCATATTTCTCGCTAGGAAATGTCACAGAGGTAGAGATGGGAGGTGTGGGGTGCATAAAGAGAGACTAGGGACAAAGAACAACTGAAGACTTCTTCATTTTGCCTAAGGGTTGGTTTGGTTTATTTTTATTTAGAGAAAAATTGAAGGTGCGATTTAGATGGTATAGGGTTTTTTTTTTTTTATCATTCCAACTTATTGAAGCAATTCTGTTATACATTCTGTTAAAAAAATAAAGTGATCTATGCTAAGAGGTAGTCCGATCTCATCCAACACAGGTGATATGGCTATTCATTAGACTTCCATAGGGTATATTATTTAGGTTTATAATTACAGTTTGGGCTTGTCATCCCAAATCATATAACACTACAGACATATACCTAGGTTGACCTGAATCTGTTAATAAGCATTCTTTGGGTGTCGCTTGATGAAAATGAAAAGTTTGAGAGACATAATTTTTGTATAATTAATTATTTTGTTGATAATGTTATCAGATAATTAATAAAAGGGGTCAGTGTATTTTGTAATGCCAAAGACCTCTCATAGAACACACTCAACACTTATATGCCTTTTGAAGAGTGGGTGTTGCTAAGGAAAGTAATAATTCTGACTGGTTAATAATGAATGAGATGATTGAATATTATAATGAGAGGTGGACTCATTTTAATGAGGGGATGGGGGAACTAGATTGCTGCAGCTCTCAGACCACCCCCAGCCTTGACAATTTAGACAATCCACCCCCATCCTGAGTGGAACACAATGGGCTTCCCCACTTGGGTGGGGTCTGAAGGAGATTGAGGAGAAAATTCATCCAGTCTCATTATCAGCAATGTCCTTTAAATGCTAGTTTCTAGATGATAGAATGAGAATCTAAGCAGGGAAAAACCCAGATCTCCCTACTAACTAGTTATTTAATAATCATTTTCCTCAGGCTTTTCAACTAGTCAGAATCCACTTGTGCTTTCACAAATCAATGCTTCTCCTTCTTCTCCACAAAGATATTAGGAAAGACCATGTCAAATACCAATATGGCATACTATGTCCACAGTATTTTTCTGTAGACTTTAATAAGTATGTGCTATACCAGAGGTTCTGAGATTTATCTGACCTACTGACCCCTCTTAAAAAATACTGAGAACCTCCCTGGGAATTTACTTTAACTCTTTAATTTTTAAAAAAAATGTATCATTTAAATATATTTTTAAAGATACATCTTAAATTTAATAACTTATTTTGACTTTGTTGGTTTTTTCCTGCATTGAAGTTTTGATGATTCAATATTGCATTATGTAATTGTATAGTATCATAATGTAAACAAGTCATTACATGCACACATTTCTGCTAATGCATGCTGGACTTCCCAACTATACCTGATATGCTTATCTGCCAATATTTGCTTGTTAAGACCTGTTGGCAGACTTGACCACCGAACGGTTATAACTTGCATTTTGTTGTTTATTTGGAAGATTATGTAATCACTACAACTTTAACTCTGCTACACAACTGATGAAACATGTATGAAAGGTTTTTCAAATTCTTCTTCTCTTCTCTTCCCTTGTGCTTTCATAGCTCCCTTATTTTTATCACTGCCCTCTCCCCCACCAGTTGCAACTCAGGCTACTACCATTCCCCTAGATCATAAAACATTTGATATTAAAACTTTGAATTCCAGATTCTTTCCCTTCCTCTATCATCACCCACCATTAGTGGTAAGATAGGCAATTCCCTTCAACTATTCTCATACTGAGAAAAGTTTCATAAGTTACAATTATTGTTTTTCCATGTAGGACTGTAAATAGTTTAGCTTTGATAAGTTCCTTATGATTTCTTTTCCCTGTTTACCTTCTCATGCTTCTTGTATTGAATGTCAAATTTTCTATTCAACTCTGGTTTTTTCATCAAGAATGCTTGAAAGTGGGGGTGTAGCCAAGATGGCGGAGTAGAAACAGCTCATCCAAGCCATTCTGCCCCCAGATTTCCTCCAAATTATGTAAAAGGGGACTCTGAACAACTTCTGGAGCCCCAGCACCCACAGAACGACACAGAGAAGCTAACCTCCCACTGAGAACAGCCCAGCAGCCCTGCAGGCAGGACCAGCAAAGCACTGGCAGCGCAGCATGCAGTGTATGGGGAGCTGAGCACAGGTCCATCTGAGTTGAGGTTTTAGCCCCAGGGTGGCTGGGCCAGCGGCCAGCTGGAGGGACCCCAGAACACCAGCAGCCGTGGCGATTCCAGAATTATCAACATAGACATGCCTAGGACAAAATGAGAGGTTAGTGCCCTATGGACTTTGGGACCAGTATTTGGGGAACGCGTTGGCTTCCTCCCCTGGGGGCTAGAAGCCACTGAGGAGACACGCCATTTTGTAGTTTTCAGAGGCAGCTCCAGCTCCTGGCCTGCGATCTGTAGGGAGAGCCAGCGATCAGTCTTGGGGGGTAATCACTCTTGCTTTAACCTCCCTGGATCTGGATTGTGATCTGGGGTGGAGGTCGTGGGTGGGTTTCCAGCTTGCCAGAAATAGAAGTTGGCCCCCCCCACACGTTCGGGCTGAAAGTTCCTGTCTGGCGCCAGGCCATAGTGTGGCAACAAGCCCAAAAGTCAAGTAATTAAGTGGCAACATGCCAAGGCAAAGGAAACAAATTAAACAGAAAAATGCAACCTTAGACTCCTATTTTGGGGGCAAAGAGGATCGAAGCATAGAGAGAGAGGAGGACTGTGAGGTCAGAAGTCCTGCTCCAAAAGCCCCAGGGGAAAACATGAGCAGGTTGCAGGCTGTAGAGGACCTTAAGAAGGACTTTAAAAATCAAATAAGAGAAGTGGAGGAAAAATTGGGAAGAGAAATGAGAAGAATGCAGGAAAAGTATGAAATGAGGGGCAACAGCCTGACTGAGGAAAACGACACCTTAAAAAATAGACTAGCTCAAATGGCAAAAGAGGCCCAAAAGGGCAATGAGGAGAAGAATGCCTTGAAAAGCCGAATTTGCCAGATGGAAAAAGAATCTCAAAAGCTCACTGAGGAGATTCATTCCTTCAGAGTTAGACTGGAGCAAATGGAAGCTAGTGACTTTATGAGAAATCAAGATGCTGGTAAGCAGATCCAAACAAATGAAAGAATAGAAGGCAATGTGAAATATCTCATGGGAAAAACCACTGACCTGGAAAATAGATCCAGGAGAGACAATTTAAAAATTATTGGACTACCTGAAAGCCATGATCGAAGAAAGAGTCTAGAAATCACCCTTCAAGAAATTCTCGAGGAAAGGGGGAAGAATAGGAAGGCAAAAAGTCAAAACCACATTCTCATTGAATTTGGTTCAGGGAGAGAATGACATACATACTAAATGGGATATCTCAATCTGCAGCATAATAGGGGGAAGGTGGATGAGAGGAGGGATGATGGATGGGAGGGCATCCTTGGGGGGAGGGGAGGTTGGAAGTACCCACTATAGAAGAGGGACAGGGTCAAGTAGGGAATGGACCAGGTGGGGGGTGGGATGGGTGGGAGGGAAATAGTAGCAGCCTTGTATAATATATCTACTATGGTGATGTTTTGCATAGCTAGACATGTACAACACATACTGAATTACTTATCTTCCCAGAGGGAATGGATGACAAGAGAGGAAGGAAATGGATCTGAAAATCCAGGTCTTAAGATTAAATGTTTCAAATATATATAAATACTACTATTAATACTCTTTTGCTTGTAATTGGGAGATAAGATGTGCAGGCATTGGGACACAAAGATTCACCTTCCTCTAATGGAAAAGTCGAAGGGGGTATGGGAGAAGATATGGGAGAGAGCAGATGGGAGGAAACGATATCTTGTGGGACTGCTATTCTGGGAGGGTGGGTAGGGGAAAAACAGGGGGGAAAATAATTGTAACTCAAAATCTGGTGGAAATGAATGATGTAAAACAGAAGTTCATAAAGCATTTGTTAAAAAAAAAAGAATGCTTGAAAGTTCTCTATTCCATTGAATCACCATATTTTCCCCTGAAAAATGATACTCAGTTTTGCTGGATAGATGATTCTTGGTTTTAATCCCAGCTCCTTTGACCTCTGGAATACCATATTCCAAGCCCTTCGATTCCTCAGTGTAGAACCTGCCAGGTCCTGTGTTATCCTGATTGTGTTTCCACAATATTCACATTGTTTCTTCTTGGCTACTTATAATATTTTCTCCTTGATCTGGGAACTCCAGAACCTGGCTATAATATTCCTAAGAGTTTTCTTTTGGGGATCTTTTTCAAGAGGTGATTGGTAGATTCTTTCAACCTCTATTTTGCCCTCTGGTTCTAAAACATCAGGGCAATTTTCGTTGAGAATTTCTTGAAGGATGATTTCTAGGTTCTTTTTTTTTTATTATGGCTTTCAGGTAGTCCAATAATTTTTATTATCTCTCCTTGACTTATTTTCCAGGTCAGTATTTTTTCCAGTGAGATATTTCACATTGCCTTCTATTTTTTCATTTTTTGTATCTGTTTAATAGTATCTTGATTTTTCATAAAGTCACTAGGTTCTGTTTGCACCAATCTAACTCTGAAGGAATTATTCTCTTCAGTGAGCTTTTGCGATTGCTTTTCCATCTGGCCAACTTGGTTTTTTAAGGCATTCTTCTCCTCATTGGTTTTTTGAACCTCTCTTGCCATTTGAGTTCGTCTATTTTTTAAGGTGTTATTTTCTTCAGTCAGGTTGTTGACTCTCTTTTCATGATTTTCTTGCATCATTCTCATTTCTCTTCCCAATTTTTCCTCCATTTCTCTTATTTAGTTTTCAAAATCCTTTTTAAGCTCTTCTATGGCCTGTAACCAGTTCATACATTTTTTGCAATCTTTTGATGCAGGAGTTCTGACTTTGTTGTCTTCCTCTTGCTCCATGCTTCTATCCTTTTTGTCCCCCATAAAGGAATCCAAAGGCGGATTGCTATGCTTGCTTTACTTCTTTTGCTTGTTCATATTGCCACTCAATCATTTGACTTTTGAGATTTTTGCCGCTGTAGAGCTCTGCTTTCAGAGAGAAGAGCTTTGTCCCAAATCGCTGGGGTTTTCACAGCTGCCAGAGCTATTAATTGCATGCCCTCTTGGAAGCCTCCACTGGCTCTGGTACACTGGTCATACATCCCAGGTCCTCCACCCTTGACAGTGATCCAGATCCACAGAGGTTAAAGCAAGAGCGATTACCCCTCAGAATGGTTGCTTTGTCCCCCTAAAATCTGCAGGCTAGTTGCTCTGAAGTAGCCAACTGGCTGTGGCTGCCATGCCTTAGCCACTTCTCCCTCTGGGGGCAGAGGCTGGACTGTACTTCTCGACATCCTGTTCCCAAAGTCTGCACTGACCTCTCACTTTGCCTTTGGCATTTATGGATTGATAATTCTGGAAAACACCACAGTTGCTGGTGATCTGCTCTCCCAATGTGTCTCTAGCCTTGGCAGGTTGGGCTACCCTGTGGCTAAAGCCGTGGGCTCATACAGGGCTGGGCTCTGCTCCCAGTGCACTGTAATAAACCTTTACTGTCTGCCTGCTAGGCTGTCTTCAGCGGGAGATTTGTTTCTCTTTGTCACTTTATGGGTTCTGTAGCCCTAAAGTTTGTTTAGAGTCATTTTTATAGGTATTTGAGGTGGTTATGAGGGGAGTGCAGGGAGTTTTCCTGCTTCTATGCTGTCATCTTGGCTCCGCCCCCTATAAATCTTATTCTGTGTGTATGTTGTCTCCCCCATTAAACTGTGAGACCCTTGAGAGCAGCCTTTCTTTATATCCCTGAACCAAGCATCATCTCTTTTCCTTTTTAATTAATCATGCCACAGTATTGTACTATTCAAAATATTCTTTCCAAAAAACTTTTGGGTACATGTCAGAACATATTAACCATTCACTAGTTATGAGGAATAATTAGAGGTGGATCCCATGTGATCATTTGATCCATTGTTGGGAATAACAGTTTCAGAAGAGTTGATTGTCACATTATGTGATTGTCTAGTCATGGTTTCCCACTTCCAAGCATGGTTGAATTAGAGGATTCCTGTATGGTGCTCTGATCTTGACAAAATATTCTTTTGCTTTGGGGGAATTTTAAAATCATAAATTGATTTTAAAAGCATTATAACAATCAATACTATCTTAAAAATAGCTCTTATGAAGCTTTTTACCTACAAAATGTCTTATTTGATCAACCACAATTGACTACAGCTCAGCTTACTAATGCCTTTCCTAGCTGCTTCTAATAATCTGATCCCAAACCACCGTCCTTTCCATAATCACTTAGTTTGGAAACAGAAGCTTCTCTTTATATACATCCAAAATGATGCTACAAACAAATTCCACAAAAACTGAACGTAAAGGGCAAAGGAAGCAGAATGTATTATCTTAGACCCATTCTCTATGTAGTTCTCTCCAGACTGGGATTCTTGGAGGCTGACAGCATAAGCATATCCTGTAATTTGGAGAAAGGGCAATAATTTTGCAAGCCCCTTGAGATGGAGATGCACTTCCCATGAGACAGCTGCCGTCTTCTGAGTCCCTGAGAACAAGTGAGGGCACAATTGTGATGGACATGAGAAAGACCAATGCCTGGTCACAGATTGGATCACTTTCTCATCAGTTATCACATCCCTGGGAGCATTGAGATTCTTTGTAATAACTTCCAGAACCCCTTGGATACTCAAGATGTAATCTCCTTTTTCTCCCCCATCTTGCAGAACAAGATTTTAACAGAAGGGAAAGTATTAATTCTAGTCTTAGGACATCCATTTAAGATTTTGTTGCCTCAGTTCTGACTCACAGTGTGTGGGATCTCTTCTTTGACCACTTAAGTAAGCTTCTATGACTCATTGTGGGTCAGAGCCTCAAGCATTAACAACAGTAACATTAGCTGGCATTTTTATAGCATTTTAAGGTTTGTTTAAAAAAACAACCTTTCAATCAATAATCAATCAATAAACATTTAATAAGGACCTACTACATGTCAGACATGTGCTAAGTGCTGGGCTTGACACAGGTTGTTTGATCTTCCTAAAAATTCTATAAGGTAGATATTGTTATCATTATACTCATTTTACAGGTGAGGAAACTGAGGCTGACAGGCCTCTCTTCCTTTCATTTTGTTTACAGTGATGTGCTTAGGGTAAAATGTCTGAGGCAGGATTCAAATTTGAGTCTTCCTGACCCCAAGTCCTGTATTCTAGCTACTGTACCACCTACAAGAAGGGAGTCATGTTATGTTCTTGGCATAGATTTGGGAGGGACCAAACCCATATAGTTTAGCTCAAATCTAAAAATGAATGCTGTCTATAGCCTACCTGTAAATATGCAGCTTGTGCATAATGAACAACAATGGGGTGGGGCAAACTGCTACTTTCCAAGGTATAGATCCTTCTACCTTGGTATAACTCAAGTTGAGGGGAAGCTTTAATTTATATCGAGATGAAATTTGCTTATTTGTAATTCCAGTCAATTTATCCAGGGGTGAAGGGGACAGACATTAGAACAAAATTAATTCCTCTTTTAGCTGATACTCCTTCAAATACTTGAAGATAATGCCTGCTCTGTCTTCTGTGTCAAAAATCACAAATCCTTTCAATTGATCTTCAAGTGACTAGAACTAAACACCCTTTACTTTTCTGAATGCCTTCCTGGATGTCTTCAAGTTTGTCGATGTTGTTCCTAAAGCATAGCATGCAGAAGTGAATACAAGGCTCAGATGTAATCTGACGAGGACAGTATATTGTGTGGGCTATCAGCTCTTTATCTTTGAAGCTATGTCTTTTTCTCTCTTGAACAAAAAATCAGCAATGTTTTTATCTTTTCTTTTTTATAAGTCATTTATGTACATCGCTCTTCTCCCTCTAACCACACCCCCTGTTACAAAGAAGAGTAGTTAAATGAAATTTAGTGACAAAGGAATCATGTAGGATAGCATATTGAATATCTTGTACTATGACTCTCCTCCTCCTGTGCCCCATCTAGGACCTTAGGATTATAGATTGAGAGGTGAATGGCGCCTTAGAGACAATATGGCCTAACTATTTTACAGATAAGGAAACTGAATCTCCGAGATAGTACTGATGCAGGGTCATAGAACTAGTGTCAGGAGGTGGGATCTAAAATCAGATCTTCTTGACTCCCAAGCTAGCACTTCATTCACTATGCATACTGCTATCTACCCCACTATTGAGGGAAGGGAAGGATTTTTCCTCTTTCATTCTTCAATATCAAGGTCCACTGTTGCAATTATACTGAGTTCAACTGCTTTTCAGTGTTGTTTTTGTTTGTTATTCTTGTCATTGTGTGTATATTGTTCTCCTTTTGCTCTCATATGGCTTCTCATGTTTCTTTCAATTCTTAATTAAACAAATGCTTTATTAACTTCTGGTTTACATCATTCATTTCCACCAGATTATGAGTTACATTTTTCCCCCATTTTTTCCCTACCTACCACCCCAGAATAGCAGTCCCACCAGATATCCCCTCATCCAATCTGCTCTCTCCCATATTTTCTCTCATACCCCCTTTGACTTTACCATTAGGGCAAGGTGAATCTCTGAGCCCCACTGCCTGGACATCTTATGAAACACTTAATTTTAAAACTTTGATTTTCAGATCCATTCCCTTTCTCCCCTGTCACCCACTCCCTCTGAGAAGATAAGCAATTCAGTATGTGTTGTACATGTATATCTATGCAAAACATTACCATAGTAGATATATTGTAAAAGACTGCTTATATTTCCCTGCCACCTGTCTCACCTCCCACCTGGTCCATTCCCTACTTTGATCCTGTCCCTCTTTGATAGTGGGCACTTCTAACCTCCCCTCTCCCCAGAATGCCCTCCCCTCCATCAGACCCCCTCTCATCCCCCTTTCCCCTACTCAGGAGAGTGAGTGAGGGTAAGATATTCCATTTAGTATGTATGTGATTCTCTCCTTGAGCCAACTTCAATGAGAATATGCTTTTGCCTTTTTGCCTTCCTGTTCTTCCCCTCCCCTGCAACTACTTCCCTTGCCTCTTCTACATGAGATAGTTTGCCCTACCCTGTCTCTCTCCATCTCCTCTTGCCACTTTCCTCTCTCACCTCTTGACTTCACCCCTTAAGAATCATCCCTTCCTTGGGGCGGCTAGGTGGCGCAGCGAGCAGAGAGCCAGCCCTGGAGCCAGAAGGACCCGAGCTCGGATCTGGCCCCAGACACCCAACACAGAAACAAAAACCCAGCCATGTGAACCTGGGCAAGTCACCCAACCCCAATTGCCCTCCAAAGAAAAAATAACCATCCCTTCCCATCAAATTCAACCTGTGCCCTCTATCCATGTATACCTGTGAACATATGCCATGTACCCTTCTTCAATTATTTTCATAATGAGAAAGGTTTCATCAGACACAGTTATTGTTTTTCCACGTAGGACTGTAAATAGTCCAACTTTGATAAGTTCCTTTTGATTTCTTTTCCTTGATTACCTTCTCAAGCATCTCTTGCTTCTTGTGTCTGATTGTCAAATTTTCTATTCAACTCTGGTTTTTTCATCAAGAATGCTTGAAAGTCCTCTATTCCACTGAATGACCATATTTTCCCCTGAAACAAGATACTCAGTTTTGCTGGGTAGGTGACCCTTGGGTTCATTCCCAGCTCTTTTGCCCTCTGCAATATCATATTCCATGCCCTTCTATCCCTCAATGTAGAAGCTGCCAGGTCCTGTGCCATTCTGATTGTGTTTCCACAATATTGAAATTGTTTCTTCCTGGCTGATTGTAGTATTTTCTCCTTGATCTGGGGATTCTGGAACCTGGCTATAATATTCCTGGGAGTTTTCTTTTGGGGATCTTTTTCAGGAGTTGATCTGTGGATTCTTTCAACCTCTATTTTGCCCTCTGGGTCTAAAACATCAGGGCAGTTTTCCTTGAGAATTTCTTGAAGGATGATTTCTAGGTTCTTTCTTTGATCATGGCTTTCAGGTAGTCCAATAATTTTTAAATTATCTCTCCTGAATCTATTTTCCAGGTCAGTGGTTTTTCCCATGAGATATTTCACATTGCCTTCTATTCTTTCATTTGTTTGGATCTGTTTAACAGCATCTTGATTTCTCATAAAGTCACTAGCTTCCATTTGCTCCAGTCTAACTCTGAAGGAATGAATCTCCTCAGTGAGCTTTTGAGATTCTTTTTCCATCTGGCAAATTCGACTTTTTAAGGCATTCTTCTCCTCATTTCCTTTCTGAGCCTCTTTTGCCATTTGAGTTAGTCTATTTTTTAAGGTGTTATTTTCCTCAGTCAGGCTGTTGACTGTCATTTCATACTTTTCTTGCATCTTTTTCATTTCTCTTCCCAAATTTTCCCCCACTTCTCTTATCTGCTTCTTAAGGTCCTCTATGGCCTGTAGCCAGCTTGTATTTTCATTTGGGGCTTTTGGTGCAGGAGTTCTGACCTCACAGTCCTCCTCCATGCTTTGAGCCTCTTTGCCCCTAAAATAGGAGTCCAATGTTGAACTTTTCTGTTTATTTTGTTTCATTTGCCTAGGCATATTGCCACTTAATTACTTGATTTTTGGGCTTGTTGCCACAGTAGGACTCTGCCACCAGACAGGGGAGCTTCCGCCCAAACGTGGGGTCTTCACAACTTCCGCCAGTTGGGTGGCCTCTGTAAAGCCTCCACCCACTCTGGCAAGTTGGATACCCACCCCAAACTTCCCCCCAGACCACAATCCAGATCCAGGCAGTTTAAAGCAAAAGCGATTAACCCCCAGACTGATTGCTGGATCTTCCTACAGTTCGAAGACCAGGAGCTAGAGCCACTGCTGATGCTGCAAAATGGCTTCTGTGCAGCTGTTTCTTCAGCAGCTTTTTGCCCCCAGGGGAGGAAGCCACGTGTTCCCCAAATACTGGTCCCAAAGTCCATAGGGCACTAACCTCTCACTTTGTCCTAGGCATATCTGTGCTGATAATTCTGGAATCGCCACAATTGCTGGCGTTCTGGGGTTCTACTAGCCGGCTGAAGGCCCGGCCTCCCTGGGGCTAAAACCGAGGACCTGGGCTTGGCTCTGCCAGCTGCGCTGTCGGTTCCCAGCTCACTGTGCTGCCTGCTCTCAGAGCGCTGTGCTGGCCTCTCCCTGCAGGGCTCCTGGGCTGTCCTCAGCAGGAGGTTAGCTTCTCTGTGCCGTTCTGTGGGTGCTGTGGCTCCAGAAGTTGTTCGGAGCTCCCTTTCACATTGTTTGAAATTTGTGTGGGGCAGAGCACATTGGAAATGCTGTTTCTACTCCGCCATCTTGGCTCTGCCTCTTTCAATTCTTTACATTCATCATTTCTTGTGGCCCAATAATATTCTTTTATATTCATATACTATAATTTCTTTTGTCATTCCCAAATTGACAGGCCTCTCCTCCTTCCATTTTGTTTACAGTTGTTTGCAAACCCCAAAATTTGATGCTTCTCTTAGTGGTGCCTAAAATGTCATTAACTTCCTTGCCTACTATATGACATTGTTGATTCAGAGAAATTGCAGTACAATAAAACCCTCAGATCTTTTCCCAGATGAACTACTATCTAGCTATGCTTTCTCCATTTTGTACTGATAAAGTCATTTTCTTGAATCCAAGTGTAAGATGTTACATTTATTCTGATTAAATTTTAGTTTTCTTTGATTCAACCCCATTTTCTAGACTGTCAAGAGTTTTTTTTTTGAATCCCAAGTCCATTTTCCACTGTGTAGTTATACCTCCCTGCCACCTACTTCATATGATTTACAAATTTGATGAGCATGTCATCTCTGTTGGGACCCCTGAAGGGAGTTTTGTGCATCCTTTATGAATCATCAGAAGAAATTAGGAGACCAGCTAGGACCAGAGAGATTCTGAGTGGCAGTGGCTATCGATGAGTACAGGTCCCACACTAGGCTAGTCATTTTTTTTTTTAGCAAGTATAACTGACAGGGTGACCTTGTGATTAGCATTAAGGAAGAAGACCCAGAGAAGGACGCAGTCCCCTTTCAGCCTATCTCCTGGGAATGGCAAAACTTTTATGTCTTTTTTAGAGCATAGTTGCATGTATCAGTGCTTATTTTTAGCAGCACATTACAAATTTGTTCCTTCAATTATTTCTGTGAATTTTAGGAATTTCAGTTATTCCATTTTACCGTGGTTCTATTTTGACAGTGTTGTATAGTGGGTAGAGTGTTGAACTTGGAGTAGTGAAGACCTGCATTTGAATCTTGCCACTGACATCTACTAGTTATGAGATTGTTACACATACATTCTCTCTGGTCTCAGATTACTTACATGTAAAATAAATGAGTTGAACTAAATGACCTCTAAGTTTCTTTCTAGCTCTAAATCTATAATCCTCTGACCCTACGAACCTTTCTGGGTCTCAATTTACTCATTTGTAAAATGAAGGTTTGGTATAGATAGCCTGTGAGATCTCTTCCAGCTCTAAATTATGAAAATATAAATGGATCCTAGAAAACTGTACATGGTCATCCTAAAGTAACTTAGTTGAAGTTAGAAGTCAGAAAACCTTAGTCTCAGATCTCAGTAAGGACCTCATCCCACTAGCTTAGGTAAATTTTATTCCTTTAATTTTTAAGAATCACTCCTGCTTACAGTTGTTAATTTCTGATAAAGGGAGGGCTTTGGAAATCTTAATGTAGTTCTCTAGTTCTTCTTAAGAGCTCTGTTTAAATAGCATTACATTTGTAAATGATGATTAAGATGTTGCTCTCTATAACCAGATCAAGCACCAGTCCATTTTCAACAACTAGTAAAATATGTAAAGTATTCCTTTTATCAGCTCTGGTTTCTTTAAATGAGTTTTTAATAAACTTGTTTTTGTGGTATTGCATTGTAATTAAACTTCAGTAAAGTAGTTGGTTGATAATAAGAGTTCTGCTATGTTTTATGAGGCAATAACTTAGTTCCTGAGTGGATGAACTATGAGGCCTCCTTTCTTCTTGAAAGGGGTTATTACTGGGAGAAGTGCCCTGCTCTGGTTAGTGTGATTAGGCTCTCGTCCTTGAGAATTTGGTTTCAAACAAATTCTTAGTATTAAAACTCTAGACTATTTTTCTCATGGAGCTAAGTACGTGAATGGGAAGGAATTTGAGTCATAGAATGGGTAAATTTCCCATTTAATCCTTTTCAAAGAAAATGTTCCACCAAGAAAGCAGTCATGTTCTTGCTGGTTTTTAAAGGAGAATATCAATGAAAATTATATTCAAGGAAAAGAGGGGTTTGTGGGGGGGTAAATCTGAGGTCAAGGGCATGTTTGAATCTAGTTATATCATTAAAATGAGAAGCTGTAGGATGATGGGGAAGTTAGTGAAAATGAATGTTTGCTTATTTACTTTTTAAGTAGATTTGAGAGATATTAGTTAACTAAACCACTTAGGCTTCATGTTGTGATGGTTCTAAGAAAAGTTCTTTGTTAACAATAAAATATTATGTACAGAAATTACTTACTTAAATCCTAAGAAAACGTTATTTCACCCTAAGCAAAGAACCCTTGAAGTATAAGTCCCTGGGACAGTTAGGTAGCTTAAATGCCACACCTGGTCAGGAAGATTTGAGTTCAAATCTGGTCTCAGCCACTTACTAGCTCTGTGACCCTGGGAAAGTCAATTAACCTGTGTTTGCCACAGTTTCCTCCTCTGTAAAATGGGGATAATAATAGCACTACCTTGTAGGGCTGTTGTCAGGATCAAATGAGATAATAAGTGTAAAAGCTCTTAGCACAGTGCCTGGCAAATAGTATGCACTATATAAAGATTAAGTATTATTAAGTAAGAAGTATACTTGGAGATAGGAGAGCTGAATTTGAATACTAGCTCTCATACATACAAGCTATGTGACCACGGTCAAGTCATTTCATTTGTCTAAACTTCAATTTCATCTGTATAATGAGGATAATAAGGTTTATTTCCAAGGGTTGTTGGGAGTAAAGAATTTTGTAAATTTTAGAGTAATTTTGAGTAAATTTTGATTAAATTTTAGAAATTTGATTATAATATAATATAATATAATATAATATAATATAATATAATATAATATAATATAATATAATATAATATAATATAATATAATATAATATAATATAATATATAATATGTTGATATAATATGCACTTTTAAGATTTGCTAAGTTGTACATTATTTCATTTCATCCTCACAATCCTGTAAGATAGGTACTCTCTTATTCCCATTTTACTGAAGAGAAAAATGAGAGGGATGAAACAAGTGACTTTTCCAGGGTCACACAGCTAGGAAGTGTCACAAGCAGGATTAAAGTTCATATCTTCCTGGCTCTTTTCCAGAACATCTATTGAATTGCCTGCCCATTAAGAAGTCTTAATAAGACATATCTATTTCTTGACCCCACTTAAACTGAAGTAGAAAGTCTTCAGGATTTGCTAAACAGCACAGAGTCTATCTCCATCAGTGCTTGAATCTAGTCTCCCTCTAACTGTCATTTTGATACACCTGTGTTATGGTTTGTATGAAATAGTTTCACCATCCTCCTGCACATAACTTACAGATTGGTCTTCCCTGCAATTGCTCAAATTCAGGCTGATTCCTTTTTTTAGATCTCACTAACCAAATCTGATGGCCAATCAGTCTCTGCCTAGTCGAATAAATATGGGGAACCCAATTGTCTTCTACCACTTTGAGGCAGAAGACATCTGTAACTCAATCTTGGTTGCCACATATTTGTCCCAGCTCTGAGTATCAGGTGCCCATATTTTGTGAATCCTTATTCCACCCCTGGGAGATTATTTCCAGTTCCCACACCTTCTTCTTCTGGCTGTCTTGGTAGCCTACTTCCTCACCTGGCCTCCAGAGTACTAGTCCTCCTAGATATTCAAATTGTCTTCCCACAAGGATGCTCTTTTTTCCTCACAACTCTATCTCTTTAAAAAGTATCTATTTAGGGACTCATATTATACAATCTAGGATCATTCTTTTTTTAAAATTTTTTTTTCCCAAATGCTTTATTAACTTTTGGTTTACATCATTCATTTCCATCAGATTTTGAGTTAAAGTTTTTTCCCCATATTTTCCCTACCCCCCCACCACAGAATAACAGTCCCACAGGATATCCCCTAACCCAGTCTGCTCTCTCCCATATCTTCTCCCATACCCCCTTCATCTTTTTCAGTAGGGCAAGGTGAATCTCTGTGCCCCAATGCCTGTATATCTTATTTCCCATTTATGTGTAAAATAGTATTAATAATAGTATTTATATATTTTAAAGATTTGATTTTAAAACTTTGAATTCCAGATTCATTCCCTTCCTCCCTTGTCACCCATCCCCACTGGGAAGATAAACAATTCAATATATGTTGTACATGTGTAGCTATGGAAAACATTACCATAGTAGATATATTGTAAAAGACTGACTATATTTCCCTCCCTCCTATTTCACCTTCCACTTGGTCTATTCCCTACTTTGATCCCGTCCCTTTTCAAAAGTAGGGGCTCCCAACTTCTCTCCCCCCTTCCCTCCCACCCTACCTTCCATCATCTCCCCCTTTCATCCCCTTCCCCCCTACTCTCCTGTAGGGTGAGATATCCTATTTAGTATGTATGTCATTCTCTCCCTGATCCAAATTCAATGAGAATAAGGTTTTGCCTTTTTGACTTCCTGTTCTTTCCCTCCCTTGTAACCAATTTCCCTTGCCTCTTCTATATAAGATAGTTTACCCCATTCTGTCTCTCCCCATCTCCTCTTGTTATATTCCTCTTTCATCTCTTAATTTCACCTTTTAAGTATCATCCCTTCCTATGAAATTTGACCTGTGCCCTCTATGTATACCTGTAAACATATATATATATATATATATATATATATATATATATATAGACATATGTATTCATATGCCCATATACCCTTCTTCAACTATTTTCATACTGAGAAAAGTTTCATCAGTTACAGTTATCGTTTTTCCATCTCGGAATGTAACTAGCTCACTTTATCCTTGGCATCTATGTGTTGATAATTCTGGAAATGCCACAGCTGCTGGGGTTCTGGGGTCCCTCCAGCTGGCTGCTAGTCTGGCTGCCCTGGAACTAAAACCTCTGACTCGTGTGGGCCTGGGCTCTGCTTCCAGAGCACTGTGCTGGCCATTCCCTGCTGGGCTGCTGGGCTGTCCTCAGTGGGAGGTTAGCTTCTCTGTGTCATTTTGTGGTTTCTGGAGCTCCAGAGTTTGTTCAGAGTCGCCTTTTACATAAATTTGGAAGTGGTGGGACCAGAGCTGCATGGAAATGCTGTTACTACTCCTCCATCTTGACTCCACCCCCCCCCCCAGAATAATTCTTTAAAGTGGCTCATCACTAGCTATTTCTACCCTTTCCCTGCTTACTTTTCATGCTTTCCCTTTCCATTCTGTCTTCAGGACATTCTCTTCCATTGCATTATAGCAGAAAGTTGAAAAACCTAAAGGTAGAGAACCCAAGGTCAAATGCTGAATTTGCTCAGTGTTTGTGGGTCTTCAGGAAAATCACTCACATCTCTGTCACCAAAGCTACCTTCCAGTTCTACATCTAGAATCTTAGATCTTTTCCTCTCTCTAAAACTTATCTTTCTCTCAATAAAATATAAACTCTAGAGGGCAAGGGACACTTCTGTGTTTGTATATTCAGCATAGCATAGTGCCTGGCACACAGTAGAATTTAACAAATGATTGTTGATTAGTAAACTGAAGATACTATGTCATTTGGCAATTTTTGCAAGGCTAGCCTAGGACTTGCAAAAAAATTTTGTATACTTCTCTCTCTCCCATGACACTTTGAGGCACTCTCTGTGCCACCACCAATAAACAATAACTTATTTCCCTTTCATTCTAGCCTATATAATTCTTTGTTGTTATGGGAATATGGATCTTGAGTTCACTCTACTAATCCTGCATAAATTTAGCACCTGGCTTCCAACCTTCTCCAACTCCAATCTTTGCAATACTCTGGCCTCCTACCAGTCTTTCTACCATTCTATCCCACATGTCCTCTGTCTGCAAAATACATCAATGACACATAGGAATAGTCCTCTATCCATCATCCTCACCTCTCCAACTGAATTTATAACTGTTATCTTCCTGGTTATGACTCTGAACCCTGTTTATACGCTAGGACCTTGGATGGAGGTGAGATTCTTTGATCCAAGAAAATAGCCATGATTCTGCTCTAGATAACAACATGAGATATATTTCTGCTGATTTGTCAAAGAATAAGCTCAATAAATGTGAATTCCCTTATTGTCTGAGAAAACTGAATTTTAATAAAATTATGTGGAAGAAATGAATGCTAAATGTATTATATATATGAGAGAGAGAAAGAGAGAGAGAGAGAGAGAGAGAGAGAGAGAGAGAGAGAGAGAGAGAGAGAGAGAGAGAGAGAGACTTTTAAATGTTCAGGTTAGTAAGCTCCTTTACAGGAGAGTTGTAGAGTCCAAAAGAGGGAAAAAATTAAAGGTCAAACTTTTCATGCAAATCAGATTTAATAACATTTTCATTTGGTTGAAGAAATAAAAAAATGTAAGAATCAGATTTATTTTAAAGTGCAAAGCATGAGTTATTTCATTAAATCTTCTCAAGATAAGCTTACAGATTATGAAATTCTGGAAAGTCACCTTTCCCATCTCAAATCCTTATAACACAGAGTAGGGCAGCAGATCTTCCTGTAGGCAATTGTAATTTGATGAGCTAATACAGCAAGGAGGAAAAAAATCTATTATGTTTAATTTAGAAAACAGTCTTTGACAACACAGTTTAAAAAGGGGAAGAAACCTGTGCCACGGGATTTAATTTGAATCCTGCTTGTTTTCTTATAACATTTAAGTGAAGCCCAATATAATTCTACACTCTCAGCTAAAACTAATCAGAAGATGATTTATTAGCTTTTAAAAATATTTGTAGGTTGCCTTGACATTTGGATAATATTGTTTTCCATACCTATATACTTGTTAGTCAAGAAAGCTAGCAGTTATTGAACCTTTAAAAAGGCTTTGTAGTAAGTCTGTGCCCCAAAAGGCATCATTATTTATCTTTATTTTCCTTTAAGTAGAATTCAATTTTTCTCCTGTACTTAAGAACCCAAGAGCCCATCTTGATTCTCCACTTCTGATGTGTAGATCTCATTGCAGGGAGAGTGTACCTGAGTTGGAAGACCGAGTTCTAAAGGCAGCTCCAAGCCCATACTTTGTTAGTGGGCCCTGTGAAACTCTCCTCTGTTCTTAAAAAGAGGCAAATAGTGATGGGAAAATGATGAGTGCTTTTCATGCTAAGAACAATACATCAAGAATATCTAAATTAATTTAACACTTACAAGGAATATTCTTGGCCTCATCAATTTAAGATATGCTGGCAAGCGGGAAATGATTTTCAATTTATATTATGTCATTTCTGATATTTCTTCAGCAGCCAGGGAAGAAGAAGAAGAGGTTTTTGGATTTTGGTTAAATTGTATTGTAACTTTTTGTAGATTTTCTTTTGTGGGGGAAGGGAATAGTTGATAAGAGGTCATATGAAGGTCCAGGAATGTTTTCTGTTCCTCCAGGCAAAAGAAATTGTCCACTGGGTGTAAACTATTAGCTAATTAGTAATTAATTATTGTGAGAAATAGCCAGATCCACAAACCAGGATGTCTGATTTTGAAACAAGGGTTCTGCTTTAGGATAAAAGCAGCAGTTGTGTCTAGCACTTGGGATATAGATGTAATGATCAGAGGCCACACTGTAGAAAGTGTCACCGATGTTGGCATGGATTGGTCTCCTTCCTAATGGGTTCAGTAGAAAGGCAAAAGAGCACAGAACTACCATTACTTCTAGAAAAAAACATTGTTGGCAATATGGCATTTACAGATATAAATTGTGGTAGTAAATGTAAATAGTCCCCTTGGAAGAGGTGGAGGCAAAATGATCAATGTTTTCTAGAAGAGGCCTTCTCCATGTTTCTTTCCTCTTCCCTAGCCACTGGTTGTATCATATCTCAATGTTTTGGTGTTTTGTATCAGAGTATTTTCTTTAAAAAAGTCTTGGTTATTGTTCAAATGCTGAAACTTTAGTCTACAACATAACCCCAATCTTTCTACCTAATCCTGCCCAATCTCCAATCTTCCCCATTTATGTTGTAAACATTAACAACTCCTAGTCATTGAGACTCACCATTAAGAGTAACCTTTGATTGCCCCTTTTTCATCCCCCAAGTCAACCCAGCTACCAACATCTGTCAGTCTAAGCTCAGGAGCATCTCTGGCATTCAATGTCTTTTTCCCCCACCGTTCATACAATCACCTTCCTAACTAGCTCTTTATCACTTCTAATCTGAGCTACTATAGTAGCTTCTTAACCTGTCTCCTTGTCTTTAGTGCTATGAGCAGTATTTCCCATTGTTGCCAACATAACCTTAAGCTCTGATCATGTCATTGCTTTCCTTATGAAATGTTTTTGTTGTGTTTTTTTTTCCTTCTCCAGCCCATCTTACAGATGAAGAGGCAAACAAGGTTAAGTGATGGCCCAAGGTCACACAGCTAGTGTTTAAATCCAGATTTGAACTCAGATCTTACTGACTCCAGGCCTAGCACTCTATCCACTGGGCCACCTAGCTGGGAAATACAAACTATTTATTCTAGTATTCTAGTACTTCCACAGTCTGATTCCAGTTTACTTTTCCAACATTATTTTACCTTATTCCTATTCTCAATCTTCCAGAAAAACTGGTCTACTTTTTATGCTCTGGAACACCTGCCATTTCCTGCCTCCCTGCAGTTGTTTAGACATTTATGCGTTGAATAAACTTCCTCTTATCTACTTCAGAATCCTTCTACTTACATGTGCTAATTAGGACACAGTATCATATAGTGGAGAAAAAGCCATGTTTGGGACCAGGAAGCATTAAGTTCAAATCCTACCTTTGCCACATATTTACTGTGAAGCCCTGAAAATTTTCACAGCAGTGAGAACCCTCATTTGCAACCCTTCAGTTGCTCTAGCAAATCTCTAAGAGTAATTTTCAGAGGAGGCCTTTATCCCAATTTGTAGACGTTGTTGTCTCATGTAGATGTTCCCTATACTAATGAAATAATAGTTCTAGCCTGTCCTACAAGGTTGGTTTCAAGTGCCACCTCTTTCATGTAGCTTTCTCTGATATTCATAGATGAAATCGTTCTGTCTCCTCAAATTTTCCCAGCACACTTTAATGAGATGCCTCTTGTGCTCCTGTGATTTCTGGGAAGAATATAAGCTAATTAAGAGTGGGAATTATGTCTATTATTATATCTGTTTCTCTAGCCCCTAAAACACTGGCATCCCACACATAGTAGGCATTTCTGGAATTTGATTTAGAAGAAAGTAAACTTCTTGAGGTCAGGGACTCTTTTTATTCCCCCCTTTTCTGTATCTTGCATTGCACAAAGAAGGAATTTAAAAAATGCTTGAACAACTGTTAGATTGAATGTCAAAGAAATTTTACAGTGGTCATTTGAAACTCAGATAACCAGAGGACATTTGATTTGGCCGGGAAGAAAACATGTAGGGGAGAGGGGAGATGTCTTTTCTTCCTTCTTATACCTTTTGGGATTTGTTACATTACAGAAATTTGTCTCGAATTTTCTAAATTTCCAGTGTAGGTACCTTTAGGCATTTAACTTTTAGTTAAGAGCATCTATCTCATTTGACATTATGTTTCATGACAAAAAAGAAAAAAAAAGGAGCAGTTGCCCAGGTAGCCAGGATTGACATCTGGGCAAGATGTTCTTCACCACTTTGAATTTTGCCTGTAAGGGACTCAGATTCTCATGTAAAGCTTCGTTTTTATCTATTCCCTTAAAGAGGTAGGCTGCCTTTACCAGCTCCCATATAATCTTGGAGGGGATCCTCAAGTGGCGCTCATGGCACTGATCCAGGCTGGAAGTTCCGAGTCATAGACAATTAAGATGAGGTCGGCATCAGAGAGAAGAGCTGCATGTTTAGGAGCTGGTTCACAAAGTGAATCACCTGAGGGACTGTCACGGATGTCAAGGGAAGATTCCCCTCTAGCCAGGGAGAAGCATTAAGAAGAAAGCTTCTCTAGAAACAGTGTCAACTCTCTGACAAGCATGCGCCCAGGCTAAATAAAATGGATACTGACGGGAGCAACCAGAGAGAGTCCTTGATCTCAGTGACAAAGCCTTTTTATTGTGATTACTCGAAGGATAGACTTTAAGGATGGGTCTGAAACAACTAAGTATTGTAAGAATGTTGGATTGTTAAGCAGAAGATCTGAGTGTGAGTTCTAGTACCATGGATAGTGAGGATAATAAATCCTATCCTGCCTATCTCACAGCATTCTGTGAAGAGCAAATGAGACAAAGAATGTGGAAATATTTTGTAACAATGAGACAAATACAAATGTAATGGTATTATTAGGACCATAATTATAACAAAACAAAACAGAAACATCTAAGCCTAAACTAGGGTAGGGCAACTATAGTGTTGCCCCAGGGCCCTAAAATTTAAAGGATGCCTTTTACAAAATGATGATATTAAAGATCATGAATTTTAAATATCTATTACATGTACAGTTTGACAGTACTCATGTATTCATCATCATCAAAACTGGTTGTTAAGGAAAATTAAATTAGGTAGCTATCAGATGTATTGCTTCCTCTTACCCTCATCCCCCACCCCTTCCCTTGAGTGGCTCTGCGCTAATTCTTTTCAGCAATGGCTTCATGGTATCTTAAGGCTTCTATCCCACAGGAAGTGGTATTAAGGTCTTTCCCTCCTCACCATGGTTGTTTCAAAGGCATGTTTTGTGCTACTTGACCCGGGAGTCAAAATGTCTAGTTACAATTCTATAAGAAAACAATTATATGTTCCAGAGAAGAAATGTTTTACTAATGGGGTCCCAGAAAGAGCCATGAGTCATATACACCTGTAAATAACTCTGTGTGTATGTGTGTGTGTGTGTGTGTGTATTGTTTATTGTGGGAATGGATTTCTACTTGGGGCTGGCTATGTAGTGTATTATAAAGAATACTGGACTCAGAATAAGAGGACTTGGGTACAAATTTTAACTTTATTCTTTTGGGACATTGGCTAAGTCACTTAACCAAGTAGGGGCCTCAGTTTTCTCAGCTATAAAATGGCAGGACTGGACAAGATCTCTGCTAACTCTAGCTAGCATTGAGTCATAGAGTTCTATAATATCCAAATGCAGTAATTTCCTTCAAAGACCTGAGTAGCCCCTTTCTTAAATAAAGAAAACAGAGAAATTTTGCTTCCCACCCTAGTAGATTTAGATCAGGAGATAGATCAGAAGGAGAAAGATAATTTAGCACAACTCCTTCATTTTACAGATAAGAAAACTGAGACTCAGAGAAGTTCAATGAAATACAAGTCTTTTCACTGTCAAAGAAGACATTGTTAAAACATTCTTGTATTAGAATCCTTTTTTTCTGCTAGGAAATACTTTTGGAGAGAAATGCATATACTAACAAACATACATTGTATTAGATCATGTTATATCAGATCACATATCACATTATATTATATCACATATAGCACAAGCATACATGTTTGTATATATACATACATGCACTTTTACTTCCTAATTGGCCTATCGGGAATTACCCAGCAACCCAGACCTTGTAGAAGCTGTACTTTTTTTTTTTTCTGAGTGTGGAAGTGGAGAGCTGAAGTGGGCAATATGTGATATATACATATGTACACACACACACACACACACACACATATATATATATACACACACACCTATATCTATGTATATATCTGCATAGATACATACATGTATATATGTATGTATATACATATGTAAAGTGTTTTATGGGACCTTAGAGGGCTCCTCTATAACACTTGGGAAAGGATTCTTAAATGGAGGAATATCTGGACAATCTTTCCAAGAAACAGGTTAGGGAAGTTCCAATAAGCACAGTAGCATTGTCTCTTTGGTTCTGTTAATTAGACAAAGATAAAATGTCAGGTTGTCTGATAATCCTGCCACATCTACTGACCCAAACTTTCTTCATTAGGAATGACAGAGAAAAGTTCAAATCTATTTTATGGTAGAGTCAAACTATATTGTGAACTAATCTGACCTTACAGTAATAGCATTGCAACCATATGCTGTATATACTCTCTCTCTCTCTCAAGTATTTTATTGAGACTTCTTTTTGTATGTCACTGTCCTGCACAATATTTTCCCATTAAACATTTTTCTGTAATAAAGGACAACTGAGCAAAGAAAATTCACATATTAGTCATATATAATGATGTATGCCTCATTCCACACCTAGAGTCTACCACCTCTTTGTTCAGAGGAAGGAACCATGTTGCATTGTTCGTTCTCTAAGGTCAAGACTATTCATTTGAATAGTCTGAATTCTGACTTCTTAATTTTTGATTTACATTACTGTGGTTGTTATATGTTATTCTCTTAGTTCTGCATACTTTGTTCTGTATCAGTTCATATAAGTCTTCCATGTTTTTCTGAATTCTTCATATTCCTCATTTCATTGCATTATATTCATACCATGATTTGTTCAACCATTTCTCCTGCTTAGCAGCTAAGTCCCACACCCTGACCATGATCAACACCTGTGAATACATGATTCATGATGATCACAGTAAAAAAGATGATTGGAGACAAGAACTATTGTATTTTCATTGTGCTTTCTCACCTCAACATTTCTGATTTGCTCCCGTTCTGAAAAGCATAATTTCCAGTAACTACTGACTCTCCCATCATGCTTTAGTATTCTACACTGAAATCAGCTTTACAGCTATACCTTTTACTATACACACTAGCAATCTGTCTACTGTCTAATGACCTTGGAATATTTATTCAACCCTTCAGTGTTCCAATCTCCTCAGAATATTGGTCCACTAGTGCTCAATCTTTACACCTGTCATTTAAGGACAAATTTTAAATTCATAATGGTTTAATAGCTGAGGCTTGCTCAACGGCTAATGAACTTATTTGACCAAAGCTATTAATTAAACTGTTTGTTAGTAGGTCAAGAGTTTATATTCTGCATTGGTTGAGGGAAAACCTCAGAAGAAAATGTACTAGAAGAGTTGTATTTCAGTCAACCGACAAAATCTATTGCAGATCTGCTAAATGTTCAGTCCTATATTAGGCACTGTGGGAACTATTAAAAATTACAAAATGTGGTCCCTGTGACATGACATAAGATGTCTTTTTGGCTGACCAATCCTTTTGTGATGTGTGGGATGGATTATAGAAGGAAGAGCCTGGAGTTGAGGATACCAGCTAAGGATACTGAGCGTAATAGTCCAGGAAGATGTTAAGGTAATGCAGTAGAAATGAAGATAATTGGGCAAATAAATATATCTCAAAGAAAACAAGATAGAATGTAGTGAAATATTGGATATAAATGATGAAGGAAAGAGAAGACTAAGAGACAACTTCTGGGAGATGGAAGAAATGGTGAAATTTTTGACAGAAATAGGGCAGCAGGGAAAGACATCCAGTTTAGAAGATTTACTGATTATGCATGTGTGAATAAAGTTTTGGGAAATTGAGTTATAGTTTGAATGTATTAGAATAACTTGCTATGTAAAGAAATCTGGTGGTGAACCCTTTTGTTAAGTGAAAAAAAAAGTCTTTTCATTATATGTGTTTGGTCCAGACCTCTGATTTCACTGCTATCAGGAGCTTTCTGATGAGGACACTCCTTTTGTTTTAAATTTGGGCAACTTCTCTTCAGGTTATAGTCATAAAAGGTTTTTGTTTTTTTTGTTTTTTTGCTTTTTAGAGGGCAATTGGAGTTAAGTGACTTGCCCAAGGTCACATGGCTAGTTTTTGTGTTAAGTGTCTGAGGCTGAATTTGAACTTAGGTACTCCTGACTCCAGAGCCAGTGATCTATTTACTGCCCCACCTAGCTGCCCCCATAAATGTATTTTCTCGATATTAAGAGGTTAATTGACTTACTTAGGACAACAATGCCAGTCCTCAAGTGAGACTTGAACTCAGGTATTCCTGACTTCAAGGCCAGCTCTCTAGCCACTACTCCATGCTATTAAAATATGATTTACATATATATTCTACCCCATGTTTCCTTCATATATTGTATATGTATACATATGTGCCTGTGTGTGCATATACATATATATGCATATATTTAAATCTGAATGCTTGCTATAAACAAGATATAATTGAAATGATAGTTAGCCATGATATCTCTAGGCATATTCTTACTTCAATTAGAATTATAATGTGAAATGAATATTTTTCAAAGGTTTTATAATTAAATCACTTTTCAAAGTCAATTTTTGTTTCCTAAAGTGATTCAAATATGAAGAACCCATTGAATCCGAAGTTGAATTACTCTTTTCCATTGTTGGGACAAATGATTCAGGCCCAGAGTTGAGGATAGGTGCCTAAGGGCTGGAAGAATTCTTCTTGAAAATGTGATAAAATTCTGTTCTGTCTACTGCTCTTAACAAAAGACTTTTTTTTTTTAAAGAAACTTTTGGGCAGCTAGGTGGCACAGTGAATAGATCACTGGCCCTAGAGTCAGGGGGGCCTGAGTTCAAATGTGGCCTCAGACACTCGACACTCACTAGCTGTGTAACCTTGGGCAAGTTACTTAACCCCAATTGCCCTGCCTTACCCCCTCAAAAAAGAAAAGAAAATTCTCCAACAAATGGAAATATAGACATTCTTTGAGGACTTCTTATACTAAGGAACACATTACTTCTTGAAACACCTTCTACATTTGGATGGCTATAATTGTTAGGAAGTTTTTCCTTACTTTAGCCTTTGATGTACATCTTTGAAGCTTCTACCTTTTGTTTCCAGTTCTGTCCTCTGGGGCCAACCAGAACAAGTCTAATTCCCTCGCACAGGAATGCTCTTTAAGTTTCAGGTGTTTCAGTCTTGTCTGACTCTGTGACCCCATTTGGGGTTTTCTTGGCAAAGATACTGCAGTGGCATTTTACAAATGAGGAAACTGGGGGGAAAAGGGTTAAGGGACTTGCCCAAAGTCACACAGCTAACTGTCTAAGGCCAGATTTGAACTCAGGAAGATGTCATTCTGACTTCAGATCCAGTACTCTGACCCTTGCACCATCTAGCTACCTGTTCTTCAAATATTTAAAGACAATTATCATGTTTTCCCTTGTTTCCTCCTCTACAGGATAAACACCCTTAGTTCTAGCAAATGGGTCTTCTTATGGAATAGTCTCATGTCCTTTCACCATATTGGTCTTCCTCCTGTGGACGTTTTCTGGCTTGTAAACGGCCTTCCTAACACGTGACACCTAGAATCAAATATGGTATAAGTGTTCTTACCAAGGCAAAATAGAGTGGAAAATCATTGCTCCTGCTATGGTAACTGTCTCTATGAGTACACCTTAATATCACAAGAGCTTTGGGAGCTATCATATCATAAATTTGAGATATTAAACCTGAATAAAAATCTTCCCATGTTTCTCTATAGTTATCATGTGCATCATGTCTTCCATTACATTCACTTATCACAGCTGGTTTAGCAATTCCTCAATTGTTGGATCTACTCTGTTTCTTGTTTTACCTACCATAAAAACCATTGCTATAAATAATTTGGCATATGTGGCGTCTTTCTATCAATGACCTCTTTGGGGATATAACTAGTAATGGAATCTCTGGGTTAAAGGATATGGACTCCCTTTATTTGTGTAATTCTAAATTGATTTCCGAAATAGTTATGCCAGTTCACAGCTCCACCAACAATACAATAGTATACTTATCTTTCTGGGATGAACAACAACAATATCCCTTCTATCATTGACTATTCCCATCTTCCATCCAATTTTCTAGGTGTGAGGTGACAAGTCAGGATTCACATCTTTCTTTTTGTTAGTATTTGGACAATTTATTTTATATAGTTGTTATATTTTGAAATTCTTCCTTTGAGAACCTCTAGCTATTTATTCATTGGAGAATAGCATCAGCATTTCCATAAAAAAACCCAAACTTATTTTCATCATCAGTGAGGGTAATCCATGAGATTTGACTTTTCACCTTAATCACTGATGAAGAAGTAGAAATAGCATTGGAGAAGATAACAACTGAAAAAAAAAGCAGTTTAACCAGAACAAATATATGCAGAAAAGAAATCTTTGCTGAAGGTGATACATTTTTGAAAGCACAAGGGAATTTATTTTCTAGCTATCTGAAGGAGAAAGATGCCAATCAGGAAAAATCACGAAGGACATCATTACTCAAAAAAGGTATTTGAAAAGACATTAAAATTACTGACCAATATGCCTACTTTCTCATCTTTTTAAGATTTTCAGGAGCATGATTTTCACATATATCAAGAATATCACTAATGAAAATACGAGATAGAAACAGACAGGATTTTGTATATTATTTTAAACAGCATGCTACATTTTTCCCATCAAATTAAAACTTTTGTAGCATATAAGTTCCCCCTATATTTAATTTTTATTGATTTTTTTAAAAAAAAGTATTTATTCAGTAGCACAAAATCCCTCCAATGAAATGCTGTTTTTTCATAAGAGGCCTATTATTGCTCTTTTTGGAAATCGCCTTTTTGATATTGCCTGGTCCTATCTATTGATATGCAATTTCTTTTGTAATATCTACTCTACTCTCTGTGGCATCTGCTTTGGTGGGGGGTATGTAAATAATTTTGTCATTCCTGCCCTCATTTTCATTTTAGAGCTTTCTTCCTCATGGATTCTTTCTGGTGGCATTATTTGTTCTTCAGTGAATAACCATCTCAGGTGAGCATCATGTTTGAGAAGAATCTGTCACTTCTCACATACTGTGGGAGGATGGCATATTTCCTTATTGTTCATATCAGATTGACACATGGCCTCCTCAACATTCCTGAGCAGAGAGTTAGCAGACATCAAAAGTTGTCTCTTTCCTGGGACTAGTCTTGGATGGCCTATTTCTTGTCCATAGCTATTGATCTGCTTCATCATTCCTTGGACATAAAGAATCCGTCTCCTCCTCAAAGGACTCTGTTCCACTGTTCATGAGAACAGTCTTCTGCCTCTAAACTCACTGCAAATGTTCAAGGATCCTTCTTCCTCTCTTTCTTCTCTGTACCCTTCCTTCATTCCACCCTCTTATCTCCTTTCTATAGAAGTCAGGATTCCCCTCAGTTCTTCAAAGTCATTTCCCTTTCTGTTTTCTCTTTGAAATACCTGATTCATTCTTTTAAGTCATAATTATTTCTCCTTGGTAGCCTGGAGAGGAATTGGGCATCCCTTCAGACCTTGCCCATCCTTTACTGGTAGGAGGATTATTTTGTACCATA